>OW679199.1:85495932-85800820 GCA_940337035.1 Agriotes lineatus | reverse complement strand
ATTCCTTTTTATGCTAGTTGTAAGTTTTCATTGTAAAATTCTACTGTGACTTAGGACGAAATTAAATGATCTCAAATTATCAGTATACAGGGTGAGTCAGCTACGGTTTGATTGCATTTGTTGAAGTTATCTTTCAGGGAGTGTGTTTTAGCTGGGTATAGAGTTTATAATTTCTCATTAGTTCACCGGGGTGCATTTGCCGTTATCTTCAAAAATTGTTGGCGCTCTGGGCTTTTAATAATTAATGTTCTACCTATTCATTTTCGTTCTTAAGAACTACACGGCCTCCAATCGCTGAGCTGGCGGCCGGCATTTACACCCAAGTGTACCTAATTTTTATACATCAACATATAGAAATGGACCGCTAGTCAGAGCTGCGTGAACCAAACGGGATAGAAAGAGAACGCATATGACTTGAGAACGCTCTGTCCTTGTTGGCGCTCAGTAGCGACCGCCCTGTCGCTGTGACGTCATTTTCTGTCGGCCAATAGAAAGCCGGCAGGAAAAGGAACATTTTCTGTCGGCCAATAGGAGGCCGGCAGGAAAAAAAAATATAGTTCTTAAAGTGTTCTCTTTCTCTTTCTAACGCAAAGAGTTGCGCAGTCGTCCATTAGCGGTCCATATCTATATGTCGATGTTTTTATACTGCTTTGAAAGATCGCCCAGAATCTAAATTAAAAAGGCCTAACAACTTCATATAAAAGTTTTATGTACTATCTAGATGCGACAGCAAGCTTTTGAAGAAAATCGCATAACCGAAAGTATGGTGTTTACTCTTGTGATTTTTCAGTTTTTTATTTTTGTCAAAAACGGCTCTAACGATTTTTTTCAAACTTTACATTTTGATTACATTTTAATGTGTATTGATGTGAGATAGGTGATTTTCCAGGTGAACGCCTCTAAAATGGTTTTCTTTTGTTTTTTAACTAATATTTTAAATAGAACTCCCGATATATTATTACATTTTTTAATTCAGCTTAAAATTTTAGGGAAAATTTGTCTCTTCAACTAACGCTCTATTTTGTACGGTTTCTGTAGAATTTGTAATTTTTGAAAATTTTTGACAAATTCTTAAAAATTAAAAATCAAATTTTTGGCTAATTATAACATCACTGTAAAAGGAATTTATGTGCGTGTATCACACCAGATTTTTTTAAATTAACACTCCTAGATTACTTATTAGTATAATTTATTTATAATTGACGTTTCAATGACTTTTTAAAATAAGTATTCTACTTGCCTTTCACCTTATCAAATTACCTTATAGTTTATTCTGATTGTTATCTTATCTCAATTATGACTTGAACTCTAATATTACCAAACAACTATCCTTACTAAATCCAACATTATTTAATCATATGTTAGCACCTTTCTGTTATAGTTATTAACGACATAAGGCCGTTAGTAAGTATCTAACAAACGAGGATGATATTTGTGGTCGAGACCGTCAGGCCGAGGCTAATGAATTTATCAGAGTTAGTTAGATGTGATAACTGCCGTATGAAATTTTAGCGCAATTTAAATGAAAAAGTTAAATAGTATTAGTAATGGGTGTTAGAAAACTCGTCTTATCAGAGTCACCGTTACAGTTTTAAATGCTCAGATCGACATTGATCAAGAGCACTGTCAAAAATCGGGTACAAACTACAGGGTTCGCCGGCTTTACTAAAAAGAACACAGATTTTAATGTGTTGGAGCAGATTTTGTTGCTCCGGTTACTCGCACTTAACTCAGTCGGGAAGGCGTGGTTCGAAAGCTCAAAGAAAAACCGGCGGCACTTACCCTAAAGATTGCTTAAAATAGATGCCTAGAGCGCCACTTGTTTCTAGGTAGGGAATGGCAAACGTGTTAGAAACAAGAACACACACGTAGCCTATGGGGAGGTCCTCCAAGTCCACGGTTGTCCTCGCCGCGCTGTCCAAGCCTCCACCGAGTCTTCAGATAGAACACCAAGAGTGGCCATAAACAAATGACTTACCTTAAGGCCCACCCTTGCTAAAGAGTAACAAAAGCACACTAATACTGGCCCAAATTCTGAGGCTTGCTTGCTCATAAGACATGCTTTAGCTTTACAACTGCAGTTACACCTGGCCTTTGCCCAAACTAAATTACTTAGGAACCCAGAAGGGGTTCAGAACTCGACAAATAAACCGACTGACTTTAACAGATTTATTATAGAATGAGTTAAATTTACAAACAAGTTTACACTGAAATAATCGCCCGGAGGCGAGTTTAAATTTAATAAAAAAAGAAAGGCACACCCTACTTGAACATGAAAGGGGCTCCCAAGCAAAGTTACCTTAATGTCTAACGATGTTATTACAAAATACAAGACAAGATATCCAGGGTCAAGCCCCTGATGTCAACAAGCAAATCAAATTCTAAAATTCGGCGAGCGTACGCAACGTTTTGATCACTGGCTGGGGTTGCACAGTAAAAATTACAGACGCCACTTATCTCGGCACACAAGATATATCGCACATACAATAAATACCTGGAGCTGTAAGCATGTTGGGGTAGCGATGACGTCCTCGGCGGAAGCTTGGCAAAGCTGCTGCAGGGGGTCCAACTTGAAAGAGAGAGCGGGTCGGCCACGGAGCTGGCGAAGATGACTTTAGTTTCCGGGGTGGTCCAGCGAACGTAATCAGAATTTGCAACTGCAATTATCTTCGAACGACACGAGTACACAAGCGGGGATAATCAAACGACGTTAGAACTATATGTGCGCTACTGGCAAACGATGCATCCCTCTGTACTTAGAGAGCGGACAACAAACGATACGATAAACGACGTTTTCCCCAATAAAACGATTCGCGGGCCTTTCCCTTAACTTCACGACCGCCTCGGAGTTCTTTTTTTGCACCTACGGCTATGAAGGCTGTCGCCGAACTACTTAAACACGAAACAACGTAACCCCCCGGTTCCGAGGACCGGGGTGTGAACTTCACCACACAACTGTGTTATTCGAGGGTTCGCTACTAATTAAAATTTCGAACGCGCGGGCTTGAAGATTTGCCCCCGCGGCAAAAAAAGAGTCCATCTCACTTTTACTAATCCAAACTGAATCTTTCGTCTCCTTGTTGCAACACGAAAGAAAACACTGCATCATGAACTCGGGGAAACCCCGAATCAAACAAAGCACAAAGAAAGTCTCACATACTTTGAACTGCCAAGTCAGGAAAGTCCAGGCGTATCAAATGTCTTAAATTCAGAAGTTAAATTAATCGAAAAGAAGGTTTGGGCTTTACAGAACGTGACCCTATTACTTGGGCACAACAGATTAATCAAAACTGATTTCCAAAGAGCTTGCAGTGTACTACGGAAGGCAAGGCGTTTAAGTTGCCTTATCGCTAAACTGAAACAAAGCTGCCTTTGAAAAGGAAAGCAGTATTAAGGTCTGAAGTCAGAAATATAATGCACAGAATAACAAGAGCTCTACTAAAATTTTCTTCTTTTTGACAATTTGTTCGCGAGACCGAATAGTATCAAAAGTCCCTAATGGCGTTAAGAATTCACGAAAGAAAGCAGCTGAGCTGCGTACGAGTATAGATTACGTCACCCTGAACAGAAATAAGCCTGACCTGATACCAAAATTTCGACGGATATGTAAGTTGTAAATGATTTACAATGAATTGCAAGGTCCCAAAGAAACTAAATAGGCTCGTGAGAAACAATGCAATACAAACAAGCCCGGACAATTCGCTGCCGCAGCTTGAATGACTTTAAATTACACGATCGGTTTTAAAGCAGGGCCGGTTTTAAAACAGAACCGGCTTCAGAAATTAACGAGGTCGAAAATGATCTAACAGCACTTCTGGTGTGTTTTACGTGTAAAAGTACTGCAAAAGCAATACTTCTATATTCTTTCTAGCAATTGGATGCAGAATTTGCATTAAGACTGAATTTAATAAGTGCATTTGCGGCTTCAGCGGACTTTTCATTGCATTTTATTATATTTTATCTATATTTAAGGCACCCTTGAGTGAGAACATGGACGATCTAAGATAGCTAGCAGCCGAAATAGCACTCTGAGATTTTTAGCTAGTGTGTATTTTTCAGATTATGCACTTGCGAATAGCCACATGGAAACATAAGCTCTATGTGTATTTCTGGTGTGTTTTACGTGTACTAGTACTGCAAAACCAATACTTCTACGTCCCTCCTAGCAATTGGACGATTTACTATAGCTAGCAGTCGAAATAGCACCCTGAAATTTTTAGCGAGTGTGTAATTTTCAGATTATGCACTTGCGAATGACCACATGGAAACATAAAGCTCTGTGGGTACTTTAGGTGTGTTTTACGTGTACCTACTAGTACTGCAAAAGCAATACTTCTACGCCCTTCTAGCAATTGGATGCAGAATTTGCAGTACGACTGCGTTTAATAAGTGCATTTGCGGCTTCAGCGGACTTTTCATTGCATTTTATTATATTTTTTATTATACCTGCATCAGAATCGCCATTTAAAGCACGCCTGAGCGTGCGAATACAGGCGATTAAAGCTCGCCGAGCTTTAAAGGTTGTCAAGGAAACGACTGAATGCAACAACGGACATGGACGCGACAAAAACGTAAATAATTCTCGTAATTATAGTAGCAATATTATTATGCCCTCTCGATTTATCACGACAAAAAATTATTTCTAAGTTGTTAGTGCGTAATTTATTTCCAGTATTGAAGGTATAATAAAAAATAGCGTAAAGTATTCGTGGATAACTGGTCTTTAAAACACTTGCTCTATTTCGAGCACTCCGGCTACGCCGTCGTGCGCGAAAATTCGCGCGTGTTTTAAAGACCTTGTTATCCACTCATACTTTAATATATTATTATCCATATTGAAGACACCCATGAGTGAGAATATGGACGATTTACTATAGCCAGCAGCCGAAACAGCACTCTGAGATTTTTAGCGAGTGTGTATTTTTCAGATTATGCACTTGCGAATGGCCACATGGAAACATAAAGCTCTATGTGTAATTCTGGTGTGTTTTACGTGTACTAGTACTGCAAAACCAATACTTCTACGTCCCTCCTAACAATTGGATGCTGAATTTGCAGTACGACTGCGTTTAATAAGTGCATTTGCGGCTTCAGCGGACTTTTTATTGTATTTTATTATATTTTATCCATATTCAAGGCACCAATTAGTGAGAATATGGACTATTTACTATAGCCAGTAGCCGAAATAGCAGTCTGAGATGTTTAGCGAGTGTGTATTTTTCAGATTATGCACTTGCGAATGGCCACATGGAAACATAAAGCTCTATGTGCACTTCTGGTGTGGTTTACGTGTACTTTTCTTGCAAAAGAAACATCTTTATTCTTTCCTAGCAACTGTATGCAGAATTTGCATTAAGACTGCGTTTAATAAGTGCATTTGCGGCTTCAGCGGAGCTTTCATTGGATTTTATTATATTTTATCCGTATTCAAGGCATCTATCAGTGACAATATGGACAATTTACTATAGCTAGCAGCCGAAATAGCACTCTGAGATTTTTAGCGGGTGTGTATTTTTCAGATTATGCACTTGCGAATGGCCGCATGAAAACATAAAGCTCTATGTGCACTTCTGGTGTGGTTTACGTGTACTAGTCTTGCAAAAAAAACATCTTTATTCCCTCATAGCAACTGTATGCAGAATTTGTATTAAGATAACGTTTAATAAGTGCATTTGCGGTTTCAGGACCTTTCATTGGATTTTATTATATTTTATCTTTATTCAAGGCACCCATGACTGAGAATATGAACGATTTACTATAGCTAGCAGCCGAAATAGCACTCTGAGATTTTTAGCGATGTGTATTTTTCAGATTATGCACTTGCGAATGGCTACATGAAAACATAAAGCTCTATGTGCAGTTCTGGTGTGGTTTACGTGTACTAGTCTTGCAAAAAAAAACATCTTTATTTCCTCCTAGCAACTGTATGCAGAATTTGTATTAAGATAGCGTTTAATAAGTGCATTTGCGGTTTCAGCGGACCTTTCATTGGATTTTATTATATTTTATCCGTATTAATGGTACCCATTAGTGAGAATATAAAAGATTTACTACAGCTGGCTGCCGAAATAGCACTCTGGGATTTTTACCAAGTGTGTATTTTTTAGACTATCCATTTGCGATTGGCCACATGGAAACATAAAGCGCTATGTGTAATTCTGGTGTGTTTTACATGTATTAGTATTGCAAAAGAAATACTTCTATGTTCCACCTAGCAATTGGATGCAGAATTTGCATTATGACTGCGTTTAATAAGTGAATTTGCGGCTTCAGCGGACTTTCAATTGGATTTTATTATATTTTATCCTTATTCAAGGCACCCATTAGTGACAATATGGACGATTTACTATATATAGCTAGCAGCCGAAGTAGCATTCTGACATTTTTAGCGAGTGAGTATTTTTCAGATTATGAATTTGCGAATGGCCACATGAAAACATAAAGCTCTATGTGCACTTCTTTTGTGGTTTACGTGTACTAGTACTGCAAAAGCAATACTTCTATGTCCCTCCTAGCAATTGGATGCAGAATTTCCATTAAGACTGCGTTTAATAAGTGAATTTGCGGCTTCAGCGGACTTTTCATTGCATTTCATTATATTTTATCCGTATTAATGGCACCCATTAGTAAGCATATGAAAGATTTACTACAGCTGGCTGCCGAAATAACACTCTAGAATTTTTATCGAGTGTGTATTTTTTAGATTATGCACTTGCGAATGGCCACAACAAAACATAAAGCTCTATGTGTACTTCTGGTGTGTTTTACGTGTACTAGTACTGCAAAAGCAATACTTCTATGTCCCTCCTAGCAATTGGATGCAAAATTTCCATTAAGACTGCGTTTAATAAGTGCATTTGCGGCTTCAGCGGACTTTTCATTGCATTTTATTATATTTTTTATTATACCTGCATCAGAATCGCCATTTAAAGCACGCCTGAGCGTGCGAATACAGGCGATTAAAGCTCGCCGAGCTTTAAAGGTTGTCAAGGAAACGACTGAATGCAACAACGGACATGGACGCGACAAAAACGTAAATAATTCTCGTAATTATAGTAGCAATATTATTATGCCCTCTCGATTTATCACGACAAAAAATTATTTCTAAGTTGTTAGTGCGTAATTTATTTCCAGTATTGAAGGTATAATAAAAAATAGCGTAAAGTATTCGTGGATAACTGGTCTTTAAAACACTTGCTCTATTTCGAGCACTCCGGCTACGCCGTCGTGCACGAAAATTCGCGCGTGTTTTAAAGACCTTGTTATCCACTCATACTTTAATATATTATTATCCATATTGAAGACACCCATGAGTGAGAATATGGACGATTTACTATAGCCAGCAGCCGAAACAGCACTCTGAGATTTTTAGCGAGTGTGTATTTTTCAGATTATGCACTTGCGAATGGCCACATGGAAACATAAAGCTCTATGTGTAATTCTGGTGTGTTTTACGTGTACTAGTACTGCAAAACCAATACTTCTACGTCCCTCCTAACAATTGGATGCTGAATTTGCAGTACGACTGCGTTTAATAAGTGCATTTGCGGCTTCAGCGGACTTTTTATTGTATTTTATTATATTTTATCCATATTCAAGGCACCAATTAGTGAGAATATGGACTATTTACTATAGCCAGTAGCCGAAATAGCAGTCTGAGATGTTTAGCGAGTGTGTATTTTTCAGATTATGCACTTGCGAATGGCCACATGGAAACATAAAGCTCTATGTGCACTTCTGGTGTGGTTTACGTGTACTTTTCTTGCAAAAGAAACATCTTTATTCTTTTCTAGCAACTGTATGCAGAATTTGCATTAAGACTGCGTTTAATAAGTGCATTTGCGGCTTCAGCGGACTTTTTATTGTATTTTATTATATTTTATCCGTATTCAAGGCATCTATCAGTGACAATATGGACAATTTACTATAGCTAGCAGCCGAAATAGCACTCTGAGATTTTTAGCGGGTGTGTATTTTTCAGATTATGCACTTGCGAATGGCCGCATGAAAACATAAAGCTCTATGTGCACTTCTGGTGTGGTTTACGTGTACTAGTCTTGCAAAAAAAACATGTTTATTCCCTCATAGCAACTGTATGCAGAATTTGTATTAAGATAACGTTTAATAAGTGCATTTGCGGTTTCAGGACCTTTCATTGGATTTTATTATATTTTATCTTTATTCAAGGCACCCATGACTGAGAATATGAACGATTTACTATAGCTAGCAGCCGAAATAGCACTCTGAGATTTTTAGCGATGTGTATTTTTCAGATTATGCACTTGCGAATGGCTACATGAAAACATAAAGCTCTATGTGCAGTTCTGGTGTGGTTTACGTGTACTAGTCTTGCAAAAAAAAACATCTTTATTTCCTCCTAGCAACTGTATGCAGAATTTGTATTAAGATAGCGTTTAATAAGTGCATTTGCGGTTTCAGCGGACCTTTCATTGGATTTTATTATATTTTATCCGTATTAATGGTACCCATTAGTGAGAATATAAAAGATTTACTACAGCTGGCTGCCGAAATAGCACTCTGGGATTTTTACCAAGTGTGTATTTTTTAGACTATCCATTTGCGATTGGCCACATGGAAACATAAAGCGCTATGTGTAATTCTGGTGTGTTTTACATGTATTAGTATTGCAAAAGAAATACTTCTATGTTCCACCTAGCAATTGGATGCAGAATTTGCATTATGACTGCGTTTAATAAGTGAATTTGCGGCTTCAGCGGACTTTCAATTGGATTTTATTATATTTTATCCTTATTCAAGGCACCCATTAGTGACAATATGGACGATTTACTATATATAGCTAGCAGCCGAAGTAGCATTCTGACATTTTTAGCGAGTGAGTATTTTTCAGATTATGAATTTGCGAATGGCCACATGAAAACATAAAGCTCTATGTGCACTTCTTTTGTGGTTTACGTGTACTAGTACTGCAAAAGCAATACTTCTATGTCCCTCCTAGCAATTGGATGCAGAATTTCCATTAAGACTGCGTTTAATAAGTGAATTTGCGGCTTCAGCGGACTTTTCATTGCATTTCATTATATTTTATCCGTATTAATGGCACCCATTAGTAAGCATATGAAAGATTTACTACAGCTGGCTGCCGAAATAACACTCTAGAATTTTTATCGAGTGTGTATTTTTTAGATTATGCACTTGCGAATGGCCACAACAAAACATAAAGCTCTATGTGTACTTCTGGTGTGTTTTACGTGTACTAGTACTGCAAAAGCAATACTTCTATGTCCCTCCTAGCAATTGGATGCAAAATTTCCATTAAGACTGCGTTTAATAAATGCATTTGCGGCTTCAGCGGACTTTTCATTGCATTTTATTATATTTTTTATTATACCTGCATCAGAATCGCCATTTAAAGCACGCCTGAGCGTGCGAATACAGGCGATTAAAGCTCGCCGAGCTTTAAAGGTTGTCAAGGAAACGACTGAATGCAACAACGGACATGGACGCGACAAAAACGTAAATAATTCTCGTAATTATAGTAGCAATATTATTATGCCCTCTCGATTTATCACGACAAAAAATTATTTCTAAGTTGTTAGTGCGTAATTTATTTCCAGTATTGAAGGTATAATAAAAAATAGCGTAAAGTATTCGTGGATAACTGGTCTTTAAAACACTTGCTCTATTTCGAGCACTCCGGCTACGCCGTCGTGCGCGAAAATTCGCGCGTGTTTTAAAGACCTTGTTATCCACTCATACTTTAATATATTATTATCCATATTGAAGACACCCATGAGTGAGAATATGGACGATTTACTATAGCCAGCAGCCGAAACAGCACTCTGAGATTTTTAGCGAGTGTGTATTTTTCAGATTATGCACTTGCGAATGGCCAAATGGAAACATAAAGCTCTATGTGTAATTCTGGTGTGTTTTACGTGTACTAGTACTGCAAAACCAATACTTCTACGTCCCTCCTAACAATTGGATGCTGAATTTGCAGTACGACTGCGTTTAATAAGTGCATTTGCGGCTTCAGCGGACTTTTTATTGTATTTTATTATATTTTATCCATATTCAAGACACCCATGAGTGAGAATATGGACTATTTACTATAGCCAGTAGCCGAAATAGCAGTCTGAGATGTTTAGCGAGTGTGTATTTTTCAGATTATGCACTTGCGAATGGCCGCATGAAAACATAAAGCCCTATGTGCACTTCTGGTGTGGTTTACGTGTACTTGTCTTACAAAAGAAACATCTTTATTCCCTCCTAGCAACTGTATGCAGAATTTGCATTAAGACTGCGTTTAATAAGTGCATTTGCGGCTTTAGCGGAGTTTTCATTGGATTTTATGATATTTTATCCGTATTCAAGGCATCTATCAGTGACAATATGAACGATTTACTATAGCTAGCAGCCGAAATAGCACTCTGAGATTTTTAGCAAATGTGTATTTTTCAGATTATGCACTTACGAATGGCCACATGGAAACATAAAGCTCTATGTGTAATTCTGGTGTGTTTTACGTGTAGTAGTACTGCTAAAGATATACTTCTATGTCCCTTCTAGCAATTGGATGCAGAATTTGCAGTACGACTGCGTTTAATAAGTGCATTTGCGGCTTCAACGAAGCTTTTCATTGCATTTTATTATATTATATCCATATTCAAGGCACCCATGAGTTAGAATTTGCCCGATTTACTATAGCTAGCAGCCGAAATAGAACTCTGATATTTTTAGCGAGTGTGTATTTTTCAGATTATGCACTTGCGAATGGCCACAAGCAAACATAAAGCTCTATGTGTACTTCTGGTGTGGTTTACGTGTACTTGTCTGGCAAAAGAAACATCTTTATTCCCTCCTAGCAACTGTATGCAGAATTTGCATTAAGACTGCGTTTAATAATTGCATTTGCGGCTTCAGCGTAGCTTTCATTGGATTTTATTATATTTTATCCGTATTCAAGGCATCTATCAGTGACAATATGGACAATTTTTATAGCTAGCAGCCGAAATAGTACTCTGAGATTTTTAGCGAGTGTGTATTTTTCAGATTATGCACTTGCGAATGGCCACATGGAAACAAAAGCTCTATGTGCACTTCTGGTGTGGTTTACGTGTACTGTTCTTGCAAAAGAAACATCTTTATTCTTTCCTAGCAACTGTATGCAGAATTTGCTTTAAGACTGCGTTTAATAAGTGCATTTGCGTCTTCAGCGGAACTTTCATTGGATTTTATTATATTTTATCCGTATTCAAGGCATCTATCAGTGACAATATGGACAATTTACAATAGCTAGCAGCCGAAATAGCACTCTGAGATTTTTAGCGGGTGTGTATTTTTTAGATTATGCACTTGCGAATGGCCACATGGAAACATAAAGCTCTTTGTGCACTTTTGGTGTGGTTTACGTGTACTTGTCTTACAAAAGAAACTACTTTATTCCCTCCTAGCAACTGTATGCAGAATTTGCATTAAGACTGCGTTTAATAAGTGCATTTGTGGCTTTAACGGAGTTTTAATTGAATTTTATGATATTTTATCCGTATTCAAGGCATCTATCAGTGACAATATGGACAATTTACTATAGTTAGCAACTGAAATAGCACTCTGTGATTTTTAGCGAGGGTGTATTTTTCAGATTATGCACTTGCGAATGTCCACATGGACACATAAAGCTCTATGTGCACTTCTAGTGTGGTTTACGTGTACTTGTCTTGCAAATGAAACATCTTTATTCGCTCCTAGCAACTGTATGCAGAATTTGCATTAAGACTGCGTTTAATAAGTGCATTTGCGGCTTCAGCGGAGCTTTCATTGGATTTTATTATAATTTATCCGTATTCAAGGCATCTATCAGTGACAATATGGACAATTTACTATAGCTAGAAGCCGAAATAGCACTCTGAGATTTTAAGCGGGTGTGTATTTTTCAGATTATGCACTTGCGAATGGCCACATGGAAACATAAAGCTCTATGTGCACCTCTGGTGTGGTTTACGTGTACTAGTACTGCAAAACCGATACTTCTCGTCCCTTCTAGCAATTGGATGCAGAAGTTGCAGTACGACTGCGTTTAATAAGTGCATTTGCGGCTTCAGCGGAGCTTTTCATTGCATTTTATTATATTATATCCCTATTCAAGGCATCCATGAGTTAGAATTACCCCGATTTACTATAGCTAGCAGCCGAAACAGAACTCTGATATTTTTAGCGAGTGTGTATTTTTCAGATTATGCACTTGCGAATAGCCACAAGCAAACATAAAGCTCTATGTGCAATTCTGGTGTGGTTTACGTGTACTTGTCTGGCAAAAGAAACATCTTTATTCCCTCCTAGCAACTGTATGCAGAATTTGCATTAAGACTGCGTTTAATAAGTGCATTTGCGGCTTCAGCGGAGCTTTCATTGGATTTTATTATATCTTATCCGTATTCAAGGCATCTATTAGTGACAATATGGACAATTTACAATAGCTAGCAGCCGAAATAGCACTCTGAGATTTTTAGCGGGTGTCTATTTTTCAGATTATGCACTTGCGAATGGCCACATGGAAACATAAAGCTCTATGTGCACTTTTGGTGTGGTTTACGTGTACTTGTCTTACAAAAGAAACATCTTTATTCCCTCCTAGCAACTGTATGCAGAATTTGCATTAAGACTGCGTTTAATAAGTGCATTTGTGGCCTTTGCGGAGTTTTCGTTGAATTTTATGATATTTTATCCGTATTCAAGGCATCTATCAGTGACAATATGGACAATTTACTATAGCTAGCAACTGAAATAGCACTCTGAGATTTTTAGAGAGTGTGTATTTTACAGATTATGCACTTGCGAATGGCCACATGGAAGCATAAAGCTCTATGTGCAATTCTGGAGTGGTTTACGTGTACTTGTCTTGCAAAAGAAACATCGTTATTCCCTCCTAGCAACTGGATGCAGAATTTGCATTAAGACTGCGTTTAATAAGTGCATTTGTGGCTTTAGCGGAGTTTTCGTTGAATTTTATGATATTTTATCCGTATTCAAGGCATCTATCAGTGACAATATGGACAATTTACTATAGCTAGCAACTGAAATAGCACTCTGAGATTTTTAGCGGGTGTGTATTTTTTAGATTATGCACTTGCGAATGGCCGCATGAAAACATAAAGCCCTATGTGTACTTCTGGTGCGGTTTACGTGTACTTGTCTTACAAAAGAAACATCTTTATTCCCTCCTAGCAACTGTATGCAGAATTTGCATTAAGAATGTGTTTAATGAGTGCATTTGTGGCTTTAGCGGAGTTTTCATTGGATTTTATGATATTTTATCCGTATTCAAGGCATCTATCAGTGACAATATGAACGATTTACTATAGCTAGCAGCCGAAATAGCACTCTGAGATTTTTAGCAAATGTGTATTTTTCAGATTATACACTTACGAATGGCCACATGGAAACATAAAGCTCTATGTGTAATTCTGGTGTGTTTTACGTGTAGTAGTACTGCTAAAGATATACTTCTATGTCCCTTCTAGCAATTGGATGCAGAATTTGCAGTACGACTGCGTTTAATAAGTGCATTTGCGGCTTCAACGAAGCTTTTCATTGCATTTTATTATATTATATCCATATTCAAGGCACCCATGAGTTAGAATTTGCCCGATTTACTATAGCTAGCAGCCGAAATAGAACTCTGATATTTTTAGCGAGTGTGTATTTTTCAGATTATGCACTTGCGAATGGCCACAAGCAAACATAAAGCTCTATGTGCACTTCTGGTGTGGTTTACGTGTACTTTTCTTGCAAAAGAAACATCTTTATTCTCTCCTAGCAACTGTATGCTGAATTTGCATTAAGACTGCGTTTAATAAGTGCATTTGCGGCTTCAGCGTAGCTTTCATTAGATTTTATTATATTTTATCCGTATTCAAGGCATCTATCAGTGACAAATGAGAATTTACTATAACTAGCAGCCGAAATAGCACTCTGAGATTTTTAGCGAGTGTGTATTTTTCAGATTATGCACTTGCGAATGGCCACATGGAAACATAAAGCTCTATGTGCACTTCTGGTGTGGTTTACGTGTACTGTTCTTGCAAAAGAAACATCTTTATTCTTTCCTAGCAACTGTATGCAGAATTTGCATTAAGACTGCGTTTAATAAGTGCATTTGCGTCTTCAGCGGAACTTTCATTGGATTTTATTATATTTTATCCGTATTCAAGGCATCTATCAGTGACAATATGGACAATTTACAATAGCTAGCAGCCGAAATAGCACTCTGAGATTTTTAGCGGGTGTGTATTTTTTAGATTATGCACTTGCGAATGGCCACATGGAAACATAAAGCTCTATGTGCACTTTTGGTGTGGTTTACGTGTACTTGTCTTACAAAAGAAACATCTTTATTCCCTCCTAGCAACTGTATGCAGAATTTGCATTAAGACTGCGTTTAATAAGTGCATTTGTGGCTTTAGCGGAGTTTTAATTGAATTTTATGATATTTTATCCGTATTCAAGGCATCTATCAGTGACAATATGGACAATTTACTATAGTTAGCAACTGAAATAGCACTCTGTGATTTTTAGCGAGGGTGTATTTTTCAGATTATGCACTTGCGAATGTCCACATGGACACATAAAGCTCTATGTGCACTTCTAGTGTGGTTTACGTGTACTTGTCTTGCAAATGAAACATCTTTATTCGCTCCTAGCAACTGTATGCAGAATTTGCATTAAGACTGCGTTTAATAAGTGCATTTGCGGCTTCAGCGGAGCTTTCATTGGATTTTATTATAATTTATCCGTATTCAAGGCATCTATCAGTGACAATATGGACAATTTACTATAGCTAGAAGCCGAAATAGCACTCTGAGATTTTAAGCGGGTGTGTATTTTTCAGATTATGCACTTGCGAATGGCCACATGGAAACATAAAGCTCTATGTGCACCTCTGGTGTGGTTTACGTGTACTAGTACTGCAAAACCAATACTTCTACGTCCCTTCTAGCAATTGGATGCAGAAGTTGCAGTACGACTGCGTTTAATAAGTGCATTTGCGGCTTCAGCGGAGCTTTTCATTGCATTTTATTATATTATATCCCTATTCAAGGCATCCATGAGTTAGAATTACCCCGATTTACTATAGCTAGCAGCCGAAACAGAACTCTGATATTTTTAGCGAGTGTGTATTTTTCAGATTATGCACTTGCGAATAGCCACAAGCAAACATAAAGCTCTATGTGCAATTCTGGTGTGGTTTACGTGTACTTGTCTGGCAAAAGAAACATCTTAATTCCCTCCTAGCAACTGTATGCAGAATTTGCATTAAGACTGCGTTTAATAAGTGCATTTGCGGCTTCAGCAGAGCTTTCATTGGATTTTATTATATCTTATCCGTATTCAAGGCATCTATTAGTGACAATATGGACAATTTACAATAGCTAGCAGCCGAAATAGCACTCTGAGATTTTTAGCGGGTGTCTATTTTTCAGATTATGCACTTGCGAATGGCCACATGGAAACATAAAGCTCTATGTGCACTTTTGGTGTGGTTTACGTGTACTTGTCTTACAAAAGAAACATCTTTATTCCCTCCTAGCAACTGTATGCAGAATTTGCATTAAGACTGCGTTTAATAAGTGCATTTGTGGCCTTTGCGGAGTTTTCGTTGAATTTTATGATATTTTATCCGTATTCAAGGCATCTATCAGTGACAATATGGACAATTTACTATAGCTAGCAACTGAAATAGCACTCTGAGATTTTTAGAGAGTGTGTATTTTACAGATTATGCACTTGCGAATGGCCACATGGAAGCATAAAGCTCTATGTGCAATTCTGGTGTGGTTTACGTGTACTTGTCTTGCAAAAGAAACATCGTTATTCCCTCCTAGCAACTGGATGCAGAATTTGCATTAAGACTGCGTTTAATAAGTGCATTTGTGGCTTTAGCGGAGTTTTCGTTGAATTTTATGATATTTTATCCGTATTCAAGGCATCTATCAGTGACAATATGGACAATTTACTATAGCTAGCAACTGAAATAGCACTCTGAGATTTTTAGCGGGTGTGTATTTTTTAGATTATGCACTTGCGAATGGCCGCATGAAAACATAAAGCCCTATGTGTACTTCTGGTGTGGTTTACGTGTACTTGTCTTACAAAAGAAACATCTTTATTCCCTCCTAGCAACTGTATGCAGAATTTGCATTAAGAATGTGTTTAATGAGTGCATTTGTGGCTTTAGCGGAGTTTTCATTGGATTTTATGATATTTTATCCGTATTCAAGGCATCTATCAGTGACAATATGAACGATTTACTATAGCTAGCAGCCGAAATAGCACTCTGAGATTTTTAGCAAATGTGTATTTTTCAGATTATACACTTACGAATGGCCACATGGAAACATAAAGCTCTATGTGTAATTCTGGTGTGTTTTACGTGTAGTAGTACTGCTAAAGATATACTTCTATGTCCCTTCTAGCAATTGGATGCAGAATTTGCAGTACGACTGCGTTTAATAAGTGCATTTGCGGCTTCAACGAAGCTTTTCATTGCATTTTATTATATTATATCCATATTCAAGGCACCCATGAGTTAGAATTTGCCCGATTTACTATAGCTAGCAGCCGAAATAGAACTCTGATATTTTTAGCGAGTGTGTATTTTTCAGATTATGCACTTGCGAATGGCCACAAGCAAACATAAAGCTCTATGTGCACTTCTGGTGTGGTTTACGTGTACTTTTCTTGCAAAAGAAACATCTTTATTCTCTCCTAGCAACTGTATGCTGAATTTGCATTAAGACTGCGTTTAATAAGTGCATTTGCGGCTTCAGCGTAGCTTTCATTAGATTTTATTATATTTTATCCGTATTCAAGGCATCTATCAGTGACAAATGAGAATTTACTATAACTAGCAGCCGAAATAGCACTCTGAGATTTTTAGCGAGTTGGTATTTTTCAGATTATGCACTTGCGAATGGCCACATGGAAACATAAAGCTCTATGTGCACTTCTGGTGTGGTTTACGTGTACTGTTCTTGCAAAAGAAACATCTTTATTCTTTCCTAGCAACTGTATGCAGAATTTGCATTAAGACTGCGTTTAATAAGTGCATTTGCGTCTTCAGCGGAACTTTCATTGGATTTTATTATATTTTATCCGTATTCAAGGCATCTATCAGTGACAATATGGACAATTTACAATAGCTAGCAGCCGAAATAGCACTCTGAGATTTTTAGCGGGTGTGTATTTTTTAGATTATGCACTTGCGAATGGCCACATGGAAACATAAAGCTCTATGTGCACTTTTGGTGTGGTTTACGTGTACTTGTCTTACAAAAGAAACATCTTTATTCCCTCCTAGCAACTGTATGCAGAATTTGCATTAAGACTGCGTTTAATAAGTGCATTTGTGGCTTTAGCGGAGTTTTCATTGAATTTTATGATATTTTATCCGTATTCAAGGCATCTATCAGTGACAATATGGACAATTTACTATAGTTAGCAACTGAAATAGCACTCTGTGATTTTTAGCGAGGGTGTATTTTTCAGATTATGCACTTGCGAATGTCCACATGGACACATAAAGCTCTATGTGCACTTCTAGTGTGGTTTACGTGTACTTGTCTTGCAAATGAAACATCTTTATTCGCTCCTAGCAACTGTATGCAGAATTTGCATTAAGACTGCGTTTAATAAGTGCATTTGCGGCTTCAGCGGAGCTTTCATTGGATTTTATTATAATTTATCCGTATTCAAGGCATCTATCAGTGACAATATGGACAATTTACTATAGCTAGAAGCCGAAATAGCACTCTGAGATTTTAAGCGGGTGTGTATTTTTCAGATTATGCACTTGCGAATGGCCACATGGAAACATAAAGCTCTATGTGCACCTCTGGTGTGGTTTACGTGTACTAGTACTGCAAAACCAATACTTCTACGTCCCTTCTAGCAATTGGATGCAGAAGTTGCAGTACGACTGCGTTTAATAAGTGCATTTGCGGCTTCAGCGGAGCTTTTCATTGCATTTTATTATATTATATCCCTATTCAAGGCATCCATGAGTTAGAATTACTCCGATTTACTATAGCTAGCAGCCGAAACAGAACTCTGATATTTTTAGCGAGTGTGTATTTTTCAGATTATGCACTTGCGAATGGCCACAAGCAAACATAAAGCTCTATGTGCAATTCTGGTGTGGTTTACGTGTACTTGTCTGGCAAAAGAAACATCTTTATTCCCTCCTAGCAACTGTATGCAGAATTTGCATTAAGACTGCGTTTAATAAGTGCATTTGCGGCTTCAGCGGAGCTTTCATTGGATTTTATTATATTTTATCCGTATTCAAGGCATCTATTAGTGACAATATGGACAATTTACAATAGCTAGCAGCCGAAATAGCACTCTGAGATTTTTAGCGGGTGTCTATTTTTCAGATTATGCACTTGCGAATGGCCACATGGAAACATAAAGCTCTATGTGCACTTTTGGTGTGGTTTACGTGTACTTGTCTTACAAAAGAAACATCTTTATTCCCTCCTAGCAACTGTATGCAGAATTTGCATTAAGACTGCGTTTAATAAGTGCATTTGTGGCCTTTGCGGAGTTTTCGTTGAATTTTATGATATTTTATCCGTATTCAAGGCATCTATCAGTGACAATATGGACAATTTACTATAGCTAGCAACTGAAATAGCACTCTGAGATTTTTAGAGAGTGTGTATTTTACAGATTATGCACTTGCGAATGGCCACATGGAAGCATAAAGCTCTATGTGCAATTCTGGTGTGGTTTACGTGTACTTGTCTTGCAAAAGAAACATCGTTATTCCCTCCTAGCAACTGGATGCAGAATTTGCATTAAGACTGCGTTTAATAAGTGCATTTGTGGCTTTAGCGGAGTTTTCGTTGAATTTTATGATATTTTATCCGTATTCAAGGCATCTATCAGTGACAATATGGACAATTTACTATAGCTAGCAACTGAAATAGCACTCTGAAATTTTTAGCGAGTGTGTATTTTTCAGATTATGCACTTGCGAATGGCCATATGGAAACATGAAGCTCTATGTGCACTTCTGGTGTGGTTTACGTGTACTTGTCTGGCAAAAGAAACATCTTTATTCCCTCCTAGCAACTGTATGCAGAATTTGCATTAAGACTGCGTTTAATAAGTGCATTTGCGGCTTCAGCGTAGCTTTCATTGGATTTTATTATATTTTATCCGTATTCAAGGCATCTATCAGTGACAATATGGACAATTTTTATAGCTAGCAGCCGAAATAGTACTCTGAGATTTTTAGCGAGTGTGTATTTTTCAGATTATGCACTTGCGAATGGCCACATGGAAACATAAAGCTCTATGTGCACTTCTGGTGTGGTTTACGTGTACTTTTCTTGCAAAAGAAACATCTTTATTCCCTCCTAGCAACTGTATGCAGAATTTGCATTAAGACTGCGTTTAATAATTGCATTTGCGGCTTCAGCGGAGCTTTCATTTGATTTTATTATATTTTATCCGTATTCAAGGCATCTATCAGTGACAATATGGACAATTTACTATAGCTAGCAGCCGAAATAGCACTCTGAGATTTGTAGCGGGTGTGTATTTTTCAGATTATGCACTTGCGAATGGCCACATGGAAACATCAAGCTCTATGTCTATTTTTTTGCTTTATGATTCAGAGCAGGCTTTGCATTTATATTATTTTAGCAGTGTACAACAGTTTAGTTACAAAATATAACTAACGTCAAAATCCAGGTCGCCGGGATTGTCAAGTTGACACTTCGGCAAATCTCAATAAAATGCCACGAAAAAGCAGTATTAGGTAATAGTAAAACCAAAGAGGCTATAAAACGCCGTTCTACTAATATAAAAGATATCAATGGTAACTTAAGTAAAACAGCCATCATTGGAAGAATTGGTCAAATCTTCAATGTAAGTATTAAGAATTAAACAGATATAACATTTCTAACAATTTCTTATAATGCTAGATTTCGAATGCAACGGTGTTTAATAACTAAACGAAGCAAAATCAGAACTCCAGCAATAACCGAATGATAATATGAATAAAGAAAAGGAATTTCTAACTTGGGAAGATATTAAGAAGAAAATTTTGAATTTTTTACTTTGGATAATTTATTTCTGTGTGCAAGGGAAGAACTGATTATACTGGGAGTCGTTTAAAATTATACTACACATTAACAAATATGGGATATAAATACAAATTTGTGAATGGAAGAAAATTGTTGTGTGAGAAGAGTCATGTCATTTCGGCGGATTGCCTTTTAAAGGAAATGTGAAAAATGTTTATTCATGTTTTTGGATGAAATTTTACCAGGATGTGACTTACTGTTGGACTCGGACAATAATGACAGGGGCTATCATAAGTGTATCAATGGTGACATTTTTAGGCAATGTTGAAAAACAGTTAATCCCTGCTTTGGCCAAATTGAATGGAAAATGTGTGGTAATTATGGATAATGCACCATATAATTCGGTTCTTATCGATAAACCACCCAATTTCTCGTCCAATAAACGACAAATACAGAAATGGTTAATTAAACGTGACGTACAATTTGATGACAAACTAATAAAGCGACAATTATGGAGTTTAATTTTACCTATACATATTGACCAAAAGCAATACTTAATTGACAATATTTTAAAACGACATGGGCATGAAGTTCTTAGATTACCTCCATACCACTGTCAATACAATCCAATTGAATTGGCATGGAGTTTATGTAAGAACTATTATAATAAGGACATAAATTCTCAGCCTCCCTCAAAAGACATAATTGCTAATTTATGGTTTAAATCTCTATCATTGTGTACAGCAAACATATGGAAAAAAAACATTGAACACTGTGAACTACTAATATAAAGTGACTGGGCAAAGCACATTGTTAAATTTATTGGTGTGGATGATATACCTCCTGTTATTATTAGGTTGGAAGAATCTGATACAGAATCGGAAGACGAGTTGTATTCCTCTTCTGAATCAGATTCTGGATGATTATCCTGAAGTGCATCCATCTAAATTCTGGTAAATTATATCTCTGAAAATGGTTCTACCAGGGTATTTTGTATTATCTCTTTATTTTGAAATGCCTGTTATATGTTTAGCATAAATAATAACTTGTACAACACAGTTCTACAAACAAAAATCAACAGCAAATTATTAATAATACATTTTTACATTAGTACATAAAAGATAGATGTCTAAAAATTTTATGACGTTTCTGTACAGTTAGATAACAATCACGCTTAAATAAACGTACTTAAAATAAAGCAATAACTTATTTAATGTCAATGGTTCAGTAATTTTAGCTCTTATTAAGTATAATAGTGCTTCTAAGTTAACACATTGACAGTTCTAATGGTTTTTGACATAACTAGTGTTTTTTTCTTTGTCACCAACTACCTACACTGTTACAAAAATGCAAATGCAAAGACTGCTCTGAATCATAAAGCAAAAAACAGACTATATGTGCACTTCTGGTGTGGTTTACGTGTAATTGTCTGGCAAAAGAAACATCTTTATTCCCTCCTAGCAACTGTATGCAGAATTTGCATTAAGACTGCGTTTAATAAGTGCATTTGCAGCTTCAGCGTAGCTTTCATTGGATTTTATTATATTCTATCCGTATTCAAGGCATCTATCAGTGACAATATGGACAATTTATTATAGCTAGCAGCCGAAATAGCACTCTGAGATTTTTAGCGAGTGTGTATTTTTCAGATTATGCACTTGCGAATGGCCACATGGAAACATAAAGCTCTATGTGCACTTCTGGTGTGGTTTACGTGTACTTTTCTTGCAAAAGAAACATCTTTATTCTTTCCTAGCAACTGTATGCAGAATTTGCATTAAGACTGCGTTTAATAAGTGCATTTGCGACTTCAGCGGAACTTTCATTGGATTTTATTATATTTTATCCGTATTCAAGGCATCTATCAGTGACAATATGGACAATTTACAATAGCTAGCAGCCGAAATAGCACTCTGAGATTTTTAGCGGGTGTGTATTTTTCAGATTATGCACTTGCGAATGGCCACATGGAAACATAAAGCTCTATGTGCACTTCTGGTGTGGTTTACGTGTACTTTTCTTGCAAAAGAAACATTTTTATTCCCTCCTAACAACTGTATGCTAAATTTGCATTAAGACTGCGTTTAATAAGTGCATTTGCGGCTTCAGCGGAGCTTTCATTGAATTTTATGATATTTTATCCGTATTCAAGGCATCTATCAGTGACAAATGAACAATTTAGTATAACTAGCAGCCGAAATAGCACTCTGAGATTTTTAGCGAGTGTGTATTTTTCAGATTATGCACTTGCGAATGGCCACATGGAAACATAAAGCTCTATGTGCACTTCTGGTGTGGTTTACGTGTACTTTTCTTGCAAAAGAAACATCTTTATTCTTTCCTAGCAACTGTATGCAGAATTTGCATTAAGACTGCGTTTATAAGTGCATTTGCGGCTTCAGCGTAGCTTTCATTGGATTTTATTATATTCTATCCGTATTCAAGGCATCTATCAGTGACAAATGAACAATTTAGTATAACTAGCAGCCGAAATAGCACTCTGAGATTTTTAGCGAGTGTGTATTTTTCAGATTATGCACTTGCGAATGGCCACATGGAAACATAAAGCTCTATGTGCACTTCTGGTGTGGTTTACGTGTACTTTTCTTGCAAAAGAAACATCTTTATTCTTTCCTAGCAACTGTATGCAGAATTTGCATTAAGACTGCGTTTAATAAGTGCATTTGCGGCTTCAGCGGAGCTTTCATTGGATTTTATTATATTTTATCCGTATTCAAGGCATCTATCAGTGACAAATGAACAATTTAGTATAACTAGCAGCCGAAATAGCACTCTGAGATTTTTAGCGAGTGTGTATTTTTCAGATTATGCACTTGCGAATGGCCACATAGAAACATAAAGCTCTATGTGCACTTCTGGTGTGGTTTACGTGTAATTTTCTTGCAAAAGAAACATCTTTATTCTTTCCTAGCAACTGTATGCAGAATTTGCATTAAGACTGCGTTTAATAAGTGCATTTGTGGCTTCAGCGGAGCTTTTATTGGATTTTATTATATTTTATCCGTATTCAAGGCATCTATCAGTTACAAATGAACAATTTAGTATAACTAGCAGCCGAAATAGCACTCTGAGATTTTTAGCGAGTGTGTATTTTTCAGATTATGCACTTGCGAATGGCCACATGGAAACATAAAGCTCTATGTGCACTTCTGGTGTGGTTTACGTGTACTTTTCTTGCAAAAGAAACATCTTTATTCTTTCCTAGCAACTGTATGCAGAATTTGCATTAAGACTGCGTTTAATAAGTGCATTTGCGGCTTCAGCGGAGCTTTCATTGGATTTTATTATATTTTATCCGTATTCAAGGCATCTATCAGTGACAAATGAACAATTTAGTATAACTAGCAGCCGAAATAGCACTCTGAGATTTTTAGCGAGTGTGTATTTTTCAGATTATGCACTTGCGAATGGCCACATGGAAACATAAAGCTCTATGTGCACTTCTGGTGTGGTTTACGTGTACTTTTCTTGCAAAAGAAACATCTTTATTCATTCCTAGCAACTGGATGCAGAATTTGCATTAAGACTGCGTTTAATAAGTGCATTTGCGACTTCAGCGGAACTTTCATTGGATTTTATTATATTTTATCCGTATTCAAGGCATCTAACAGTGACAATATGGAAAATTTACAATAGCTAGCAGCCGAAATAGCACTCTGAGATTTTTAGCGGGTGTTTATTTTTCAGATTATGCACTTGCGAATGGCCACATGGAAACATAAAGCTCTATGTGCACTTTTGGTGTGGTTTACGTGTACTTGTCTTACAAAAGAAACATCTTTATTCCCTCCTAGCAACTGTATGCAGAATTTGCATTAAGACTGCGTTTAATAAGTGCATTTGTGGCTTTAGCGGAGTTTTCATTGAATTTTATGATATTTTATCCGTATCCAAGGCATCTATCAGTGACAATATGGACAATTTACTATAGCTAGCAACTGAAATAGCACTCTGAGATTTTTAGCGAGTGTGTATTTTTCAGATTATGCACTTGCGAATGTCCACATGGACACATAAAGCTCTATGTGCACTTCTGGTGTGGTTTCCGTGTACTTGTCTTGCAAAAGAAACATCTTTATTCGCTCCTAGCAACTGTATGCAGAATTTGCATTAAGACTGCGTTTAATAAGTGCATTTGCGGCTTCAGCGTAGCTTTCATTGGATTTTATTATATACTATCCGTATTCAAGGCATCTATCAGTGACAATATGGACAATTTATTATAGCTAGCAGCCGAAATAGAACTCTGATCTTTTTAGCGAGTGTGTATTTTTCAGATTATGCACTTGCGAATGGCCACATGGAAACATAAAGCTCTATGTGCACTTCTGGTGTGGTTTACGTGTACTTTTCTTGCAAAAGAAACATTTTTATTCCCTCCTAAGAACTGTATGTTAAATTTGCATTAAGACTGCGTTTAATAAGTGCATTTGCGGCATCAGCGGAGCTTTCATTGGATTTTATTATATTTTATCCGTATTCAAGGCATCTATCAGTGACAAATGAACAATTTAGTATAACTAGCAGCCGAAATAGCACTCTGAGATTTTTAGCGAGTGTGTATTTTTCAGATTATGCACTTGCGAATGGCCACATGCAAACATAAAGCTCTATGTGCACTTCTGGTGTGGTTTACGTGTACTTTTCTTGCAAAAGAAACATCTTTATTCTTTCCTAGCAACTGTATGCAGAATTTGCATTAGGACTGCGTTTAATAAGTGCATTTGCGACTTCAGCGGAACTTTCATTGGATTTTATTATATTTTATCCGTATTCAAGGCATCTATCAGTGACAATATGGACAATTTACAATAGCTAGCAGCCGAAATAGCACTCTGAGATTTTTAGCGGGTGTGTATTTTTCAGATTATGCACTTGCGAATGGCCACATGGAAACATAAAGCTCTATGTGCACTTTTGGTGTGGTTTACGTGTACTTGTCTTGCAAAAGAAACATCTTTATTCCCTCCTAGCAACTGTATGCAGAATTTGCATTAAGACTGCGTTTAATAAGTGCATTTGCGGCTTCAGCGTAGCTTTCATTGGATTTTATTATATTCTATCCGTATTCAAGGCATCTATCAGTGACAATATGGACAATTTATTATAGCTAGCAGCCGAAATAGCACTCTGAGATTTTTAGCTAGTGTGTATTTTTCAGATTATGCACTTGCGAATGGCCACATGGAAACATAAAGCTCTATGTGCACTTCTGGTGTGGTTTACGTGTACTTTTCTTGCAAAAGAAACATTTTTATTCCCTCCTTGCAACTGTATGCTAAATTTGCATTAAGCCTGCGTTTAATAAGTGCATTTGCGGCTTCAGCGGAGCTTTCATTGGATTTTATTATATTTTATCCGTATTCAAGGCATCTATCAGTGACAAATGAACAATTTAGTATAACTAGCAGCTAGCAGCCGAAATAGCACTCTGAGATTTTTAGCGAGTGTGTATTTTTCAGATTATTCACTTGCGAATGGCCACATGGAAACATAAAACTCTATGTGCACTTCTGGTGTGGTTTACGTGTACTTTTCTTGCAAAAGAAACATCTTTATTCTTTCCTAGCAACTGTATGCAGAATTTGCATTAAGACTGCGTTTAATAAGTGCATTTGCGACTTCAGCGGAACCTTAATGGATTTTATTATATTTTATCCCTATTCAAGGCATCTATCAGTGACAATATGGACAATTTACAATAGCTAGCAGCCGAAATAGCACTCTGAGATTTTTAGCGGGTGTGTATTTTTCAGATTATGCACTTGCGAATGGCCATATGAAAACATAAAGCTCTATGTGCATTTTTGGTGTGGTTTACGTGTACTTGTCTTACAAAAGAAACATCTTTATTCCCTCCTAGCAACTGTATGCAGAATTTGCATTAAGACTGCGTTTAATAAGTGCATTTGTGGCTTTAGCGGAGTTTTCATTGAATTTTATGATATTTTATCCGTAGCCAAGGCATCTATCAGTGACAATATGGACAATTAACTATAGCTAGCAACTGAAATAGCACTCTGAGATTTTTAGCGAGTGTGTATTTTTCAGATTATGCACTTGCGAATGTCCACATGGACACATAAAGCTCTATGTGCACTTCTGGTGTGGTTTACGTGTACTTGTCTTGCAAAAGAAACATCTTTATTCGCTCCTAGCAACTGTATGCAGAATTTGCATTAAGACTGCGTTTAATAAGTGCATTTGCGGCTTCAGCGTAGCTTTCATTGGATTTTATTATATTCTATCCGTATTCAAGGCATCTATCAGTGACAAATGAACAATTTAGTATAACTAGCAGCCGAAATAGCACTCTGAGATTTTTAGCGAGTGTGTATTTTTCAGATTATGCACTTGCGAATGGCCACATGGAAACATAAAGCTCTATGTGCACTTCTGGTGTGGTTTACGTGTACTTTTCTTGCAAAAGAAACATCTTTATTCTTTCCTAGCAACTGTATGCAGAATTTGCATTAAGACTGCGTTTAATAAGTGCATTTGCGGCTTCAGCGGAGCTTTCATTGGATTTTATTATATTTTATCCGTATTCAAGGCATTTATCAGTGACAAATGAACAATTTAGTATAACTAGCAGCCGAAATAGCACTCTGAGATTTTTAGCGAGTGTGTATTTTTCAGATTATGCACTTGCGAATGGCCACATAGAAACATAAAGCTCTATGTGCACTTCTGGTGTGGTTTACGTGTAATTTTCTTGCAAAAGAAACATCTTTATTCTTTCCTAGCAACTGTATGCAGAATTTGCATTAAGACTGCGTTTAATAAGTGCATTTGTGGCTTCAGCGGAGCTTTTATTGGATTTTATTATATTTTATCCGTATTCAAGGCATCTATCAGTTACAAATGAACAATTTAGTATAACTAGCAGCCGAAATAGCACTCTGAGATTTTTAGCGAGTGTGTATTTTTCAGATTATGCACTTGCGAATGGCCACATGGAAACATAAAGCTCTATGTGCACTTCTGGTGTGGTTTACGTGTACTTTTCTTGCAAAAGAAACATCTTATTCTTTCCTAGCAACTGTATGCAGAATTTGCATTAAGACTGCGTTTATAAGTGCATTTGCGGCTTCAGCGTAGCTTTCATTGGATTTTATTATATTCTATCCGTATTCAAGGCATCTATCAGTGACAAATGAACAATTTAGTATAACTAGCAGCCGAAATAGCACTCTGAGATTTTTAGCGAGTGTGTATTTTTCAGATTATGCACTTGCGAATGGCCACATGGAAACATAAAGCTCTATGTGCACTTCTGGTGTGGTTTACGTGTACTTTTCTTGCAAAAGAAACATCTTTATTCTTTCCTAGCAACTGTATGCAGAATTTGCATTAAGACTGCGTTTAATAAGTGCATTTGCGGCTTCAGCGGAGCTTTCATTGGATTTTATTATATTTTATCCGTATTCAAGGCATCTATCAGTGACAAATGAACAATTTAGTATAACTAGCAGCCGAAATAGCACTCTGAGATTTTTAGCGAGTGTGTATTTTTCAGATTATGCACTTGCGAATGGCCACATAGAAACATAAAGCTCTATGTGCACTTCTGGTGTGGTTTACGTGTAATTTTCTTGCAAAAGAAACATCTTTATTCTTTCCTAGCAACTGTATGCAGAATTTGCATTAAGACTGCGTTTAATAAGTGCATTTGTGGCTTCAGCGGAGCTTTTATTGGATTTTATTATATTTTATCCGTATTCAAGGCATCTATCAGTTACAAATGAACAATTTAGTATAACTAGCAGCCGAAATAGCACTCTGAGATTTTTAGCGAGTGTGTATTTTTCAGATTATGCACTTGCGAATGGCCACATGGAAACATAAAGCTCTATGTGCACTTCTGGTGTGGTTTACGTGTACTTTTCTTGCAAAAGAAACATCTTTATTCTTTCCTAGCAACTGTATGCAGAATTTGCATTAAGACTGCGTTTAATAAGTGCATTTGCGGCTTCAGCGGAGCTTTCATTGGATTTTATTATATTTTATCCGTATTCAAGGCATCTATCAGTGACAAATGAACAATTTAGTATAACTAGCAGCCGAAATAGCACTCTGAGATTTTTAGCGAGTGTGTATTTTTCAGATTATGCACTTGCGAATGGCCACATGGAAACATAAAGCTCTATGTGCAGTTCTGGTGTGGTTTACGTGTACTTTTCTTGCAAAAGAAACATCTTTATTCATTCCTAGCAACTGGATGCAGAATTTGCATTAAGACTGCGTTTAATAAGTGCATTTGCGACTTCAGCGGAACTTTCATTGGATTTTATTATATTTTATCCGTATTCAAGGCATCTAACAGTGACAATATGGAAAATTTACAATAGCTAGCAGCCGAAATAGCACTCTGAGATTTTTAGCGGGTGTTTATTTTTCAGATTATGCACTTGCGAATGGCCACATGGAAACATAAAGCTCTATGTGCACTTTTGGTGTGGTTTACGTGTACTTGTCTTACAAAAGAAACATCTTTATTCCCTCCTAGCAACTGTATGCAGAATTTGCATTAAGACTGCGTTTAATAAGTGCATTTGTGGCTTTAGCGGAGTTTTCATTGAATTTTATGATATTTTATCCGTATCCAAGGCATCTATCAGTGACAATATGGACAATTTACTATAGCTAGCAACTGAAATAGCACTCTGAGATTTTTAGCGAGTGTGTATTTTTCAGATTATGCACTTGCGAATGTCCACATGGACACATAAAGCTCTATGTGCACTTCTGGTGTGGTTTCCGTGTACTTGTCTTGCAAAAGAAACATCTTTATTCGCTCCTAGCAACTGTATGCAGAATTTGCATTAAGACTGCGTTTAATAAGTGCATTTGCGGCTTCAGCGTAGCTTTCATTGGATTTTATTATATTCTATCCGTATTCAAGGCATCTATCAGTGACAATATGGACAATTTATTATAGCTAGCAGCCGAAATAGAACTCTGATCTTTTTAGCGAGTGTGTATTTTTCAGATTATGCACTTGCGAATGGCCACATGGAAACATAAAGCTCTATGTGCACTTCTGGTGTGGTTTACGTGTACTTTTCTTGCAAAAGAAACATTTTTATTCCCTCCTAAGAACTGTATGTTAAATTTGCATTAAGACTGCGTTTAATAAGTGCATTTGCGGCATCAGCGGAGCTTTCATTGGATTTTATTATATTTTATCCGTATTCAAGGCATCTATCAGTGACAAATGAACAATTTAGTATAACTAGCAGCCGAAATAGCACTCTGAGATTTTTAGCGAGTGTGTATTTTCAGATTATGCACTTGCGAATGGCCACATGCAAACATAAAGCTCTATGTGCACTTCTGGTGTGGTTTACGTGTACTTTTCTTGCAAAAGAAACATCTTTATTCTTTCCTAGCAACTGTATGCAGAATTTGCATTAGGACTGCGTTTAATAAGTGCATTTGCGACTTCAGCGGAACTTTCATTGGATTTTATTATATTTTATCCGTATTCAAGGCATCTATCAGTGACAATATGGACAATTTACAATAGCTAGCAGCCGAAATAGCACTCTGAGATTTTTAGCGGGTGTGTATTTTTCAGATTATGCACTTGCGAATGGCCACATGGAAACATAAAGCTCTATGTGCACTTTTGGTGTGGTTTACGTGTACTTGTCTTGCAAAAGAAACATCTTTATTCCCTCCTAGCAACTGTATGCAGAATTTGCATTAAGACAGCGTTTAATAAGTGCATTTGCGGCTTCAGCGTAGCTTTCATTTGATTTTATTATATTCTATCCGTATTCAAGGCATCTATCAGTGACAATATGGACAATTTATTATAGCTAGCAGCCGAAATAGCACTCTGAGATTTTTAGCTAGTGTGTATTTTTCAGATTATGCACTTGCGAATGGCCACATGGAAACATAAAGCTCTATGTGCACTTCTGGTGTGGTTTACGTGTACTTTTCTTGCAAAAGAAACATTTTTATTCCCTCCTTGCAACTGTATGCTAAATTTGCATTAAGCCTGCGTTTAATAAGTGCATTTGCGGCTTCAGCGGAGCTTTCATTGGATTTTATTATATTTTATCCGTATTCAAGGCATCTATCAGTGACAAATGAACAATTTAGTATAACTAGCAGCTAGCAGCCGAAATAGCACTCTGAGATTTTTAGCGAGTGTGTATTTTTCAGATTATTCACTTGCGAATGGCCACATGGAAACATAAAACTCTATGTGCACTTCTGGTGTGGTTTACGTGTACTTTTCTTGCAAAAGAAACATCTTTATTCTTTCCTAGCAACTGTATGCAGAATTTGCATTAAGACTGCGTTTAATAAGTGCATTTGCGACTTCAGCGGAACCTTAATTGGATTTTATTATATTTTATCCCTATTCAAGGCATCTATCAGTGACAATATGGACAATTTACAATAGCTAGCAGCCGAAATAGCACTCTGAGATTTTTAGCGGGTGTGTATTTTTCAGATTATGCACTTGCGAATGGCCATATGAAAACATAAAGCTCTATGTGCATTTTTGGTGTGGTTTAAGTGTACTTGTCTTACAAAAGAAACATCTTTATTCCCTCCTAGCAACTGTATGCAGAATTTGCATTAAGACTGCGTTTAATAAGTGCATTTGTGGCTTTAGCGGAGTTTTCATTGAATTTTATGATATTTTATCCGTAGCCAAGGCATCTATCAGTGACAATATGGACAATTAACTATAGCTAGCAACTGAAATAGCACTCTGAGATTTTTAGCGAGTGTGTATTTTTCAGATTATGCACTTGCGAATGTCCACATGGACACATAAAGCTCTATGTGCACTTCTGGTGTGGTTTACGTGTACTTGTCTTGCAAAAGAAACATCTTTATTCGCTCCTAGCAACTGTATGCAGAATTTGCATTAAGACTGCGTTTAATAAGTGCATTTGCGGCTTCAGCGTAGCTTTCATTGGATTTTATTATATTCTATCCGTATTCAAGGCATCTATCAGTGACAAATGAACAATTTAGTATAACTAGCAGCCGAAATAGCACTCTGAGATTTTTAGCGAGTGTGTATTTTTCAGATTATGCACTTGCGAATGGCCACATGGAAACATAAAGCTCTATGTGCACTTCTGGTGTGGTTTACGTGTACTTTTCTTGCAAAGAAACATCTTTATTCTTTCCTAGCAACTGTATGCAGAATTTGCATTAAGACTGCGTTTAATAAGTGCATTTGCGGCTTCAGCGGAGCTTTCATTGGATTTTATTATATTTTATCCGTATTCAAGGCATCTATCAGTGACAAATGAACAATTTAGTATAACTAGCAGCCGAAATAGCACTCTGAGATTTTTAGCGAGTGTGTATTTTTCAGATTATGCACTTGCGAATGGCCACATAGAAACATAAAGCTCTATGTGCACTTCTGGTGTGGTTTACGTGTAATTTTCTTGCAAAAGAAACATCTTTATTCTTTCCTAGCAACTGTATGCAGAATTTGCATTAAGACTGCGTTTAATAAGTGCATTTGTGGCTTCAGCGGAGCTTTTATTGGATTTTATTATATTTTATCCGTATTCAAGGCATCTATCAGTTACAAATGAACAATTTAGTATAACTAGCAGCCGAAATAGCACTCTGAGATTTTTAGCGAGTGTGTATTTTTCAGATTATGCACTTGCGAATGGCCACATGGAAACATAAAGCTCTATGTGCACTTCTGGTGTGGTTTACGTGTACTTTTCTTGCAAAAGAAACATCTTTATTCTTTCCTAGCAACTGTATGCAGAATTTGCATTAAGACTGCGTTTAATAAGTGCATTTGCGGCTTCAGCGGAGCTTTCATTGGATTTTATTATATTTTATCCGTATTCAAGGCATCTATCAGTGACAAATGAACAATTTAGTATAACTAGCAGCCGAAATAGCACTCTGAGATTTTTAGCGAGTGTGTATTTTTCAGATTATGCACTTGCGAATGGCCACATGGAAACATAAAGCTCTATGTGCACTTCTGGTGTGGTTTACGTGTACTTTTCTTGCAAAAGAAACATCTTTATTCATTCCTAGCAACTGGATGCAGAATTTGCATTAAGACTGCGTTTAATAAGTGCATTTGCGACTTCAGCGGAACTTTCATTGGATTTTATTATATTTTATCCGTATTCAAGGCATCTATCAGTGACAATATGGAAAATTTACAATAGCTAGCAGCCGAAATAGCACTCTGAGATTTTTAGCGGGTGTTTATTTTTCAGATTATGCACTTGCGAATGGCCACATGGAAACATAAAGCTCTATGTGCACTTTTGGTGTGGTTTACGTGTACTTGTCTTACAAAAGAAACATCTTTATTCCCTCCTAGCAACTGTATGCAGAATTTGCATTAAGACTGCGTTTAATAAGTGCATTTGTGGCTTTAGCGGAGTTTTCATTGAATTTTATGATATTTTATCCGTATCCAAGGCATCTATCAGTGACAATATGGACAATTTACTATAGCTAGCAACTGAAATAGCACTCTGAGATTTTTAGCGAGTGTGTATTTTTCAGATTATGCACTTGCGAATGTCCACATGGACACTTAAAGCTCTATGTGCACTTCTGGTGTGGTTTACGTGTACTTGTCTTGCAAAAGAAACATCTTTATTCGCTCCTAGCAACTGTATGCAGAATTTGCATTAAGACTGCGTTTAATAAGTGCATTTGTGGCTTCAGCGTAGCTTTCATTGGATTTTATTATATTCTATCCGTATTCAAGGCATCTATCAGTGACAATATGGACAATTTATTATAGCTAGCAGCCGAAATAAAACTCTGATCTTTTTAGCGAGTGTGTATTTTTCAGATTATGCACTTCCGAATGGCCACATGGACACATAAAGCTCTATGTGCACTTCTGGTGTGGTTTACGTGTACTTGTCTTGCAAAAGAAACATCTTTATTTCCTCCTAGCAACTGTATGCAGAATTTGCATTAAGACTGCGTTTAATAAGTGCATTTGCGGCTTCAGCGTAGCTTTCATTGGATTTTATTATATTCTATCCGTATTCAAGGCATCTATCAGTGACAATATGGACAATTTATTATAGCTAGCAGCCGAAATAGCACTCTGAGATTTTTAGCGAGTGTGTATTTTTCAGATTATGCACTTGCGAATGGCCACATGGAAACATAAAGCTCTATGTGCACTTCTGGTGTGGTTTACGTGTACTTTTCTTGCAAAAGAAACATTTTTATTCCCTCCTAAGAACTGTATGTTAAATTTGCATTAAGACTGCGTTTAATAAGTGCATTTGCGGCATCAGCGGAGCTTTCATTGGATTTTATTATATTTTATCCGTATTCAAGGCATCTATCAGTGACAAATGAACAATTTAGTATGACTAGCAGCCGAAATAGCACTCTGAGATTTTTAGCGAGTGTGTATTTTTCAGATTATGCACTTGCGAATGGCCACATGCAAACATAAAGCTCTATGTGCACTTCTGGTGTGGTTTACGTGTACTTTTCTTGCAAAAGAAACATCTTTATTCTTTCCTAGCAACTGTATGCAGAATTTGCATTAGGACTGCGTTTAATAAGTGCATTTGCGACTTCAGCGGAACTTTCATTGGATTTTATTATATTTTATCCGTATTCAAGGCATCTATCAGTGACAATATGGACAATTTACAATAGCTAGCAGCCGAAATAGCACTCTGAGATTTTTAGCGGGTGTGTATTTTTCAGATTATGCACTTGCGAATGGCCACATGGAAACATAGAGCTCTATGTGCACTTTTGGTGTGGTTTACGTGTACTTGTCTTGCAAAAGAAACATCTTTATTCCCTCCTAGCAACTGTATGCAGAATTTGCATTAAGACTGCGTTTAATAAGTGCATTTGCGGCTTCAGCGTAGCTTTCATTGGATTTTATTATATTCTATCCGTATTCAAGGCATCTATCAGTGACAATATGGACAATTTATTATAGCTAGCAGCCGAAATAGCACTCTGAGATTTTTAGCTAGTGTGTATTTTTCAGATTATGCACTTGCGAATGGCCACATGGAAACATAAAGCTCTATGTGCACTTCTGGTGTGGTTTACGTGTACTTTTCTTGCAAAAGAAACATTTTTATTCCCTCCTTGCAACTGTATGCTAAATTTGCATTAAGCCTGCGTTTAATAAGTGCATTTGCGGCTTCAGCGGAGCTTTCATTGGATTTTATTATATTTTATCCGTATTCAAGGCATCTATCAGTGACAAATGAACAATTTAGTATAACTAGCAGCTAGCAGCCGAAATAGCACTCTGAGATTTTTAGCGAGTGTGTATTTTTCAGATTATTCACTTGCGAATGGCCACATGGAAACATAAAACTCTATGTGCACTTCTGGTGTGGTTTACGTGTACTTTTCTTGCAAAAGAAACATCTTTATTCTTTCCTAGCAACTGTATGCAGAATTTGCATTAAGACTGCGTTTAATAAGTGCATTTGCGACTTCAGCGGAACCTTAATTGGATTTTATTATATTTTATCCATATTCAAGGCATCTATCAGTGACAATATGGACAATTTACAATAGCTAGCAGCCGAAATAGCACTCTGAGATTTTTAGCGGGTGTGTATTTTTCAGATTATGCACTTGCGAATGGCCATATGGAAACATAAAGCTCTATGTGCATTTTTGGTGTGGTTTACGTGTACTTGTCTTACAAAAGAAACATCTTTATTCCCTCCTAGCAACTGTATGCAGAATTTGCATTAAGACTGCGTTTAATAAGTGCATTTGTGGCTTTAGCGGAGTTTTCATTGAATTTTATGATATTTTATCCGTAGCCAAGGCATCTATCAGTGACAATATGGACAATTAACTATAGCTAGCAACTGAAATAGCACTCTGAGATTTTTAGCGAGTGTGTATTTTTCAGATTATGCACTTGCGAATGTCCACATGGACACATAAAGCTCTATGTGCACTTCTGGTGTGGTTTACGTGTACTTGTCTTGCAAAAGAAACATCTTTATTCGCTCCTAGCAACTGTATGCAGAATTTGCATTAAGACTGCGTTTAATAAGTGCATTTGCGGCTTCAGCGGAGCTTTCATTGGATTTTATTATAATTTCTCCGTATTCAAGGCATCTATCAGTGACAATATGGACAATTTACTATAGCTAGCAGCCGAAATAAAACTCTGATCTTTTTAGCTAGTGTGTATTTTTCAGATTATGCACTTGCGAATGGCCACATGGAAACATAAAGCTCTATGTGCACTTCTGGTGTGCTTTACGTGTACTAGTACTGCAAAACCAATACTTCTACGTCCCTTCTAGCAATTGGATGCAGAAGTTGCAGTACGACTGCGTTTAATAAGTGCATTTGCGGCTTCAGCGGAGCTTTTCATTGCATTTTATTATATTATATCCATATTCACGGCATCCATGAGTTAGAATTACCCCGATTTACTATAGCTAGCAGCCGAAACAGAACTCTGATATTTTTAGCGAGTGTGTATTTTTCAGATTATGCACTTGCGAATGGCCAATTTGCATTAAGACTGCGTTTAATAAGTGCATTTGCGGCTTCAGCGGAGCTTTCATTGGATTATATGATGTTTTATCCATATTCAAGGCATCTTTCAGTGACAATATGGACAATTTACTATAGCTAGCAGCCGAAATAGCACTCTGAGATTTTAGCGAGGGTGTATTTTTCAGATTATGCACTTGCGAATGGCCACAAGGAAACATGAAGCTCTATGTGCACTTCTGGTGTGGTTTACGTGTACTTGTCTGGCAAAAGAAACATCTTTACTCCCTCCTAGCAACTGTATGCAGAATTTGCATTAAGACTGCGTTTAATAAGTGCATTTGCGGCTTCAGCGAAGCTTTCATTGGATTTTATTATATTTTATCCGTATTCAAGGCATCTATCAGTGACAATATGGACAATTTACTATAGCTAGCAGCCGAAAAAGCATTCTGAGATTTTTAGCGAGTGTGTATTTTACAGATTATGCACTTGCGAATGGCCACATGGAAACATGAAGCTCTATGTGCACTTCTGGTGTGGTTTACGTGTACTTGTCTGGCAAAAGAAACATCTTTATTCCCTCCTAGCAACTGTATGCAGAATTTGCATTAAGACTGCGTTTAATAAGTGCATTTGCGGCTTCAGCGTAGCTTTCATTGGATTTTATTATATTTTATCCGTATTCAAGGCATCTATCAGTGACAATATGGACAATTTTTATAGCTAGCAGCCGAAATAGTACTCTGAGATTTTTAGCGAGTGTGTATTTTTCAGATTATGCACTTGCGAATGGCCACATGGAAACATAAAGCTCTTGTGCACTTCTGGTGTGGTTTACGTGTACTTTTCTTGCAAAAGAAACATCTTTATTCCCTCCTAGCAACTGTATGCAGAATTTGCATTAAGACTGCGTTTAATAATTGCATTTGCGGCTTCAGCGGAGCTTTACATTGCATTTTATTATATTATATCCATATTCAAGGCATCCATGAGTTAGAATTACCCCGATTTACTATAGCTAGCAGCCGAAACAGAACTCTGATATTTTTAGCGAGTGTGTATTTTTCAGATTATGCACTTGCGAATGGCCAATTTGCATTAAGACTGCGTTTAATAAGTGCATTTGCGGCTTCAGCGGAGCTTTCATTGAATTTTATGATGTTTTATCCATATTCAAGGCATCTTTCAGTGACAATATGGACAATTTACTATAGCTAGCAGCCGAAATAGCACTCTGAGATTTTAGCGAGGATGTATTTTTCAGATTATGCACTTCCGAATGGCGACATGGAAACATAAAGCTCTATGTGCACTTCTGGTGTGGTTTACGTGTACTAGTACTGCAAAACTAATACTTCTACGTTTCTTCTAGAAATTGGATGCAGAAGTTGCAGTACGACTGCGTTTAATAAGTGCATTTGCGGCATCAGCGGAGCTTTTCATTGGAATTTATTATATTATATCCATATTCAAGCCATCCATGAGTTAGAATTACCCCGATTTACTATAGCTAGCAGCCGAAACAAAACTCTGATATTTTTAGCGAGTGTGTATTTATCAGATTATGCACTTGCGAATGGCCACATGGAAACATAAAGCCCTATGTGTACTTCTGGTGTGTTTTACGTGTAGTAGTACTGCAAAAACAATACTTCTATGTCCCTTCTAGCAATTGGATGCAGAATTTGCAGTACGACTGCGTTTAATGAGTGCATTTGCGGCTTCAACGGAGCTTTTCATTGCATTTTATTATATTATATCTATATTCAAGGCACCTATGAGTTAGAATTTGCCCGATTTACTATAGCTAGAAGCCGAAATAGAACTCTGATATTTTTAGTGAGTGTGTATTTTTCAGATTAAGCATTAAGACTGCGTTTAATAAGTGCATTTGCGGCTTCAGCGTAGCTTTCATTGGATTTTATGATGTTTTATCTATATTCAAGGCATCTTTCAGTGACAATATGGACAATTTACTATAGCTAGCAACTGAAATAGCACTCTGAGATTTTTAGCGAGTGTGTATTTTTCAGATTATGCACTTGCGAAGGTCCACATGGACACATAAAGCTCTATGTGCACTTCTGGTGTGGTTTACGTGTACTTGTCTTGCAAAAGCAACATCTTTATTCGCTCCTAGCAACTGTATGCAGAATTTGCATTAAGACTGCGTTTAATAAGTGCATTTGCGGCTTCAGCGGAGCTTTCATTGGATTTTATTATAATTTATCCGTATTCAAGGCATCTATCAGTGACAATATGGACAATTTACTATAGCTAGAAGCCGAAATAGCACTCTGAGATTTTTAGCGGGTGTGTATTTTTCAGATTATGCACTTGCGAATGGCCACATGGAAACATAAAGCTCTATGTGTACTTCTGGTTTGGTTTACGTGTACTAGTACTGCAAAACCAATACTTTTACGTCCCTTCTAGCAATTGGATGCAGAAGTTGCAGTACGACTGCGTTTAATAAGTGCATTTGAGGCTTCAGCGGAGCTTTTCATTGCATTTTATTATATTATATCCATATTCAAGGCATCCATGAGTTAGAATTACCCCGATTTACTATAGCTAGCAGCCGAAACAGAACTCTGATATTTTTAGCGAGTGTGTATTTTTCAGATTATGCACTTGCGAATGGCCACAAGGAGACATAAAGCTCTGTGTGGACTTCTGGTGTGGTTTACGTGTACTTTTCTTGCAAAAGAAAGATCTTTACTCTCTCCTAGCAACTGTATGCAGAATTTGCATTAAGACTGCGTATAATAAGTGCATTTGCGGCTTCAGCGGAGCTTTCATTGGATTTTATTATATTTTATCCGTATTCAAGGCATCTATCAGTGACAATATAGACAATTTACTATAGCTAGCAGCCGAAATAGCACTCTGAGATTTGTAGCGGGTGTGTATTTTTCAGATTATGCACTTGCGACTGGCCACATGGAAACATAAAGCTCTATATGCACTTCTGGTGTGGTTTACGTGTACTTGTCTGGCAAACGAAACATCTTTATTCCCTCCTAGCAATTGTATGCAGAATTTGCATTAAGACTGCGTTTAATAAGTGCATTTGCGGCTTCAGCGTAGCTTTCATTGGATTTTATTATATTTTATCCGTATTCAAGGCATCTATCAGTGACAATATGGACAATTTACTATAGCTAGCAGCCGAAATAGCACTCTGAGATTTTTAGCGAGTGTGTATTTTTCAGATTATGCACTTGCGAATGGCCACATGGAAACATAAAGCTCTATGTGCACTTCTGGTGTGGTTTACGTGTACTTGTCTTACAAAAGAAACATCTTTATTCCCTCCTAGCAACTGTATGCAGAATTTGCATTAAGACTGCGTTTAATGAGTGCATTTGTGGCTTTAGCGGAGTTTTCATTGGATTTTATGATATTTTATCCGTATTCAAGGCATCTATCAGTGACAATATGAACGATTTACTATAGCTAGCAGCCGAAATAGCACTCTGAGATTTTTAGCAAGTGTGTATTTTTCAGATTATGCACTTGCGAATGGCCACATGGAAACATAAAGCACTATGTGTAATTCTGGTGTGTTTTACGTGTACTAGTACTGCAAAACCAATACTTCTACGTCCCTCCTAGCAATTGGATGCAGAATTTGCAGTACGACTACGTTTAATAAGTGCTTTTGCGGCTTCAACGGAGCTTTTCATTGCATTTTATTATATTATATCCATATTCAAGGTGGTTTACGTGTACTTGTCTGGCAAAAGAAACATCTTTATTCCCTCCTAGCAACTGTATGCAGAATTTGCATTAAGACTGCGTTTAATAAGTGCATTTGCGGCTTCAGCGTAGCTTTCATTGGATTTTATTATATTTTATCCGTATTCAAGGCATCTATCAGTGACAATATGGACAATTTACTATAGCTAGCAGTCGAAATAGCACTCTGACATTTTTAGCGAGTGTGTATTTTTCAGATTGTGCACTTGCGAATGGCCACATGGAAACATAAAGCTCTATGTGCACTTCTGGTGTGGTTTACGTGTACTTTTCTTGCAAAAGAAACATCTTTATTCTTTCCTAGCAACTGTATGCAGAATTTGCATTAAGCCTGCGTTTAATAAGTGCTTTTGCGGCTTCAACGGAGCTTTTCATTGCATTTTATTATATTATATCCATATTCAAGGCACCCATGAGTTAGAATTTGCCCGATTTACTGTAGCTAGCAGCCGAAATAAAACTCTGAAATTTTTAGCGAGTGTGTATTTTTCAGATTATGCACTTGCGAATGGCCAATTTGCATTAAGACTGCGTTTAGTAAGTGCATTTGCGGCTTCAGCGGAGCTTTCATTGGATTTTATGATGTTTTATCCGTATTCAAGGCATTTATCAGTGACAATATGGACAATTTACTATAGCTAGCAACTGAATTAGCACTCTGAGATTTTTAGCGAGTGTGTATTTTTCAGATTATGCACTTGCGAATGGCCACAAGGAAACATAAAGCTCTATGTGCACTTCAGGTGTGGTTTACGTGTACTTTTCTTGCAAAAGAAACATCTTTATTCGCTCCTAGCAACTGTATGCAGAATTTGCATTAAGACTGCGTTTAATAAGTGCATTTGCGGCTTCAGCGGAGCTTTCATTAAAGTTTATTATATTTTATCCGTATTCAAGGAATCTATCAGTGACAATATGGACAATTTACTATAGCTAGAAGCCCAAATAGCACTCTGAGATTTTTAGCGGATGTGTATTTTTCAGATTATGCACTTGCGAATGGCCACATGGAAACATAAAGCCCTATGTGTACTTCTGGTGTGTTTTACGTGTAGTAGTACTGCAAAAACCATACTTCTATGTCCCTTCTAGCAATTGGATGCAGAATTTGCAGTACGACTGCTTTTAATGAGTGCATTTGCGGCTTCAACGGAGGTTTTCATTGCATTTTATTATATTATATCTGTTGGGAGCCTCTCAGTTTTCCGTTATTTGGAAAATTCCTGATTGCTAGCTCGCCTTGGAATTTGATGGACTGTATGGATTTATTTCTTCACTGAATTATACACACGTTGAAAGCAAAGGAAGTAATTTATTGCCATAAATTAACACACAAACATTTGAACATTTACAAAGAATTAGCTTTCGCGGTGCGGACCGGTTCGCGTGCTGCCACGTTGACAGAAGGAACGTAAGTGAGTTTTTAGAGTCGGAAGCCCCCCGGCAGTCTACTGCGCACAGTATGAATTCAGAATGCAAGAGAGGCGGCAAAAGTTTATAAAGTCCTTAACATACCGCCCGCCTTGGAAAGGGTAACCTTTCAAATAAAACAGTACAGAGTTGACATGTAACAGCTAGAGTAAAACATGCAACATGAACACACACATATACAAAGCATAATAATACATTGATCTTAATCGAGTACAAGAAAACCCGAACAATGGATAGCCAAAAGGCTTTACGAAACACTGCGCAAGACGCTAACGTACTAGTTCACAACACTAGGTAGCGGGCACAATTTGGCGAAGGATCGTTTCACGATTCCTGACACAGTGTTCACTGACGCCACACGCGTAACGCCGTCAAGGCCAGGGTGCAGCTCGGTGACCCGGCCTAACCTCCACTTCAGAGGGGGTAGATTGTCATCCTTGATGAGGACCATGGAACCAGGCTGGAGGTCCGAAAGATGCGTGCGCCATTTGGTGCGCTGTTGGAGTTCCGAGATGTACTCTTTACTCCATCTCTTCCACACATTCTGGTGAAGTTGTTGTATTCTCTGGTATTTAGACAGCCGAGACTCGGCTATCTCAGTAACGTTGGGATCAGGCAGTGACACCAACGGACGACCAATCAGGAAATGAGCAGGAGTCAAAGGCTGAAGGTCGTTTGGATCAGAGGACAAAGGAGACAGGGGTCGGGAGTTTAAGGTCGCTTCCACCTGTGCTAGCAAAGTGCAAAATTCATCGTAATTTAGACTAGCGTTACCTATAACGCGCCGTATGTGATGTTTGGAGGACTTAATTCCGGCCTCCCACAATCCGCCAAAGTGGGGACTGTGCGCGGGTATAAAATGCCAAGCTACTCCGTCGCTCGCGACTGATTCGGAAATAGAAGGGTTTTGCTCCGCGAGAAAATTGCCTAATTTGATTATCTCGGAATTAGCGCCTACAAAGTTAGTGCCATTGTCAGAATAGACATGGAGCGGTTTGCCTCGACGAGCCACAAACCGGCGAAAAGCCATTAAGAAGGTTTCAGTAGAAATATCAGCGACCAATTCAAGGTGCACTGCCTTTGTGACAAAACAATAAGCTGTAACTCGTTGTAAGCGAGCGAAGCTTGAATACTGATTGAACGGAAATGGTTCAACAGAGGTTACAGGAAGACTCTGAACTTCTTTTTTGAATTCTGGAAGCTCAGCACGAACATGTTTGGAAGCAGGCCAAGATGCCTTGCCTTCGCTTAGCCAGGTGGGACCATGCCACTAAAGGCTTAACAGACCCAGCGGGTCAAATATCTGCGATCTTTCAGACAAGATGCTACGCTTGGTAGCCTTACTACTTGTAGAATTTGAAATATGGGATATTTCAGACAAGCTGCTACGATTGGTAGCCTTACCACTTGTAGAATCTGAAATATTGAACATGGAAGTAGGCCAAGATACCTCACCTTCGCTTAGCCAGGTGGGACCGTGCCACCAAAGGCTTGACAGACCCAGCGGGTCAACTATCTGGAAATTTCAGACAAGCTGCTACGATTGGTAGCCTTACTACTTGTAGAATCTGAAATATTCTCTACTGATAAGAATCTTTTCTGAGCGATTTGCAATGAATCACCCAATACCTCTACAGATTTCTTGAGTGGGATAGAGACAACGAATCGACCATTCGCTTCTCGTTGCGTATTTTGCACGAAATGTGCCTCACAGGCGTTCTCTTCATTTGTTCGGACCTTTTCCTCTGGGTAATGTTCGAGTTGCCAAAACCTAGCAATGGGGTCAGAAGCATCCTCGATCGTGCCAAGATTGCACTGTACAGGGTACGCAGAAGGGGGGCCTGTAGGGCCAGAAACAATCCAACCAAAACGAGTTTTTTGGAAGATGGGAAGATTTGGGCCTAGACCAATTTGTCCAATACAAAGGAGCTGCCAGAAAATGGGCGAACCAATCAGAATGTCGATGGTGCCCGGTTGGTCGTAGGACAGATCTAATAACTTGATGTTATCAGGAACCTTGAAGCTGTTTCGCTGGACGCGAAAACTTGGGGTTGTACCTGTAATCTCATCGAGAACAAGACAGGATAGACCAATACTGTATGAGGTGTGAGGGGCTTGCAGCTTGATATCACACCTAGCCTTGATTTGAGTAGTAGCTTTACTTAAGCCAGAAACAGTAACGTTGACTTCGCGAGTTGGAAGCTTCAACCTTTTACACAAATCTGAACGTATGAAGTTCGATTGGGAACCGGAATCCAGCAGGATTCGCACAATATGAGGCGTACCATCATCAGCGATGAGTTTAGCGGTAGCCGTAGGTAAGAGTACCTGCAAAGCATTCGAACAGAATGCCGAAATTGAACAGAGTTGCCTGAGAGGCTGTGTCAGGACTCCGTTACTTTGCGCTGATTCTATCCGTCAAGCACGTAAACAAGACTGTGTTTACGTTTTAAACCAATGTAGTCAATGGTACTTGAACGGACGACAGTAAAAACCACTTCTTAAGATGCAGCCTCACATCTCGACAGTATTATGGCTTGGTATAGAAGTGGCGACGTAGTGAATGAATCAAACATTAAATGCAGATTGATTTTATTATGAAAATAGACTAGTATTTATATAAAATAAAAAATGCTTAACGCAGTAACAATATCAAAGTTCATATATACAGTTTAATAGGACAGAGTGTTTAAATTACAAAACAGCAGATAAGCAATTGTGCAGGTTTATTTCCTGGTCGAGCGAAGGTCGCCCGTTGAACTCACTGCTGTAGGTCGATATTATGCAAGGAGTGCAGAATTGCATTTTCCTGGTCTTTAACTCTTACGATTGTGTAATAACACTGGCTTTTAAATTACGAATAATGTTTCGTAAATTTGAACTGAAATTTATAGTTTTTAATCTAATTTAAACATATTAAATTTAGTAATTGGTGATAGCCTTATTAAATAAATGGGAATTGCATTTAAAAGCCATGCAACTGGATTTCGTAAATTTTAGAAAATGAAATTTATGTGTGTTTAAATCAAGTTTAAACATATTGCCAATTTTAGGCCGAAGAAAAAGAAAAGGAAAATTATGTTGTTTCTTCCACATTAAGGGTTTTTAGAGGATATTCTTCTACGGCTGACTGGCGTTGTTTGGATTGATGCTTCCTTCGGTTGATCCTTTTCCGAATGTAGTAGAAGGCTCCTATTAGAGCGGCGGCTCCCAATATGCTGCCGGTGATCCCGCTGGATAGATAGGAGTGGTGGCGGATGGTTTTCCATGTCACGTCTTTTAGACGCTGTTGATGATTCTTCTGGATAGGTAGTAGCGACGTCGGATGGGTCTCCATGCTACTTCCTTCAGATGATGTTGCAGGTCTAACCGAGAGGGTTGTAAATCCTCGAAGTGGTTTGGTTGCTGCAACACTGGCTCCTTTGCTATTTCTGTAAAAGAGCTTTTGTGTTATTGTGTCGTTGACTATGTTACCAATTGGTTTGGAACATCCTGCCAACGTCCATCGGCTGCCTCTTCCTTTGGAGACGAACATTATATGAGTGCATACGATAATTAATATCACTCTTGCCGAGGTTAGCTGTTTTAGAGGACGACGCATCGGTATTCCACATTGCGAGTCTTCGGTAACTTCCCTCGCAGACTTTAATAAGCCGTTTTCTTGATACCATCTTCTACGAGGGGCTAAGTGCTTAACATTGTATTTATTGTTTCCTGAACTTGTTGCTGCCATTTCTTGTCTCCACCTTTCATTGGGAGAGAAATTCTTGAGATTTCTTCGGTACTGGGAACGATCATGTGCGGGTGATGTTGGCCGAAATTTTATCTTCAGACTTTGGTTCCTGCGATTTTTTGTTAGTTGTTGGTAATGGAATAATGTTGCCATTTCTTGTAACCACCCTCCATGGGGGGAGAAGTGTTTGGTACCGGAATTTTTAGTTTCTAATTTGTTGGCTGCCATTTCTTGGAACCACCCTCCACTAGGTGTCAAATTTTTCGTGAACTCGGAGGGTTTCTCGTTTTCTACAGTTCTTGTCGCCGTGTCTTGTTGCCACCCTCCACTCGGTGCTAAGTTTTTAATGAACTCGGAGGGTTCCATGATTGCTGTAGTCATTGCTGCAATTTCTAGGCTGCTTCCACCGCTTGGCGCGAAGTGTTTGGCATTTGATTCTTCTTTTCCTGCATCCCTTGCCGACAAGTCTTGGTGCTGCTCTCCACCGGGTGTCAAGTTTTTAATGGAGTCGGAGGGTTTTCCATCTTCTGCAGTTATTGCTGTAACTTCTGGGCTCCGTCCATTACCGAGTGTCAAATTTTTAGTGGGCTCGGAGGTGTTGTTGTTAGCAGCAGTTATTGCTGCAGCTTCTTGGCTCCATCCATCGCTAGGAGCTGCTGTCGAAGCATCTGGAGGAGTTCCAACGATTTGTTCGTGGCCTGCAATTTCCTTTCCTTTCTGTCCATCGATTTTATGAATGGGAACTTCCTGAATGGGAACTTCGTGGATGAGGACTTCGTGAATGTGGACTTTGGAAACTCCATGCACTTGGTGATTTTCTTGTGGATGAGAAGATGCTATTTTTTCACGTTCGATGATAACAGGACGTTGAACTTCCGTATTCTTTATATTGGCAGCTGCGATTGCTCGTTCTTCCGCTGTAGGATCGGTTGTTAATATTTTCTTCACCTGCTGGATTGTTTGCTTGTCATTGGTAGGTGAACTTCGGAACTGACCACAGCTTTTGATGTAGTGACCTCCATGATTAAGAGTTTCGGAAGCTTCGATTTTCTGCGGTCTTTCCTGTACTGATTCTGTGAATTTCTTTTTACGTACCTGATATTTTGGGGAAAATGTTCTTTGTGTGGGTACTTCTTCTGTGTCCCAGAATTTCTGCAACTGATATTCTTCTTCAATTTTGGCAACCATGGTGTTGACTCTAATGCTGTCGTTATGCTGTCTTCCAATGGTTCCAGATAATACCCAACCCAGTTTGGTATTTTGTCCCAAGATGCCATCCTTTGTTTTAGTGATTCCTTCTAGAATTATTTTTGAATATTCTTCGGCTCCTAGAATTATGTCTATGGGGCCAGGTTGGTTGAAGGTTGGATCGGCGATGAAGATATTGCTCCAAGAATTGATATTTATGTTTGGGATAGGGGATGAAGGCATGGCTTTGGTAAGTTTGGGAAGTATTAGTAAATTGACAGGTAGGGAAAAGTTACTTGAAAATCTAGGTGTGATCAAACCTGGGATTTTCCATTTGGCAATTTTTGGCTCGCTATTCCCAATTCCTGTGATTTCAGCTCGAACCTTGGTCCTGGGTAACCCCAATAATTCGGCTGATGCTTCCGTGATAAACGACCCCTGAGACCCGGGATCTATTAATACTCGTAGTAGATGAGTCATCCCGGATGCTGCCTTTACTTGAACCATTGCTGTGGCAAGTAGAACTTGGCTCTCCTGTGCGCCTACATTGGCGGTGATGATGTCCGACTTCGGCTTCTTTTCTGGAGCGTTGGAAGTCTTCATAGCTGCTGCATGAGCTGACGTCCTCATCCTTTGGGCAGGGAGCGGCCTTGATGGTGGCTGCGCCTTATGAAGCAGTGTATGATGCGGGAAGCGACAGATCCTACAATTAAAATAGGCACGACATGGTATATTTGAATCGTGCCGCAAGCATCGATAGCACAATCGATTGGTTTTTACTGCTTCTAGTTTTTCATGGGTAGATAGCTTCTGGAATTGGCCACAGTTGTCGATGTAATGATCTCCATGGCACAGCTTGCAATTTAGGGATGCGGAAGCGTAATTCTTCTGTGGTCTTTCCTGCGTGGGCTTTCGAGCTCCATCTATGGATTCTAGAGATTGGAACCGCACTTGCAGGAAAGCCATTAAATTTTGGTGATCCTGGACTTCATTTGGACATTGAAGCGACTGTTCATATAATTTGTTGGTTTCAGGATCCCATTTTCGAGCGATAGCTCTGTTAATCCACGGACCCCAACTGTCCGTGGAGATGCCTAAATTTTTGATTGCCTCCACACATTCCTTGATGGAGTCGTGCAATCTTTTTAACTCTTGGGCTGACTCTTTGGAGAGGACCGGCAGATCGAATATGGTATCTAGCAATTTAGTTAAAATAAGGCGATTATTTTGATACCTTTGTTGCAGCAGATTCCAGGCGGTGTTGTAGTTTGCTTGGGTAACAGCTAGATGCTGGATCAGTCGGCTTGGCTCTCCCTTAAGATGCGTCTTTAAATATTGCATCTTGATGACATCGTCCATATTCTGGTTGTCATCTACTAATTTGGTGAACAGGTCCTTGAAAGTGGCCCATTCCTCATAATTTCCCTCGTATATGGGAATTTTGACTTGAGGAAGCGAGATGGCTGCTGCTTGCTCGTTCCTTGTCGGCGCTTGCAATAAAATAATTAAATTTCTATACCTGTCTTCCAACGTAGTATATTCAGGACTGAAGTGCATTTGTTCTGAAGCCATGTCGTTTGACATAACTTCTTCGTCCATCTCGACCACACGATCCCATTTTTCTCTTAATTCCCTTGTCGTGATGGCGGGCCTCCCTAATTCTTGTGTTAGTTCGGCGTCGTCCATCGCTTGCTTAAAATTCTGGATCCGAATCTGCAGTTTTCGGATACGAACCTTTTGCTCGGGGTTGGCCACCATTTCCTCTTGCGTTCTGCTTACGGAGGCGTTGGAAATTTCCGTTGTTTTTGAACAGCTCTGCAAGTAACTTTTTGCTTCGCCGTATATGGCTTTAATTTGGTCGTAATACCCTGTTTTAAAATAATTATGAGTTGGAATACTTAGCTGCCCCATTTCTGCGTGATTTTTAGTTGCAGTGTTCCAAAGTTCGTCCAGCGTTTTGTTGCGACTGGCGATGTAGGCTTCATTTTTTCGGCTGGCAGGGTCCTTTTTGCTGTTGGATAATATTTGCTTTATCTTCTGCGCGAGCTCTTCTTGGGCGATAGCTAAGTTGTTGAATTCCTCCATGTTGTTGGCCATTTTCTGGGAACTGGGTGGTTGGCAGATGCTGTTTTCTTCTCGGGATGTGTTTTTTCGTTAGTTGGAGACAGATCCGGCTCGAAGGACCATGAACAGAGTTGCCTGAGAGGCTGTGTCAGGACTCCGTTACTTTGCGCTGATTCTATCCGTCAAGCACGTAAACAAGACTGTGTTTACGTTTTAAACCAATGTAGTCAATGGTACTTGAACGGACGACAGTAAAAACCACTTCTTGAGATGCAGCCTCACATCTCGACAGTATTATGGCTTGGTATAGAAGTGGCGACGTAGTGAATGAATCAAACATTAAATGCAGATTGTTTTTATTATGAAAATAGACTAGTATTTATATAAAATAAAAAATGCTTAACGCAGTAACAATATCAAAGTTCATATATACAGTTTAATAGGACAGAGTGTTTAAATTACAAAACAGCAGATAAGCAATTGTGCAGGTTTATTTCCTGGTCGAGCGAAGGTCGCCCGTTGAACTCACTGCTGTAGGTCGATATTATGCAAGGAGTGCAGAATTGCATTTTCCTGGTCTTTAACTCTTACGATTGTGTAATAACACTGGCTTTTAAATTACGAATAATGTTTCGTAAATTTGAACTGAAATTTATAGTTTTTAATCTAATTTAAACATATTAAATTTAGTAATTGGGTGATAGCAATATTAAATAAATGGGAATTGCATTTAAAAGCCATGCAACTGGATTTCGTAAATTTTAGAAAATGAAATTTATGTGTGTTTAAATAATCAAGTTTAAACAAAATCGATTGATTTAGTTCAACAGGGGTTTCTGCCGACATCGCAGATCCTGGTTGACTAGACGAAGCATTTTGAGGTTTATCCTCATGCAGAAGGGTGTTGTGCCTTGATTTGCACTTTCTACATGTATATTTGGAGCTACAGCGGCTCGAAAGGTGACCCTGAGTTAGGCAATTAAAGCATACACGAAGCTCTTTTGCCTTTGAATTTCTGTCAAGAGAAGACAGCTTGACAAACTTGTCGCATTTGTACAAGGGATGAGATCCTTTACAAAGTGGACACGAAGGGGTACCTGACACAAATGATTTCGAATGTACCTTGGAAGACTTTTCGGGTACAAGCTTAATATTTTTTACTTCCAGAGTTTCTAGAAGATTTGCTGTGTTTTGCAAAAATTCCTTGAACTCGTCAAGGTTAGGCAGGTCAGAACTTGACCGGTTTCTAAGGACCTCCCATTCACGGAATGTAGTGGGGTCCAGTTTTTTAGAAACGACATAAATGATAACAACATCAAGAAGCTCGCTTTCGGTAGCTAATGATTTGATTGCTGTAAAATGTTTGAATAACATATCGCTAATCGTACGTAATTTAGTTGCAGATTCCTTACTGCACGATTCAAGTTCAAAAATAGCATTGAGGTGGTTATGAATCAGAATTTTTGGATCATTGTAACGATTACACAATGCATCCCAAGCTAGAGTATAATTACTCGCAGTAAACTCTAAACTTTTTATAATTTGGCTTGCATCACCCTGTAAACTAGCCTTTAAGTAATGCAGCTTTTGAATATTAGTTAGCGTTTGATTCTCATGAATTAAACTAATAAAAATCTCACGAAATTCTAACCACTCTGACACGGTCCCTGAATATTTGGGAATCGAAATGGTAGGAAGGCGTACAGCTCGATTATTGCAATGCGAACTGCAATTTGAATGCGTTGATCTCACGCTACCATTAGGAGATCCAGAACGATCTGGTGCAACATCAGACTGCTTGTTGTATTCATTAATCAAATATTCAGCTTGTGAAATTGCAAAATAATAAGAATCTTCAAATTCAACTTGTTGTTGCATTTCAGATTCTGTATCATTACTGTTTTCTAAAATTTGCTCATGAACCGCATAATATTCTGATAACAAGGTGGCTGTATCATTCAATCTTTTTTGCAATTGAATAATCTGAGCGCTAGATAAGAATTGATCTTCATCATGAATTGTTTGCAAAGATTGCACGTGATTTGCGAAGCGCGTAAGCTTGCCTTTGATAGAGCCTCGTACTCTTACAAGTGCATCCATAATTGTTGAAATTAAAACAGTTTAACGGATAGAACTAACTCTCGTACGCCACTGGCACGGAATTTGTTTACAACGCAGACAGCGCTGATAACGACGCGAGAATCTTGGCGCTAACGACGCAGAAAACGACCCTGGTACAACGCGAGATGATTAACTTGTGACTGATTCGACTGCAATATGACATGCAGGGGATATCGCGAACAAACGAAATAGCTTGGCATTTCACGCAATTAAAATGTTTATATGACTCATAAACCATTTGTTTACGCAATAATACGCAGCTGAAATTATGCACATGCATAACACAGATGATAGAAAACCAAATTCATGCGTAGGAATCACAAAAAAGGAAATTAGGCTTACATTGATATTGTTGCATGTGCCGCCTTTTTCGTTTCTGTGGTTTGAACTGCCGTCTCGTCTGCAGCTGGCATGCACACCTGCACGCTGCGGCAAGACGCGGCGTTTGGCTTTCTCGCTCTCACGCTGCTAGCACCGTATGCTGTCTTCTTCCTCTCGTTCCTCTCGTTAGGGACGAATTTGACACGATTGAAACTGCGTGTTGCACTTACTTGCCTTGTACAACTGCGAATTTAGGCTGCTTTTCCGGGCCGATGGACCATGCGGCTCGAAGGAACAATGTGGCTTTTCCGGGCTCGTACTAATCCGGATCGATGGACCAATGTTGGGAGCCTCTCAGTTTTCCGTTATTTGGAAAATTCCTGATTGCTAGTTCGCCTTGGAATTTAATGGACTGTATGGATTTATTTCTTCACTGAATTATACACACGTTGAAAGCAAAGGAAGTAATTTATTGCCATAAATTAACACACAAACATTTGAACATTTACAAAGAATTAGCTTTCGCGGTGCGGACCGGTTCGCGTGCTGCCACGTTGACAGAAGGAACGTAAGTGAGTTTTTAGAGTCGGAAGCCCGCCCGGCAGTCTACTGCGCACAGTATGAATTCAGAATGCAAGAGAGGCGGCAAAAGTTTATAAAGTCCTTAACAATATCCATATTCAAGGCACCCATGAGTTAGAATTTGCCCGATTTACTATAGCTAGCAGCCGAAATAGAACTCTGATATTTTTAGCGAGTGTGTATTTTTCAGATTATGCACTTGCGAATGGCCAATTTGCTCTAAGACTGCGTTTAATAAGTGCATTTGCGGCTTCAGCGGAGCTTTCATTGGATTTTATGATGTTTTATCCATATTCAAGGCATCTTTCAGTGACAATATGGACAATTTACTATAGCTAGCAGCCGAAATAGCACTCTGAGATTTTTAGCGAGGGTGTATTTTTCAGATTATGCACTTGCGAATGGCCACAAGGAAACATAAAGCTCTATGTGCACTTCTGGTGTGGTTTACGTGTACTAGTACTGCAAAACCAATACCTCTACGTCCCTTCTAGCAATTGGATGCAGAATTTGCAGTACGACTGCGTTTAATAAGTGCACTTGCGGCTTCAACGGAGCTTTTCATTGGATTTTATGATGTTTTATCCGTATTCAAGGCATCTTTCAGTGACAATATGAACAATTTACTATAGCTAGCAGCCGAAATAGCACTCTGAGATTTTTAGCGGGTGTGTATTTTTCAGATTATGCACTTGCGAATGGCCACATCGAAACATGAAGCTCTATGTGCACTTCTGGTGTGGTTTACGTGTACTTGTCTGGCAAAAGAAGCATATTTATTCCCTCCTAGCAACTGCATGCAGAATTTGCATTAAGACTGCGTTTAATAAGTGCATTTGCGGCTTCAGCGGAGCTTTCATTGGAATTTTTGATGTTTTATCCGTATTCAAGGCATCTATCAGTAACAATATGGACAATTTACTATAGCTAGCAGCCGAAATAGCACTCTGAGATTTTTAGCGGGTGTGTATTTTTCAGATTATGCACTTGCGAATGGCCACATGGAAACATAAAGCTCTATGTGCACTTCTGGTGTGGTTTACGTGTACTTGTCTGGCAAAAGAAACATCTTTATTCCCTCCTAGCAACTGTATGCAGAATTTGCATTAAGACTGCGTTTAATAAGTGCATTTGCGGCTTCAGCGTAGCTTTCATTGGATTTTATTATATTTTATCCATATTCAAGGCATCTATCAGTGACAATATGGACAATTTACTATAGCTAGCAGCCGAAATAGCACTCTGAGATTTGTAGCGAGTGTGTATTTACAGATTATGCACTTGCAAATGGCCACATGGAAACATAAAGCTCTATGTGCACTTCTGGTGTGGTTTACGTGTACTTTTCTTGCAAAAGAAACATCTTTATTCTTTCCTAGCAACTGTATGCAGAATTTACATTAAGACTGCGTTTAATAAGTGCATTTGCGGCTTCAGCGGAGCTTTCATTGGATTTTATTATATTTTATCCGTATTCAAGGCATCTATCAGTGACAATATGGACAATTTACTATAGCTAGCAGCTGAAATAGCACTCTGAGATTTGTAGCGGGTGTGTATTTTTCAGATTATGCACTTGCGAATGGCCACATGGAAACATAAAGCTCTATGTGTAATTCTGGTGTATTTTACGTGTACTAGTACTGCAAAACCAATACTTCTACGTCCCTCCTAGCAATTGGATGCAGTATTTGCAGTACGACTACGTTTAATAAGTGCTTTTGTGGCTTCAACGGAGCTTTTCATTGCATTTTATTATATTATATCCATATTCAAGGGGGTTTACGTGTACTTGTCTGGCAAAAGAAACATCTTTATTCTTTCCTAGCAACTGTATGCAGAATTTGCATTAAGACTGCGTTTAATAAGTGCATTTGCGGCTTCAGCGTAGCTTTCATTGGATTTTATTATATTTTATCCGTATTCAAGGCATCTATCAGTAACAATATGGACAATTTACTATAGCTAGCAGCCGAAAGAGCACTATGAGATTTTTAGCGGGTGTGTATTTTTCAGATTATGCACTTGCGAATGGCCACATGGAAACATAAAGCTCTATGTGCACTTCTGGTGTGGTTTACGAGTACTTGTCTGGCAAAAGAAACATCTTTATTCCCTCCTAGCAACTGTATGCAGAATTTGCATTAAGACTGCGTTTAATAAGTGCATTTGCGGCTTCAGCGTAGCTTTCATTGGATTTTATTATATTTTATCCATATTCAAGGCACCCATGAGTTAGAATTTGCTCGAATTACTATAGCTAGCAGCCGAAATAGAACTCTGATATTTTTAGCGAGTGTGTATTTTTCAGATTATGCACTTGCGAAAGGCCAATTTGCATTAAGACTGCGTTTAATACGTGCATTTGCGGCTTCAGCGGAGCTTTCATTGGATTTTATTATATTTTATCCATATTCAAGGCATCTATCAGTGACAATATGGACAATTTACTATAGCTAGCAGCCGAAATAGCACTCTGAGATTTGTAGCGGGTGTGTATTTTTCAGATTATGCACTTGCGAATGGCCACATGGAAACATAAAGCTCTATGTGCACTTCTGGTGTGGTTTACGTGTACTTTTCTTGTAAAAGAAACATCTTTATTCTTTCCTAGCAACTGTATGCAGAATTTGCATTAAGACTGCGTTTAATAAGTGCATTTGCGGCTTCAGCGGAGCTTTCATTAGATTTTATTATATTTTATCCGTATTCAAGGCATCTATCAGTGACAATATGGACAATTTACTATAGCTAGCAGCCGAAATAGCACTCTGAGATTTGTAGCGGGTGTGTATTTTTCAGATTATGCACTTGCGAATGGCCACATGGAAACATAAAGCTCTATGTGCACTTCTGGTGTGGTTTACGTGTACTTTTCTTGCAAAAGAAACATCTTTATTCTTTCCTAGCAACTGTATGCAGAATTTGCATTAAGACTGCGTTTAATAAGTGCATTTGCGGCTTCAGCGGAGCTTTCATTGGATTTTATTATATTTTATCCGTATTCAAGGCATCTATCAGTGACAATATGGACAATTTACTATAGCTAGCAACTGAAATAGCACTCTGAGATTTTTAGCGAGTACGTTTTTTTCAGATTATGCACTTGCGAATGTCCACATAGACACATAAAGCTCTATGTGCACTTCTGGTGTGGTTAACGTGTACTTGTCTGGCAAAAGAAATATCTTTATTCCCTCCCAGCAACTGTATGCAGAATTTGCATTAAACTGCGTTTAATAAGTGCATTTGCGGCTTCAGCGTAGCTTTCATTGGATTTTATTATATTTTATCCGTATTCAAGGCCTCTATCAGTGACAATATGGACAATTTACTATAGCTAGCAGCCGAAATAGCACTCTGAGATTTTTAGCGGGTGTGTATTTTTCAGATTATGCACTTGCGAATGGCCACATCGAAACATGAAGCTCTATGTGCACTTCTGGTGTGGTTTACGTGTACTTGTCTGGCAAAAGAAACATCTTTATTCCCTCCTAGCAACTGTATGCAGAATTTGCATTAAGACTGCGTTTAATAAGTGCATTTGCGGCTTCAGCGGAGCTTTCATTGGATTTTATGATGTTTTATCCGTATTCAAGGCATCTATCAGTAACAATATGGAGAATTTACTATAGCTAGCAGCCGAAATAGCACTCTGAGATTTTCAGCGGGTGTGTATTTTTCAGATTATGCACTTGCGAATGGCCACATGGAAACATAAAGCTCTATGTGCACTTCTGGTGTGGTTTACGTGTACTTGTCTGGCAAAAGAAACATCTTTATTCCCTCCTAGCAACTGTATGCAGAATTTGCATTAAGACTGCGTTTAATAAGTGCATTTGCGGCTTCAGCGTAGCTTTCATTGGATTTTATTATATTTTATCCATATTCAAGGCATCTATCAGTGACAATATGGACAATTTACTATAACTAGCAGCAGAAATAGCACTCTTTGTAGCGAGTGTGTATTTACAGATTATGCACTTGTGAATGGCCACATGGAAACATAAAGCTCTATGTGCACTTCTGGTGGGGTTTACGTGTACTTTTTTTGCAAAAGAAACATCTTTATTCTTTTCTAGCAACTGTATGCAGAATTTGCATTAAGACTGCGTTTAATAAGTGCATTTGCGGCTTCAGCGGAGCTTTCATTGGATTTTATTATATTTTATCCGTATTCAAGGCATCTATCAGTGACAATATGGACAATTTACTATAGCTAGCAGCCGAAATAGCACTCTGAGATTTGTAGCGGGTGTGTATTTTTCAGATTATGCACTTGCGAATGGCCACATGCAAACATAAAGCTCTATGTGTTATTCTGGTGTGTTTTACGTGTACTAGTACTGCAAAACCAATACTTCTACGTCTCTCCTAGCAATTGGATGCAGAATTTGCATTAAGACTACGTTTAATAAGTGCATTTGCGGCTTCAGCGTAGCTTTCATTGGATTTTATTATATTTTATCCGCATTCAAGGCATCTATCAGTGACAATATGGACAATTTACTATAGCTAGCAGCCGAAATAGCACTCTGAGATTTTTAGCGAGTGTGTATTTTCAGATTATGCACTTGCGAATGGCCACATGGAAACATAAAGCTCTATGTGCACTTATGGTGTGGTTTACGTGTACTTTTCTTGCAAAAGAAACATCTTTATTCTTTCCTAGCAACTGTATGCAGAATTTGCATTAAGCCTGCTTTTAATAAGTGCTTTTGCGGCCTCAACGGAGCTTTTCATTGCATTTTATTATATTATATCCATATTCAAGGCACCCATGAGTTAGAATTTGCCCGATTTACTATAGCTAGCAGCCGAAATAAAACTTTGAAATTTTTAGCGAGTGTGTATTTTTCAGATTATGCACTTGCGAATGGCCACATGGAAACATAAAGCCCTATGTGTAATTCTGGTGTGTTTTACGTGTAGTAGTACTGCAAAAACAATAATTCTATGTCCCTTCTAGCAATTGGATGCAGAATTTGCAGTACGACTGCGTTTAATAAGTGCATTTGCGGCTTCAACGGAGCTTTTCATTGCATTTTATTATATTATATCCATATTCAAGGCACCCATGAGTTAGAATTTGCCCGATTTACTATAGCTAGCAGCCGAAATAGAACTCTTGATATTTTTAGCGAGTGTGTATTTTTCAGATTATGCACTTGCGAATGGCCAATTTGCATTAAGACTGCGTTTAATAAGTGCATTTGCGGCTTCAGCGGAGCTTTAGTTGGATTTTATTATATTTTATCCATATTCAAGGCATCTATCAGTGACAATATGGACAATTTACTATAGCTAGCAGCCGAAATCGCACTCTGAGATTTGTAGCGAATGTGTATTTACAGATTGTGGACTTGCGAATGGCCACATGGAAACATAAAGATCTATGTGCACTTCTGGTGTGGTTTACGTGTACTTTTCTTGCAAAAGAAACATCTTTATTCTTTCCTAGCAACTGTATGCAGAATTTGCATTAAGACTGCGTTTAATAAGTGCATTTGCGGCTTCAGCGGAGCTTTCATTGGATTTTATTATATTTTATCCGTATTCAAGGCATCTATCAGTGACAATATGGACAATTTACTATAGCTAGCAGCCGAAATAGCACTCTGAGATTTTTAGCGGGTGTGTATTTTTCAGATTATGCACTTGCGAATGGCCACATGGAAACATAAAGCTCTATGTGCACTTCTGTTGTGGTTTACGTGTACTTGTCTTGCAAAAGAAACATCCATATTCCCTCCTAGCAACTGTATGCAGAATTTGCATTAAGACTGCGTTTAATAAGTGCATTTGCGGCTTCAGCGGAGCTTTCATTGGATTTTATTATATTTTATCCGTATTCAAGGCATCTATCAGTGACAATATGGACAATTTACTATAGCTAGCAGCCGAAATAGCACTCTGAGATTTTTAGCGGGTGTGTATTTTTCAGATTATGCACTTGCGAATGGCCACATGGAAACATAAAGCTCTATGTGCACTTCTGGTGTGGTTTACGTGTACTTGTCTTGCAAAAGAAACATCCATATTCCCTCCTAGCAACTGTATGCAGAATTTGCATTAAGACTGCGTTTAATAAGTGCATTTGTGGCTTCAGCGGAGCTTTCATTGGATTTTATGATATTTTATCCGTATTCAAGGCATCTATCAGTGACAATATGGACAATTTACTATAGCTAGCAGCCGAAATAGCATTCTGAGATTTTTAGCGAGTGTGTATTTTTCAGATTATGCACTTGCGAATGGCCACATGGAAACATAAAGCTCTATGTGCACTTCTGGTGTGGTTTACGTGTAGTTGTCTGGCAAAACAAACATCTTTATTCCCTCCTAGCAACTGTATGCAGAATTTGCATTAAGACTGCGTTTAATAAGTGCATTTGCGGCTTCAGCGGAGTTGCCATTGGATTTTATGATATTTTATCCGTATTCAAGGCATCTATCAGTGACAATATGGACAATTTACTATAGCTAGCAACTGAAATAGCACTCTGAGATTTTTAGCGAGTGTGTATTTTTCAGATTATGCACTTGCGAATGTCCACATGGAAACATAAAGCTCTATGTGCACTTCTGGTGTGGTTTACGTGTACTTGTCTGGCAAAAGAAACATCTTTATTCCCTCCTAGCAACTGTATGCAGAATTTGCATTAAGACTGCTTTTAATAAGTGCATTTGCGGCTTCAGCGGAGCTTTCATTAGATTTTATGATGTTTTATCCGTATTCAAGGCATCTATCAGTAACAATATGGACAATTTACTATAGCTAGCAGCCGAAATAGCACTCTGAGATTTTCAGCGGGTGTGTATTTTTCAGATTATGCACTTGCGAATGGCCACATGGAAACATAAAGCTCTATGTGCACTTCTGGTGTGGTTTACGTGTACTTGTCTGGCAAAAGAAACATCTTTATTTCCTCCTAGCAACTGTATGCAGAATTTGCATTAAGACTGCGTTTAATAAGTGCATTTGCGGCTTCAGCGTAGCTTTTATTGGATTTTATTATATTTTATCCATATTCAAGGCATCTATCAGTGACAATATGGACAATTTACTATAGCTAGCAGCCGAAATAGCACTCTTTGTAGCGAGTGTGTATTTACAGATTATGCACTTGTGAATGGCCACATGGAAACATAAAGCTCTATGTGCACTTCTGGTGTGGTTTACGTGTACTTTTTTTGCAAAAGAAACATCTTTATTCTTTTCTAGCAACTGTATGCAGAATTTGCATTAAGACTGCGTTTAATAAGTGCATTTGCGGCTTCAGCGGAGCTTTCATTGGATTTTATTATATTTTATCCGTATTCAAGGCATCTATCAGTGACAATATGGATAATTTACTATAGCTAGCAGCCGAAATAGCACTCTGAGATTTGTAGCGGGTGTGTATTTTTCAGATTATGCACTTGCGAATGGCCACATGGAAACATAAAGCTCTATGTGTAATTCTGGTGTGTTTTACGTGTACTAGTACTGCAAAACCAATACTTCTACTTCTATCCTAGCAATTGGATGCAGAATTTGCAGTACGACTACGTTTAATAAGTGCTTTTGCGGCTTCAACGGAGCTTTTCATTGCATTTTATTATATTATATCCATATTCAAGGTGGTTTACGTGTACTTGTCTGGCAAAAGAAACATCTTTATTCCCTCCTAGCAACTGTATGCAGAATTTGCATTAAGACTGCGTTTAATAAGTGCATTTGCGGCTTCAGCGTAGCTTTCATTGGATTTTATTATATTTTATCCGCATTCAAGGCATCTATCAGTGACAATATGGACAATTTACTATAGCTAGCAGCCGAAATAGCACTCTGAGATTTTTAGCGAGTGTGTACTTTCAGATTATGCACTTGCGAATGGCCACATGGAAACATAAAGCTCTATGTGCACTTATGGTGTGGTTTACGTGTACTTTTCTTGCAAAAGAAACATCTTTATTCTTTCCTAGCAACTGTATGCAGAATTTGCATTAAGCCTGCTTTTAATAAGTGCTTTTGCGGCCTCAACGGTGCTTTTCATTGCATTTTATTATATTATATCCATATTCAAGGCACCCATGAGTTAGAATTTGCCCGATTTACTATAGCTAGCAGCCGAAATAAAACTCTGAAGACCTTCAGATGATGTTAGACAAAGTCAATGAACAAAGCATACAAATGGGATTAACCATAAATGTTAAGAAAACCAAACTGTTAGTGACTAGCAAACTTGATGTAGGCCCACTGAATTTACAACTTAATGGAGTAAATATCTCTCAAGTCGATCATTTTAAATATTTAGGTAGCTGGATCAACAAAAATTTGGACCCAGATGAAGAAATAAAATATCGCATTCAGCTAGCTAGGAATTCTTTTCTGAAGTTTAGAACAATACTAAGTAATAAACATCTCAAACTACCCACTAGAACTAAATTTCTCAAATGCTATGTCTGGTCTGTGCTTCTGTACGGATGTGAAACCTGGACACTAAAAATCGTTACTATGAACCGCATTGAGGCATTTGAGTTGTGGTGTTACCGTAGAATCCTCAAAATTCCCTGGACGCAAAGAAAGACAAACGAACAAGTGTTAAACATGATGAACAAGGAAAGAGAACTTTTAACTATAATAAAACAAAGAAAACTAGAATATCTTGGGCATGTAATGAGAGGACCAAAATACGAACTTCTACGTTTAACACTAAATGGGAAAATAGAAGGAAAGAAGTGGATAGGCAGAAAGAAAATGTCGTGGCTGAGAAACCTGCGCCAATGGACAGGCCTAACAGCCGAACAGTTATTCCATGCTGCACGGGATCGATATCGATATAAAGAAATTGTCGACATGGTGATAGTCAACGTCTGATAATCGGACAAGACACATGAAGAAGAAGAAGCAGCCGAAATAAAACTCTGAAATTTTTAGCGAGTGTGTATTTTTGAGATTATGCACTTGCGAATGGCCACATGGAAACATAAAGCCCTATGTGTAATTCTGGTGTGTTTTACGTGTAGTAGTACTGCAAAAATAATAATTCTATGTCCCTTCTAGCAATTGGATGCAGAATTTGCAGTACGACTGCGTTTAATAAGTGCATTTGCGGCTTCAACGGAGCTTTTCATTGCATTTTATTATATTATATCCATATTCAAGGCACCCATGAGTTAGAATTTGCCCGATTTACTATAGCTAGCAGCCGAAATAGAACTCTTGATATTTTTAGCGAGTGTGTATTTTTCAGATTATGCACTTGCGAATGGCCAATTTGCATTAAGACTGCGTTTAATAAGTGCATTTGCGGCTTCAGCGGAGCTTTCATTGGATTTTATTATATTTTATCCATATTCAAGGCATCTATCAGTGACAATATGGACAATTTACTATAGCTAGCAGCCGAAATCGCACTCTGAGATTTGTAGCGAATGTGTATTTACAGATTGTGGACTTGCGAATGGCCACATGGAAACATAAAGATCTATGTGCACTTCTGGTGTGGTTTACGTGTACTTTTCTTGCAAAAGAAACATCTTTATTCTTTCCTAGCAACTGTATGCAGAATTTGCATTAAGACTGCGTTTAATAAGTGCATTTGCGGCTTCAGCGGAGCTTTCATTGGATTTTATTATATTTTATCCGTATTCAAATCATCTATCAGTGACAATATGGACAATTTACTATAGCTAGCAGCCGAAATAGCACTCTGAGATTTTTAGCGGGTGTGTATTTTTCAGATTATGCACTTGCGAATGGCCACATGGAAACATAAAGCTCTATGTGCAATTCTGTTGTGGTTTACGTGTACTTGTCTTGCAAAAGAAACATCCATATTCCCTCCCAGCAACTGTATGCAGAATTTGCATTAAGACTGCGTTTAATAAGTGCATTTGCGGCTTCAGCGGAGCTTTCATTGGATTTTATTATATTTTATCCGTATTCAAGGCATCTATCAGTGACAATATGGACAATTTACTATAGCTAGCAGCCGAAATAGCACTCTGAGATTTTTAGCGGGTGTGTATTTTTCAGATTATGCACTTGCGAATGGCCACATGGAAACATAAAGCTCTATGTGCACTTCTGGTGTGGTTTACGTGTACTTGTCTAGCAAAAGAAACATCCATATTCCCTCCTAGCAACTGTATGCAGAATTTGCATTAAGACTGCGTTTAATAAGTGCATTTGTGGCTTCAGCGGAGCTTTCATTGGATTTTATGATATTTTATCCGTATTCAAGGCATCTATCAGTGACAATATGGACAATTTACTATAGCTAGCAGCCGAAATAGCATTCTGAGATTTTTAGCGAGTGTGTATTTTTCAGATTATGCACTTGCGAATGGCCACATGGAAACATAAAGCTCTATGTGCACTTCTGGTGTGGTTTACGTGTAGTTGTCTGGCAAAACAAACATCTTTATTCCCTCCTAGCAACTGTATGCAGAATTTGCATTAAGACTGCGTTTAATAAGTGCATTTGCGGCTTCAGCGGAGTTGCCATTGGATTTTATGATATTTTATCCGTATTCAAGGCATCTATCAGTGACAATATGGACAATTTACTATAGCTAGCAACTGAAATAGCACTCTGAGATTTTTAGCGAGTGTGTATTTTTCAGATTATGCACTTGCGAATGTCCACATGGAAACATAAAGCTCTATGTGCACTTCTGGTGTGGTTTACATGTACTTGTCTTGCAAACGAAACATCTTTATTCCCTCCTAGCAACTGTATGCAGAATTTGCATTAAGACTGCGTTTAATAAGTGCATTTGCGGCTTCAGCGGAGCTTTCATTGGATTTTATTATATTTTATCCGTATTCAAGGCAGTGACAGTGACAATATGGACAATTTACTATAGCTAGCAGCCGAAATAGCACTTTGAGATTTTTAGCGGGTGTGTATTTTTCAGATTATGCACTTGCGAATGGCCACATGGAAACATAAAGCTCTATTTGCACTTCTGGTGTGGTTTACATGTACTTGTCTTGTAAAAGAAACATCTTTATTTCCTCCTAGCAACTGTATGCAGAATTTGCATTAAGACTGTGTTTAATAAGTGCATTTGTGGCTTCAGCGGAGCTTTCATTGGATTTTATGATATTTTATCCGTATTTAAGGCATCTATCAGTGACAATATGGACAATTTACTATAGCTAGCATCCGAAATAGCACTCTGAGACTTTTAGCGAGTGTGTATTTTTCAGATTATGCACTTGCGAATGGCCACAAAGAAACATAAAGCTCTATGTGCACTTCTGGTGTGGTTTACGTGTACTTGTCTTGCAAAAGAAGCATCTTTATTTCCTCCTAGCAACTGTATGCTATTACTCTGGCGATGGAGGACATATTTAAACAACTTCATTGGGAAGAAATCGGTATTAACATCTCTGGAGAAATACTCAACCATCTACGTTTTGCCGACGATGTAGTTCTAATCGCGGATAACCCACAAGATTTGGAAACAATGCTCACAGAATTAAGTGACGCATCTCAAAAGGTAGGACTAGAACTGAATTTCAGGAAAACAAAAGTTATGACCAACGTAAGACAGAGTATTCCCATTCAAATACACAACTCTACAATAGAACAGGTAGAAAAATACATATACCTAGGACAAGAAATAAGAATGGGAAAGAAAAATCAAAAAGCAGATCTAAACAGGCGTATTAGACTAGGATGGACGGCCTATGGTAAATTAAATTATATAATGAAAATGAACATACCACAAACACTCAAGGCAAAAGTTTATAATGAATGTATATTACCTGTCTTAATATATGGTACTGAAACATGGGCATTTAACAAATCAATCATTCGAAGAATGCGCATAACTCAAAGGGCCATGGAACGCAAGATGATGGATATTAGTCTAAAAGACAAAAAGAAAAATACATGGATACGAACAGTAACAAAAGTAGACGATATCGTAGAGCGTATGGCAAAACAAAAATGGGAATGGGCAGGCCACGTTGCGAGATCCAAGGATGGATGGACAAAGAAATTGCTAAATTGGAGACCATGGACTCACAAACGACCGACCGGACGCCCACAAACAAGATGGTCTGATGATGTCAAACTAAGTGGAGGCTATAAATGGCAACAATTAGCACAGAATAGACCGAGGTGGAAACAGGAAAAGGAGGGCTATGTCACAAAGTGGACAGAAGAAGCCTAGAAAGAAAAGAGAAAAGAGAACTGTATGCAGAATTTGCATTAAGACTGTGTTTAATAAGTGCATTTGTGGCTTCAGCGTTGCTTTCATTGGATTTTATGATATTTTATCCGTATTTAAGGCATCTATCAGTGACAATATGGACAATTTACTATAGCTAGCATCCGAAATAGCACTCTGAGACTTTTAGCGAGTGTGTATTTTTCAGATTATGCACTTGCGAATGGCCACAAGGAAACATAAAGCTCTATGTGCACTTCTGGTGTGGTTTACGTGTACTTGTCTTGCAAAAGAAACATCTTTATTTCCTCCTAGCAACTGTATGCAGAATTTGCATTAAGACTGTGTTTAATAAGTGCATTTGTGGCTTCAGCGGAGCTTTCATTGGATTTTATGATAATTTATCCGTATTCAAGGCATCTATCAGTGACAATATGGACAATTTACTATAGCTAGCAGCCGAAATAGCACTCTGAAATTTGTAGCGAGTGTGTATTTTTCAGATTATGCACTTGCGAATGGCCACAAGGAAACATAAAGCTCTATGTGCACTTCTGGTGTGGTTTACGTGTACTTGTCTTGCAAAAGAAACATCTTTATTTCCTCCTAGCAACTGTATGCAGAATTTGCATTAAGACTGTAACGATTCGCCCAGTCGAAACGCGTTTTTCTGAATTAAAATCAATTCGCGCGTTCCAGCCTAGCGATTTCTACGTTACCAGTTTGAATTTTTCGCACGCGCGGCCGGCTACGTCATCAAGAGATCCCTGCTCCACGTATTGCGCTGTTCCCCCACTTAGAAGGCCCGAGGTGGTGGCTTGATGCACGAAGCACGAAGAAGAGCTATAAAAGCCGTTTCACGAGGACTTCCTTGGCAGACTTCATTCATACATCCTTGCATTCCCTCCCTTCATTCCCTTCCTGACCCTGTCCGACCGTTTCAAGAGAGAATTTTTCCCGTCCCGACATTAGCATTTTCCCTTAGCTAAGTTCGAACCCGAAGCCTCCAGTCTTGGAGACCGTGTTCCTAGCTAAGCTTTAATTAAACCCGTTCCCCCGAATAAACAGCTTTAAGAAACGACGCCCACGAATGGGGTACCGTTTCGCTGTTTAAATTTAACACTTGTAAATATCCCGAACTAATAATTATTGAAACCTCTCCTGGAGGACGCTAGTAAATAATTATACCAAAATTTCCTGGAAGACGTATTCGAAACGAGGGTTAAACAACCAGGCCGTTTCATACGTCAATTTGGTGTCACTAAATAAATCCAGCGTCCAACACATTATTTGTTCGGCCTAGAAGGCCCCTGTAAGATTGCACTTAATTTCTGTTTGACTATAGGACTGCAGTTACCGATCGAAATTGCTACCTGTCATCTGCAGCACCCTCGGGGCCGCGAGCTGTAGAAGCCGCTTCCACGAACCAGACCTCCAGGTGAACGAACGTCGACAACTTCCCTCCGGCTGCAACTCGCACAAACACTCCACCGTATCCACGAGAATTACACCGCTAGCACGGAGTCGTAAGGCGAAAAATATAACATATTCTAAATTAACCTATATTTGCAGTTACACGCGGTTTCAACGCCGAAGGGGACATTCGAATCCGGAAGTTGGCACCACTGCGAATTACTTTGGGCAATTCGTCTTCGCGGTCAGTGGCGTCCCATCGATTTCTGTAGAAGGCGGCCATTCGGACCTTCCACACACAGATGCAAAACGGGTTGCCGGCGCGCAAGGAACGAGCAACCGGGTGCCCATCCTAATTAATGAAACATATTGTAAAATACATTTTATTTGATTTCTTAAGAACAATACCTATGTTTGTATATACTGAATCTTATAATTAAACTGTTTAAAGTTATCCTAGTGTTTGCTTGCTAATATTCAAGTGTATATCTGGCTGAACTAAATTAGCTCCGACTGATAAGCTACCCGAAGGAAATTACTTAAATTCATTAGCCCTAATTAGCAGAGGGCTAGTACCGCTACAAGACTGCGTTTAATAAGTGCATTTGCGGCTTCAGCGGAGCTTTCATTGGATTTTATTATATTTTATCCGTATTCAAGGCATCTATCAGTGACAATATGGACAATTTACTATAGCTAGCAGCCGAAATCGCACTCGGAGATTTTTAGCGGGTGTGTATTTTTCAGATTATGCACTTGCGAATGGCCACATGGAAACATAAAGCTCTATGTGCACTTCTGGTGTGGTTTACGTGTACTTGTCTTGTAAACGAAACATCTTTATTCCCTCCTAGCAACTGTATGCAGAATTTGCATTAAGACTGCGTTTAATAAGTGCATTTGCGGCTACAGCGGAGCTTTCATTGGATTTTATTATATTTTATCCATATTCAAGACATCTATCAGTGACAATATGGACAATTTACTATAGCTAGCAGCCGAAATAGCACTCTGAGATTTTTAGCGGGTGTGTATTTTTCAGATTATGCACTTGCGAATGGCCACATGGAAACATAAAGCTCTATTTGCACTTCTGGTGCGGTTTACATGTACTGGTCTTGCAAACGAAACATCTTTATTCCCTCCTAGCAACTGTATGCAGAATTTGCATTAAGACTGCGTTTAATAAGTGCATTTGCGGCTTCAGCGGAGCTTTCATTTGATTTTATTATATTTTATCCGTATTCAAGGCATCTATCAGTGACAATATGGACAATTTACTATAGCTAGCAGCCGAAATAGCACTTTGAGATTTTTAGCGGGTGTGTATTTTTCAGATTATGCACTTGCGAATGGCCACATGGAAACATAAAGCTCTATTTGCACTTCTGGTGTGGTTTACATGTACTTGTCTTGCAAAAGAAACATCTTTATTCCCTCCTAGCAACTGTATGCAGAAATTGCATTAAGACTGCGTTTAATAAGTGCATTTGCGGCTTCAGCGTAGCTTTCATTGGATTTTATAATGTTTTATCCGTATTCAAGGCATCTATCAGTGACAATATGGACAATTTACTATAGCTAGCAGCCGAAATAGCACTCTGAGATTTTTAGCGAGTGTGTATTTTTCAGATTATGCACTTGCGAATGGCCACATGGAAACATAAAGCTCTATGTGCACTTCTGGTGTGGTTTACGTGTACTTGTCTTGCAAAAGAAACATCTTTATTCCCTCCTAGCAACTGTATGCAGAATTTGCATTAAGACTGCGTTTAATAAGTGCATTTGCGGCTTCAGCGAAGTTGTCATTGGATTTTATGATATATTATCCGTATTCAAGGCATCTATCAGTGACAATATGGACAATTTACTATAACTAGCAACTGAAATAGCACTCTGAGATTTTTAGCGAGTGTGTATTTTTCAGATTATGCACTTGCGAATGTGCACATGGAAACATAAAGCTCTATGTGCACTTCTGGTGTGGTTTACGTGTACTTGTCTTGCAAAAGAAACATCTTTATTCTTTCCTAGCAACTGGATGCAGAATTTGCATTAAGACTGCGTTTAATAAGTGCATTTGCGGCTTCAGCGAAGCTTTCATTGGATTTTATTATATTTTATCCGTATTCAAGGCATCTATCAGTGACAATATGGACAATTTACTATAGCTAGCAGCCGAAATAGCACTCTGAGATTTTTAGCGAGTGTGTATTTTTCAGATTATGCACTTGCGAATGGCCACATAAAAACATAAAGCTCTATGTGCAATTCTGGTGTGGTTTACGTGTACTTGTCTTGCAAAAGAAACATCTTTATTTCCTCCTAGCAACTGTATGCAGAATTTGCATTAAGACTGTGTTTAATAAGTGCACTTGTGGCTTCAGCGGAGCTTTCATTGGATTTTATGATATTTTATCCGTATTTAAGGCATCTATCAGTGACAATATGGACAATTTACTATAGCTAGCATCCGAAATAGCACTCTGAGACTTTTAGCGAGTGTGTATTTTTCAGATTATGCACTTGCGAATGGCCACAAGGAAACATAAAGCTCTATGTGCACTTCTGGTGTGGTTTACGTGTACTTGTCTGCAAAAGAAACATCTTTATTCCCTCCTAGCAACTGTATGCAGAATTTGCATTAAGACTGCGTTTAATAAGTGCATTTGCGGCTTCAGCGGAGCTTTCATTGGATTTTATTATATTTTATCCGTATTCAAGGCATCTATCAGTGACAATATGGACAATTTACTATAGCTAGCAGCCGAAATAGCACTCTGAGATTTTTAGCGGGTGTGTATTTTTCAGATTATGCACTTGCGAATGGCCACATGGAAACATAAAGCTCTATTTGCACTTCTGGTGTGGTTTACATGTACTTGTCTTGCAAACGAAACATCTTTATTCCCTCCTAGCAACTGTATGCAGAATTTGCATTAAGACTGCGTTTAATAAGTGCATATGCGGCTTCAGCGGAGCTTTCATTGGATTTTATTATATTTTATCCGTATTCAAGGCATCTATCAGTGACAATATGGACAATTTGCTATAGCTAGCAGCCAAAATAGCACTCTGAGATTTTTAGCGGGTGTGTATTTTTCAGATTATGCACTTGCGAATGGCCACATGGAAACATAAAGCTCTATGTGCACTTCTGGTGTGGTTTACGTGTACTTGTCTTGCAAAAGAAACATCTTTATTCCCTCCTAGCAACTGTATGCAGAATTTGAATTAAAACTGCGTTTAATAAGTGCATTTGCGGCTTTAGCGGAGCTTTCATTGGATTTTATTATATTTTATTCGTATTTAAGGCATCTATCAGTGACAATATGGACAATTTACTATAGCTAGCGGCCGAAATAGCACTCTGAGATTTTTAGCGGGTGTGTATTTTTCAGATTATGCACTTGCGAATGGCCACATTGAAACATAAAGCTCTATGTGCACTTCTGGTGTGGTTTACGTGTACTTGTCTTACAACAGAAACATCTTTATTCCCTTCTAGCAACTGTATGCAGAATTTGCATTAAGACTGCGTTTAATAAGTGCATTTGCGGCTTCAGCGGAGTTGTCATTGGATTTTATGATATTTTATCCGTATTCAAGGCATCTATCAGTGACAATATGGACAATTTACTATAGCTAGCAACTGAAATAGCACTCTGAGATTTTTAGCGAGTGTGTATTTTTCAGATTATGCACTTGCGAATGTCCACATGGAAACATAAAGCTCTATGTGCACTTCTGGTGTGGTTTACGTGTACTTGTCTTGCAAAAGAAACATCTTTATTCTTTCCTAGCAACTGGATGCAGAATTTGCATTAAGACTGCGTTTAATAAGTGCATTTGCGGCTTCAGCGAAGCTTTCATTGGATTTTATTATATTTTATCCGTATTCAAGGCATCTATCAGTGACAATATGGACAATTTACTATAGCTATCAGCCGAAATAGCACTCTGAGATTTTTAGCGGGTGTGTATTTTTCAGATTATGCACTTGCGAATGGCCACATGAAAACATAAAGCTCTATGTGCACTTCTGGTGTGGTTTACGTGTACTTGTCTTGCGAAAGAAACATCTTTATTTCCTCCTAGCAACTGTATGCAGAATTTGCATTAAGACTGTGTTTAATAAGTGCATTTGTGGCTTCAGCGGAGCTTTCATTGGATTTTATGATATTTTATCCGTATTTAAGGCATCTATCAGTGACAATATGGACAATTTACTATAGCTAGCAGCCGAAATAGCACTCTGAGATTTTTAGCGGGTGTGTATTTTTCAGATTATGCACTTGCGAATGGCCACATGAAAACATAAAGCTCTATGTGCACTTCTGGTGTGGTTTACGTGTACTTGTCTTGCAAAAGAAACATCTTTATTTCCTCCTAGCAACTGTATGCAGAATTTGCATTAAGACTGTGTTTAATAAGTGCACTTGTGGTTTCAGCGGAGCTTTCATTGGATTTTATGATATTTTATCCGTATTTAAGGCATCTATCAGTGACAATATGGACAATTTACTATAGCTAGCATCCGAAATAGCACTCTGAGACTTTTAGCGAGTGTGTATTTTTCAGATTATGCACTTGCGAATGGCCACAAGGAAACATAAAGCTCTATGTGCATTTCTGGTGTGGTTTACGTGTACTTGTCTGGCAAAAGAAACATCTTTATTCCCTCATAGAAACTGAATGCAGAATTTGCATTAAGACTGCGTTTAATAAGTGCATTTGTGGCTTCAGCGGAGCTTTCATTGGATTTTATGATATTTTATCCGTATTCAAGGTATCTATCGGTGACAATATGGACAATTTACTATAGCTAGCAGCTGAAATAGCACTCTGAGATTTTTAGCGAGTGTGTATTTTTCAGATTATGCACTTGCGAATGGCCACATGGAAACATAAAGCTCTATGTGCACTTCTGGTGTGGTTTACGTGTACTTTTCTTGCAAAAGAAACATCTTTATTACCTCCTAGCAACTGTATGCAGAGTTTGCATTAAAACTGCGTTTAATAAGTGCATTTGTGGCTTCAGCGGAGCTTTCATTGGATTTTATGATATTTTATCCGTATTCAAGGCATCTATCGGTGACAATATGGACAATTTACTATAGCTAGCAGCTGAAATAGCACTCTGAGATTTTTAGCGAGTGTGTATTTTTCAGATTATGCACTTGCGAATGGCCACATGGAAACATAAAGCTCTATGTGCACTTCTGTTGTGGTTTACGTGTACTTGTCTTGCAAAAGAAACATCTTTATTACCTCCTAGCAACTGGATGCTGAATTTGCATTAAGACTGCGTTTAATAAGTGCATTTGCGGCTTCAGCTTTCATTGGATTTTATGATATTTTATCCGTATTCAAGGCATATCTATCAGTGACAATATGGACAATTTGCTATAGCTAGCAGCCGAAATAGCACTCTGAGATTTTTAGCGGGTGTGTATTTTTCAGATTATGCACTTGCGAATGGCCACATGGAAACATAAAGCTCTATGTGTATCTCTGTTGATTTTTACGTGTAGTACTATTGCAAAAAAAATACTTCTATTTCCCTTCTAGCAATTGAATGCAGAATTTGCATTAAGACTGCGTTTAATAAGTGCATTTGAATCTTTAGCGGACTCTTCATTGGATTTTATTATATTTTAACCGTATTCAAGGCATCTATCAGTGACAATATGGACAATTTGCTATAGCTAGCAGCCGAAATAGCACTCTGGGTTTTTTAGCGAGTGTGTATTTTTCAGATTATGCACTTGCGAATGGCCACATGGAAATATAAAGCTCTATGTGTACTTCTGTTGATTTTTACGTGTAGTACTATTGCAAAAAAAATACTTCTATGTCCCTTTTAGCAATTGGATGCAGAATTTGCATTAAGACTACGTTTAATAAGTGCATTTGCATCTTCAGCGGACTCTTAATTTTATTTTATTATATTCTAACCGTATTCAAGGCACCCATTAGTGACAATATTGAAGATTTACTATAGCTAGCAGCCGAAATTGCACTCTGGGTTTTTTATCGAGTGTGTATTTTTTAGATTATGCACTTGCGAATGGCCACATGAAAACATATAGCTCTATGTGCACTTCTGGTGTGGTTTACGTGTACTAGTCTTGCAAAAGGAACATCTTTATTCCCTCCTAGCAATTGTATGCAGAATTTGTATTAAGATAGCGGTTAATAAGTGCATTTGCGATTTCAGCGGACCCTTCATTGCATTTTATTATATTTGATCCGTATTTATGGCACCCACGAATGACACTATGTACGATTTACTATAGCTGGCTGCCGAAATAGCACTCTGGGGTTTTTATCGAGTGTGTATTTTTAAGATGATACACTGCGAATGGCCACATAGAAACATAAAGGTTTATGTGCATGTCTGGCGTGCTTAACGTGTACTAGTATTGTAAAAGAAATACTTGTATGTCTCTCATAGCAATTCGATGCTGAATTTGTATTAAAATTGCGTTTAATAAGAGCATTTTCAAATTCAGCGAACTTTTCATTGCTTTTTATTATATATTATGCGTATTCATGGCACCCATGAACGATTTACTACAGCTGGCTGCCGAAATCACACTGTGAGATTTTTATCGAGTGTGTAGTTTTCAGATTATACATTTGCGAATTGCCACAACAAAACATAAAGCTTTATATGCACTTCTGATGTGTTTTACTTGTACTAGTATTGCATAAGAAATATCTTTATGCTCCCTCACCGCCTCCCAAGCAATTGGATGTTGAACTTGCATTAGGATAGCGTTTAATAAGTGAATTTGCGATTTCAGCGGACATTTCATTGCATATTATTATAATTTATCCGTATTCATGGCACTCATGAGTGACACTATGAAAGATTTACTACAGCTGGCTGCCGGCTGGCTTGTGAATGGCCACATGGAAACATAAAGCTTTATGTGCACATCTGGCGTGCTTTACGTGTACTAGTATTGCAAAACAAATACTGTTATGTCTCTTTTAGCAAATGGATGCAGAATTTGCATTAAGATTGCGTTTAATAAGTGCACATGCGATTTCAGCGGACCTTACCTTGCATTTTATTATATTTTATCTGTATACATTGCACCAATGGGTGACACTGTGAACGATTTACCACAGATGGCCGCCATAATAGCACTCTGGGATTTTATCGAGTGTGTATTTTTCAGGTTATGCACCTGCGAATGGCCACATAAAAGCATAAAGTGAACTTCTAGTGAGTTTTACGTGTGCTAGTATTGCAAAATAAATATTTGTAGCCCCCTTCTAGCAATTGGATGCTGAATTTGCATTAGGATTGCGTTTAGTAAGTGAATTTGAGACTTCAGCGGCCTTTTTATTGCATTTTATTATATTTTATCCTTATTTACTGCACTCATTAGTGACAATATGAACGATTTACTACAGCTGGCTACCGAAATAGCAGTCTGGGACATTTTCGAATGTTTATTTTTCAGATTAAGCACTTGCGAATGGCCACATGGAAACTTAAAGCTCTATGTGTACTTCTGGTGTGGTTTACGTGTACGAGTCTTGCAAAGGGAACATCTTTACGCACTCCTAGCAATTGGATGCTTAATTTGTATTAAAATAACGTTTAATAAGTGCATTTGCAACTTCCGCTGACTTTTCATTGCATTTTATTTTATTTTATTCGTATTCATGTCACCCATGCGGGACACTATGAACGATTTACTACAGCTGGTTACCACAATAGCACTTTGGGGTTTTTATCGAGTGTGTATTTTTAAGATGATGCACTTGCGAATGGCCGCATGGAAACATAAAGCTTTATGTGCACTTCTGGCGTGTTTTACGTGTACTAGTCTTGCAAAAGAAGAGGAAGAAAACGACTACAAAAAGTAATCGACTGCGACGGTGCGGCGAAGAAATATTAAAATAATTTGCTCTGTATAACGGTTTTTTTAAATATTTTGTTGATTTGTTTTAAAATAATTTGTAATATTTGACAGTATCTGCTGCCTTCGCATTTTAGTATAAACAAAATTTGTTAAGAAGCTTAATTCATATAACTAAACTATCTGAAATATGACGTAACATTGATTCAAGTGCGTGCAAAGATGTGTAGCAGATTTTTCTGCTCCCGATGGTACATACATTATCAAAATTATTACTTGAAAGTTAATTAGTATAATGACAATTACTTAAAAAGAATGACAGTTCTACAACTGTCAACATCAAAAATCACGAACGTGAAAAGTCGAAAACATATTTGTTACAATTCTTATCATTTAATAGTATATTATGTATCAAGTTATATAAACGTAATTTTAGTCACGAGTTTTATTAATTACGAGCGAAGCGCAGCGGAGCGAGTGTTAAATAAAATGAGTGACTAATAAGTTTATAAAACGAGTTGCATACCATGCTTTTTCTACGACCACAAATTTAGAGAATATAACATCATATTATTTCATTAAAATTTTGACATTTATTATATTAGGTTAAATTATGCTTGACAAACGTCAAAGTGACGGTTGAAAACTAACTTGATTTTAGTTTTGGCTGTGGCTAATAAAGCAAACATTATTTGAACCTAACTTCACCCCATGACTAAAACATCGTTGCCAACTTCAGCTCATGACTAAGAGGCTCTTTAGTCATAGGTTATGAAGGCATGATTAAAAGGTCACTTAGCGACGTGTATGTTAGTATGTTAAATGGCATTTTAGTTGCAGGAGTAGAAAAAAAAACATAAAAATGTAGGTAGTTCCTTCAAATGCGTTATTCACTCACTATTAAAGCTTATTACTTTTAGATCTTTTAACATATTCCTGTATTACTTCACCAAGCACTTTAATCGGATTCCTCTTCTAACCAAACGTACGCCGTCCGCTCACAGATGTTCCGGACCGCCCATGCAAGTACAGCTCTTAACTAATTGCAACACCCGTCGTTCCTAATTGCTCCTTATGTAGCTTCAATGTGAACACCAACACCGCAAGCTCCCAGTCTGCAGGAATCGCCTTACTTTATACTGCTTATCAACTACCTCCAAGTCCAAATCAAGTGTAGATGTAATTAACTACCAGTGACTGCAATGCCATTTTATCCAAATACGACAGGGTACTTCTCGCTTCCACCAAGAAGCTTGATAAGATCTACCACCAGTGACTGCAATGCCATTTATCCAAATTCCACAAAATACCTATAACTCCCAACAAGAAGCTCGATGAGGTCCCCCACCAGTAGCTGCATCAACAATAAACTCAGTTCAGCATCCTCTAATCCAATTCAGGTGTAAATGTTAACAATGAAAAGGAGACCTCCCATTACCAATTCCAGAAAAGACTATTTTTGTAGATTGCTGCAGTTCAATTTCTCCTTGTACTATTATCGTACAATTCCCCCTTCATTAGTCCATCGTACCGATTTTTTAAATTCACCTTTTCTTCATCTCGTTAATTTACCATCTAGTATCCCCCTTTTATGTACCAATCCGATAAATTAAATCATTTAATAAAAAAATTTTGCTTTTAATCAAAAATACGTTTAGATAATTAGAATCAAATTTTTTTTGTTATTAAAAAAAATTGCAATTCACCATATTAATACTAATACATCCATTTTTTACTTTCTTTTGCAATAAAGGAAGTATTGGATTTACCCCAAAAATTCGAAATTTAGTTTTCTACAGATGTTCACGTTTTAAAGTCCCCTGAACCCAAAAAACATGTTTTTGTTCATTGGTCTGTCTGTCAGTCTGTGTGTGTGTGTCTGGGTGTCTGTGTGTAAACGAAATATCTCAAAAACGAAAATGGTATGGCGTTGAAATTTTGTTACGTGTATTTTTCCCGCGCACTGCGCACCGGCATTTTGGCCGTGACAATTGCGATATGCTTTTATCTAGGGAAAACCGATGGCAGGCCTTGATACGCTCTTTCTTCGCCAGCAACTGGAAGCGAGCAGTTCATAAAAGGTGTAATTCACAAGTTCGGGGATGCTTGTATAGGGTTTTTGGTTGGCTTGAAGTAGTGAAGTTATGTAAATCCTCACGTCTTCGTAGATTTGAGACCTCGAACTTATTTAAGGACCATGTTTCCTTCACTTCGGCGGATCTGTCAGTGATTGCACGCTCGAGCTGTTCTTTTTGTGCCCAAAAACCACCTGGTGTGAGTAGCTATTTCGCGTTAGAAAACCTGTCCTTGCGTGTTCTACTAGAACCTTCTGTTTTCCTCTTACAGCAAGCCGCATCAGGAAAAAATGTATTGCTCGTCTTGAATTCGTTCTGAGTTTATGGCAACGTGCTGCAGGTCTCGCGAGTCGATCTGTCGAGCCTCCACGGAACCGCTTTCCCTTGTCGTCAGCGCTTAGTTAGGGCACAAGAAAGAACCGCCTTGTGGGGTTTATTTAGCCCCGAGGTTTGGCATTTTCATTCCGTTGCAACAGCGCTGTGTTGCGTTCAGAACTACCACCGACGGCTGTAGGAACTTCTCGGCCGAAGCTCGAGATACGCGTTCAGCGTCTTCCAGAACTGAGCCCAAGGATCTTTTGCGGCTAGTAGCTTGCGAAGCTGCCTGTTTTTAATATGTTATAAACTGCTGTTATGTCAGAAACTGTGAGTATAGTTAGTGCATGTAGTTATTAATCTAGGGAGTTCCTAACATTCCTTTTTATGCTAGTTGTAAGTTTTCATTGTAAAATTCTACTGTGACTTAGGACGAAATTAAATGATCTCAAATTATCAGTATACAGGGTGAGTCAGCTACGGTTTGATTGCATTTGTTGAAGTTATCTTTCAGGGAGTGTGTTTTAGCTGGGTATAGAGTTTATAATTTCTCATTAGTTCACCGGGGTGCATTTGCCGTTATCTTCAAAAATTGTTGGCGCTCTGGGCTTTTAATAATTAATGTTCTACCTATTCATTTTCGTTCTTAAGAACTACACGGCCTCCAATCGCTGAGCTGGCGGCCGGCATTTACACCCAAGTGTACCTAATTTTTATACATCAACATATAGAAATGGACCGCTAGTCAGAGCTGCGTGAACCAAACGGGATAGAAAGAGAACGCATATGACTTGAGAACGCTCTGTCCTTGTTGGCGCTCAGTAGCGACCGCCCTGTCGCTGTGACGTCATTTTCTGTCGGCCAATAGAAAGCCGGCAGGAAAAGGAACATTTTCTGTTGGCCAATAGGAGGCCGGCAGGAAAAAAAAATATAGTTCTTAAAGTGTTCTCTTTCTCTTTCTAACGCAAAGAGTTGCGCAGTCGTCCATTAGCGGTCCATATCTATATGTCGATGTTTTTATACTGCTTTGAAAGATCGCCCAGAATCTAAATTAAAAAGGCCTAACAACTTCATATAAAAGTTTTATGTACTATCTAGATGCGACAGCAAGCTTTTGAAGAAAATCGCATAACCGAAAGTATGGTGTTTACTCTTGTAATTTTTCAGTTTTTTATTTTTGTCAAAAACGGCTCTAACGATTTTTTTCAAACTTTACATTTTGATTACATTTTAATGTGTATTGATGTGAGATAGGTGATTTTCCAGGTGAACGCCTCTAAAATGGTTTTCTTTTGTTTTTTAACTAATATTTTAAATAGAACTCCCGATATATTATTACATTTTTTAATTCAGCTTAAAATTTTAGGGAAAATTTGTCTCTTCAACTAACGCTCTATTTTGTACGGTTTCTGTAGAATTTGTAATTTTTGAAAATTTTTGACAAATTCTTAAAAATTAAAAATCAAATTTTTGGCTAATTATAACATCACTGTAAAAGGAATTTATGTGCGTGTATCACACCAGATTTTTTTAAATTAACACTCCTAGATTACTTATTAGTATAATTTATTTATAATTGACGTTTCAATGACTTTTTAAAATAAGTATTCTACTTGCCTTTCACCTTATCAAATTACCTTATAGTTTATTCTGATTGTTATCTTATCTCAATTATGACTTGAACTCTAATATTACCAAACAACTATCCTTACTAAATCCAACATTATTTAATCATATGTTAGCACCTTTCTGTTATAGTTATTAACGACATAAGGCCGTTAGTAAGTATCTAACAAACGAGGATGATATTTGTGGTCGAGACCGTCAGGCCGAGGCTAATGAATTTATCAGAGTTAGTTAGATGTGATAACTGCCGTATGAAATTTTAGCGCAATTTAAATGAAAAAGTTAAATAGTATTAGTAATGGGTGTTAGAAAACTCGTCTTATCAGAGTCACCGTTACAGTTTTAAATGCTCAGATCGACATTGATCAAGAGCACTGTCAAAAATCGGGTACAAACTACAGGGTTCGCCGGCTTTACTAAAAAGAACACAGATTTTAATGTGTTGGAGCAGATTTTGTTGCTCCGGTTACTCGCACTTAACTCAGTCGGGAAGGCGTGGTTCGAAAGCTCAAAGAAAAACCGGCGGCACTTACCCTAAAGATTGCTTAAAATAGATGCCTAGAGCGCCACTTGTTTCTAGGTAGGGAATGGCAAACGTGTTAGAAACAAGAACACACACGTAGCCTATGGGGAGGTCCTCCAAGTCCACGGTTGTCCTCGCCGCGCTGTCCAAGCCTCCACCGAGTCTTCAGATAGAACACCAAGAGTGGCCATAAACAAATGACTTACCTTAAGGCCCACCCTTGCTAAATAGTAACAAAAGCACACTAATACTGGCCCAAATTCTGGGGGCTTGCTTGCTCATAAGACATGCTTTAGCTTTACAACTGCAGTTACACCTGGCCTTTGCCCAAACTAAATTACTTAGGAACCCAGAAGGGGTTCAGAACTCGACAAATAAACCGACTGACTTTAACAGATTTATTATAGAATGAGTTAAATTTACAAACAAGTTTACACTGAAATAATCGCCCGGAGGCGAGTTTAAATTTAATAAAAAAAGAAAGGCACACCCTACTTGAACATGAAAAGGGGCTCCCAAGCAAAGTTACCTTAATGTCTAACGATGTTATTACAAAATACAAGACAAGATATCCAGGGTCAAGCCCCTGATGTCAACAAGCAAATCAAGTTCTAAAGTTCGGCGAGCGTACGCAACGTTTTGATCACTGGGGTTGCACAGTAAAAATTACAGACGCCACTTATCTCGGCACACAAGATATATCGCACATACAATAAATACCTGGAGCTGTAAGCATGTTGGGGTAGCGATGACGTCCTCGGCGGAAGCTTGGCAAAGCTGCTGCAGGGGTCCAACTTGAAAGAGAGAGCGGGTCGGCGACGGAGCTGGCGAAGATGACTTTAGTTTCCGGGGTGGCCCAGCGAACGTAATCAGAATTTGCAACTGCAATTATCCTCGAACGACACGAGTACACAAACGGGGATAATCAAACGACGTTAGAACTATATGTGCACTACTGGCAAACGATGCATCCCTCTGTACTTAGAGAGCGGACAACAACCGATACGATAAACGACGTTTTCCCCAATAAAACGATTCGCGGGCCTTTCCCCTTAACTTCACGACCGCCTCGGAGTTCTTTTTGCACCTACGGCTATGAAGGTTGTCGCCGAACTACTTCCAAAATTTAATTGCGTGAAGACCACAAGATTTGTTCTCCGTTCCCCCGGGAAAGCATCTCTCTTTTGCAACCGCTGATGGAAATTCTCCCTCTCATTATTGCACCACTTTTGAACTGTTGTGAAACAAAGAAGCGTTATTGTGCGTGCTATCAACAAACGAAAGGGGCCTCGAACATTCTGGAATGAATTTTCGATGTCGCAGCGAGTCCCAGGGGATTGAATTACCAAGGTGGCCTCTCCGAAGGGCAGCGTTGAGTTATTGAAAAACACGATTAAAATTTAAAACCTAGTTCCATTGTTGCGTGGGACAAAGGGGATTATTCAGAATTTATTTCCTTCTTATATATCATACAGGGTAATGCGTATAGGTTCCAAAAATTCTTGGCCTATCGCTGCCAGGGTTGTGGTACAAAGCCATTTATTATCCAAGACGATACGTGTTTCTTTTACCACCAATTCTTTGGCGTTGACGCCAGTATGTCGGAATAAATAAAGCAATTAGCGTACTACACCGAAGTGCTGACGGAGAGCATTCCGTGGGCCGCGAGCATTGTAAGTTGGTTCAAACGAATTTAAATATAATTAGGAGCACAGGGGCGTACTGATAAATTTGTCGAGGCGAAATAACATAACATCACCTATGGAAAAAAATAAGTTTGGCAATACTGAAATGTATTGTTGGTGACCTGAACATCGAATTTGTTCTGTTATTTCTTAACGGCCTAGGCTGTTAAGTGTATAACAGCCTTGGCTGTTATGAGGAACTTTTCCGTCAGGTTGACAGTTCTGTTATTGACAAATATCAAGTCGGTGTTATGAACAAATCTTAATTGTATTATTGGATTTGAATTTTAGTCTGTAGTTTATTAAATAAATTTTGAATAATTATGCTGTTCTTTTACTACTTAAATTCATCTTTACACGTTTTAATAATTAGGTATTTTTATTATTCTATAAATAATCTCATACCTAGGGATTAAATTTTACAAACTAGCAGTCTTGATAGGCTACCAGAACAATATATACAAAACTGAAAATGACTAACATATGCGCTGTAATACGAATCACTACATCCCTTGAGATGTTTTTCCCAAAACGACCATTAACTGAGTTTTTGAATGTATGCGCTAGGTACTTAATTTCGACACACTGTATAGGTAGCGAAAAATATCCAATATAAGCTGTGCTAACATTAAAACACTAACATCCAATATCTTTAATTAAGTAATTAACGAAAAAAAAGTGAAAACGCTCAGGCACTCTAAATTATTAATTTGAAAACATTCACAGCCGTATTCATAGTCGTTCGCCAGCGGCTCTCCGGCGAGTCGCCGGAGTTTCGTTATGAATAGTATGTTGGCGGCACTGTACGTCTATGTCAAATTCGAGGTTAGCAGGTTAGATTTTGTGTCAATTTCTGTCAAAACTAACGGAAAACCTAACCTGATAACCTCGAATTTGACATAGACGTACAGTGCCGCCAACATACTATTCATAACGAAACTCCGGCGACTCGCCGGCGAGCCGCTGGCGAACGACTATGAATACGGCTGTCAGTCATACGGCCACTCGTTCATGCATAATCTTTAGCTTCTTTTATAATTGGTATAGCCCCTCTCTTTACATATAGTAGCGACATCGTGGAGCAAACCTGATGCAAACATGAAAATACAGAAAGTTACTAAACGGTAAATTTCAGTGTAAACAGTGAAAAAATATTAACAGATCTGAATACCTGAAATCCTTTTCTGCCACTATTTTTACACTTATCGACACAACACCCTGGCATTTCTACGTCCTCGAATTCGAATTAGCCCCCGAAGAGAAAAATGAATAAAAACACGACAAATGTCAATGTCACATTTTAATTAATTATGCAACTTGCTTAGCGATTTTTAAATATGCTAGGGACTTAAGGGATACCAACGTGATTTTGCCCCAGCGGCAACATCAAAGGGTGTCGCTACTATTTGTAAATAGAGGTGCTATAATAATTGGGTATCAATGTTATAATTTCAAACTTGCGCGTATTGTAGTACTGCCAACCTATAATAGCTGGCGCCACGTGCAGATAACTCGCGATAAAGTATTTAACGCCTGTCTCCTCTGCAGCGTTGTCAGAAGGTAGGGAATTTCCATGTTTTGTAAGAATTTAGCATCAAAAAGGGGAAATGGGGAATTTAAATATACAGGGTGCCCGTTTTTGGAGCTCCACCATGGGGATCTCGGTAACCATAAGAGATACGAGGTCGGTTAAATTGGGGCAAAGTTGCGCAATTTGGAGCTCAATAATATGCCGGTTTAAAATTTCAAAAATTCCGATTACCTCCGGAGATATCCGAAAAAAACCGGAATTTTGGAAATACGTTTTTATTTTTTCCTCGGCTTATTTGGTGACCTAATTCAAAATGAGTGACACTTCGTCGTTGCAACTTTTCCTCCTCTACAACCTGCCGATGTCATATTTGAAATCAGACGTTTCGATTTTCGACAATCATCATCAACTTTGGTTTTTCTTATGGGCACTATCTTGGATTTTCACATTTTTGAATTCAGCTTTGTTTTCTGATTACGGTGATGTATCACATGTTAAGGTTCAGTGTTGCAGTTTGGGTGAAATATCAAAAATTCTGTTTTGCAAAGACTGCCTTGGATATAACATCCATACTTTTGTTTAACAAAGGCATTGTTGACAGTTCGATTTAAGTTGGCTTAACGTCACCTACAGTTACAAAATTAGTATAAATTTATTAACAAAATGCCCTTTTCAAATGAAGAAAAACGAGATATGCTAGAAATTTATTACGCTTCGCATCGAAATGCGCAAGTTACTTCGGAAAGATATTTACAGCGGTATCCAGAAAGACAACAACCAGCTCAAAATTATTTGTTATTCCTTCATAGAAATTTAGCCGAGTTTGGTGCATTTTCTAAGCCTCGAAGACGTGTTCATAGACCAAATGCGAATGAAGTGGAAATTTTACAGGCGGTGAGTAAATTGTTAAAACTTTCTCAAAAATAATAAACGGCAATGAATTGAATTCTTCATTAGATTCAAGATAATCCTTCAACTTCAACAAGGGCTATAGCAGACGAAATTAACGTATCACATCAAGCAGTGTGGAGAGTCTTGAAAAAACATAAATATCGCCCGTTTAAAATTCATATCACCCAAGTCTTGCATCCAGGAGATACTGAACGGAGGGCAGCGTTTTGTAGGAATATCATGGCACGGTTGGAACAAAATCCCCATTTTCTTTCCAACGTGATATTCACGGACGAGTGCAAATTTACCAACTCAGGCATGTTCAATCGTCACAATGAACATGTCTGGTCCACTGAAAATCCACACGAACACCAAGGACGTCGACCACAAGCACGTTTCGGGCTAAATGTATGGGTTGGTTTATTTGGCGGTACGATCATTGGCCCATACATTTACGAAGACAATTTGACCGCAGATGGGTATTTGCACTTTTTAAGGACCTACCTTACGGATTACATCGATGACAACATTTGCCTCAACCGCTTGAATAACCTTTGGTTCCAGCAAGATGGTGCTCCGCCACATAATGCTAGGAGAGTGGCTGATTATTTGTCTGAAATATTTCCGGGTAGAGTCATTTCAAACAGTGGAGACATACGTTGGCCGGCACGTTCACCAGATCTTTCCCCATTAGACTACTATTTATGGGGAACTATGAAAGATCTCATTTATAAATCTGTACCCGCCGATATTAATGAGCTGCGAAGGAAGATCATCACAACTTTAAGGACCAAAATAAGAAGAAGGGACGTTTTAAGATCAATGCAGAATTTAAGAAGACGCATAGAGCTGTGCTTGGAAGTGGAGGGTGAACCCTTCGAGCACCTCTTATAATTTTCTTTATTTACTTGTTTCTCAAAATTTAGTTTTATCCTATGTTGTAAATTTAAAACATAATTTTCTCCTTTTTTATATCCTACTGTCAAATAAATAAATTTCTAGCATATCTCGTTTTTCTTCAGTTGAAAAGAGCATTTTGTTAATAAATTTATACTAATTTTGTAACTGTAGGTGACGTTAAGCCAACTTAAATCGAACTGTCAACAATGCCTTTGTTAAACAAAAGTATGGATGTTATATCCAAGGCAGTCTTTGCAAAACAGAATTTTTGATATTTCACCCAAACTGCAACACTGAACCTTAACATGTGATACATCACCGTAATCAGAAAACAAAGCTGAATTCAAAAATGTGAAAATCCAAGATAGTGCCCATAAGAAAAACCAAAGTTGATGATGATTGTCGAAAATCGAAACGTCTGATTTCAAATATGACATCGGCAGGTTGTAGAGGAGGAAAAGTTGCAATGACGAAGTGTCACTCATTTTGAATTAGGTCACCAAATAAGCCGAGCAAAAATAAAAACGTATTTCCAAAATTCCGGTTTTTTTCGGATATCTCCGGAGGTAATCGGAATTTTTGAAATTTTAAACCGGCATATTATTGAGCTCCAAATTGCGCAACTTTGCCCCAATTTAACCGACCTCGTATCTCTTATGGTTACCGAGATCCCCATGGTGGAGCTCCAAAAACGGGCACCCTGTATGTAGGTATAATTATAATTTTATGAAAAAATTAATTGTAAATGCGAACGAATTAAGCAGTGTCATAATATTTAATATATTGTTCTCGAAACATATTTAGATGTTTGAAACTTGAATCCAATATTACAATATAACGGTCCCCTATTCCATTACTTTTGATAATAATGGCAATGCAAACTTAATTTTATCACTCTTTTGATTATGCAATTTTTATTTTTATGGCCTTAGATGGCGTATTGAACAAGACGTCGTTCTTAGTGACTGTACACGTATCATTAGTCAACGCTGCACTGAAGTAATTGTAATTTGATATTCATAAATAAAACACTTTGTGTTTTATTTATGTTGATATTATATACGACTATTTAGGAGAGTCTTTGACACATTACTGATATTAGTTACAAGTATTTACTGTGGAAATTCAATTTATGAGACAAATAGTTGAATAAAAGTTTTGAAAAATAAAAAACAGCTTTATTTTGGCTTTGCATGGTTGGGTTTCTTTCTGCATTTTATTTAAAGTGAACTATTGAAGGCGTTTCTAAAGTTAATTTGTACTTTTTTGCAGAATTTTATAAAACCAAATTTTTAAACCGCTTATGTGGTTTATTTGTCTTGACCCTAACTAATTACTCGATGTTACATTGTGTTTTTTTTTTCATTTGAGGGAGTTTTGTTTCTGAAAATGGAATTTTTAAGGTTGGTGGTGGGAAATTTATAGTGGCAGACCTGGCAACGCCGCTTTTCTGTTGTAGTATGTGCTGCGAACGAGTAAGGTGATGTCAACCTCGAAGTCAATTGTTGATGCGTCAAATGGAATGTGAAATGAGTTGTTACGAACTGTTATTTTTGATATCATATGGATTGTTTGATCAAGCACAGCATTGCCTTAAGTGTACCAGCGCCAAAACACAAGGAACAGGTCGTGTTGGCTGCCGTAGAAATAAAAGTATGCTAGAAAACGCATATATATGTGTTTACGCGCTCCCGAACGCCATATTTGTTTTGACATAATTTGCTCTACTATAGTATTTTTACAACTCTTGAGGGGAATAGTGGCTGGCAGAATCCGTTTCTATGGAAATTACTATCTGCAGTTCAGTTTACACATGTCTTAAAGCCATTCTGGGCAGGTAGCTTACACTTAACCCAACTTTCTTCAACCTGATGTGGTATCGCAGTTAGTCGGTACCAGTGGTAGTTGAATACTTCGCCCAACAACAGCAACATATTTTTATATACAACACCAGTGTTGAGGGAAGATCAGTCTGCCTCGTGACCAGGCATTAGCTTTTTGTTATTATTTGTTGATTGAAAGTTGTTAGAATGGAAAATTTACTGTGCAATCGTTTACCTGTTCCAATTGCAAACATAAAGGATTTTGACGATTGTATTGTTGAAGGTAGGGCACAAATGCTTAGTCATAATGACAATGTACTCAAAGCTTGCATTTGTTACAGGAATTAATACTACAATAACTAATACAGAAATAGTTAATGACTGGGATACGAAAAACCGTAAGAAAATTACGAATAAACTGTCCGTTTGTCAAAATGAAAAAATATTCGAAGATGTCTTAAACGATTACATACGGTAAGTGTTGACACAGTGCCATCATTTTTGGACAAGTGAGGCTGTGGATTTTTTAAATCATTATTTTTTAACCTTATTTTGAAAATGTTCAATTAAAAAACTGTGTCAATTTTAATAACATATCTTGATTTGACAGGTGTCAAATTGACAGATAAACTAATGTAGTTGAACTCATCTAAGATGATGTTTTTGATTTCCATAGCAATGCTTGTACAACAGTTTTTATGATTGTATCAAGTAGAGGGAAGGAGACCGATCGCCTTGCTGCAGAATCTGCAATGATATTTACGGCTCTTTAATAGTATCTACCACTGGCAGCGCTGGTGTTTCCGCCGAGTCCTCGATTTATCACATGATCGTGGCATACGACCGCTGCGGCAAAGCAAAACGTAAACAAACTCCCACTTTTCTGCCAATTAACCCGGCGCGAAACATTGGCACCGCGAGTGGCAGGCTATGGTACTACGAAAGAGCCGCAAATATCAACGCAGGTTTTGGTGAGTGGCCTGCATGGGGATTGGTCTCCTTACCTCATACTTCATGGATTGTATCATAATAGCAAAGAACTCACGTAATGCATGTTACAATCAACTGCAATTATTTTCTTTCACCGTTTTGGGTGTATAAATGTATATTTGTAACTGCATATTCTGTTTTAGCGTTCTCAAAGAGCAAGCACTGAACTTTAAAGAAAAAGCCGTTCTTAAAGCGAGGATCCTGAGACACATCAAGGTTTTCTACATGTATTATAGCACAAACGATGGAATTCGCACGGACATGTGTAATTATTTGGACCAAATGGAGAAAATTCTAATAGTTCTGTGCAATTTAGAACTGGAAGTTGTTCGTCATGTCAAGAGAAAAGAAAAAGATTATTCTCGGAAAATAAAGGAAGTAGCTCAAAGCTTAATTAGCATTTTGAGCATCTTCATGTTGCATAGAGAACGAAGCATATTGCATGTATTGTTGAAACTTGATAGCAGACGCGACACTCCGTCGTGGAAAGACGTGATGCATATCGTATACAAGTACTACTTAATCACCCTGCCGGTTGACGATCGGTCGGACGAGTGCTTTTGCCGAAATTATCTCCTGTTTCAAAGGTGGAAAAGTATAACAGATGAGAGAAAGCACATGGGCATGGACAAGATAATGTACTTTAGGTTCAGTAGATCTCCAGAATCGATAGCGAGAAGTAGGACGTTACGAACTATTTTGTCACCGTCGGCTGAGTCTATTGTGGATGTTGTGGATGTGTTGACAGATGGTAGACAAACTGCTGTCGATGCGTATTTTAAGCATGTTGAACAAAAGGACAAGGAAGATGAGATGTGCTTGCCGTCATCTATTAATTTAGATAGTGATGAGGAGGACAGAACTCAGACGCTGCACTTTGTAAGTGGCTAGTAATTTCCACAAAAGTTCTTGAAAAATAGGAATGGGTAAAAAGTTAAATTTTTTAAGAACTCGTGAAAAACCTTTAATGCGGGAGTCCAGAGTGCTGTGACGGAATTATTTTTTGTTTTTACTCATGTTGTCTTGTTATTGTTTTGTCATACATCATACGCACTGTTTTGAAGGTTATTGCTTCTCTGCAGAATTGTAACTTCATTGTAGGAGAGCAGATAGCATTTGCAGTTATTTTACAATTAGTAAATATAATCTAAAGTGCATTGTAGTAGTGATTGCTGAAAGTGTGGTTATGTTTCTATGTAAGCAAACCGTACAACGCCCTCAAAATGTCAAGGCACTCTGGACTGCTTATTTTGTTCAATACTCTGTAGCTCGTCTACAAGCAATTAATTATTGTTAATTCTCTAAAATTAGGCACCTGGCGAAAAGGGGAAAAGGCGGCGCAATGGCCTTGTAAAAGCAGAAAAGGCAGCGAAAGAAAGTGTGACTTATGTTGAAGTTCCTGCTAGTAATGGACAAGTAGTGTGCATTATCGACGACGATTCCGATATTGAGGAGGTGTCTGTAAGTATGCTTAAATATTACTTTTTGAGTATTGTGAAATGGATCCAGCAGGGTTTATTACGTGTTGGCCACCACTGTCTAAGCAAAAATTGTAGTTTGGTAGTTATAGGCAAAGAAAGAACACATTCCTGCGCCTAATGGCAGCCTCAAATATCTTATATTTTGTTACGTTTTGTTAGGTACTTCAAATTGGTACTGTAACTGTATGACGTCAATATATAGCAAAAGTTTTAATTTTTGTTTTGTTCTTCAGTTTTAATATCCAACATCATTTGTGCTGTCAATTAGCATTACTGGTGTTTTTTGTGGATTGGCTGTTGGACCACAGTTTTGATTAGTAATTTTCAATGTGTTCGTTATCTTCTCTGGCGTTTCCTGTAGATCCCAATGTTAGGGTATCATGATAGTTGAAATTGTTATTTCTCCGTCTGGCTTCCAATCGCATGGGACTACAGCCTCTTCATACAGAGGTTTTAAATTCATTATTGAGGTGGATTACACCTCTATTCTTACTACATGCATACACACATACATAATCCGTCCTCTTCTACCTCATGGTATTTTCTGTAATACTTTCCCGATTTTATTATTCCACGTCGTAAGGGGTCTTCCTCTCTTGCGCTTTTTACCACCAGCCATATTCCTTATCTGTTGAACCTTCTGGTCCTCATCCATTCGCAACACCTGATCGAACCACCTCAGTTGCCTGTTCTCACTCAGTTGTATTTTGTACCGGCTCTCCAAAATTACACTGTTTTTAATTCTGTTCTTTTTCGTAACCTCCATCGCTGCTCTTAGGTAGCGCATCTCACACACTTGAATTTTGCTTCTACCTCGTCATTTAAAGTCCACGTTTCACATTCGAAGGTTAAAATAAGTATGTATACACTGTTAAATACACGGGTCTTGGTATTTTTGTTTTATCTGTTTCCAGGTGAAGGGTTTATTCAATGCATAGTACATTTTTGTGGTACTTGATATGTGGTTGTCTAGTTTAGGATCCAGATTTCCACATGCACTCAAAACCGAGCCTAAATATTTGAGGTTTTCACTTTATTTAATAGTGATATGGTTGGGACTTATATTGATTTTTACTATCGATGAAATTTCAGTTTTATCAACATTAATATCCATGCCATATCTTCCACAACTCTCATTTCATATCTTGATTGTTTTGTAAGACTTCCTCAGACAGTGTCAAGATCACTATATCATCAACATATATCAATTCGGTCACATAAACAGGTTGTAAGTTTCTTACAATCACTCTCATTTTTCCACATTTAAATTGGCACTCTTTTGCAATCCCATCCATCAACACAATAAATAGAAATGGACTTAAGTCACTACCTTGTCGGACACCCATAACCGTTGTAAATTCCCTCGATAGTTCTGATTTTATTCCTAGTACATTTGTATATACTTTTAATAGCACATAATAAATTCCCTCCTACAACTCTCCTTTCTAATGTCTCCCAAATTTTATCCGTAGGAGCAGTATTCAACGCTTTCTGTAGGCCCACAAAGCACATGATCAAAATGGCATTATACTGCAGTACCTTTTCTGTTAGTTGCCTTACTGAGAAGAGTAGATTCGCTGTACCTCTGCCTGCCCTGAATCCGCATTGGCTGTCATCGATTGTCGTTTCCACAATTTTCTTAAATTTTGTCAAGTGTTACAGCATTTCTTAACGTCCCCTTTTTAAATATCGGCAGAATGGTATACATCCTGTATTCCAGGCCGTGTTTATTATCCTGTGTAGTAATAAATTGTAAAGCCTCTACTTGTATGTATTTAATCAACTCTGCTTTCATGTTGTCACATCTTGCGGCTTTCGCATTTTGTTACATTGTGCACTGGCATTTCAACATTAACTAAGTAGCGTTCCGAATCTATTTCACAGCTTCTTTTAACTCGGACATCTTCAGACTACTATTCTGGACCACTATTAAATGAATAATTGATTTTTCATTTCTGCTCTGTCTCACTCGGGAATACGTCTGTATATTCTGATGATTGTGAAAGGTATTACACTTTCATAGAATTCAGAATACAAAAATCTACAACTCTTCCACCGTGTCCGATTTTTTTACTGTTTCACCATATTTTCTTACTCGGAAATCTTTCTGAACTTGATTCAACCCTCCTATTGAAATGCCCAATTATCATCAGACTACTTTTAACCCTCTCCACTTCATCCTGTCTTCGTCTTCGAGTACCGTCTCCTATGGGAGGTTGGTTGGTTATCACAATGGCAATTTTGATCTTTGACACTGCTACTCTAAACAACTATGGAGGAACAACTATACCATTCACACAGGTTTTTTAGACAAGAAGTTCGTCATCTTCCTACACTTCTTTTTCCTGCTATTTTCCTTTGTATAATCAGTTGCAGCAGACCATATCTTTCTCCGCGCTAAAGGTGTCCAAGGTATTGGAGTTTTTTTTTGTTTTTTATTGTATTCACTATTTCCCTCTCTTTCTTCATCTGATGTAAGTAAGACTTCTTTATTTGTTTTTGTCTCCGGGTACACCCAATTTCCGCCATTCATGAGGCATTTTGCCGGTTGTGTATATCATATTATGCAGGTCCATTAGAGGTTGTAAGTTATTATCGTCCATCAGCTTTATAATTACAATGGGGACCTCGTCTGGACCAACTGTTTTGTCATTTTTCGTGCTTTTGATTGCATGTTTTATCTCTTTTTCTGTTATTCTAATTTCATCTGTTTCCATGTTGCTTTGATGCAATTCTGTTCTGTTGTCCCCAAAGAGCTCTTTTGTAGATTCGTCCCACCTTTTTATTTTTATTTTATGATCCTGGATAATATTGATTTTCTTGTGTACATTAAAAGTGTCATGGTGTGCGTGTAATGCTTCTATTTCTTTGCATCTATCTACCATGTATTTCTCTTTTGTTTCCTTTTTTTTCTAATTATTCTGTTTAATTCTCTATATTTTACCTTATCATTTTTATTTTTATGACGATTTTCCATTAGGCCAAGTATTTCTTGCATCATCCAATCTTGTTTCTTTTTTATTTCCTTGGTGTTTAATTTATCACTTGCTGCTTGCGTTAACGCTTTCTTAATTTTTACCCATTGTGTGTTTATATCTGTGATCACGTCATTTGTTTCATGTATTTCTTGCAAATTTTTCTTTATGTTTTGTTTTATGTCAGGTTGAATTGCGCCCGTCTTTAAATACTTCTCAATTTAACGTATTTCTATTAACTTTCCTTTTAATCTTTTTTAATTTTATTCTAATTGCTTCTATTATCTGACCCTACATCTGTTCCTGGATATGTTTTTGCAGAAAGAATTGAGTTTTTGTATCGTTTGTTGATTAATATATAGTCTATTTGATTTCTGAATATTCGATCTTCTGTGGGATTGGGGGATGTCCATATGTAGAGTCTTCTTTCAGGTAGTTTAAACCAAGTATTAGCAACCACTACTTGTCTCATTTGACAGAACTCAATAAACTTCTCTCTCCTATCATTACGTTCGCCCACACCATAATGTCCAACGCAATTGTCGAGAGCTCCTTTGCCAATCTTTGCTTTAAAATCGCCTAAAATAAGTGTAATATCATTCTTTTTCGATATTCTAAGCACATCGTTTAGTTCTTTGTAAATTGTTTCTATCTCATCTTCGCTCCTTTCTGTCGTTGGGGCATATATTTGAATGTTTATTTTTCTGTCGTACAAGTCTAGTTGTATCATAATTATTCGTTCGTTATATCATATGACATTTATAATGGATTTATTTATTTCTTTCGTTATTAAGATGGCTACTTCATACCTGTGTTGTAGGTCGTCTGTCCCAGAATAGTACATTATCTCGTTATTGGTTATACACTGTCTGTTTGCTGGCCATTTTACGTCAGATACTCCTAGAATATCTAACAGCGTTCTCTGCATTTCCACCACTAGTTAGCATCTTTCCTGACTGGAATATATTCGGTATATTCCAAGTTGCTGTTTTGCTTATAGATGTTATTTTCTGAGATCCGATTGGGGGAATATAAGCTCCGGAAAATTTTGTATTGAATTTAGCCAACTGGATAAGCAGGATAGGAAAAACGCATATGAGGAGGAAGCAGAGGATGGAGAAGAGAAAATAAGAGATAGCCAAAGGAGAATGGAAGATGACTTAAGTATGGACGATCCGAAAAGTACCTCAGCAAAAGAGATCTCAAAAAAAGGAAGAACTATGAGCCAGAGATCTCCAGAAAGCAACGATGAGGTGGAAATACGAGAAAAACTACTCAAGATAACGAAGACGAGTAGATTTTCAAAAAACGAGCAAATGTACTTACAAAGAAATCTCTGATGACGACCGAAGAAGAAATGGCTATGAAAAAGGTTAAAGATTTAGATAAGAAGAAAAAATGCAATTATACAGGAACAACATATAAAAATAAAAACAATGCAGAATACAAGATATCAAAGAATTATGATACAATAGCAAAAGAAACAGAAACAGAAAGAAAACACGAAAAAAGAGTACCAGCAGTAAAGAAAGACGTGAATAAAATAGGTACATGGAATATAACTTCATTAAACGGAAAGGAGATAGAAATAACGGAAGAAATGAGCAGGTTCAAATTAGATATTTTAGGAATAAGTGAAACGAAGAAACAAGGAAAAGGAAATATAAAGCTAACAAATGATTGTACGTTATATTACTCAGGAACAGATCCCAGACAAAGAAGTAAAGGAGTGGGAATTATTATTGCCGATAGATTAAACAGAAGAGTAATAAAAGCAGAATCAATCAATACAAGAATAATAGCAATAGAAGTAGACTTGGGTCAAATTTTTCACATAATACAAATATATGCTCCAGTAGAGGGAGCAGAAGTAAATAAGAGGGAAGAATTCTACGAACAACTACAAATGGCGATAGATAGAGCGAAAGAAAAGAGTAACAAAATAATGATTTTAGGGGACTGGAATGCAAGGGTAGGTAGCAACATAAACACAGGATTAGGCAGTTTGGGACAATTTGGAGAAATGATACAGAACAGAAATGGGAGAAAAATGACCGAATTCTGTATAGCAAATGACCTAATAGTCGGTAATACATTTTGGTACCAACCACTAGAGGAAAAATACACTTATGTAGAAGAGGAACGAGGAGCAAGAAGCCTCAAAGACTACTTGGTATACACGAGGGAACTGGAACAAAAAAACTACATAAATATCTACAGAAGAAGAGAAAAAAGACTACGAGAGAATACCAGTATATAAACTAAAAGATCCTGATAGGGCAGAAAAGTACAAGAATAACACAGATGCCGAACTCGAAAAATTTGAACTAAAAAGAAAGGAAGGGACAGTGGAAGAAGTATGGAAAATATTCAAAGAAACACTTATAAAGAACGCCAGACAGATCTGTGGAATAAAAAAATTTAAACAAGACACCAAGAGGACCAGATGGTGGAACGAAGAGGTAAAGAGAGCAATTATTGAGAAGAAAAAAGCATGGAAAAAATATATATACATCAAAAATCATGAGGACAAAGAAGAATATATAAGAAAAAGAAACAAAGCCAAAATAGACATAAGAAAAGCAAAGACTCAATGCTGGGAAGAGTTCGGACGGGAACTAGATGAACTGTATACTAAAAACATCAAACATTTTTGGGGAATAGTAAAAAAGATAAGAGGAAACAAAGGAAAATAAGTAAGAGGAATAAGAAACAAAAACAATGAATTAAAAACGGAAACAACAGAAATCCTACAAGTATGGAAGGAATACTACGAGGAAAAATTTGAAGAAAACCGAAACCAACAGGAAGAGCAAGATGAATACGAAGATACAGATGAGGAACAACAAGAAAACGCAATAGATATCGAAATGAAGGATGTACAAGAGGCAATTGGTACACTTAAACTAGGCAATGCAGGGGGAGCAGATGGTGTCAAGGCAGAGATGATAAAATTCATGGGCCCTAAAGGGAAGATATGGGTACATGAAATATTTAAGAAAGCATGGAAAGATGAACGGATACCAGAGGATTGGGAAAACAACATAATTATACCAATCTACAAAAAAGGAGAAACAGGAAAATGTGAAAACTACAGAGCCATCTGCCTTTCCTCTACAGTATTTAAAATGTATACGAAGATTCTACAAAAGAAACTAATACACTACATAGGTCATAAGCTAGCCGATGAACAAGTAGCGTACAGACAAGGAAAACAAACAACAGACAACATACACATAATAAGAAATATAACAGAAAGAGCAATAGAAAGAGGAGGAGAGCTGTTTGTTACACTCATAGATTTAAAGGCAGCGTTTGACAATATAAATAGAAGTCACATATGGAGGTATTTATCGGAATTACAAGCACCAAGAAAACTCATCAGAAATATTAAGAACATGTACCAGAATGTCAAAGGAAGAGTACATATGAACGGAGAAGCTTCTGACACGTTCTTTATGACAAAAGGAATAAAACAGGGAGACAGCCTTAGTCCACAAATACAAGAACAAGAACACAACATCTGCAATCACAAATAGGACATCACCAACTAAGGTCAATCAAAGTAGACAATCTAATGTACGCAGATGATATAATACTTATAGCAGACACTCACAATAAAACGAAGAAACTTGTTAAAATATGAAGTGAAGAAATAGAGAACATGGGAATGGAGGTAAACACTAACAAAACAAAAAAGATGATTATAAATAACAAAAAAACAGAGATGGTAAGAAAAATAGAAATAAACGGGAATACAATAGAAGTAGTCACAGCAGTAGAATATCTTGGTTCAGTAATAACAGATGATGGAAGAATAGAAGTGGACATAGCACATAGAATGAAAAAAACGAGGAACATATACTATGCAATGAACAAACCAATATTACAAATACAAGAAATAGACAAGCAAGTGAAATTGAAAGTGTGCAACATAATAGCGAGACCAACATTAACATACGGGAGTTAGACATGGACCATAAACAAAAAACATGAAAGCAAGATCAATGCAGTTGAAATGCAGTTCCTAAGAAGAATCGCGGGAAAGACCAAATGAGATAGAGAGACAAATGAAAGAATTAGATATACTCTAAGACAAGAAGGAATAATGGACTTTATTGAAAGGAAGCAACTAAGATGGTATGGCCATATAATAAGAAAAGATGAACAATCCCTACTAAAAAAGATCACAGAGTCAACAGGAGGACGAAAGAGGAAAAGGGGTAGACCCAGAAAGTGGTGGACACAAAGGATTGAAAAAATTGGCATCAAGAGGGGCAAAACATTGGCAGATATGAAAAGAATGGCAAAGGACCGAAAGGAGTGGAAGGACTGAACCTCACATCCTACACCCTGAAAGGGTATAAGGAAAAGAAGAAGAAGATGTTGCCGTTTCCCATTGCGTTCAACATCCTATGCCGTTGACCAATCCATCTTTATGTCTGCTTTCGCAAACCAAGGGTAAGAGAATGCCCTAGCTGTACTCGCTCATCCATCCTATGATATAGGTTGTTGGTAAGATACAGGAGGCTGCATATCCTGGTCGTCATTCGGTGATTTTATCTCTTAGCCGTTGGAATTATATATGTTATATGTAGATCTCACCAGCCCTCGAGTCTGTACTAGTTTTGGCCCACCCTGGGTATTTTAGTTCCTCGGTACCCACCATATCTGATGTGCTTTTCCCGATCCGCCACCTGGGGAGGCGCCCGATGAGGGACTAGTAACCTCACACTGTAACTCATCCCAAAATATATCTTTCTGTTCCAATTTTTTTCACACATACGGTCCATAAGACATAAGTATAGTGATTTTTGGACAGTTTGGTCTACCACAATCATTTCTCCGATATAATTTTCTGATTAGTTATCTCTCTGATATACTCCCTATGAATTTTTACCGCTACTCCTGCTTGTGCATGTACTTCTTCTATTATCTTATCATCTCTTTCTTTAATAATCCTTCCTGAACGATTGTTATAATCTTCAACTTATCCTGTAGTAGTTGTCAATACCTTCCTTTATCGTACTTTCCACCATTGTTATTCCCTTGATTACTGTAGAGAGTGATTTTTTAAAAACACAATTGCAGCAGGCGCTGGATAGCCTGACTCAGTTGGCAGTACTGAAGTGTATTGTCAGTCTATGTCAAATTCGAGATTTGTAGGTTATGTTTTGCGTCAGCGTGTGTCAAATAACAAACAAAACCTAACCTCAAATTTGATATAGACTGACAATATACTTCAGTACTGCCAACTGAGTCAGGCTATCCAGGGCCTGCTGCAATTGGGTTTTTAAAAAATCACTCTATATTTTTTTTCGCTTATCTTTTGTTTATAACTTTGGAGGTGTTAATTTTAATACATCTTATAGATTACTGTGATATTGCAGAAAAGAACTTCTTTTAATTTTTTTGTTGATATAGGTAATTATTTATTTTCATTAAAAAACAAATGAAAGCTATAAACGCATGCTTATTCAATGGTAATTGTAGTGTGAAAACAATTTTATTATATTATTTGATTCAGTTAATACTATTTCTTTATTTGAATGTACTATATTTTCACTGAACGTCGGCGATTATTCTGACGGGTGACACCTCATCCAGCAAATTTCACAGACGTCCTGGAATCGCTTTTTCTACTGGGTACTCAATGTATTATTTCCTAAATTTATTGTGGCTTTATAGTCTGATGCGGTATTAGGTATTTTTAAATGTTAACTGTAAGAGAAAAGTAGAATGTGATTTGCAATGTAATAAAAAATTCCTGGATTTGTTCTTTCTGTTATTAGACAAACTTCGTCCACATACTATGAATCTTCAAGCTTTTGTCCAAATCTTCATTGCAGTTCTTTCGGTTAACCAACATTTTCATCGTCACTCAGTCAGCATGATTAATTATTGTAAAGCCACTTTCCATTTTTTGCATTATTTAGTCTTGCAGCTTTTTCAGCTTCTCAAAGCAGTTATTTTTGTAGTTTTTGTTTGTCATTTCTTGCAATTTTTTATTTGTTTATATTTCACAAGAAACAATGTTCCAGTTTTTTCCTGTGTCGCGTTAATTTAATGAAAATTTTTGCTTTATTCTGTTTTTTAATTTTCAGGTATCATTTGTTATCCAAGATATTACATTTTTTCCTTTTCCTTTTTATGATTTCTTCTGCCATTTCTTCAGTTGTATTTAGTCCACAGCTGCATTGTAGTCATTTATTCCTGTTAATTTACTGTTTTTAAATTTCCTCGTAAGGTATTAATTGTTATAATTATGTCTTTTCTGGATTTTATTCTAATTGCTCTTTAGTGTAATCTTAAATTTAACTCTTAAGTAGAGCTTAGGTCCACGAAGCAGATGTTGCCTTGTTTATTTATAGTTAGGGATATGGTCAGTTTGATTTTGAATTTTTCCTCGTGGCGCTGTCAATGTAATTTTACGAATTGTCTGATACGGTTCAATTGCGCCTCCTTTTGATTTCGAGATCTGTAGTATTTATTTCGCATTGTTACACATCTTTGCATTCTGATGTCTGTGATACTCAGTTTGTATTTTGCGCTGGATTTCATGCAGGATTCATGGGCTGCCGTTAGATTTTGATTATGTACAGTTTGCATCTGTTGATGGATTTTGGGTTGCCTCGCACTAGTTGGAGCGGATTCAAGTCCCCGAACTAATGCCCAGATCGGCCCTCTGACACAGGCTGCTATAAGGGAGGAAAAGGTCCACGATAACATACAAAGGAATACAATGCATTTCGAAGCGAACTTTCTACTTACCCTGGACAAATTTCAGGCATGTGTGAAACACTCGGGAGCGTAACTCCGCCTAATAGCGTGGGATTAAATTTCCCTCATAATGAAATTTAGGGACTTGAAACCGCTCCAAGAAGCGTAGGCAAACATCACAAAGAAATACCAACGGCAGCCCATGAATTCTCCGAAATTCCTATTCCACTAACCCAACTTCGTGTTGTTTCGCCGAACGAGGTGAAAAAGGAACACAATTGGAGGAGAACAATTGCGAGCTATATCAAACTTTTGCACCAAGGCCAAGGAAGTAGGCGTGATGTTAGTGCGCGAAATACAAACTGAGTACGAAAGACATCAGAGTGAAAAGATGCGTAACAATATGAAATAAATACTACAGATCTCGAAATCAAATGGCGGCGCGAATAAATCGTAACATATATCTTATGTAAAGAAATACTGCCTTCTCTCTTGTTAGTTATTTCTTATGCCATTTTCATTAAGTTGCATCATTTTTTCCACCGATTATATCTTCTATGCCTCTGCGGTTGCTTCCAATAATCTATATTTTATATTGTTCTTGTTGCGTACATGGTTTCCATCTTCATATCATTTTCATGAATTTATATTTCTTGTGATGGGTATCGTCATTGTGTGTTAGTCCTTGTTTTGTTTGTTCTTCAGTGTCGCCTCCTACAAGATTAATTACAAATAACAAGCAAAACATTGAATTTATAGTAGTTCCGTGATGCTGGTTGAATTTGTGCAAGCCTTCGATTTGCTTAGTTCTGGAATTATTCATGCACTCGTCCAATTCGCACTTTGGAACATAAATTTTATAATAGTGTAGAACCAGGTTGTTTCTTGACAGGAGATGGAACTTCTTGGTTGCAATAAGTTGTAACGGGGGATGGTCAGGCCTTACCATCCCTTTAAAGACAATCTTAGCCTACGTCTCTCATTACAAATGAACATACTTCAATGGTTAAAAGTATATTGATTTAAATAAAAAATGCAGAAGCTTATATATGATTGAATGTGTGTCCTGTTTTTTCAACCTACTATTACTATAGACAAAAAAAACAATAGTATGCAATTAATGTAGCATATGACCCAGTGCAAGTCTCATAACGCAAAGGTTGGCGAAACGCTTCCTGTCGTGATTGCAACTTGGCCCAGTAACTTGATGCACACTGCTGAGTCTTGTTTACAAACAACTTATCTAGCACACGTCGAACTAGTTTCTGTATCTTAATTACACGCACTTTTGTGTTTACATGATTCCACTTAGTTTCACATCTTTTTGTTAATCCATGGTCAAACATAAGTTTGAACAGTAGCTTTTATAATATAAAAGAAACTTGTGTACTTTCGTAACAAACTTTAAAATATTACTGATTATTTTTCACATTTATATCTACATATAATACTAAAATTACAGGTACCAGTGAGCAGTCGAAGCCGACAAAAGATAAACCACACGTCTGCACCATCGCAACCTGTGGTGTCATTTCTAGATTCCATTACCATACCAGACGACAGCCCGAGTAGTCCTGTCACTGCCTCTCCACCAGCTACCAGCACCGAGGAGACAACCACCACATCACCGCCTGCCGAGAACTCTTCGCTCCTAACAACCTATCTCAACCACATGCGCGACCAAGGCTCTGTAATGGATGCACACCACTCTCCGGTGGATATGGAATTGGAGTCACTCAGCATCGCTGCACCTGTGGAGTCTTCGACTGGAAGTAGTGTGAGTTTACGTTCGGATTGTGGGGACGGTGGTAAGGCCACAAGTCCAAGTGATAGCCAGGTGGAAAACTGTACTGCGTGCAGAAGTGTAAATAACAGTGCCAGTGAAACTACTAATTTAGTGAAACCTAATTTACGGACCGTTGAAATCCAAACGGATCATGTGGAACGGTTTACCTTTACCAGTGGTTTAATCAGCCCTCCTGCTTCGGACAGAGTGGTGGACGAGGCGAGTCCGGAGGCAATGGATAATATTTGTGCGGCAATACAGAGCAACAACTTAAACGACGTACTCCCTCATCTTCCTGTAGTGAGTGAAAGTAGTGTCGAAAGCAGTCGGGAGGAACCTGATGTGGAGGTTAATGTGTTTTATGAAAGCTCCGGTTCTATCGAACCAAACAACAACGAAAATCTCAAATTGCAGGAAGACAGTTCAACTGCACTTCTTCCCGAAGCAGCAGGTGAAGTGGTGCCGGAACAAATTGAAGAATCTCTCGAAAATTTTGCTCACATCGCATTGGAGCAACTACATGCGGACCCAGTAAGTGAGATTGAAGTTAGCGAAGTGGAGCTGCCGCCATTGCAGACGTGTGAGGAAGCGGTGTTAAACGAAATTGAGAATGAAGAGAACTATGGATTGGAAGATGAGCACTGCGACGACGTGTCGGATGCTGAGGGTCACGAAGTGCATGAAGAGTATGAAATTGCAAATTCAGTCGCGCAGATTGAAGTTAGTAAGGAAACCGAGACTGATATAGACGATTCTATTGCAGTTGCAAGCCATCTAGCTGATTTGAGTTGCATGCAGGTAAGGTTTGTCTCGAGGGGCAATAGCTAAGATACCTGCATATTGAGACTGTGATAAGGATTAGCATTTGATAATGAAATACAGGTAGACTTTGCCGTTCGCGGATTTGTATGGCATTACCAACCTTTATATTGATTTTATGATAATACTCATCTCGATCTTTATTCTTGCCGAACAACATTACTACAGTTTTTTTCGTATTTAAACTCAAACAGGGGCTTTCGGATGCTGTGTTAAAATTTTTAAGGTTTTGGTTAATATTGCGGTGTCTGTATGATTAACGTTAAACAAATACAATAATTGAGTATCGTCTGCATATGTATGTGGTTTGCCAAGAACCAATAAGTGAGCTAAATTACTTGTATATATTATGAATAACAGGGGCCCTAGTAATGAGCCTTGGGGGACTCCGGTATTGACTTTAAGAAGTTCAGAACATTCGTTGCCTAGAATTACAAATTGTGATCAATTGTTCAAGTAATTCTGAATTAATTTAGAGGCATTATTACTAAAATTAAAGTATGTTAGTATGGCACCAAGAATCTCATGATTGATCGTGTCGAAGGCCTTTGAGTAGTCTAGTTAGATCAAAACCGCTAACATTCCAGCGTCGATAGCTTTGAATATATCGTCGGTAATGTTTAAAAGAGCGGTTGTGCAGCTATGACCTCTTCTAAAATCCGACTGGAAATAAGTTAGTTATTAAAAAACGCTCGAATAACTCCAGGTCTGTAATCTTTGTGGCGTAACTATGGGGGTGATATGGGTGTCGGAACACCCCCCAGAGGCTTTAGGAATAACTAAAATTCGTCTTAAACAAAAAATTTGAAATTACATTTTAATAATGTATAATTAATATTAATTATTCTGAATTTTGTCCCTACATCGGATATAACCAGTGCAGATCTATCTGTCCTAATTTTGAGTAGTTTCCGATCATTCGGCATCGACACGGCTTATCTTCATTGAAAATCGTACGACACTCATTAATGACCAATAGAAAAATTAGTTCACGAGCCGTAACCAAGACAACAACAAAAATTTCTTGGAAATTTTTTGTAGGTAGACATTACTTCTTTTTAAGGTTTGTGTCGTTACGATTTTCTTACCGAATCTGCATTCGAGCGTTAATTCATATCCGGAAATTATATTCGTGCATTCCAATAACGTCCTAATTTGCCCTCGCGTCCCGCTCAGGCAAATTAATACGACGTTATTGGAACGCACTCAAAAAAATTTCCGGAAAGAATTAATGCTCTTATGATATTATATGTGAAAATTTTGTTTTACTTTACTAATAGGTGTGAGATAACCGAGTAGTTGTGTCAAAAGGGTTTACATATTACAAGAAAGTGAATTAAAAAAAAAAAATTAACGTAATGTTTTGCTAATTTAACTTTTTGGTTACCGTTTGCCAATTTAGTTGATGTGTAGTAATTTTACTGTAGAATTTAGTTTAGTAAAATATACGCATAAACAAATACACACATGTACACATCCGTTAATATTACAAAAAATACGAATTGTAAGTAGCCTCGTTTTTGTTACTAACTCAGCAAAATGTGTGCGAGTCGTACAAGCGCAAGTGATGTGATCAACACTGATCTGGAAAACTGGGCTACTTGAGTTTATATAACAAGTGTTTGAATGGAAGAAACTCCGGCTATTCTTTCAGATACAATAGTATTGTCCAGCCGATCCCATTGTGACACGAAAGTTTGGGATGACTTTCGCTAATAAAAGGAGTCTGCTCATTGCGTGTGCTTTCATATTCCAGAATTTATGACTGTATTGTGACCAGGGTCCACTTTCGCTGTCTGCTTGGCCATTGTTTGTTTTTGGGTCACAAAGATATTTCCAGTGCCTCTACGTTTGTGACATTCGTCCTGCTGTTTTTGAATTTGCACTTTGACGTTTTTACCAAGGTAGTGTGCTTTGTTTGCATGATGACACAAATTGCACTTGCATCTAAGATGACTCTAGCTGTACGCACATAATAGATACTTTCTAGACTGCACCTCGCGAACACTTTTTGTTGCATATGTAGCACTGACGTTTACAGGCCATTCATCGCTCACGTTTTAGATAGCACTGACGTTTACAGATTTAGAACTGCACTTAGTGTCAAGTTTGAGTTTATTACCGTCTCTTGCACGACAGGCGTTTTTAGGCCAGTTATCTTGGTACACTACAACTTCTTCAGACCATTTAAAATTGAATAAAATTACATTTAAAATGGCACATGTATCGATTTATATAAAAATAAAACATATTAAGGTTAGATATGTGAAAAAATGTTTCTCTTATTTTTGCTACCTTTTTTTAAAATAGGAGTTTTTATTTTATTTAAATTTGTGGTTCTGGTTTTTAGTCGTGTACCTTCTTCAACTCCCCAATTTTTTTCTTACACTTTTTTTTCTTTCTTCTTTATATTCTGATGTAGCTTTAAAGCAATATCAGTAGTACTATCTTAATCAGCTTTCTTATTCATTTTTTTTAATTTCTTTTCACTCTATCATTTGATTTAATAGTTTCGGATGGATACTGTTTACCGTTGGGACTTGATCCTTGTTTACCTTTCTTATGTTTTTTAAATTTATTCTTTTTGTATGTTCCGCTTTATTTTTATTTTTACATTTTTCAGCTTTATTACCTCCAGATTGTGTTGTTTTGTCATCTGTTAATTTTGTAGCTGGTATGGTGACTGACGTTTCTTCACTTTTCTTCTTCCACGCGCCCTTCTTTTTGTTGTCTGAAGAAACATTACCTTCAACTTTTCTATTTTTATTAGCTGTAATGATTTCCTCTGCATTTTTTGTTTGCCTGCCGTCTCAACAGCCTTCTCAGTCACATCATCTATTTCTTCAGCATCCTCGACCTCAACATCCTTCTCTACAGTTGTGGTAAGGATTGCATCTTCACATCTTCAATTTAGCGACGAAAAACCCATCCATGTTATGAGTATGCGGGTAAAAACGTTTCGTTAGATTTAAGCTGTGATGAAACCTATGTTGCCTATAATTAACAAAACCTTCAGTTCCAAACTCCAAACCAGTTTATACTAATTTGACATTTCTCTTTTTGAGTGCATAATCTATGACACACTCGTTCTCCTCTGGAAGAATCGAGCATGTGGAATAGACTATGTATCCTTCATAAGTGGACTTGTCATTTACAGAATCAATTGCTGTCAAGAGTAGTTCACGTTGCAAAGTGAAGCATCGCTGAATATCAAGCTCGTCTTTACTAGTTTTTACATTATGGTCTTTGGCGTTACTCCAGTTCCAGTGCAGGGTGCATCGAGTAGTACTCTATCGAATCCTTTTAAGACTGTTGGAAATTTCCTGTCATTGTGAGTGGAGATAACATAATTTATAACACCCAAACGATTGAAGCTACCCACAACAACTTTGATATGGTCCTTATTAAGATCATTAGCAAACAGAACTCCAGTGTTGTTCATAATGGCTGCGATGTGCGAGGCTTTTCCACCAGGTGCCGCACACATGTCCAATATCCTCTCATTTTCTTAGGGTCCTAAAGACATTACTGGCAGTTAACTCGACACACCTTAAATTAGGTAATGACCTGCTAGATACTCAGGTGTGGTTCCCTTTGGCACTAGCGATGAATAAACTACCAAGCCAACTTGACTCCATTTACCAACTGGATCCAAATTCACACCACGGTTAATTAAGGCTTGGGCCAGGTCACGTCGCCTTGTCTTCAGTGTATTTGTACGGATTGTTAACGGCCGCTCAACCTCACTTGCTTCAAGAAACTCCAACAGCTCAGATAAGGAGAACAGCTGCATAAACTTTGTTACAGTCTCAAACTGTTTTACCGACACTCACGGGTGAGGGAGTGCCAAATACTTAAACATGTCCGGAAAACGTCCACACTTACCCTGGAAATCACACAAAAGAGGCTAAAGGCCACGGCCCGAATACGCTCAGGGAGATGGGCGTGCTCCTTAAAACTGTACACCACCGGACAAGCGTGACGGTATGTATAGGGTGTTACAGAATAAATGGGCGCCACAAGATTCAATAGGGGATAACCCGCGCTTAATCGAACCTTGAAAGCCAAACGGGGTAGAATACTCAAGTACTAACTCTGGAGACGACAGTGTAGCGACAAGCGCGCCGACCTACCTGCAACGCTTCCTGGCCTCACCTTACATCAATCTTGACAACGTGACTAAGTCACCCTGTAAACAAGCATGCACAAATTCAATGGGTAATCATACGTCAAATATAGTAAACAAATCAATGGCGGAAAGTTACAGTAGTTACAGCGTACACAAATACACTCGCAGTGGTACACAAGAAATGAATCTCAGCTGGGGACGCCTTATCTAACAATAGCTCTTCAATATGTACAGGTAAATTTAGGAATAAGCTTTGAGAAAATGCTAGAAGCAAATATATTGAAATTGATAATAAAAAGGTGAAATGCAGAAATGAACGCACAATGCTTCGATTAAACTTTTAGCCATCATGTTAAACTAGTCACACAAACTGGCCAACTGGCGGCATCACATGAACGATTAGTGTACAAATAAAGGAGCACAAAATACTTTGATTTTAAGTGGCTCAGCCTCGTAGCGTAAACGTTGATTTCGGCAGGCAGGCGGCGACTATTGCTACAGCTGTGGTTGGACGTGGTGTGGATGGAACTCGGCGATGTCCAAAGAATTCCCTTAATTACTTGAGAAAGTGTGTAACGCCCCCTTGACGATCACAGAAATCTACGATGCAGTTATATGGCACACTCGGGAGATTGGATCCCGACCGGAATCGGAGTGAAAAGCCTAACAGGCCTCCAGAATTTCTTAATAAGCGGCACACGCCATCGATACGGACCTCACCAAAGACAGAAAACACCCAGACGCACAAACACATACTTGCATAGCTCGCCAAACAACGTCTGTCTCAACACAGAAATTGTAAGGAAGCTATAACAGCACGAACACTGGACGCCGTGCCCGAAGGTACGGTGGCCCCTAAGAGCCAAGACGCTCGCAGAGATGCGCTTATGACCCCGGCTGGATACTGACTAATCGTAAACAAACGCTAAAACGAGATTCTCGCCCAAACGCGCTGTCTGCCACATGCAGATGTAACCAATCAAAACGCAACTGGCAACAGCTTGACAACACACTATATCGGTAGACTGCGGCAGAAGTAAAAATTATCCTGCTTGCTCTCATTGACTGTGTTTTTGAATATGCTGAAAACAAGCGTTCTTACACGCGATGAGGCAAACAGCTGCACAAACAGCGGCATAGAGATTGGAGCGGTACGCTAAACCTTTAAATAAAACCAAAAGCCACGTGCGTGTTTGAATTTTTGTTTGAGGCAAAAAGCGGAAATGTTATGTGGTGAAATATAACTGAAACGGAACCTATATACAGGAGAAATTGTAAACTCGGTACCAAAACTGCTCGAAATGGTCATGGAACTATTGTAATTAAAAATGTCCTGACAACTTTTCCATTAAAAATGAATTATAGCTATAATATGCTTTATGTAGTAAATTTGTATAATAGTTACGAGAATGGATGTCATCTCGCAGCTTATTAAAATCTGATAAGACAACAATTACATCACGTATAAGTTGCTGGATATCTTGAAGACTGATTTGTTCTGAATCGTCTTCTTCTGGAAACTGGAAAATCTCTTGATTTGCAATATTTAATTTCAGCTCTCCATCTGTCTGCCAATTTTTGTTCCTTCTTCTTTTTTCCTCAATTTTTTCGTCTGTTTTTCAATAGGTAGCAAGTCATCGTCATCTTTAGAATCGTCAGAATTAAATTCGTCTTCTGAAACATCATCTAAAGTTACAACTTTTAAATTATTACGATCATCGTCCTCGTTATCGCTTTCGGATTCCATTTCTTGGTTTTTTGGCTTCAACCACAATTTGTTATCATCTGAAAATTCTTTTGATGGCTTTTCTTCCACCTTTTTCTCTTCTCCTGTGTCACTAACTTCCTCATCTGATTCCTTCTCTTCCACAGATTCATCTTCAGCACTTTCTTTCACATCGTCCTCTGACATTACTACTATCTTCGTCGCTCTCAGCTGCTGGTTTAATTTGACCAAAGTTTTTCTTCTTTTGTTGATTCCTTAATTTGTTTCCATTTAAATGTGTTACCGTAAACGGTGTTTCTGTTTGTTTCAAAGTAAGTTAAATAATTGTTTAATGTGGTTTTAATAAAAGCTAATAAATTTTCTCAATAGTAAGAAATACAAGAAAAATAAATTGGGGAAACCCAACTTTGCCGTTCCTGACTAAAAACCAGAACTCTCCTATTTTAAAAAAGAACAAAATAAGAGGAACACTTGTTTTATTTTTAGATAAATCGATACATGTGCCATTTTAGATGTATTTGTCTTCAATTTTAAAGTGTCTGAAGAAGCTAAATTAAATTAGTGAACCGTTACGTTAAAAAAAAAATTTTTGTTTAATTTTCTTGTAATATGTAGACCCTTTGACACAACTAATCGGTTATCGCACAACTATTAGTAAAGTAAAACAACATTTTCAGCAAATTAGTTGAAAAAATTCTACTTGTTTTTCAATCTAAATTAAACAGTAATTTTTGGCGAAGATGCATTTCCAGCGTACATACATCAAACAAGTAGAGACACTCATGCCAAATGTTGAATCCTGTCTAGAGTGTCTGGGACAGTGCCTCGGGGGGTATTTCTAAGCTTGACTGTCAGATGGCAGCACAAAATTCTACCAATCAGAGCCAGTTACTGGCTCTGCTACCAATCATGATGTGATCAAGTAGTGGCGCCATCAGTTAGTACTATCGGAAAGTACCCCCCAGGAGCTGTTCAAGGTCATTCAAATCGGAATTTTGACATCAAAGGAACCGACAGTGAGTGTCTCTACTTGTTTGATTTATGTACGCTGGCATTTCCTTAACACAGTTGTAAGTGTTGTAAATTTAATTGTATTTACATAATCCAATAATTAAAATGACACCATTATCTTATTTTTGTTAATAGGAGTCCCAACCAACGGATGCTAATGATAGTGCAGCGGAGACCTATGAGATACCACAGGACATAATACCAATGGATGTGATTGCGGATGATTATTCAGTAATAGCGGATAGCGAAATAAGCAATGTGATTCTAAATAACGAAAAGAACGACAAATCTGATTACCAGCCTTACGTTACGGACGGAGATATCATGTTGGTCCACAATGTGAACAAGGGTGATGGGATGTACAACAAATTTTCCTTGTTTAAAAAAGTGTCAGACGTGGACGAAGCCGTCATATCAACCTTACAAAACGATCAGCATAGCGAAGCAAATAAAAAGGCAAGTGTTTTGTCAGGTGCAAGTATTAAGAGATTAGTTGAAGACTTACCAGTTGGAGAGGCAAAGAAGGTTAGTTTTCCCGACAGTTACAAAATACAGGCTTCAATCCAAATGAATCACCTTGTTAATAAGTCGTCTGTGAAGAAAGACAAGTTGAATGGAGAAAATAATAAAATTGTACACGTGGCAGAAAAAATTATTTTCACCTCCAATGAGCGTGTTAGTGCCCCGTTATCGCTTTTTGCACAATTCGAGCAATCCCAGTCGGAGCTCGTTGAAAAAGCTCTCTCTGGTCCCATTGAACCGATCAACAGCACGAGGAGCATAAATTCAGATAATTCCAATTCAAACGATAGTTTTTACCTGTTTGACTCGAACAAATCCTCATCCGCACCGGATCATGTACGCAATTCTCTGCTGGAAAGTCCCGAAGGCTCGCTGATCTCCCCTCCTTATGAGGATATTCACGCACAAGAGTTTGAAAAGCACATACTTACTGTGAATTCCGGGGAATTGGTGAGCAAGTCCAAGCATGCCATTGAAAAGGAAATGGCCATGGACGAGAATAGAGACAATAAAATGCTGGAAAGGAGAGAGAATGGACTAAATAACACTACTAATATTATGAGTACCAGAATAAATAAGCGTAGACGCAACGACGAGGGCAGGTTTCCAAGCAAACGGCCACGCGTCAACTTTGGACCCACCGAAGTAAGAATTATACCTCCAGCTCCAGAGCATCACAGTCGATTAAGTGAGCAGACTATTGAATTGGCGAGGGAATCAATGGAGGAGTACAAAGTTGCCATGAACAACAAACAATTGTTATATCTCGAGCCGCAAGTTGAGGTGGAAAGAGACTCGCCTGAAGATCTGGTGCAAAAAGAAAAGCACATGAAGATGCAGCACGCAATCATCGCGCATAAGTTGAAGAACGCAATCAACGAGCTTTTTACTTCCAGGAAGAATGATTTGGAAAGAACGTGCATAGTGACGCGGGTTGACTACAAGAAGAATGTTGATGACAGTATCTCTCCAAACACTTCCAGTAAACTGCCGGAGAATTCTAATGGTTCGAACTCGTTACATTCTGTTGGTTTATCTGTGTTAAATTCGAGAAGTAAACAAGTAGACACCCCTAGTGCTTCTAGTTTTCCGTCTCCAACTAGTTGTGCTTCTCCGGCTGCTACTTTGTTCAATTCAGGTATGTTTTTAACATTTATTGTGAATACATGTTAATATTGCACTACAGAAGGTGAATCCAAGATAAGAATAGTGAACATCTTTTGTTTTTCTGTAGAGAATTTATTAAAATTTTACTTTTAGTTTTGTTTCTGAAAAACGTTAATTGCGTTGTATGAGGTGTAAACTATTTAAAAAGTACATTATATTTTTCTTTCATCAAAATGGTTGCCATCGGACGATGGGAATGGGATCCAAAACATTGAAAATTATTACTTTTTGGTGCAACTTACAGGCTTGGTCCTGCCCATTTTCTTTTGCAATGGGGGGATTGATTCAGCTTTTCACGAGGTTTTATTGTGGAACAGGCTCCTCGTTTACAGATATATTCTTATGATTGTAAAAGGTATTACACACTTTCATATAATTCAGTATGCAAAAATCTATAACTCTGTGACCGTTTCTGTTTTTTACTGTCTCACCATATTTTCCTATTGGGAAATCTTTTTTTTTAACTTCATCCAACCGTTCCATTGAAATCCCCAATTATCATCAGATTATTTTCCACTTCATTCTGTAACTCATCCCAAAATATATCTTTCTGTTGTTTGCAGTAATTTTCAGATGGTCCATAACAGATAAGTATAATGATCGTTTGACAGTTTGTTCTACCACAATCAATTCTGAATAATCGCCAATATAATTTTCTCCCTCATAGACTCTATGAATTATTACCGCTACTCTTGCTTGTGCATTTTTTCTTTCGCTCCTCCATATATCATGCAGTGACCATTTTTTAATGTCATATATTGTTTACCAGCCGGCAGTACGGCTGAGTGGTGTTGCATATCTCATGACAGTTGTAAAAGTTAAGCTCTAGCTTGCTTGGTCTGTACTTGGATGGGTGAACATCTGGAGAGCGGGTATAGTGTTCTAGCTTAGACAGGCTCCAGTACCTCAAGTACCTCCGACAAATTTAAAAATGCACATACCCTCAGTGGCTCGGTGCACCCGGCACCCCGACACTGTGTAAACGGTATAAGGGGTTACAGATTATGTATAGAATACCTAGAATACCTAACTTTAGCCTTCTCAAATGCCTCAGTTATTTTCTGTTCCTTAACATTCAATCCCTGTATAGTCTAGACACGTAGTTGCCATTTTTTTTCTATCATATTCTTTGCTCTCTTTTCCTTTGCTTTGTTTTTTCCCCTTTTTTTTTTTTAGCCTAATCTTATTTAGAATCATTTGTTTTGTTATTCATTGCCATATTCGTCCTCCTTGCTCCGTGCTTTTTTAAATTCCATTTAACAAGTGTTTTGCCTGGTTCACATGTATTTTTCGCTGGTTGGGATCCCAATCATATCTTTCTCCCTTATGATGATTAATTTCTTATCTCCCATTTTTGCAATTTTTTTCCTTTTTGCGTTCTTCCTTCATAATTTTATATAATTCTTTATCTACGATCACTACTAAAAGTAGGCCTTTTCGAGCTAGCTTGTTTCACCAAAAGTGACGTTTTATAGTTTACCGTGTTTAAAGAAATCAGCTGTTTACTTTTAGCACACAGACTAAAAGTGAAGTGAGGTTATAAAACTACAATTTCGAACTGCAAGTGAAGTTGTAAAGCTATTCTAGTTGCTTCTTGCGTTACAGGTAAAGCGTTTTTGAAATAATTAAAGCGTTAGGTAATGAATACAGTCATATGTGGAGTATCAATAATTACATTTCGTAACTCACCTTGACAGCACGGGCGTGGCCAAACAATCGCCCGCGCGGCGTAGCCTACTGTTCATTATGACATAAATTAAAAGTGTCGCAGATGCGGACCTTTCTTAAATTGATATTTATGGATTAAAAACGGTAAAATTAAGGTCGTAAATAAAATATTGTATGCAACGCGTGCTAAAAGTCGTTTATGCGCGAGACATGAAAATTATGAAACGAAGCCGAAGGCACTTGTTGCATAAACAGCTATTTTCTAACGAAAAATCGTATTTATTTATTTATTAACCCATTAGATGTAAATCCAAAAGACGTAGTATACAGGGTCCTGCATTAGTGTGTCGGGCATCCATAGTGTCCTTATTTACAACAGTAGAAAAAAAAGTTTGATACAAAAGTTGTAGGATGTGGGTTGATGCATATTTTAAAAATGTTTTTAAATATACAGGGTGGTCCAAAAAAGTGTGACGTCATAAAATATATATATTTTTAAATGACACACTCTGTATTTTTTGGCACATTTAGGTTCCTTTTGTTGTTCTCTCTTATGTGCCAAAATAATTTTTTATTTGCTTCGATATTTTAGGAGCAATAAAAAAAAAAGATGAAAAGATCGTTTTGCACGCTTGGAAAAATTAGAAAAAAAATCTTGTTCCAGGTAAATAGTGTGAACAGTAATGCTAGAGGTCTAATAATACTCTGACAATAAACAGGTTTTTCTTATTTTATACAGGGTGTTCAAAATTAGGTTACAAAAATGGCAGCTTTCAAATCAGTTTTTCTTAGTATTTTTAAATGGCACACTCTGTATTTTATTTCATTATTTAATGCAGAATTTAATTACAAGCATATTTTGTTATAACGAATGTATTAAAATTCTCAATGGTTTTAGAGATATTTACCAAAAACTATCAATATCCTCATTAAACTAAAAAAGTATTGGGAAAATGTCATAGACAGCCATGGAAAAACAATATGTAGGTGTTTATTTATCACTTTACAGACTTTAACAGGAACTATTGGCAATTCATTTTAACAAATGTTCAAAATGTCTTCCATTTTGCTGCAAACATTTGTTTATTCTTACTTGTAAGCTCCTATCCACATCGCCCAGCATCGCTGGTGTAATTGTCGCAAATGCGTTAATTATTCTCTGCCGCATGTTCTCCTCGGTAGTTGGCCGTTCCTTATAAACTAGATCTTTTACATACCCCCACGGAAAAAAATCTAATTTGGTTAAGTCGGGCGACCTCAGAGGCCATCGAACTGGCCCTCCTCTTCCAATCTAACTCTGCTCTGACCTGTTGCGCATAATGGGCTGGAGCTCAATTTTGTTGGAACCACATTTGTGCCAGCACATTTGGTGGTAAATTAGCAAGTAATACAGGTAAATCGTTTCTCAAGAATTCAAGATAAATTTGACCGGTAAGGTGGCCGTCAAAAAAATGAGGACCTATCACATTACCACCAAACATTTATCGACCAACGATGTTGGTAGTCAATTTCACGAAAGATGTGTGGATTTTCGGCGGCATAATAATGAAAATTGTGTTTGTTTACGCATCCGTTGTTGTGAAATGTTGCCTCATCAGAAAATAACACCGACATAAAAAAACGTGGATTTTCTTGAAGACGTGCTCGAGCCCACTCGCAAAATTGTACCCTGCACTGAAAGTCATTTTCACTCATAGCCTGGTGTAGCTGAATATGATATGCATGATAACGATGCATTTTTAGAATTCGCTGAACTGACCTTTTGCTAATTTCAACCTCTTCTCCCACGCGTGCCTGGCTTATGTTTGGATTTTCAGTAACTGTTAACAAAACTGCTATTTGTTTTTCCTCATTTGTAGCCGGTTTTGTTCTTTCTTCCTTTTTATACTCCACACTCCCTGTCTCGATAAAACGCTCGAGTATTCTAGTAAAGCTTAGGGGATCTGGATGACGCCTTTCCGGAAACTGAATCACGTAAACTCTACTGGCCAGTAAACAATTTTTGTCACAATTCCCCAACACAAATACTATATCAGTTAACTCTTCCCTTGAAAAATTCATTTTAAAAAAGTTAATACTCCAGAAAAGAACTAAATGAGATAAAAAAATGATTACAAGAAACTAGAAATGTCAAAATCATTTGTTATTAAAAAGCACCAATTGTTTTTCCATAGCTTGCTGGGATAATATTTCAATTCTAGGGAATTCATGGCTGTCTATGATAATTTCCCAATACACTGCACTAGTTTAATGAGAATATTTATGGTTTTTGGTAAATACCTCTAAAACCATTGAGAATTTTAATACATTCGTTATAACAAAATATGCTTGTAATTAAATTCTGCATTAAATAATGAAATAAAATACAGGGTGTGTCATTTAAAAAATATATATTTTATGAAGTCACACTTTTTTGGACCACCCTGTATATTTAAAAATATTTTTAAAATATGCATCAACCCACATCCTACAACTTTTGTATTAAACCTTTTTTTCTACTGTTGTAAATAAGGACGCTAGGAATGCCCGACGCACTAATGCAGGACCCTGTATACCTGTACTTAGGACTGGTTACAAAAGGTTTAAATATAATAATATAACATAAAAAAGGTAGTAATAAGCGCAAACGAAAGTATACATTGCAAAAATTAGTTTCGCATGTTGATAAATAGTAACTATAATTAATGTAACACATCACAGACCAGTAAGAGTGAAGAAAAGAATTGAAGTAAAATATGAAAATAAAATAAAATAATAAAATCTACAAAAAAAATCAACAATTCGGATCATTTTGCTCCTAACTTAGAAACTACTTCAGTATTTGCATTCATCCATTCACCTAACTTTTCCTTAATAGTTTTTTTAGAGTCGTCTAGGACCTTTAAATGTATTGGCAGTCTATTAAAAATTCTTAAAGAAGTAATATAACTACTTTTTTTAGCAAAAGTTTTGTAAATAGATCGCAAGACTTATTTCTAGTAATACTTGTAGAATTGGAGAAACTATTCCAGTGGTGCCCATAAAAATTACACAACGACTCCAGGGCAAAAGTACTTGTAAGGTCTCTAGGTTTTTTACCATCTCCTTTTATTGGAAAAATGATTTTGACTATCTTTGATTGCAATGACTGGACTGATTGCAACACATTAGCATAGGCTCTACCCCAAGCCACAATACCATAGCTTGCTATGCTATTAAATAGCGCATAATAAACCGTCAGTAGATTTTTTTACTCATTATTTTTGCCAATTTAGAAAAAATTAACGACAAATATCTAGTTTTCTTTTTAACATGATTGATGTGATTGCTCCAATTAAAATTTTGATCAACAAGTAAACCTAGATAATTTAGTGTATTGTACCCTTTGCACGGGATTATTATTTGTTTTAATGTTTATATTATTTGGAACACGGTCTTTTTAATATTTAGTGACAGTTGATATACTGCTAGCCAATCATAAACTATGTCTAACTATTTACACATTTTTTCGTCAGCAATTTGCCAAATTACGCTCATAGCACACAACAATCGTGTCATCGGCTTAGGATCTAATTGATTCATTTGGTAATAGTTGCAATAGATCATTTATGTACACGATAAAGAAAAGGGGCCCTAAGATAGTGCCTTGAGGTACACCAATGCAGACATATTCATGACTGCTGTAGAAATCTCCAATTTTTACTTTTTGTTTACGCTCACTTAATAGCTATGCAAGAAGTGCTAAAAGTTGGGGTTTATGCACGAGTTGCATACAATATTTTTTCTACGACCTTAAATCTACTGTTATTATTCCATGAATGTCGATTTAACAAAGGTTTGCGCCTACGACAGTTATAGTTTATGTCATAATAAACAGATGGCCTTGACGCGCAGGCGAATGTAAGATTACTAAATCATAAAGGTACCGCCAACTGTGCAAACATATATCTTTTGTCTCTTTTAATTTGGGGTTCCTGTCATTAGTGTCTCACTCTCACTTTCTTACAATGTTCTGTCCTTTTTAATTTGGGGGAACAAAATCTTGGAATGGCGGTACCTTTATGTATTTAGTGACCTTCGGTGAATATTTGTGGAGCCAGTACTGTCAAAGTCAATTATCAAAGGTAATATTAATGCTTACAATTTATTTATTCCGCAATATAATTGCGCCGGTGCCCCACCTTGCGGTACTACACCGGCCGATAATATTAATACTACACATCTGACTGTATTCATTACATAACGCTTTAATTATTTAAAAAACGCTTTACCTCTAACGCAAGAAGTAACTGGAATAACTTTACAATCTCACTTCCAGTTCGAAATTGTAGTTTTATAACCTCACTTGTACAATTTGTCAAGAAGCAGGGAGCGATTGACGGTGTCAAATGCCTTTGCTAAATCCAAGAAAGTGGCAATGGTGCGTTTGTCTTTATTTGTTTTATCATAAATCAGATTCGAGAAACAGCAAAATTTGAAATTAAAGATATAGGTTTATAATTTGTTATTTCATCGCGTTTGCCATCTTTATAAATGGGCACTATTTCTGCCTCTTTAAGACATTTTGGCCATATAGATTTAGTGATGCAATTATTAATAAGATGTTCAAGGGGGTGAACGATGCAATGAGCAATAGCTTTTATTGCTTTTACGCTTATTATTATTATTATCGGTAGTAGAAAGGCAGCTTTAAGCTGATATAATACATGATATTGCATTATGTTGTATCGTGTTTGTTAATAGTTAGTTGTTTTATATTGTATTTGTTAGTGATCGGCCGATACGGATTTTTTTTGCCGATACCGATATAATATCGGTATCGGCACTACATTTTTAAAAGGTCTGTAATTATTTAATATACGTTGATATAAGTAAAAATTGTCAACTCCGCATCGATGCGGGCGTGACATGAACCAATTTCGGTAATTCCCCGACAGTGTCGTGGTGATTACCCGTTTTACAGAAAGTGTATTGTTTCATTGTTTGCGCCAGTGCACAGTGCTGCTGCAGTTGCTACTCAGATAACGATTGTGTCGTGCGGTAAATAAGTTTTTACATACAAATAATTAATAAAATGGTTAATCTTAAATTTGCCGATATATATCGGCAAAATTTCGCCGATACCGATTATCGGCAAAATTTGCCGATACACCGATATTTATATCGGTATCGGCCGATCACTAGTATTTGTGTTAGTAGTATTGTTTACAAAATAATTGTCGTCTATTTTTAAATTGATTTATGGATGTGGCATTAGTTAGTTACTTTTCAAGGTAATTTGTTCCAGTCACTCACTACGCGATTAAACAGAAAATTATGTCAAGGATTAAGTTTTGCTTGCACCGTCAAACCTCCCTACTTTTTGCTTTAGGTTATTTATAATTAACAATATTTCTTGTGCAGAAGTAGAATTAAGGAAAATCAATTTCTCATTGAATGGAATGTTATTAGGCATTTAGTTGGTAGGTTTTTGGATAGGCGCAGCAAGAGTTACGGCCAATGTTACAGAAAAACTCATTAAAAACATTTGCCTGCTCTTTTGGATCTTCTATCTTTTTACTATTATGCTTAATTGGACCAATTTTCTTATCTTTATTATTCGTATTTTTGTTTAATGAAATTCCAAAGAGCTTTAGCGTCATTATAATGTGATTTTACTGTTTCCTTGTCACAAAGTTCAACTTTTTTTAACGCAAAACTATTTTATTGAAATGTGAATTTCGAAGTCCTTTTCGACTAAATTTCGACCAAGAGATCACTATGCAAAAAAACTACGTGTACGACACTTTTTGAAAGTTCTTTTTTTCATTCATTTGCTAGATTAACTCGGGCTTCGCCCTCGTTATCAAACTGCAAATTATGATATGTTTTATCGGATGTTTTACACTGTCTAGGGTGTATATCACACGACGTTTCGGTCCTGGGTTCAAATCCCGGGGTAGGTACGAGTGTACGTATCAAGACGTACAATATCAGTCCTTCTCAGGACTAACCAGGAACACCTGAAGACGGGGGTAGATCAAAACTCTCGAAACGTCGTGTGATATACACCCTAGACAGTGGAAAAAGTCCGATAAAACATCACAATAGACCACTGCCAAAAAATGGCATTCAGAGAAAAAACTGCAAATTCATGAAAAAAAGTATGACTTTCAAAACTAGTTGTACAAATTACTATTCTTTGTATTTCATGTCGTTTACAATACCGATTTTTGTATCTCTCAATAAAATTTTTCTTTTTATGACTTCTCTTTTCTTTTACCAAGGAATTAACGTTGCTATTATTATTTTCTTATCATCTCTTCCTTTAATAGCATATCCTTCCTGAACGTTTGTCGCAATCTTCAACCTTCCTTTATCCTACTGTTCTCCATTGTATTATTGTTTTCACTTTATCTTTTTCATTCTTCTCCATTTTATCCTCTAACATCTGACGGTTTTTTATTCCCTATTCCTTTCTGCAGTTTTCCTTTCGCACTGATTTATTGCCTTGTTAAACTTTTCATTCAGTTTTATAATTTTTTCATCTTCGTGTGTTTATTATTCATTTTGGTTCTCAGGTCTTTTTCCATTTCCTCTAACTTACTCAAAATTGCTTCCTTTATATTTCTCGTTGGACTCTTTTGAACTACACCATCTATTTGAGCAATTTTTATAATTTTTACGCCTTTTTTGATCTCTGTTAACTCATTTTCTCACTTTTCAAACGCCGCGTGGTCTTCTAAATTTCTTTTTCGACTACCATTTCCTAAAGGAGGCTATTATTTGAGACTTTCCATACGTCAAAAGCATATTGTTATTGCATACTATTTAACAAACAAGTATGTTAATGCGAGCTATTAATATAGAGATATTTTAATGTGTGAGCGCTAGCGAATACGTTTATTGTTGAGATTATTAACCGTTGATTAACACACCAGTTAGTTACAATAGTTTTTCCTTGATCGTATCTTATTAATTTGAACAAAATCTAATTTTATTTCATGAAAAGAGTTTTTCCTGTATCTCCTGTACCTTGATAGTATCAAATATAATTTTGAAAAGTTCAAGTTTTTTGTCAATAATTTCGTTATACTGGTTTCCCCATGATTGAAGAATTGCATTACACGTCTCGCACGACACTGAGTTTAAGATCTTTGGAGCTACATATACATGACATCTTCCTCCCATCGTAGTTCTAATTTCCGGCACAGTGACCATGTTAAGTGATTGTAACCTTAACATTCTTTCTCCTACCTTTACCCTGAAGAGCTTATTTTTCATGTAAAATTTCAACACAGCATTACAAAATAGCTGCCGAACATCTTACACTTCTGTCTCCTCATACAATTGATTTGTCGGGAAGAGTTTGTCTTTTCCATACATAATCTTTAGTATTTTCCTCTTTAATGCATCCAAAGGACTATTCGCATTTTCCGCTGCTCCATCCCAACCGATGATCCTGTATGTCATAATTGAAACAAACAAAGCATTGTCTATCACTTTTAGCATAATGTAAACTATCACACTCTTCATCGTGTACTACTATACCATCTTCGGAATAGTGTTGCAATAGCATCCAAAAGTGATACAATTTGTTTTATCGAAGTTCACTGTTAGCTTATTTTTCTCGAACTATCTAAAATTCTTTGATAGATCCTTTGCAACTGTGGCTACAAGGTTTTCCCAAGAAGCACCCGTCATAGAGAATCACAGTATCATCCAAAAATGAATATAGCATTCAGATATATAATAAATAAGAAGGGGCTCAGGACTGTGCCTTGGGGAACCCCATACTCGCAAACACTTATCTCCCTCTTTATGTTTGTTACACAAACTGCGGTCTTCCTGTTAGGTATGACAAGCAGAATTTTGTGGCTTAGCGTTTCAAATGCCTTTCTCAGGTCGATGAATACACCCACGTACTGTCGACTCTTCCCTATCGCCTCATGTACAATCTTTGTAACCTCTGCTATTGCATTCTTCTTGGACTTTCCCTATAGGAAACCAAACTGGGCTTTCGTAAAGAAATTATTTTTAGTTAAGTCCATTATTCTGTCCTTAAGAGTCTCAAAAACTTTCGCAGTGTTCGATGTTAGAGAAATTGGCCTATAATTATTGACTCTTACGAGCACCACTTTTAAATAATGGTTTAATTTTTGCTGTTTTAAAACCAACGGGCACACTTCCGTACGCAAAATACGAATTATCACCTGGCTTAGCGGAGCAGAGACAAATGATCCTATCTCCTTCAAGCATTCTTAAAGAAAAATTCTTTAGAAAAAAAGTAGAGTGGGAAACTGAGAAGAAACAGATGAGAGAAGAAATGGGCAAGCTTAAGAAAAAACTCGAGTCACAAGAAAGAAACGGCGAAAAAACAACATCGTAATCAAAGGAGCCCAATTGGGAAATGAAAATTTAAAGGATTCAGTAAAAGAATTTATAGCAAGAGAAATAGGAACCAGTATCACCGTAGAAAAAGCTTATAAAGTGGGAAAACAAGAACTAAAAGTCGTAGTAGTTAAACTAAGCAACTTTGACCAAAAAATGGAAATCCTTAAACAAAAGCACAAACTAGGAACAAAGCAAATATATATAGACAGCGACCTAATCCTTGAACAACAAAAGATGCAAGCAGCAATAAGGAAGACGGCAAAAGAAGAAAAAAGTAAAGGTAAAAATGTGCTCATAGAATACCGAAAACTGGAAATCAATGGAACTAAGTATGAATGGAATGATGAAAATGATAGTCTACAGGTATCAAAAAACTAGAAAAGGAAAAACAGGACGGATTAGCGGTGACAAACACAGATTTCGAAACGGACACAAATACGAAAAAAATAAACATTATACAAATACGAGTACATCAAAAGAAAGAAAAAAATCATAATACAAAAAACAAACTACATACAGGAAAGCACAATGAAGACACACAAGAACGAACACGTAACGTAACAACGATTAAACAAATAAAGAACAAAATAAAACAAGGTGACTTGTTCATAGCTTCATGCAATGTCCGTGGAACAAACTCTGAGGGGGCCCTGAAGAACATAATAAGAGAATTAGAAACATATAAAATAGTTATAGCAATACTACAAGAAACAAAACAGAAAGGTAACCAAATAATGACCGTGGGAAATTACGTATTCTTCAACAGTGGAGACGATGACAGAAGATTAGGCACAGCATTTTGTATAAAAGCAAACCTAAAACATACCGTAATAGATTTTAAACCACTCAATAACAGAATGTGCTATATAAGGATGAAGGGAAAAATATAGGAAGATAAGTTTACTGAACGTACATGCACACACAGAAGAAAAAGATGATGAACTCAAAAAATGAAATATATAACTTATTAGAAACAACTTACGAAGAGATACCCAAATACGACCTGAAAATAGTATGCGGAGACTTCAAAGATAGGAAAGGAAGAAATATACAAACCAGTTATCGGGATCCACAGTCTATATCAAATAACTAACAACAATGGGAAAAAATTAATTGACTTTGCAGCAGCTAGAGGGCTAAAAATACAGAGTACATACTTTAAACACAAAAAACGTACATAAAGGAACATGGGTCAAGTCCCGGACAAAAAAACTGTAAACCAGATAGCTATGTGCATAAAAAATATTAGGAGTTATAGAGGAGCAGACATGAACTCAAGACCATTTTATGATTAAAATCCAAGAAATCCCAAAAGAAATCAATCCAACAAAGAAAACAATAAGAATTAACACTGGAGCCCTAGAAGAAGAAGAAATAAGAAAAAATATGAGGGAGAAATAAGAAACCGATTATTGGAAATGGAAATAATAAATAATACAGATGATAAATAGGAGAAAATCAAAGAGATTATGGAACAAACAGTATACCACGTGCTAGGAAGAAAATAAAGAATAGGGAAAAAAGAATGGTATGACAAAGAATGTGAACTAGCAGTGGAGGAAAAAAGAAGGCAAGATTAGAACTATTAGCAAATGAAACAACAGAGACTAAAAAAAGTACGAAGAAAAGAAAAAAAAAGTTAAATCCATATTCAGAAACAAAAAAAGGCAAAATCAAGAAGAGAAGATACAGAAAGTAGAAGAATACCACAATATAGTTAAAACAGGATACCAAACCACCACGGAGTTCTGCTTAGACAAAAAAGGAAACCTTATAGGAGGACAAAAAGAAATGCTACAAAGATGGGCAGAACATTTTAGCGAAAACCTTAATAGTGAAGATAACGAAGAAGGCAAAGAAGAAGAGATGATACCGAGAAATCAAGAAGTAAACCTTGAAGCACCGTCCTTAAAAGAAATACAAGTGAATACGCTTAAAAACAATAAAAGTCCAGGTGTCGACGATATACAAGCTGAATTAGTTAAATATGGAGAAAACACACTACACACAGATACATGAATTAATAAAAGAAATTTGGAATAATTACAAGATGCCACGAGAATGGCAAGTTGCGATGGTATGCCCAATATATAAGAAAGGCAACAGACACGCAACAAGCAGAACCGATGATGGGAGAATACCAATGCAGCTTTAGGCAGGACAAATTCGTGAAGATCACATATTTACATTAAAACAAATACATTTTCATCGACTTCAAAGGTGCATACGACAACGTAAAGTGACCACCATTGTATAAAATAATGACAGAACTAGGAATCTCAAAACAAACGATTAAATTAATAAAAATGACTCGAAGGAACGGAAAACTTAGTGTGTATCAAAGGCAACACATCCGAAAAGTTTGCAACAAACCTGGGCCTACGTCAAGGAGACCCACTATCAACACTCCTTTTAAACATAATACTTGAGAAAATAGTAAGAGAAAGTAAAGGAACTATATTCAGAAACTCACACCAATGCCTAGCTTACGCAGACGACGTCACCATATTAGCAAGAACACAGCAAGAACTAAAAATGATAGTAAGAAAATTCCTACTCGAAGCAAGAACACTCGGTCTAGAAATCAACCCACAAAAAACAAAATATGTGGTGATGTCCAGAAATAAAAGCAGAATAAGCAGCAACTTAATAATAAATGATGAACAAGGCGGACAATACAACCTCGAAAAAGTACAGAACATCAAATTCCTGGGAACAGAAATGATGGAAGACGTGAACGAAGACATAGAAATAGAGAAGAGATTCATGGCAGGAAACCGCAGTGTAGAAGCATTACAAACAGTGTTTAGTGCAAAAAATGTGTGGAGAAAAACAAAAACAAACATACAAGACAATAGTGAGACCAAGTGCAATTTACGCGTGTGAAACATGGACTCAGGACAAATTGAAAATCTGGGAACGTAAAATTCTATGCAGAATATACGGAGGAAAAAAAGAGGCTAGCCAATGGAAACGAAGAACTAATCAGGAAATACTAGACATGTACAATGAACCAAGCATATTGACAATAGTACGTAGACAACGACTAAGGTGGATTGGTCACATAGCACGAATGGATGATAACAGGACAACAAAAAAAGCATATGTGGAAGAACCGGAAGGAACATGCAGAAGAGGAAGGCCAAAAAGAAAATGGAAAGAATGTCTAGAAGCCGATTTACTAGCCATAGGAGCGGAAGACTGGATGAATATAGCACAGAATAGGAAGCAATGGAAAGTAATGGTTACCCAAACAACGGGTCTCTAAGGCCTATACCGCTGTATCCGACATAATAATTTTTATTGCTTGCTTGCTTGACGCCACTTTGAGAGCGAACCCGTGGGCCGAATTGGCTGATTTTGGTGTCGATCAACTCAGGGCGACGCAAGTAAGCCAGTAGTAGGGTTTTCAAATTTTTATAAGTGACTTTTTAATGTGGATTTTCTAACCTCAAAATTAACTCGACACACAAAATGGATCACTCTTGTACAAATTGCATTAAATGAATTATTTCGCGCCCAATTTGGGTGCAGAACGCTAGTAATAATATTAATCTCTTCAGATCCTCCGTCAGCTGTTTCTCTCATCTATAATAATCTTTCTTCGCCTTTTTTAATAGCTTATTTAGAATGTTCCCATAAATCTTGTGCTCTTCTTCAAGCGTTTTATTTGGTACTCTCACGTGCCGCTGGATAAGAAGCCGTTGCAATCAGCTCCGCTACAAGATTGTTAAGGCTGTCGTCAACGTTCGTTGCTGAACCCAACTTAGTCTTGTGGCCTTTTGTCGAAGCTTTCTGTAATTGATTTTTCCTACTGCCGTCTGCTTCTTTGCCTCGTTTGGTTTTCTCTCAAATACATTTTTTTCCTTATCATAATAGGATAGTGGTCAGTTATTGCACTACGGATGATTGCCGAATTGAAGTTTTTCAGGTTCCTTTTCGTTTTGAAAAAAATGTGATCAATGCATGTTAATGACTGACCTTGGACTTTAGTGCTTTTCTCGATAGCAGAAATGAAACCCCTTTGTGCCAATACATCCATGTGATCTCTTGCCTGTTCGTCTTCCTCTGCTATATTTATGGTCATGTCCCCGATCAAAGTATGCTCCTCTTCGCTGGTTCTGAATGAATACGTTTACGTCTTCCCCATGCAGTCTGTATAGAGCCGTAATATGCGTGTACCTTTGAGCTGTAACGTTAACCTCCAAATGAATCGCTTTTGTCCTACCAATATCCACAATTTCATGTTTATAATTCAAGCCTTTTTTCACATATATATACAACAGTACCATCACTTCGGTTTTCAGTACCTTCATTGTAAATGGCGGTGTTCCCGTCCATGATATATAGATTTATGTTATCAATCGTCCATACCACTACGTCGAAGTACATATTTCAAAAATACACATAGTTTGTCAAAGTTTTTATTCAGACTTCTCTCAATCCATTCTTGAAGACAGTCGAAACTATGCCCTGCAATTTTGACATCGTCAAAATGTGCTAAAAAATTGTAGGTTATAATTTTTGCGTTGGATAGTTGGTCTGGGAGATTTCAAACTTTCTACGGTCTGAAGATGATGGGCAATTTTCCTCATCCTCCACAGTGTGATTTGTTGATCGGTTTGTCTTAAAGCGCTCGTTTGCGACTTTACAGTTGATACATCCTTTTTTACTTTTGTCTGGACAGAGTCGTGTTTACCCAAACACTATTTGCACGAGAAATGATCGTGATTGCACTTGACTGCGCTATGCCCGTATCCGCAACATTTGTAGCATCTCCATGTGTTAAGGTCATCGTAGACTGGACAGCGTTGTCATTTTTTCTATGATCATTTGATACACTTCCGGACTGACTTCTGCTGAGACGGTACATTCCTCGCTGTTTCTTTGAGGCTTCCTAAATTTTATCTCGAATAGAGCATTTTGTACCCCTTCTACGTTTTGTTTTTTGAAGTCGCTTTGGATGACCGCCGTGGTTTTCTCATTTCCAATAGCAGCTGTTCTAATTCGGATTTAGAAGCTTTTCCTCTTGTATTTTGTATTTTCCTCGTAGTTTTGCGTCTACTTCCCGCTTGAGTACAGCAGTTTCCTCTTTGATCTCGCATCGTATGTGAATTGACCCGTCCTTGTGCGCTTTAAGCTGCGCAATTTGCACTCTTAGTTTCCCTGCTGTTTTTATCTCTCTCTTTGTCTTCTTCGCCTCTTGTGTTGCATTTGGCTTGATAATTATTGTGGATACCTTGTTTCTTGCTGCCTGTGAGTGTACAGCGAATGGCCTGTCCGCTCTAGTTCCTACAACAGAAGCATACGATGATCGCTTAGCTTTTACTTTCACTTCATTCAAAGACTCGGTCAGCCACTTCTTTTTCTCAATCAGCAGGTGGTTTTTGTCCGTTGTTTCTTTATTAAGCTGCTGCAGCAGCTGTACGTTTTCTCTTTTTTCTCTTCGTACGATGCTTTCGACATAACCTCTATTCGACTGTCTTCTAATTTCTCCACTTCTGCCAAGGGGGAATCCCTTTCCTCTTCAGTTCTTTTTAGCTTTTGTTTTAAGGCGGCAATAATTTGTTTCAGAACTTTTACGTCCTCTGAACCCTGGATCTGCATGTTTATATTTTCATTTGAGGTTATGTTGTCTCCGCAGCAGATTACGGTCACGTTATCGAAGAAGCTGACGTTCCTATATCTTTTCACTTCAGACACACAAACACCGAACATTTGTTCTTAGTTGGGCAACATTTATAACTCTTTTGAGCATTTTGTTATGATATTTGTACGTTTACATCGCTCGTCATCTTGACATTTAGCAATTCCCTGCCATCTGCATTAACATTCCTGCGACTACGTTTATTAAAATTTCATTATTGAAATTTTTATGAAAGCCAAAATTAAATAATAAACATTAACCACCTATAGCTCCTGATTCTACTGAAATATTAGCAGTTTCTTCAAATTTCCGGACATATCTTGTGTATTGTAGATGCAGACGGTAATGGACTGTTATCAAATTTTACGGAAAACAAATCCCTCACTCTACACAAACTAACCCCACTGTAATATGTTTTTACGATAGAAACTGTCTCTTCGTTCTAGTAATCGTTTATTTTATAAAGTAAAAACCATGGTGTAAAGAATACAAGGTGAAACGCTCCCGGGATGGGCAGTCGTTCAGAAAATAGAGGGGAGATGTCAACCAATCCCCGATGGTCCTGCTCAGGAAATCCATCACGGCCGCGATCATGGTGTAACCATGGTTGCAATCGTATATGTTGCTGGCACTGTCAGTCGATGTCAAATTCGGGGTTAGCAGGTTAGGTTTTGCGTCAATCTGACACCAATGACGCAAAACCTAACCTCGAATTTGACATCGACAGCGTCTTCAACAATACACTTCAGTACTACCAATCGTGCCATTTGTCGGACCATGTCCTATTGGTTGAATTTGAGGTCCGCCCACATTCTGCGGAACGTTACACCTTGTATTCTTTACACCATGGTAAAAACTACTGAACTCACTCTGAATGTCATGAAATAACAAATTAATTTGAGTATAGCTGTCAACTGTTTTAAAGTCAAGGCAACTCATATTTAAAAAACATGAAAACTTTTGATTAATATTATTCAATGAAAATTGACAACAATAATTATATTTTTGATACCATTAGATGTGCAATAATTTTCTCTTTCCATTGATACCAAAACATTTTCTGTAGGTTCAATTGGCGAGCAGGAATTCATGAAACTGTTAAATACAATGCTAAATCCCTATGTTCTAGTTTGAAAGTGGACACCCCGTATAATTGCAACCATAATCATTTATCATTTTTTATATATTTTTAAATTTAGTTCTAATCTGTTATTGCTTCTATTATAATTTTTTTAAATTTCATGCTATTATTTCCATATATTTTATTAGCATTTTCAAGAATTTTTTGCAAATTTATAATTTTAAACAAGTGGTGTGTTTAGGAAATTGTGTTTTTGGGATTTCACCGTAACAATTGTTGCTGATTTTCTTGAGTACGAGTTCGTTGTCTTGATCCTCCACCTTATCGTTTTGTATACCGGGTGTCTTAAAATGAATTACGTGTAGTATGCTTTGAATTTCCCACAATGCAATCCAAAATTTTACTTGAAATTGGCAAGACTGTAAGTTAATGTCAAATTCGAAGTTGGCAGGTTATGTTTTACGTCAGTTTGTGTCAAAACTGCGGCCTGCTAGTTTAGCAATGTCTGATATATAAAGTAATAATTCGTTAATTGCGGATTATGGCAGGTTTGGATTATCGTGCATTATGATTATGGAGGTTGTACTGTATTTAATTTTATAGTAACAAATTAGGATGGATTACCTATATAATAACTATTGATGTATTTGTAAGGTTTTAAGTCATTGTGTGAAACTAAGGTTTTGTTCAGCTTTGGCTCACAATTCCTTAACTTAAAAACTATACTTAACTTGAAACTTTATCTAATTTCTCTCCTCAGCACGTGAATTAGAAGACCCATCGTTCGTTGGGAAGGTGCAAGAGGCACCCAACAACTCCAGCCAACATCACGAAAAATCTCATAGCTTTAGTAACGATAAATTTAATGAACTTTTAGATCAATGTAATGCAGAGATCCTTAATTTGAGCGTTTCTTCAAAAGCAAGTGCCCCGAGCGACGTTGCTCTTCCCGAGTCAGAGTTCTCCAGATCTCCCAAATTCCTCCAAAGTCCTGACCAAATTGTTCAACACTGCTTGATGGATAATATCTTGGAAAATAACGACTCCGTAGTTAGTGTCAATAACGATATCACATTCTTATCGAACAATTCCAACTTTTACTCGACGTCCACTAATTCATTTAAGCTATCCGAGACCGAGTTGAAGTCCCTGGAGCAGTCTCAGTCTGACTGCATTTCAAATTCGACTATTAATAAAGACGATTTCAAAAGTTCTCTCGATGACGATTTGTTGTTAAAGAGCGAAATCGATAAGCTGTTAGACGAGAAAATTAAAAATTTTGAAAACGAAATTTGCTTGCCCTTGAAAAAGCGCCGAGTTCCCGTGATAAATGTTAAGTCTCAAATTAAAACGGATGAGAAGTTGCATGCCGCCAAGGAGGAGATAAGTTATCCGGCTACGCCTATGATTAGTATCGCCGAGATCGAAGCTTTGCAGCAGAATGGGAAGAATCACAATCGGTCTTTCAAGACGCCCGCAGAACGCAAAGAGATGCCGCCTTTGCCTGTCTTTTATAACCTGAACACAACCGATCCTAGTCCCATTATAACCGATCAGTTTAATATTAACAATCACACGTATAACAATCCCACTATCAACTACCACATGAGTAACGTTCCAGTTCCTTTTATAAATGTGCCGTGCGCTTCGTATTATTCTCTGCCTCCAATTCTTTTGCCTTTCAATAATATTCATACTTTTGAATCTGCAAATGTTAATCAGAATCCTAATTCTTACAATACCGACGACGGAACTGCTTCAGCTGCGAAGGTCATAAAAAAGGAGAAAAAGGAAAAGAAGAAGCGGTCAAGAAAGGATAAACACTCTGAAAATTACTATCCCGATTATAAGAAAGCCAATTCCAAAACCGTATAGTTTAAACTCAACTTAGTATTTAATTCAGTATCAGTATTATGTTTTTCATAGAGGATGTATTTTTTTCAAGATGAAGGCTGTGATTTTGTATTGGAGTCATTTGTTGCTATTTGCGGGTTTTATGTTTAGTTATTATTTTCATATATTACTTGAAGAAGTGGAGGGATAGCCATTGGCTGCATCATAACCTAATATTTTACTAATAATAATGGAAAGGTTTTTAATATTCGTAAATTCTACATCACAACTTATCAAGATGGCAATTTGTGGAAGAATCAGGCTGAAGAAAGAATAAAGAAGAGTTCCATCATGAGGAAATTCAACAAGAAGATCTCAACATAATTTATTTGCAAATTTAAAGCTTCATTCAAATATTTTTGCATGCACATTTTTAAAATTCTGGGCTTTTGTTTTCAAAAATCGCAAGTGGGGGAAGAAAAGACAGCTGTTTATTTTCTGAATATTAATGTTATATTTTTTAAATAATAATCAGAATCTCTACTGTTGCTATAAACTAAAGACATCGCCTCAGAGATGTTTTTGCTGAAATGAAACTTTAAAATATTTCCTGTAGATGAAGACTCTTACACTTCTTTTCTGTATTTAAAGGGTTACCCATTCGCTCAGTATCTGCTGTTGGAGATGGCGAAGAGGATGCAAGATCTATCTCTGGTAAGATTTAAAAACGTTATATAAAAACTGGTTAAAGTAAACGTCATTGTTCGGTAAAAATGTATTTTCTTTATCTTTATGCTGCTCATTTTAGATTCACATGTTGCTGTAAGAAAAAGAAGAACAACGAAGAACCGGCCGAAAAATCAGGTCGTACCGAAAACTCAGGTCGTATCGAAAACTTTGCAAGAAGCTCCATCGTCCACAGTGAAGCGACCGAGAGGTAACTTTTATTTATATCTAAAGTAGTAATTGTTTAAAAGACATCCGTTGTAATATTACAACACTTTTTACTTTAGGTCGACCTAGAAAAAAGCCAATTGAAGTAGTTGATAAAACGAGCAAAACCATCAATACTGGAATTTCTTATATGGATGGACCGTTCAGGCTCGAATAATCCTGAAAGGATGTAAGTTGTTGTGTACGAGTGTGGTTCACCAATTATTGTCACTTAAAAAATCAATATACCCGTTATAATGACGATGTCATTCAATACTAAAAAAAAATGTGGACTTCCAATGGTGCAACTAACTTAAAATTGATATATTTGTGGAAAGTCGTGAGGGTGTGTATGCAATGTCCAGGTTTTTACAAGTTAACTCCTTAATTATTCTAGTCAGAACAAGGCTAGTAGCCTGTTTAAATTTTTTTTATTATATAATTTTCTACTGGTTCATTTTTTGATAAGCAACTATGGTTACAATCTGTTTGTAAAGCCAAAATTCTGACACTCGTAACATTTTCGCCATTGCCTTCTATTTTCACTGTGGTATAATTGGAGAAATCTGAATGACATATTTTAAATGCAACTTTTTGTCCTGTAAAAACATCCCATGTCGATGCAATGTAGGTCCTTGTTATATCTGAAAGAAATAACTCAAATTGAACAGCGAATAACCTCAAATTGGTTTTAGAACCAACTGAACCATTTTAAAACAAGCAACAGTACATTCGTAAGAGAGGGATAATCATACATAATTTTTAGAAATAATAGTTTTACTCCACAACCACTATTGTAATTGGTCAAAATTTTACAATTAACAAACTGTGTAATTGCGTTCTTACACAGTCATGTGTAAAATAAAGGATTACACAATTAGAGATTTAATGATAATTGTGTATATAAATTCATAAAATATATTTTTTCTGAAATCGTCAAGAAAGCGGGTCATGTCAAGACTCAGTTTGATCTTGAAAGTAACACTTTGCAGGGCTAATCACTTTTGAGATTTTTGCAAGACTAGTCATTTTTACTTTAGTTTACCTAGGTGGCCAGTCACCTTCACCGTGCGCCTTGATGCGATAGAATTGTATTTTTAAAGAGCGATTTCAGAAAAAATTTAATACATTACTCAGCATGAGAGTGTCAATGCTTGACTATGCTTCGCGTCACTAGAAAAGAAAAACAATAAAAAGAAAGATACAAAGTTACAGACTAAAAGAACCAAAAATAAGGCAGTAGTCCCAAAAGAGAATGTAGGAAAAGAAGGAACAATAGAAAAAACATGGGGAAAACAAAAAAGACAATTTTAGAAGCAGCTGAAGAAAGTTGCGGATCCACAAAAATAACAAACAGAAATATTAAAAGAACACATTGGTAGACAGACAGAGTGAGAACAGCAGTAAAAAGGAAAACAAAATAAATGGAAAAAGTACTTAAGTTCAGAAAAACAAGAAGATTACGAAGAATACAAAATAGAAAGGGGACAGGTGAAGAGAACCATAAAAGAAGGATCGAAGGAAAATGGCGGGGAAAACAAAATATGATAATCAGAAACTAGACAAGTCAAGAACGAGTTACAACAAAAATGGAGAATAGACAGCTGAATTGATATGGCCACATTGTCCGAATGGAATCAGAAAACATGGTAAAGAAGGTAATAGAATCAGGAAGAGATATAAGAAAAAAAGGGGCAGTCCAAAAAACAATGGCTAAATAAAACACAAGAGATAGGAAGAAACAGAGAAAAACAAATTTACGAGATGAAGATTATGACACAAGATCGGAATAGATGGAAAAAATTAATAAGAGAGTACAAGACCGCATAACATATTCGACACTGAAACAGGCATAAGAATTACAGCGAAAAAAAGAAGCATTTAAAACAGCAGTTGTGGAAAATGGTATGTTGAGACGGTGTCGTGTTACTCGTAGTTTAATAAAGCTTACCAATGTAAACAACATTTCTTTTTCAATTAGAACATAAAATACAAATACATTAATACGTAGAAAATACAAATAGCAAATTACATAAACAAACGGCGGAATCTAACTTGAAAAGTAGGCTATGGAATCTGACCAAAAGCCTCCAGAAAACTAAATGTGAACAGACTGACTGTGGAGATGCAATTCTTTGTTTATTTGGCGTTTGAGGCATAGGAGCTGACCAAAGCCCAGCCAGGAATGGAGACGCGATGTTGAAACGCCAGACTGTCTGGCCTTATGTCCTGCTCCCATCTGCAAGAAGAAAAGATTTCTGAATCCTGGGACATTCTTCGAGCGCAATACCTATTATCAACTGGGCACAAGAGCTGGCCGTCTCTATAGTCGTAAAAGGGTTGATCGCACTTTTGCTTCGACGAGGAATTTATTTTACGTTCTCCGTGTCTGGTATATGGCCCATTGTCCGTCAAGTGGATGACCAGGCCGTTTGTTGCTATTGCAAAGGCCCTGTCACATTACGCAGAGGGTAAGATCGGAACCCTATGCCTAGTGTTCTTGTTGCTAGAGTCCGTCACGCTGTGATGACATGGAATACAGGCTGTGTGGAGGACTGCAATCTGGCAAATCAGTTCTTGACATTTAGAAAGTTTGCTTCGCTTAACGTACACTAATCAAAATTTTTATGTTCAAGCATTTTCTTAAAGCAACATATTTATAGGCTACGCTACAGTTTTATGAATTGGTGGTGCTATGGGACCTTTGAAAGGTAAATTTAAAGAACGAACATAAGTACGAAATTTTATTTTATTATACAAATATGGTGGTTATTTTTTGAGAATTGTTTTATGACAGAATTGAGCTTACTGCAACCATCGACTTTTACACATATTAGGCTGTTTTCTGCTCATGAATTCTTGTATGATGAAGATGGACTCACTATAGGCCTGAGAACAATAAGAGAAATGGAAATGGGATAGTACTAATCTTTCGCAAAGCATTGATTTTACATGAATTGGTAAGCAATGTCTCTATGAGGAAAAAGAATTCTTAAGTTTAAATATATTTTTTATGTAATTATATGAGTTATATACAGGGTGCCCGTTTTTGGAGCTCCACCATGGGGATCTCGGTAACCATAAGAGATACGAGGTCGGTTAAATTGGGGCAAAGTTGCGCAATTTGGAGCTCAATAATATGCCGGTTTAAAATTTCAAAAATTCCGATTACCTCCGGAGATATCCGAAAAAAACCGGAATTTTGGAAATACGTTTTTATTTTTTCCTCGGCTTATTTGGTGACCTAATTCAAAATGAGTGACACTTCGTCGTTGCAACTTTTCCTCCTCTACAACCTGCCGATGTCATATTTGAAATCAGACGTTTCGATTTTCGACAATCATCATCAACTTTGGTTTTTCTTATGGGCACTATCTTGGATTTTCACATTTTTGAATTCAGCTTTGTTTTCTGATTACGGTGATGTATCACATGTTAAGGTTCAGTGTTGCAGTTTGGGTGAAATATCAAAAATTCTGTTTTGCAAAGACTGCCTTGGATATAACATCCATACTTTTGTTTAACAAAGGCATTGTTGACAGTTCGATTTAAGTTGGCTTAACGTCACCTACAGTTACAAAATTAGTATAAATTTATTAACAAAATGCCCTTTTCAAATGAAGAAAAACGAGATATGCTAGAAATTTATTACGCTTCGCATCGAAATGCGCAAGTTACTTCGGAAAGATATTTACAGCGGTATCCAGAAAGACAACAACCAGCTCAAAATTATTTGTTATTCCTTCATAGAAATTTAGCCGAGTTTGGTGCATTTTCTAAGCCTCGAAGACGTGTTCATAGACCAAATGCGAATGAAGTGGAAATTTTACAGGCGGTGAGTAAATTGTTAAAACTTTCTCAAAAATAATAAACGGCAATGAATTGAATTCTTCATTAGATTCAAGATAATCCTTCAACTTCAACAAGGGCTATAGCAGACGAAATTAACGTATCACATCAAGCAGTGTGGAGAGTCTTGAAAAAACATAAATATCGCCCGTTTAAAGTTCATATCACCCAAGTCTTGCATCCAGGAGATACTGAACGGAGGGCAGCGTTTTGTAGGAATATCATGGCACGGTTGGAACAAAATCCCCATTTTCTTTCCAACGTGATATTCACGGACGAGTGCAAATTTACCAACTCAGGCATGTTCAATCGTCACAATGAACATGTCTGGTCCACTGAAAATCCACACGAACACCAAGGACGTCGACCACAAGCACGTTTCGGGCTAAATGTATGGGTTGGTTTATTTGGCGGTACGATCATTGGCCCATACATTTACGAAGACAATTTGACCGCAGATGGGTATTTGCACTTTTTAAGGACCTACCTTACGGATTACATCGATGACAACATTTGCCTCAACCGCTTGAATAACCTTTGGTTCCAGCAAGATGGTGCTCCGCCACATAATGCTAGGAGAGTGGCTGATTATTTGTCTGAAATATTTCCGGGTAGAGTCATTTCAAACAGTGGAGACATACGTTGGCCGGCACGTTCACCAGATCTTTCCCCATTAGACTACTATTTATGGGGAACTATGAAAGATCTCATTTATAAATCTGTACCCGCCGATATTAATGAGCTGCGAAGGAAGATCATCACAACTTTAAGGACCAAAATAAGAAGAAGGGACGTTTTAAGATCAATGCAGAATTTAAGAAGACGCATAGAGCTGTGCTTGGAAGTGGAGGGTGAACCCTTCGAGCACCTCTTATAATTTTCTTTATTTACTTGTTTCTCAAAATTTAGTTTTATCCTATGTTGTAAATTTAAAACATAATTTTCTCCTTTTTTATATCCTACTGTCAAATAAATAAATTTCTAGCATATCTCGTTTTTCTTCAGTTGAAAAGAGCATTTTGTTAATAAATTTATACTAATTTTGTAACTGTAGGTGACGTTAAGCCAACTTAAATCGAACTGTCAACAATGCCTTTGTTAAACAAAAGTATGGATGTTATATCCAAGGCAGTCTTTGCAAAACAGAATTTTTGATATTTCACCCAAACTGCAACACTGAACCTTAACATGTGATACATCACCGTAATCAGAAAACAAAGCTGAATTCAAAAATGTGAAAATCCAAGATAGTGCCCATAAGAAAAACCAAAGTTGATGATGATTGTCGAAAATCGAAACGTCTGATTTCAAATATGACATCGGCAGGTTGTAGAGGAGGAAAAGTTGCAACGACGAAGTGTCACTCATTTTGAATTAGGTCACCAAATAAGCCGAGGAAAAAATAAAAACGTATTTCCAAAATTCCGGTTTTTTTCGGATATCTCCGGAGGTAATCGGAATTTTTGAAATTTTAAACCGGCATATTATTGAGCTCCAAATTGCGCAACTTTGCCCCAATTTAACCGACCTCGTATCTCTTATGGTTACCGAGATCCCCATGGTGGAGCTCCAAAAACGGGCACCCTGTATATAAATGAATTATCGAGAGTTAATCTTTGTTGTTACTTTGTTAACAACTGTAATAACATTATTACTTTTCAAAATGGATTTACTTCTATTATATTAGCTAGATTTCCAAAAAATATTACATTAGATTTAGAAGGATTGATAACCGAAGAGTGTTCCGTTGATATTTTAAATATTTGCTTTAGATCATAGTTAATATCATCAAAACATTTTCCTTATTGAACGAGCACAAGAGTTGCATATCATCTGGAAACACATGCATCAAACATGATTTGAATGTTTTTGAAAGTTAAAAGTGTCAGTAGTAAATAGTTGTGGTCCTAAAATGGAACCTTATGAAACTCCTATTTTCAGAGCCATATAATCTGAAGAGTTTTGATCTAAAATAACGCTGTAAACAATCTTCTAGGTAATTTTGTAGAAGAAAACACACATTTGAATTAAAACCAATATATTGTTATGGTCATAAGCAGATATTATGTCATTAGTTAGTTACATGCACAAGTCCAGTTGTACAGCTGAAACAAAAGCCTAATTGTGTATCTGGTAATATTACTGACATCAAAATATGATCAAACTTGTGAAAACAATACTTTTTCTAGAATTTTAGAACAGGTAAAATACTTATTGGTCTCAGGTCTTTTAGTTCAAGAATGCCTTTTTGGGGTAATAGTATTACTAATGCATTTTTCCATAATTTTGCTACAACATTCTTCACTAGACAGAAATTAATCAAATGGGTTAGTTAAATAAGGTAACATGGTATGACAGCAAAGTTTGATTAAATCAATCAACTCCTTTAGATTTACTTTTAATCTTATATATAATGCCGACTATATCAGCAATGTGCAAATTAAATTTTTAGTTGAGTTCACTTAGCCTGTTTTTATAAAAATCCTGTAAATTATTGTTATCATTGTTGATATTTGGTACACTATGAAAAAATATGAATTACATTAGGATTATTTAAGTGTTCTCAATAAAAATGAAGAATCAAAATGTCCTGCAAGAATGCCAAAATGCAGTAGAGATAAGAATGGGAAATTTAGATTTAGTAACCCTAGCTAGTAACCCAGGATGTCGAAGCCATCTGGGAGAAATACAAGAATACAATCAAAGAAGTAGCAAAAAAAAATAGGATGTAGACAGAAAACAGACGAGCCATGGATAACAAGAGCAACAAAAGAAAAATTAGAAGAAAAGTGAAAATTAAAGGTAATGAATACGATAAACCAAGAACAGAAAAATATACTTACAAACGAATATAACCAAAAAAATAAAGAAGTAAAAGAAAAGTGCAAGGAAAGATAAAAGATTATACATAGAAGAAATAGCGAGGAAAGCTGAAGAAGCACCCATAAAACAAGGTAGGAAGACACTATATGATCTTACAAAAACTGTAAAAGGAATTATATAAATACAACGAAGATAATTGGACAAGGACAAAGATACAATACCCAGGAAGAAATAAGAGGATGGGCGACCTATTTTACAGAAGTATACAAACTTGCAATCAAAGAAAATGAACAAGAAATTGAAAAACAAAATGATTACGGGAAACTAGATATAAAGGAAGATACCTTGGGAACTGCATTAAATAATCTGAAAAATAACAAAGGTCACACAAATCTAACAGTGGAAGTGCTACACATATTGATAAATAAAGTATGGATAGAAGAGAAAATATCAACAGTGCGGAAGTGTTATCTTCTATAATATAATTTTCCTTAATGTGTGTTTGTCTGTATGTCTGTGGCACAAAATAAAATCTCACGTTCCAGCTTCACAGATGTTTATATTTGTTTAGGTTTTGTTTTTCTTATCTTAGCGCTCGGCTCGGAGCTTGACCTTTTGCGTATTCTATTTCACGTGCGCGCCAATTCAAGACTCGCAGCGCGTAGCGCGCGGTTTGCTCGTAATAATTAAATTACCCAAAAAACAAAACCTTATTAAATACGAAAGTTGGCAACCAATAACAGTACACAGTGTGGCTAGTAAAATTATGACAAGAAAGATGTGGAAAAGTTGAGGAGATTTGAGTTTTGCAAGTAGACGTTTGAAATCAATATACGTATCTACATAATAACAATAATTTGAAGGCTATTATTGATTAATTGTTAGATATGTTGACAGTAATACAATTAAATGACAAAACCAGGCCGATATTAAACTTTTTTTTTTAAATTAAATTTACTTAATCAGCAATCAGAATATAAATACATCCTATGAGCTAATAGTATGTGATAACTGGACTTGATGGGTAGACTCCCATTGGAGTCATCCCTTCCTTAGATGGTTAAGTCTTTCGGCCATTTCTTCTGAAGATATCGATTTTGAGCGTTTACTACCAGTGGTGCCATGGTTTCGTTTAGGTGATGTTCCAGTGTTATTTGATGTTTGGTGGCACACTCTTTGATTAGATCTTTTACGTAAGGGATGGCGTGTAGTGTGCGGTTTGTCACATACCAGGGTGCTGCTGCCATATTGCGGATGGTTTTAGATTGAAACCGTTGGATGATTTCGACATTAGATTGACTTGCGCAGCCCCAAAGCTGGCATCCGTAAGTCCAGATTGGTCTGATAATAGTTTTGTATAGCAGCAACTTGTTCTCCAAAGATAATTTTTTCCCAATGAGCCAGTACATCTGCTTCATTTGTAAGTCCATTTGTTTCCGCTTCTTGTTAATATGCGTTTTCCATGTTAATCGTTTGTCAATGTGGAGCCCCAGGTATTTAACTTCAGTAGACTGTGGAAGGGTAGTGCCATGGAGGGTTACGAGTGGACATTCTTGATGTTTTGTCGTGAATGTGACATGTACCGACTTAGTCTCATTGACTTTGATTCTCCACTTAATTAACCATCTTTCAATTTGGTTTAAATGACTTTGGAGTGCAGCTGATGCTGCTATCGGGTTTATATTACACGCGAGTACCGCCGTATCGTCTGCAAACGTGCCTGTTTCAGTGGATTCCGTTGTGGGTAGGTCAGCGGTATATAGTAGGTACAATAATGGTCCTAGGACGCTCTCCTGCGGTACGCCTGCTTTTATTTCCTTGATTTGGGAGACGTCTTGGCAGATCTTTGTTTGAAATGTTCTGTGTGTGAGGTATGAGCGTAATAGGAGGTAATATTCAGAGAGGGTGTTCTTAATTTTGAATAGTGATCCTCTGTGCCACACTCCATCGAACGCCTGTCTAACATCTAAGAAGGAAGCAGTACAGAATGCTTTGTTTTGTAGCGCAGTTTGTATGATGTTGGTTAGTTGCTGACATTATTGAATGGTGGAGTGTTGGTGTCTGAATCAAAATTGGTGGTTAGGCAGCCATTCTTCGTGTAATGAGTTTCTCAAGCAACTTGGACACTATAGGAAGCAGGCTAATGGGCCGGTAGGAGTTGATTTCGTTGGGGGGTTTACCGGGTTTCAGGATCAGAATGATTTGCACGAATTTGAAGTACAGCGGCCAGTACGTTAGTCTTAGAATCCCGTTAAATAAGATTTGTAAGAACTTAACTCTTTGTTCTGGCAGGTGTTTGAGTATGGTTGCTGTTATCAGGTCTTGACCTGGAGCCTTTCTATTTTTTAACCATTTTATCTCTGTTCTCTATTTCTATGGTTGTGATCTTTCGTATTGGTAGTGACATTTGTATTGGTGATTGTAATTCTTCTTCAATATCGCGATCGACTGCAGAAGAGTTTGGTTGGAATACTTCAGCTAGATGATCGGCAAACGTTTCTGCCTTCTCTTTGTCTGTTCTTAACCATGGTCCCCCTTGTTTTCTTAGTGGAGGAATATGGGTTCGTGGTTTTTTGATACCCTTAGTAGCTTTCCAGATTAAATTGTCATGAACATTTAATGACTTCATGTAGGTTTGGATGGATTTTAATTTATTTTTGAGTTGATTATTTAGCTGATTATACCGTCTTTTGTCTTCAATATTATGGGTTCGTTGCCATCTAGCCCTTGCCCGTCTCTTTTCTTTCACTATTTCCATGACTTCGTTCGGTATGTTGGGACTAGTTATTTTTATGTTATCTGGCTGTTGTGTGGCGTTCCAGCCCGCTTCCTGAACTGTTGTTGTGAAGTGGTTCGTTGCTGGATCTATTTCTTCTGCGGTTTTTAGACTAATATTTGTAGTGAGATGTTGTATAATATGATCGTTGAATATTCCCCAGTTGGTTTTCCTGAAGAACTAGGTGTTTTGTATATGATGGTATAGTATTCCAACCAAAAATTGGAAAGCTATTTAAAATCCAGTGCACCATGAAAAGTGTAAGTCATGTCTAAGTTGGTTTCATACACTCACAGCCAGTCTTATAAAGGCCACTAATCTGACGTTAACTTTAATTCTCTGTTAAAATAAACAAAAGCGCATCAAAATTTGTTTACTAATGAATAAAATGTCATAAGCACTGACGTTTTGTTTATTTTAACAGCGAATTAAAGTTAACGTCAGATTAGTGGTCTTTATAAGACTGGCAGTCAGTTAATTATATTCTAATGTCAATCAGCTTTCAAGTAGTGACAGTTCATCTGCAAATTGTACATGTAACTGTTTTGTTAAGGCATTGTAACATTGTGCATGATTTAAGTAGGTACTAGTTGAGTTTTTAAAACCGTATAGTAGCATACAAAATGTTTAAAAACGTATATGTCTTCAAAACTTCCCAATACATCTGTCAAATTTGAAGGTTATTATCGAAGTGTCACTGAATGACAATCAAACAGTAATTTTATGAATTAAATTACGAAGTGACTTACTGTTCTCAATGCTGGCCTGATTTTTAATAGCTTTCCAATTTCTGGTTGAAATACTATACTGCTGATAGTGGCGATGATCGGTGAATGGTCAGACATCAATCCATAGTTGGAGATGACGTCCATATAGTTGGATGAAAGGCCGTTTGTTACGAAGAAGTCCAACATGTCTGGTATTTTGTTTGGGTCCGATGGCCAGTAGGTTGGGCTACCAGTTGATAGAAAGCTATAATTGTTATCTGTAATGGTTTTGAGAAGTGCTTTGCCTTTAGTTGTAGTCAAACGCGAACCCCAATGCGTGTGCTTGGCGTTGAAATCTCCGCCAGCTATAAATTTTTGCCCTAGACTCGTAAAAAACGGTTGGAGAAGCTGTTGGGTTAGTTTGTGCTTGGGGGGACAGTAGACAGCCGAAATGTTGAGTGGAGTTGTGAGTTTTTCAGCAACTTGGATTGTTGTAGCTTGCAGGTAGTCTGTTTCATATTCTGGTTATTTGTAGTCAGTGATGGTACTGCAGATAAGTATTGCCAAGCCACCGTGTGCCGTGCCGTCTGGATGCTCAGTGTGATAAACAGAAAAGTGTGCTACTTTTATATGCGTTCTGCCAGTAAAGTGTGTTTCTGACACAAGTAAAATATCGATGTTATTTATGTGTAAGAAGTTTTCGATTTCTAAACTTTTGTATTGCAGCCCGTTGGCGTTCCATAAAGCTATTCGAAGAGATTTGGCCATTAATGAGTTATTTTGGTGATGACGGTACTTAGCATATTTAGAATTATGCTGTTTTGCTGAAGGAGTTGGTTAAAGAGGGCTTTAAATTCATCCATAAATTTTTGGAGGGTTAGGTCATGATTTTGGTTTGACTGATTTGAGACTATTTGGGAATAGGTAAGGTTAGATGGATGCAGAGGAGTTTTAGGTTGTTGACTATTTTGTTGATAATTTAGAATCGGAAAATTTTGTGTTGTTAATTGGGTAGGTTTTCTGCTTGTTGGGTGGTGATTAGGTTGGTATTTGTTTTGCAGTTCTTGATATACTGAGCACCCTTTGTAATTGGCAGGGTGCGATCCTTCGGGTAATACGCAAGTGGCCTCAGTGTCCCTGGTTTTGCTGCATGTTTTGGTGTCATAGGGTCCACCACACTTTACACATGCGTATGGTCTCTTACAATATGTTCGTGTATGTCCATAGTTTTGGCAACGTGTGCATTGTACTATTTCTGTATTTTTTCGTGGCGGCTCGAAATTGACGACTATGTTACTCAGGTATCGGATTGTGTATATTTCTTTGTTATTCTGGGCCGGTTCTAGGTCAATGAAGAATATTGGGAGTGGGTCTTTCGTTCGTTTGCTTTTTATGTTTATGATATTTCTTACTTTATGACCTAATTTGCCATTAGGGTGGTGTGATGTACATGTTTTAGTACTACTTTATATGGTCGATCCTGTTTCATTTGGTAGGTATGGTGTACTATATTTTTTTCACATAGGTGTGCTATTAGCTTTCTGTAAGTGTCAGGAGTTTTTGTATTTATTTTAACCACATTATTAGTTAAACACTTTGTCGTGTATTGCTCAATTTCTGATGTTTCAGTTAGGTTTTTTATCATTTCATTATAATTTGCCACGCCTTGCATAAAAATGGGTGGCGGTTTGTTTATTAATGGCGGTGAAGTTTCTTCATTTTTATTTGTTGGGTGACTTGTAGGATTTTCTGTTAACACTGAGAATCTGTTTGGTTGTGAGTCTGTTTGCTGTACATTTGTTGTTAGCGGAGGGTTTGATTTTTTAATTCTTTTGCGTTTATGTCCTTTGACTATTTGCCAGGTGTTAGTGTTTTCGTTTACTTCTTTTACATTCGTTTGGTATCAATTTATCTACGCATGGATTCATTATACACCTATTACTTAAACTGAATTTGTCATCGCCCTATCCACAGGGAAATTTAATAATAATGGAACAGGTAGTATCTGGAGTAACTTGCTACAACAGTCACATAAAACAGACGGCATGGTGGAATAAAACAATTAAAGAAGAAGTAAAGGAAAAGAAAAGGTGGAAGAAATATATTAATGACAGGAACAACGTGAATTATCAAAAATACAAAATGCAAAGAACCAAAGTTAAGGAACAAATCAAAAAAGCAAAGGCAGAATCCTGGGAAGAGAATAGAAATGAATAATGAAGGAAATGGAAAAATGCTATTTCGCATAATAGAGGATTAAAAAAAAGAAAGAAACAGACAACATACATTAAAAACAAAGAGGGTGAACTACTTACAAATTTAAAAGAAATAGAACGAAGGTGGGTGGAACACTTGAGAGAGGTCGTCGGAGCTGAACCAAAAACAGACAAAGACACTGTAGATGACAGTGCACCAAATCACAATGAGGAGGTACGAACAGACGAAATAAGTTTGGACGAAGTAGAAGCAGCCATAAAGAAGGTACAAACCTACTCCAAAAAATCATCAACAAGGCCTGGAACTCAAAAACTATACCCCAGGAATGGCAGACCGCGATGATTATACCAGTGTTTAAAAGGGTGACCAAACGATATGTAACAACTATAGAGGAATATCGCTGCTCTGTGTAGCATATAAAATATATGAGACAATCATAGTAAAGAAGCTAAGGGATTGCAACCTACATAAGAGAACCAGGCGGGCTGTAGACTTGGAAAAGGTATCCAAGAGTGGATCTTTTGTTTCAAGCGGATTAAAAAAAACGTAATAAACCATAACGGAAAACTATATGTATGTGCTATCGACCTGGAAAAAGCCTTTGACAGTCTACCGAGGGAACTAATTTGGAGCACACTAAGAGGCAGAAAGTTAAACGGACACCTGCTGGAAGTAATCCTTTACTATTCATAGCGGCGATGGATGAAGTAGCCAAATCAGTGAATAACAGACGAAAGCGAGCAACATTAAGAATAAGAAACCTAGAATGTGTCAGAGTAGGTGAGTTTATGTTTGCAAATGATCTAATTAATACTAATGGCAAACACAAAAGAAGATCTCTAAAATAAGGTCAACACGTGGAATGAAGCAGCAGAGTTGAAAGCAGCCAGCATAAAATCAACATAAAGAAAACTGAAACGACGCTGATAGCAAGGGAACATGAAAAAATAGAGTTGAAGATAGAAAATGAAAACATTAAACAGACCACGGGTCATACTAGACTCTCAAGGAAAAACTAGAACCAGAGCTGAATAACAGACTAGGAGTAGCAACGGGGATATACAGCCTGTTTAAAATGATGTGTGCACTATTGCTATCTCGGTTGCTATTATAGCTACGAAGCTACGAAATTAGTAAAATAGTAGCATATTTCGTGCCGATTAAAATGGCGCAAGCAAAAAAACAATTGAGCGTTGGGTTTTTGACATATTCCAAAAAATGCATTTTGTTTTAATGGAACCCCCTGTATATTTTGACGTCAATCGATAGCCAATCTTCTTCTGAACAAAAAACTTCTTATACCCTAATATCCTAAAGTTTTTTCTTATTGGAACACCCTATACATTTAAATTTCAATAACTTTTTTAATTTTAATTTTTTTATAGCAACTCATTTAAACTTGTTTGTAGAGAATGTAATGTTATTTCAGAATATGTTAAAACGTATAGGGTGTTCCAATAAAACAAAAGTTTTGCTAAATATCTCAAAAATGCGATGTTCAATTGTTTTTTTATAATTACCCCCGTAATTCACGTAAAAAATACTATTTCGCCTATTTAACCGACGTTGTAGCTCCCATAGGTCCCGGGTGGTGTAGCTTGAACAAGCGTCCACGTTCGATCAGCACAGTTAAGCAACGCTCTCTCTGGTCAGATTGGATGGGAGTTCCACGGCTGTATCTCTCGGCGCCTCGTACGGCTATCACGGAAAAAGTTGGTCCCGGCGGTCATAACAACATCATGACAGTCGTTAGTGGGGTTGGAAGTCCCCATAAATGCACAGCGACGCCTATAATTGGCCCAACGGCTGTTGGCTGAGTGCGAAATAAATAAATAAATAATAAACAAGTTGACAATAGTGCACATTTAATTTTGAACAGGCTGTATATCTCCATTGTTATTAACTTTAGGATAGTAGGGTATAAGAAGTTTTTTGTTCAGAAGAAGACGGGCTATCGATTGACGTCAAAATATACAGGGGTTCCATTAAAACAAAATGCATTTTTTGGAATATGTCAAAAACCCAACGCTCAATTGTTTTTTTGCTTGCGCCATTTTAATCGGCACGAAATATGCTACTATTTTACTAATTTAACCAACTTCGTAGCTATAATAGCAACCGAGATAGCAATAGTGCACACTTAATTTTGACCAGGCTGTATAGAAGATTGAATAAACCGTTTATAGGAAAAAATTAGGTAGAGAGAGAGAGAGAGAAACAACTTTATTTATAACAAAGTGAAGCTACTTGCATTTTGTAAGTTGCTTTGTAACACGGCATACTTATCTATCTACACAGGCAAATTTTGTTGATTTAAAAATATTTACAATAATTCTAACCGTAAATATGATGATGGATTATATGAATTGAATCGCTTAAGAGACGAATTGCTTACGAGACAAAGGTGAGAATATTTAAATCGGTATATATCCCAACTATTATCTACGGAAGCCAGGCATGGGCCCTCACTAAAAGACAAAAAAGCAGAATACAAGCTGGCAAAATGCGCTATTTGAGAAGAATATGCGGTATAACAAGAAAGCACAGGATAAAAAACAACGAAATACGAGACAGCCTAAAAGTGCAACCCCTAATAAACACCATACAAAGAAGACAGTTACACTGGTTTGGTCACCTATGTAGAATGGACAATAACAAAGTAGTTAAAAGAATATGGGAAATGGGTACAGACAAGAAACGGATGAACAAATGAACAAATAACAAAGACACTAGAAGATAGGGGAACCACCTGGAAAGAAGCGAAGAAGCAAGCAAGGAGCAGAACAGAATGGAAAAAATTCTGCAACCTCGACACCTACGGATACAAGAGGACAGATTTAAGTAAGTAAGTAAGGAACAAGTAGGCTTTTTATAAGAAAAATCATGGTAAACACACACATACACTAGGTACGCCTGGCGGAGACGGGCTTATATACCAGTTTATAAATAAAAACAACTGCAGTGCTTACTTCTTAGCTAGGGTTTCCAAGTCCCGGGACTAGTCCCGAAGATCCCGAAAATGGTCCCGAAAAAGAAATAGTGTTCAGGTGAAATTTCTGAATGCAATTTCCAAAGAAAAACAAGTGTTTTAAGTTAAATAAAGTATTTCTGTGCTGATAATTTGCGTTGGGGCTCGTCTACAACTTCATTGCTTTCTTCTGGCACTAAAAATGTTATCGCTCATCATCTTTTGCTTTTGTTTGAACTGCAAAGTGCTTGTGTAATCCTTTCGTCAATCTGCCTCTGATTATGATAATTTTGTAGGAACCAACTTGACATTTCGCCAATTGTTTATCTTGATTATATAAAATTGTTGCCATATTGACTTTTTTTTATGTAGAATGAAGGTAGGTTGCGAATCGGAATTCATTCTAATTGTAACGCTTTAGCAGACAAATAACGAACACACTTAAAACCCCAAAATATAAATTAGTTAGCTTCTTCGCACATATCTAAATCCAACAAAAAAACAGACAAAGACATAAATAGAAGAAGATATGCAAATGTAGCTGAAACAACACACAGGTTTAATTCTAACCTTCCGAAAATAATACCTCTCCTGCCTACGCAAAACGCAAATAATGCAGAATGTGCAAGAGGCATGAGTAATACGCCGGACGCCGGTGAATACCCGTCCTAATTCTCTGATATCGAGTATACGCACGCATGTTGACATGGTCCCGGGACTTCGCCTGGGCTGGCTGTGGTCTCGGGACTCGGTTTTTGTGGTAGAATCCCGGGACCGGATCCCGGAACTGGAAACCCTATTCTTAGCGTATTAAGCGGACTAAGCTGAATAACAATATAAATAAAAACAACTGCAGTGCTTACTTCTTAGCGTATTAAGCGGACTAAGCTGAATAACAATTATTGTTTTTACGAATTTCATTTATTGTAAGAACATCTTCTAGAAGTTTTAATATACAGTGTGGTTCGCAATTAAAAAATACAGCGTACCCTTGTTAAAATAAACAAAAATTTCTAATAAAGATATATTTTAGATAGTTTCCAGTGGAGCTATGGGCTTTTCGAGATGATCAATGGAGGTGATTTATACTTTTATATCACATTTTACTTTAAAAAGAGAATTGTTTTCTACTACATTAAACAAACAAAACCCTTCAACTTAAAGTGTGAACTTAAAAAAATGTTTTTAAAAAAAATATCCATTACTATAGTCCATTTACTTGACATCTGCACTGTCAGTGTCACATTTTAAAAAAATGTCTTGACTATACCTCAAAAATAATGTGTTTTTTATTAGACTATACAGTAATTTAATTGTTAAAGTGTGAAAAATAGCAGTGGTGCCCACATAATGTGAGTTTGACAGTGCAGATGTCAAGTAAATGGACTATAGTCCAGTTACATTAGACGGAAAAATGCAGCATCTGCCGAAAAATCCAAGTGAGCTGAAATTTTGCGACATTACAAATAATGTCACAAAAGTCCCCATCGATATCTCGCTTGCATTTTGAGTTAATCAAGGTCAAAGGTCACAGAAATAAGTTTTTCGCGAACATCTCGCTTTCTATGGGTCGTACACTTTTTTAGTTATTAAAAAAAATTAAGGCTAGGAAATTCTCTACACAAAAGATTCTACAGGTTTTTGTGTATTGATGTGAGATGGGTGATTTTCCAGTTGTATACCTTTAAAATGTTTGTTTTTTCTTTCTATTTTTTTATTAACTCCTATTTTAAATAGAACACCCGGTATATTATTACATTTTTGAATTCAGCTTTAGAGAAAATTTGTCTCTTGAACAAACGCTTTATTTTGTAGCGTTTCTGTAGAATTTGTAATTTTTGAAAAATTTTGACAAATGCTAAAAAATTTAAAATAAAATTTTTGCCTAATAAGATCACTGTAAAAGGAAGTTGTGTGCGTATATCACACCAGATTTTTATACATGCTTTCCCCAGTAGGCCTAATCCATGTTTTTCCTTGTTTGAAGTAGGTACGTTCTACAGCTCGTCCTCGTTCTCATCCTCTCCCTCTCCACATGTTCCTCTCCGTTCTCTTTTCTCTCTTTGTTAACTTCTTCTTCATCATTTTCTTCTGCTTCTGTAATATTTTCATGTGGAAAGCAGGCTCTACGACCTGTGTAGTGAAAAATGTCTTCAGACTACCTACACTGCGGTTTTTACATATTAAAATTTGTTAAGAACGACTAAAGAGTTTTATTAAAATCCGAATCACGGACTGGAAGGAGACTAGATCCCGTCTGGAATTATTTTATAAAACTAAAATCAGACAACAATAAATGCGTTACAGCAAAAAGTAAAAAATGTGGCAAAGAAATGACGAATTTAGTAGCGCGCTTGAAAACGCATATAGAAAAATGTAGCAGTAATATTGAAAGTTAAAGAGATATCGATATTGTCGATAGTGATCATGAAGACATTTTTTAGTCACTAATGTGGCATCAAAAATTAACGATACCAACTTAAAAATAAAAGCGCAAGAGTATATGCGTAAATTTTAAAAAAATCAGTTGTCTTGGACTTGGTTCAGAAAGATGCATATCAAAGGCTACCGAAATTTGGATAAATCTTTCAAAGGAGTTTAAAGAAGATGAAGCATTTGCGGATTTTGATGTCAGTGTCGAAAGGAAATGGCGATGACTCCTCGTCACTATTTAGCCAATTTATTTGACCACCGATTTAGAGGCGAAAAATTGAATCAAAATCAATTAGAACTAGCCATGGAGTATGTACATATCTATTATCCTGAAGCATTGCCAAGTATTATCAATTATCAGGCAAAGACTTCACCTTTCAAGGAGTATTTTCGGCAGGCGGATACTAGTGTAACTACAGCAGAAAATGTCAATTATGAAAAACAGAATTTTATAGGGTCAGGCAAGGCTTATGTGCTAAAAACAATAATTGGTGAACCATTCTTTTTTTTTTAAATATCGATCTCTATTGGAACTCAAATTCTGTAGAGGCTGATTGTAGGTTTCCATGTTGCATAATAATTAAGTGTAGAATATCAGTTTTCAACGGAGGCTGCATAGTGGTTTAATCGATAAGGTATTAATCTTTGCGTTAGTGTAACTCCACTAGACGAATATTTTTCTATATGTATTTGTTTGCATCTGCTATGGTATCTACACAGTGTCCAGATATCAAAGCTTGCATCTGACTAATAAAAAGTTCATTATGTTGCTTTGAAATCTGCACACTATGTAAGCATTAGCTGTAATTAGTGAACACAACTTCAAAACACTGATTTTAAAGCAATCTATTTGTTTCAGATTCTGAAGGGGACAAATTGCCATTTTCTAATTGCATTTTGTATATAATTAAACCAAAAATCTGTGATTACTCTGTAAATAATGGTTTTTAAATTTTGATTCTAGTTGATAATGTAAATATCGATGTAGATAACATGTAAAGTACAAATAGAGGTAAATTTTGTGTGTATCTGAACTTACCGTACATATTCAATTGGAATATTTATTATAATATTTCAGAGCTAATAAATTTTTGATTTTTACGCCTTTTGTGTTTTGAGCTGTTACAAGTTGGGAACATAAGATTTAGGTCTGACCTGATTTTGTATTTTATTGTACACTCTTGTTTTCTAAAAAATGTAACACAAATATTTAAACTTTTGTACCCTGCACTAGTAAGCATTTCATAACTTATTACATTTTAAAATAACTTAAAATACTATTTTATTGAATTAATTTAACAATCTCCACTGTCAGAGCTGGGCAGTATTTATATTTGTAAATCATTTTTTTATTTAAGTACTTTTTAGTATTTAAATACTAGGTGTTTATGTATTTGAAGGTGCAAGTACTTTGCAAAGTATTTAGTATTTAAATACATTTTTGAAAGTATTTAAATACTTTTAGAGTATTTAAATATTCTCAAAGTATTTAAATATTCTCAAATGATGACGTATTGGGCGTTTAAAATTAGGCAAAAGCATGTACTAGTTGAAAATATATTTTTTGAAAAAATAAAGGTAATTAACTACTTTTATTTCTTAAAAAAGATATATTTGTAACTTCTAAATACTTTTGGCCTAATTTTAAACGTCGTTTTTAGGGCATTATTTGAGCTATTCTGGCATTAGGCATTACACGTTGGAATTCACACTGAGTCCTGCAATCCCAAATTTTAGCAAGAAAAATACTTATTTTATATGAAAAGCTTTCAATTAAACAATATTGCTTGAATAAAAAATGAAGTGAGTTATTTGACAGAATACGTTGAACTTTCTAAGTCATTGGTTTTAGCATCAGATATTCTGAAAGGAGAAGCTAATATACAGGGTGTCCTGATAAGGGTACGGAGCGGCTGTATGTGGACAATGGTAAGGCCTAGAGGTTTGGGAAAAAAATCCTTATAAATAAAGTGGGCAATAGAAATTGCTGGAAATTATTTTCAAGTTTGTAATTCGGCCGCTAGGGGGCGTAACTGCTATGAAGGAACATAAAAGTCACACTTGCTAGGAAAGTTAGACGATGAGCTATAACTTTGAAAACATCATTTGATAGCTTGGGCAATACCGCATCATTTTGCTTTAACATTTTTTTCGTATCTTTCCTAATAAGAGAGGGGAAGGCCAATACATTTTTCATAATTTACATTTTAATACCTCCTGTACCGTTCAACCGATTTGAATATTTTTTGTCCCGTTTCAAAGAGCATTTTATGGTCTTTTAAAAGAAATTTTTTGTTGGGTCGTTTAGTTTAAAATAAATAAACTAGAGGGCGTTATCTGCAGCGATTACACATTTGTTATATTTTTGGAAAAAAGTTTAATGGGACGGTACTATTTTCTTGACAGACCCTCAACCATCATAAAATTAGCTAAATTTCAGTGAAAACCGCAGTGCGATATCTCCATCCGTTATCGATTTATAGGAGAAAAATGTTAAAAATTTGAGTACCTCAATCGGATCAAGTCACCGAAACATCTCTTTTCAAAACCCAGTCAATCTGGCACACCATTAACTGGGTACTGGGTAATGTGGTTAGCATCACGCCTTCGACAACTGCCGTACTTTCCGTACTTCACAACTGTGGTTTTGGTACCCAATCTTTAAAGCGACTGGGTAGGTTTGCCTGCCAATTGCCAGATGTCGGGATTGAACCCTGTACCATGGCACCGCAGCCTAACGCCCTAACCGCTCGGCCACGCTGGTGATATAAAAGTATTTAACTATTAAATATTATAGGTATTTATTATTTAACTACTTTTTGGTCATAAGATGTATGTAGTATTTAAAATTTTCGATTTTCATAAAGGATTTAGTAGTTAAATACTTTTTAAAAGTATTTTGCCCAGCTCTGTTCACTGTTTTCGTACTTGGTGGAGTTAGTTAGTTAGTATTTGTTATGGGGAGACTGATGTCAAGCAAGTAGGCCTTCATAGGGGCCCTTTTTGCAAACCCCGTGGACAAGGTCTAGGCATGCAGAGTACCAGATACCTTAGTCCTACTTAGAATTTTCCCGAGACTAAGGAGTTCCAACCCAGCAAGAGATCTTTTACATGCTACACATCGTAGTAACATGGAACCCATGCCTTCACATCACGGTTTTTATCTGAATTTTTTTAATTTTTAAAAAACCTCACCAGAATCTCCCGACCCTTAGATCAGTAGCCAGAATGTTTAACCACTTACCGTAAAATGGGGTGACTTTGCACGTTTTTGGCGTATTTTTCTCAATATCTTTTTTATTTTTGCATCAATGTTTGCGAGCTTCAAGTATGTTATATTTTTGCATATATGGAATGCATACACGTAATCAAAGTCTTATAAAATTAATCGCAAATATATTTTTAAAATTTTTAAATCGTGTGCAAAGTCACCCGACGATAGTGTGACTTTGCAAACGCATAAGATTTGACGATTTCTGCATTTTAAACCCTTCCCAGGGTGACTTTGCACCTGTAAAAATGTTTTTAAAAAAGTTTTGAAATTTTTTTAAAAAGTTTTTCAGAATTTCTGCCGTTTTTCTCAGAAAAACATCACGTTTTTTAGCAAATAAACTTTATTTTATAAAAATAAAAAAAATAAATTAACATTCTCGTATAAATCAAACTTAACACATATATTTTGAATTTCTGTATAGTTTTAACTTCCTCATTTAAGTAAGATTTTATTATTTTAAGGTTGAAAATGTTGACTGGTGCCCCAAACTCTGCAGTTGCTATCAAAACATCCACAAAGTGTTGTTCCTCAACCTCTGTTAATACTGTTTGACCACCTGGTGCACCAGGATGTTTTCCACTTCTTTTATAATATAATATTGCTAATGGAATTTTGTAAGTGTAAGTGTAGATGCATCCCGGAAGGTCATCCCTTGACGAACTGTCCGGAGCGCAGTCATCACATCCTCCTTAGTATAGTTCTGGTAATGTCCGCGCTCCAATTTTTTTTTGTACTTCCTAGGCATTTTTCTGCAATAATAAGCAAAAAAAATAAAAAAAAATATTGATTTACTATAATAAAAACATATAAAACTGACTATGCAAAGGTCACCCCACAAAAAAAACAGAAAGTGCGTCATTTTATAAATAAATTGCAAAACTCCATGAAACGTAAATTAATGCTGATTTATTTTTTACTGATGCCGAAATATATAAGCACTCTATATCCAAGTCCCTGATTGTGCAAGACATTTGTATAATTCTCCAGATCCCTTAGCATTTCACTTATTAAATTTTACAAAAAAAACACTTCGGTACTTACTCGCAGAGTTCTTGCCGCCAAACGTCCACGACTCCACACCACGTCTGGGTACGCACTGAACCTGTTGGAAGACACAGCTGCACCCACAGGTGTCCAGCAATACTACCAACCCCCCAAAAAATTATGACGAATATAAATAGCTCTTTTTTTGCAAACTCACCCGCCATTGCAAAGTCACCCGATTTTACGGTAGCTATGGAACCCAGCGTATTTGGTGGAAAAACATCTTCAAATGTATGTAAACAATGGGCAAACACTGATAGTGAGCAATTTGTGTAGAAGTAATAGACATTTGCAATGTAGTTCAAGAAACATTGAATGACCTAAGCAGATTACTAAAGAGAAATTGTAACAGATATGTAAAGGTTAGAAATATTAAATAATACTATCTAAAACAGCAATATTTGTATAAATTATTTTTGTTCTTTATTTGATATTATGTAAATTAAATCTCAATTTAAACAGTAAATTAAATCTCAATTTAAACACATTAGAACGAGTGAACCGTTTCAAATTTCAACATTATTATGGGTTAGTGATTTACCTTTCAGTGATTCACACTTGACAATTAATTGAACACTACAGTATGCCAAACAGTTCTAAAAAATCAAATAGGTAGAATAATAACTTGTTCAACACACCAGAAGAAAAGGAGTACAACAAAACTTAACTGAAAATATCACATAAAAATATTGACATAAAAGTGTCAATACTACAAGCTGCTAAAAAATCGTCATTCGCCCAACCCAGCATAAAAGAAACCGCACCATATACAAGGAAGGGTATGAAAAGAAGAGAATTGAAGGGAAAACAAGTATAAGTCAAAAGAGGATATTGCAAATTAAATAAATTGCTTAAAAGATACACAAAAAAGATTAGTAGCAGCCTAAAGAAAAATATTTAAATAAGTAATACTAATTAGGATTAGAACAATAAGTGGAGGGAGAACTATTGTGTAACAAATCGTGGTCAAGTACTTAAAAAACAATACCTAAAATCTAGAAACCGATGTGATATAATAGAAGCCGCTATTGCCAACTATGAAGAACCAAGGATGAGGATAATTGTAAGAGAAGATAAGTACCACCCTTAAAGAAGGGGTGAACACAGCCCTGGCTAGCTCTAACTCTCGGCAGAGTATAGCGTGAATAAGGACTAGGCAGCAGTTCTTAAGGTTACAAAATGCTTAATAAATTGAATACAATCAGGCAGCAGTCGTTATTCACAACAAAAACACAAGTCTAGCTAACAAATCACTTCACACCCTGGACGTCTCTTGCTCCAACAACCTAAACCACAAAAAAAAAACGATCAGGTTCATGAAGGGTCGTAAGTATAGATAAAGAAAATATACCAGTAACAGTAAGTAGATTTAATTTTCACTAAGCAGTGTCACAATTATTATTACAGCATGAGTCTCAATAAGGCCCAGAAATGGCAATTAACAAAATCAGTTCCAGGTAAAAACTGGCGCTTTACAGCGGCAAATAGTAATGAAATACGATTGTAATTAAAATTCGGAACATTACACATTTAACAAAACAACATATTAAATTCTAGGAGGGCAGCAAATATCTTATTGGCTGCGCTGACAAAAAATGGTCCAATCCCAGGCTATACTAAAACTGTTAAATTTGAACTGAAAAGCCTGGTGATCGAAGTCGAATTACAAAAAACTGCATTGCAACTCGTACACGCTCTGTGAGTGGTTTCAGTAGATCCCTAATTGCAATCGCCAGTGCGACTGATAACATAGCTAAATAAGTTACTCTTCCCGCTTGTAATTGGGAAAGCAAAGGCCTTTGTTTTGGATCAGGCATAAATTATCGTAGGGGTTAACACGCCTCGTCCTTTGCACAATGGCGCGAGGGCGGGTCTTTAGTTAAGCAATGGCGGGTTAGCGCCACCTTCCTGCTAGCTCAGTCGGCAACTGGCGGCTAATCGGGACGTAAGAAAAACTACACAAATGGTATCTGAGATATGGTGGTAAATAATCAGATTTTATTCATAACAGAATTCCTATTCTACAAAGTATATACAAGTAACTTACGCTAAAGGCGGCGTCCTGCCGCACTCGCGGGGGGGAGGGGGGGAAGACGGAAGATTACTAGGGTCCGCGTCTACTTAGGGCACGACACTGCACTATAGCCGGTGTCTGGTGGTGCTGCGTGGTGGGGAGGGGGGGTAGGTAGTTCCCTGGGTTGGTGGGCCTGTGCTGGACGGTGATGCGGCTCGGGGCGGTGCGGGGGCTCGTGGGGGCGGCGTTGCTTGGCGCGGCGGCTCTCGGTGCGGTGGCGTCGCTCGGCTCGGTGGGGTTGCTCCGGGCGATGGCGGTTCTCGGTGCGGCGGCGGTGCTCAGCTCGGTGGGGTTGCTCGGGGCGATGGCTGCTCTCGGTGCGGCGGCGACTGGCGGGGATATAGATCGGCTGCGCACGCAGGGGGGCTGGCGGACGTTGGCGCAGCTGCACGTTAAGCCGGGGGTCCCGTCGGGCGGAGCGAGTGGGCCTCCGCGGTCCTGACGACGGCGTTCTACAGCCTGTCGAGCTCGCTGCTTTCGAGGGGCTCTGGGTGGAGCTGTAGCTCCCACTCCTGGTGTCGGGGGCTTCGGTCGCTGGGAGCGGGTGTCAGCGGGCGGGCACCGTTCGTGGGGGCAGCGGTCTGGGTCAACACCACGCTTGGTGCGGAGGCGAGGTCGAGCGTCCGGGGGCGGCGTCCCTGGCGAGCTCCTGGTGGACTGTCCGTGTCCGGGGTAGTCGGTGGGGAAGGCCCAAACAGGTGGTCGAACAAGGCCTGTAACGTCATCCTCGTTGCCCCGGGAATCTGGCCTCCGTTTCGCACTATGGGGGTGCGTGTTAGAGACTAGTCGCTGAAGCTCGAAGACCAGAATGGAATTTTTTCTAAGTCCGTAGAAGTATGCTGTAGTTCGCACAATGGCATGCGAGGTAGAGACTTGTTGCTGTAACTCGAAGACCGGAATGGAATTTTTTCTAAGTCTGTAGAAGTAGGCTCTAGTTCGCACAATGGCATGCGGGTTAGAGACTTGTTGCTGAGGAGCGGAGGCTGAATGATTTCTTCCTGAAATCCACCTCAATTTATAAAAGAATCTGTCCCCGTTTCTCACCGCGGTGGGGGTTTTGTGTTGCTTTATTTTGGTTTTTGGCTAATTGTTGGCATAGTGTTTTGGCGCATTTGATTAGCGGGCTAATTCTTCGCGCAATCGCTTCCTCTTGAAAAGACGCATTTTTTGATATGCGACTCGCCCTAATTGAGTTTCTAATTGCCCGCGCGAGCCCTTATCTGCCTTTATATTAGAAACGGCCGCAGCTTAAATTAGGCCGCGATCGGAGGTCCCTTGTGCGTGGATCAAATAGGTGCCTGCATCCTGTCGCTGTTATTTTAGGCATTTTTTGATATGCGATAAGCTTAAGTTGGATGTCTACTTCTGCGGCCCTTAATATCTTTGCTGCCTTTAAAATTACATACGTGAACGCGCTGCTCAGGGCCTTCCCTGGGCGTGAAGATCCTTTGCCCGGCGCGCGTGTTTCCCAAAAATAAAAGAGAAATATACGGTACCCCCCACCCAAGAAAAGCGCCCTTCCGTGCTTTCCAAGAATACTTCGATACTCAGCATAACTCCGTTTCGCTAATACAATGAAATGCTATGAACCAGTTATTTATCAAAAAACAAAAAAAAAAATTTTTTGCCGACGACCATAGCTCAAAAGTTGATGTTGCCTTCATTTTCGGAGGACCTATCGTATGAAAACGATCCAAGACTTCAGGAAGGTTCCTGGCGACCGGAATCGTGTACACATACGAACATACATCCCCCGCACAGCACGTTTAGGCACCCCCCAATACTTGATCTAGTGGGCTGAGATCTTCACCAAAAGATCCGCACCGCCGAGACGGAGATTTGATATAGTGGGTTCATTAGTCGATTGGCTCGAATTTTAGAGATATTTGACTCAGAGTGGTTTTCCATATGAGGGAATTTCAATACTTCGTACACTTCGTGTCGAAGTAAAAATAATTCCCTGATTTGTGTTATCTAACTTCCTTATTTAATTGTGCTCTACAGGGTGTCCAAAAAATGGCGGATTAACTCTACGGTGCGTTACTGAGGGATGCCTTATGAACCCTGGAAAAATATGAAAAAAAATCCCTGGGCCGTATTTTTCGAAATATTTCGAAATTAATAAAAATAAATCTGGCAACATTGATACTGCAACAATTTCTCAATCAAAAATGTATCCATAGTAAGTTGTTAATATGTTGGTGACACTGTAAGTCTATGTCAAATTCGAGGTTAGTAGGTTAGGTTTTGCGTCAGTTTTGACACAAACTGTCGCAAAATCTAACCTGCTAACATCGAATTTGACATGAACTTACAGTGCCACCAACATATTATTCATACAACAAATATTTCAATGCCAAGCTTGATTTCGTATATTATTATTGTACAAAGCCTGTTTGCCATATTTAGTAATTGACAAACTCAACAGCAAATCAGTTTTTTTAAATACTTAAATATTGAAAACAATTTAGTTAAATCCCAAGAATATTAAAAAACAGATATTTTAATAAGTCCCAGATATATTTGACACTATAATTATACACTAGTTATTACAATGAAAAATAAATAGATTTCATTACCCACCTTTGACCAGAAATATTTCGAAAAATACGGCCCAGGGAATTTTTTTCATATTTTTCCATAGTTCATTAGGCATCCCCAAGTAACGCACTGTAGAGTTAATCCGCGATTTTTTGGACACCCTGTATACGCAGTCGTTTGTTAATGGCTTCATTAAGTGTAATTTTGAACGCGCTGTAGCAAAGGCGCCGTTATGTCCGAGCTGCAGTGCACATTTTGCCGAATTTGGTGCAATGTGGCGGCCGCTTGTCATTCCGCTAGGGCGCCGATCCTTTGTACTGAGTTTCGTAATTTATTAGTTTGTGGCAGTTACTTGCCATTCTGCAGAATTCCTATGAGTTCCTTCTATAAAGTTTATGATGTTTTCGGATAGTTTGGGCGCGGGCATCGAGTTCGGGTGCAGGACAGATGCGAATTTTAGCATGAGAAGGCCTCTGCGTAATTAACTATCCATTACGCTAATTGCATCTGCCTGATTCATATCAGGGTACTGTACTGCCAACACAAATCCACTGAATTTTGGCAAAATGAGTGTGTACTTACTGCGGGTTTATCTGGAACACTCAGACATAGGGTTTCACCAGGTGGAGCGCGGCCATATCTGCGGCAAAGAACCTTAACACAGAAGATTCAGCAGTCCAAAAGGTCTCATGGAATCATATTCTGGCAACGTCAGCCCAAGAGCTTGCATGATGCAAACGCAGTGATGATTTTCAGCGATAAGAATGCCGCATAAAGAGGCCCAACGATCGATAACGGGGCGAAGTAATGCATGTAGCTCAGTGTAAGCATGGAAAACAAAGTCCGCGCATTCGAAAATTTAAATTCCCTCATGGCAGCGCTCGGAAAAATGAAAATGCAAGTATTGTACTATTAAATTTGAGATGCGAATGCTAAAAGTCTAGATTTGTAATTCTTTAAAGGAACGCCAAAATACAACGGGGCGTCACAGCAGATAAAGTTAGAATAGACGAAATTGGAAAACAAAAAACATCAAAGCGTAAAAACACAAATTAAAAACTTGCATTGAAACACAATGCGTCTGTAAACTTTACAAGATTTTACAGAAAAAATCCGACGAGAACCGAAAGAATATGAAATCATTTTGCTAAATAACAAAGAAAAATAAAATCACCAATTATAGTTCCATGAGCTTATTATTTACGACCATAATTACAAACTGGAAATTTTAATCTCAGCATAAATGGTAGGCAATGGGTTGTCTGGAATTAATATGATTAAACTAACAATAGTAAACATTCTTTACTGTTGTTGTCACGTTTGCATGGTAAAACTTTTTCAGCTGTAGGAAGACTGGAAGTTTAAAACTCAGGATGAAGAGAACTGGAAGCTCAATCGGGAGATCTTTATTTAAACTAATAATAATAAACATTTTCCACTGTTGTGGAGGTTATGTTTACATGGTAAAATATCTCCAGCTACAGCAAGAAACAGAAAGAAAAGTTTAAAATTCGGGATCAAGAGAAATGGAAGCTTGAGCGAGAGGCCCCAATAACAACTCTACGATGAAAAAATTGTTTTATTGTTTCGTGTTATTTTTATAGATTTTCGGCAGCTCATTTCAAAATTAATAATTTTTTTCCATCTTGTCACGTTTTTTCACAAATAAGATTTCTCAATAGTCAATTACAGTTTATTCTCTATTTGTTCAGTTATTATTATCGAATATCTATATTTAATTTTCATGGTACATAATGCAATGATGCACTATTTTAAGCATTCAGTATCGAGGTCAAGAAATAGATGAATGGAGTGAGTAACTTGTCTGGATCTGTTATTCCCCTCTGCTACGAATAATACACTTAATTGAGTAGAGCAAACTCTTTAATGTGAAAGCCAATTTTTTAGTTGATTGATAAAAAAGGTACTTTACTTTTGGTGTTCCGATGATAAGGAGAGTATCGACAAATCATTGTGACAATTGTTATTTTTGTTCTTGCAGAATTCAACGATTTAGCAAAAACAATTGGAAAGCAAAAAGACCTGTGCCTCATGGACCTGCTGTACCAATCCCTACTTCTCAAAATCTTGTATCTATTTTGACACACTCAAGAGGATAAATGTATACTGAAAATGACGGAGAAGAATTTGTCCCATGATGTTCAAGGAACGCACTGCCATTCAACGATTTAGTAAGTGATCTTGGTCTCCCAAATGATGCTGCATAGCTCTTAGGGTCTCGATTAAAACAGAACAACTTATTCCCTGGGAATGCGATAGCGAGGCCAAGACCTTACATTTGGTTTTATGGAATAGCTGGTTAGAAAACGGCTACATACAACTAGGTGCAAAAAACATCCTGTGGTCTAGTTTTGTTGACGACCGAGCTTTGTAGAGTAGTGGTTAACACGTCTGCTTAGCATTATGGGAGGTCGAGGGTTTGATTCCCCTGGCCGTCTGCTCTGATTCAGGTTTTTAAGTGGTTTTCCTGAGTCAACAGAGTACCTTCTCTGAGGCGAATGCCGGAACAGTACTTCTCCACTTTTCCTGGCCTCTCTTCCATTCTCCACCCCTCCTTTCTCTCACCCATCCTATAATTCCCGTTTTTGGCTGAAGAGGGACACAAGGTCCCTATAGCAGCCCGCCCCCAGTTGGGGGAATTGAAATGACCCTGAACCTTTTACCTTTTTGTTCACGCAGGTAAAATGCTGCTACCACCCGTTCACATAATGAAAAAAGTTCTGCCAAAGGACGGAGACAATTTTAAGTATGTGTGCAGAAAGTTCCCAGGCTTATCTAATACAAAATGGAAGGAGCGCATTTGCACGACCTGACATTAACTAAGGATGGAGACTTTCAAGCTGTGACAAATAACTTTGAACGGGAAGCATGAATTTCATTCAAAAGTGTTATTTTCATGTTTTTATACAGAGCAGTTGTGAGTGAGTAGTTCAGCGGAAGAAACTGAACAAGAGACGACAGTTGAAAAACGAATCTCATTTTCGAGTAAGAAAAAAGGTCACAAGCACAACCAATTTTAAGGTTCATTGTTGGTTCTCGGTTACTTTCGGCTCGCAAAGCGATTTAATTGGCCAAAAGTCTGCCAGTATTGTTCACGCCTCAAGCAAAGAATAGAGTGCCCTAAGTTGCCAACATGTGAATAATTTCGCGTGCTGTTCTGCACAACCAATTTAGACAACATAAAATTCAAAATCTTAGTGAAATAATATGATGTTATATTGTCTAAATTTGTGGTCGTCGAAAAAGTATAGTAGGTGTGTAACACAACATATAAACTCGTCTAGACACTCGTTTATTAAACACTCGCTGCGCTACGCTTCGCTTGTGCTTAAAAAAAATTGTGACTAAAGTGACGTTTATAAAACTTGTTACATAATATGTACTATAATTGATGAAAGATGAAATAAAAATATGAAAATTTGTCAAATCCAAAGCCAAGAAAATAAATTTAAACTTATTCTAATTGCTCCCGGCAATAAACTCAAAAACGTACCTATTTCTGTCATGACAGATAAAGCAATAAAAACAGACGTTTATAAGTACGACTTAAGAAATTATACATACTTTTATTAAATAGTACTACAGTCCTAGATCGCTCGTACTTCTTACAGTTTTAATTTCGTTGCTGATTTTAACTTTAATTGTTCTTTCACAGGTTCACACATTACGAAAGCCGTACTTATTTGCTGCTAACTTATACAGTTCCAAACGTTTTTTTTTGCTAAGTCTCCCTTTGCTATGATTTTCGTGTGCTTAACGTTTTTCTTGTTTTTAAAAACTAGATCTTTATATTTATAACTGGTGAATTTGATAATAATTGGACGCGGTTTACTTCCTCCAGGAGCTCCCACGCGATGACATCTGTCGATATCGCCCGATTTAGTACTGATGCCCTTATCTAGCAGTGTGGTAATGACCTCCTGCTCTACATTTTCACCTTTTATTCCGAATAAATGAATATTACTCCTCCCGGAATATTGTTGTAGATCATCCAGCTCTGTACATAAGGACTGATTTTCTTCACGCAGTTGTTTAAGTTCAGTTTCGTAACTCATTTTCAATTCAGCTAGTTTTTCACCCAGTTTGGCAGTAATAGTTGCAACGATATGTCCATAAAACTTATCATCTTCAAGAAGTGTCAAGACAGTTTCTTTGATAAGGGCAGAAATCTCCACTTTTTGTTCTCTTGTACAAAGCATACTGGATAGCACGAAATAGGTACGATGAAATTTCAAAATTGCAGAGAATTCATTCAAAACTCTGAGATTTAACAGGAAATGCTGGAGCAATTACAGCGCAACTACACTCTACGAGCGACACACATCGAAAAATATGGCTCGATAGTTTTCGCAGCTGTTTCTGTCTTCTTTTTTATATATCGGGAGTATTAGATTGTTGTTCTATTCCTCTGGTATTTTGTTATTTCTCTGTCTGTATGTTAATTTATTAGGTAAAATAATGGATTAGAATTTAAATTCAGTCGAACAATGCAAAATAACAAACAGAAAGGATCTAAACTATGATGTAAATATTACCTGAATTAAAGTGGAGGATTAGTACGAGTATTAAATACTTATTTGAAAGAAGTCATTCCATATGTCGGGTGTTAAATAAGTGTAATAACATATTATATAGAACAAGCAATCCAGTGAGACAAATGTCTCATTTAAAAAAACAAAAAGACCGTTTTTCAAATAGAACGCGTATTAAATAAAAACTGTACCCAGACCTGGAAGGTGTCAAAGTGGTTGCCTAACCGATCTACGTTTTAAGGCGCAGAGGATCGCAGCTCCGTTTGGCTGCTGAAACATTTTTATTTAATACACGTTCTATTTGAAAAACGGTCTTTTTTGTGATTTCTCGAAAACCGGAAGTGTCTCGTGACTGAAATTCGGTTCCTGAGCTGACATGACCATTCCAAACATATAACATTAATAACTTTTTTCTCTATCTCTTACGGTTTGGCTGCTGAAACAGCGTCCCGGACGGACGGACAGACAAGTTTATTAGATAAAGGATGTTACAATTTAAAAATATGCATAAAGTATATCACTATGGAGAATATCGTTATTTAGAGACAAATAAATTTTGATTAGAAAAAATGTAAGACTAATTTGTAAATGGCTAAAATTTGAAAATAAACCTTTTATAATACGATTTTTTTAAATCTATTTGGTCCATAATAGGGCATACATAATATAAAATTGTCGAGAAGAGAAAAAGAATAAATTTTAAAAACAAGAAGATATGGTGAAGTTATGGAGAAAAATGGATATGGTAAGAGTATCATAAGTTAAACAGCTACAATCTACAAAATTTATTATTGGAATTGGGTGCAGTGAGTTTATTGTTAATTAATTACATCATGTGAATTGGATAAATGGCATTGCAGTTACTGGAAGTGGGCCGCATCGAGTTTCTTACCAAAGTGAACATCTTGTGAATTGGATAAAAGGTTTTTCATGTACTAGTATTGTACTTTGTTGAGTTTCGTATTGGAGTAACGTGTTGTGACTTGGACCTCATCGAGATTTGTGTTACTGGGTTGTCGACAGCTTGTGAGATTTGGAAAGGAGACATTGCAGTTACTGTTGGTGAATCTTCTCGAGTTTGTTGGTGGAAGTAACAAGTATTGTATCATATTTGGCTGAAGGACGTTTGCAGCTACTGGTAGTTGATTGCATCTATACTGGGATTTGTGCGCAGATTAGGAAACTTCTTTGAGCAGACGGAATACATTTGAATCAGTGAAGGAGCAGATCGAGTTCCTTGAACAGGTGACAGCTGCAGGTATTTATTGAAAAAACTAAAAGTAAAGCATTTAAAGAGTGAAGTGAAGTAATTAAAAAGGAATTAGGTACGTACTTACCTTTTTCATGTTTATTGAATGATAGATTGTAACAAATGTGTATTTTTGATAAATTTTTCACTTTCATAATTTTAAATGACATTGACAATTGTAGAAATTGTCATATGATTTTGAATTAAGCTTTCATTAAACAAAATCTCGTCTTTATAATGCGTGAACCCGACCTGCTTTTTAAGAGTAATTTTTTCTGGTGGAGCTAGAAATAGTTAATAATTAATAATTAATAATTTAGAAAAGGGCATATGAATTACATAAATTTCTCTTAAAAGAGAATTAGTTAAAAACTAAATAGTATCAGAAAATTCTAATGTAACAGCTAAAGCATAACAAATATTGTCATAATGTAAAGTCATTTATATATATACCTAAATGGTATTGCAATGTAGTGAGTCAATACAATATATATCTCCATATCTTCTTCTTTTCCAGTTTTTAGCCACTTTAATTTAGCCTTTCTTTTGTTTAGTTAATTCCTCATATTCTTCATTAACATGTTAGCTCCCGTATGAATCACCGGTGATAATGAGATTTAGTAGCTTCAACACCGTCATAAATTTAAATAGAATTCTGTTCGAGACCAAGCATGTTCTCAACACGGCCTCCTGGATTAGTGCGAGGCTGACGTCTCTACGCGGCCCGCCACATTTGCATAATTTTGGTGATTCTGAGGCCAACGTACTTTGGCGCCATCTGTTGGGTTTTTGATAAATTATGTGTAACGTAGGCGGGACTTTCTAGATTAATATTAATCCAGGAGGCCGTGGACGAATGCAATCAAGGGCACAAGCGCAACGTATTGTAGCGCCTCTACAAACCAGAAAAAACGCCTTGAACTAAAAATGCGGCGGGCCGCTTAGAGACGTCAGTCTCGCACTAATCCAGGAGGCCGTGGTTCTCAAGTTACAGGTACAATCTACACTCAACAGATGTCGCTGTGCATCCCCAATATGTCATATGAATTCGTCCCATACGGTTTTGCTGTTTGATCACCGGTGATACACATGGTAAGGTCTACACATTACCCTTTTGCTGTGACTTAACAATTTTCTCTCTTTATTTAACTATAAGGAACTGGATGAAACAAAAAATCTGCAGTTTTTGGTCAGATCCTCTTTAAGTATGGCTTCACAAAGCAACCACTAATAGAGCGATTTCCCCCATAGTAAGCTTGTATAAAAGTTTCAGCGCCCTACAACGGGTGGGCCAGAAACTATTCCTGCAAGGCGGCAAAATTTAAATACGCCATTACTACGATATTTGGATTAATCAAGGATATGCCGTCAACAGCAATACAAATTTTGCATATACATAATTTGCCTTACCAGAATCTCGATTTTACAGTTTTGAACCGCATAAATCAGAATATGCAAAATCTTTATAGGTTCTGAAATTGACAATAATTATGGAAAATTCAAACAAAATATTTGCGAATAACAAATATATTTTAAGTAATTCAAATAGCAATATTGTTTAATAAGTATTGTCAATCTTACAATAGTCGTGCTCAATTGCAACAATTTACTTTGGTTCAAAATGCTTTTCACGCATTTTCAATGATTTGTCGGTCAGTTTGACGTATGAGTTTACTATTTACGCACTTTTGAAAAAGCGGACAGGTGACACCAGCGCCTCCTGACGGGTGGGCCAATCTCTAACAATTATTTGATTTGACAGATGCATTCAGAAAACGCTTCTATTAGTAGGTTTTTCTATGCCGTTGGAAAATTTGTGTCTCCTACACTAAATCAGCACAATTTGAAACAACACTTCTTCACATACCGACCCATCATTAATTATAGTTTGGTTCACAACCTTGCCGAGTGGCGACACTAGCGACCTCCGATGGGTGGGCCAGTCCCTAACAATTATTTGACAGGTGCATTTAAGAAACTCCTCTATTAGTGGTTGCTTTGTGTATGGCTTGTTTTATAATATTGTCAACGTGACATTTGTCTAAAATCACAGTTAAATAATGCGCAATAACCAGCAAGCGAGCAAGCCTAAATAGCTATTTAAGTAACAAGGAATGTAAGGACCTATTCACATTTGTAGGTAGGCAAGTACAAGCCAAGACGAAGTCGAGGCTTGTTGCCTGCCAAAAATATTAATAGACGATACATTCCGGAGAAGGTAAAGAGTCTTTACCTTCTCCGATACATTCAGAGTTATCTTATTATATTTTTCCCGCTGCTTATCGAAATTTTCCTAGAATTTTGAAAAATCGTTTGGTTTGTCACCTGTCACCAGGATTAGTTTTCGTGAGTCGTGTTACCTGTGAGTGTCACATGTCACCTAAACACTTGCAATTTATAAACAAAACGTCTAAATCTGCATCTTGCTTTGCTAATTCTATTATTCTAGGAACTTAATAATAATATTAAGTTCCGTTGTCAAGAAAAAGCAGCAAACAATAGTACATTATACATCAAGGTAGCGAAGCGCAGTATTATAACCTGAGCGCATATTAGATACTGAGCGCGCAGCGCGAAGTATCTAAAGCGCGAAGGTTATAAGACGATTCGCTCGCGTGGTGTATATACTACTTTTTGCACTACCAAACGGCTTAATACCTAAATTCCCAACAAATTTCGAAAATATTTTAACTGTTAACCTGACAATACAGCTATTTAAAACGTCAAAATTAAAATTGTCATATTTGGTAACTTAGCAATTTATTAGTTACCACGGTGAACATTGTTTATTTTACTTTCTCTCCCTTGGTGGAGAAAATCAACTTCACGACCTAAAAATAGGCCAATAACGGTGCGTTCTGAGACTTGTAGTGCAAAAATATAATTACCGACTTACACGTTTTGTTACTAAGGCTGTATCACTGACTTACATGATCAGCAGCGGGAAAATCTTATTTTAAGCGTTAGGGACTTGACTTCTTCAAAGAGGAGAAACGTCGGATCACATAGGTTAAGAATGTCTTGGTTTGAATAATGTGCTATTTAGAGCATCCCTTACATTAAAGGTTAGGTTTCTATCAAATTCTTTCTAAAGACTACTACCTGCGATCTAAATGATCTTTTTGAATTTCAATGCAATATAAGACACACGTTTTAAACGCTATGTTTTATTATTTCTGACGTCACAGAAAAAGGGTAATGTGTAGACTTTACATGCTTACATTATTCTACAGATGTGACTTGATCGTTTCTTGAGTTGTTTTGTGGTGTCAGTGTACTTAGTTTTACGTAAAATATGAAACCAAAGGAGGAAGAGAGGTTACTTTGATGGTACAAGGTACAATAAGCTGAAATCTGAAATAAAGAAGCTCTCCTGTATAAAATTCGACCTCTTATAAACGCATTAACCAAGAAATTCAAAGAACTAAAAGTCCCCTCAGAGGTAGTTGGTATCCATAGACGAATCTATGGTACAATGGCGGACAATAAATTTAGGCCGGCCTGCCATTCGCTTGACATCTACTACTACTGCTACTACAGTATGATCGAAAACTTTCAACGTCTAGAGGGCTGTGGAATTATTTTGTCAAAAAATTTTGTTGGCAGTCGTGGTAGTAAAAGTCACATTATTGGCATTTTATGTCTGTCAGTTTAAGGTTATGTCAGGATTGCCATTTCAACAAATACAAACATTCTTGTTGAATACATAAAAATGTTAGTAACAAAAACAACTAGAACTATTCAAAATGATTTGCTCCATTTTTAATAGTGACCTTATCCATTTTCCATACACAGCACCCCCTAGTGCTCGGCATTAAACATCTTGTAAAAGTTAAGCGTATCTGTCAAACTTGTATAGGTTATATTATTAAGTAGCTTTACCATCACTGCCAACATAAATTTAAATTTAAAAAAATCGACAGCTCTCTAGACGTTGAAATTTTTTGATCATATGGTACTTATGTCCAACTAACCTCAATTTCGATTTTTCCGCCCTAAATTTATTGTCCACCATGGTACCATTCAGGGGTCGGTTACTATTTCGCCAGTATATTCCAGGAAAGGCATCGAAATACAGAGGGAACATTTTTAAGCTATTTGATGAAAGTGGCTACACTTACGAGACCGGAATTTATAAAGGAAAGAGTGGTACGGTAAGTGCAGGACAAAGTAGCAACATAGTTGTTCTGAATTTAATGAAGAATTACCTTGATGTACTCTGGTAGCAGGCAACTACTATAACAATCTTGAGTTATCAGATTTACTGTTGGAAAGAAAAATCAGCGTACATAAATCAAACAAGTAGAGACTCTCATGTCTAATGTAGAAACCTAGCTGTTTAGAGTGCCTGAGACGGTGACTTAGGGGATATTTCTAAACTTGACTACCAGATGGCAGAACAAAATTTGACCAATTACAGTGCCTTTATATAGACAGTGGCGACAATACAACTAAGCCACACCCCCGCCGCCATATTTTGGCAAATTTCTAACGGGTGTTTATTTAAGTCCGTGATCAGAGTCGACTGTCATACGTGTTTTACGTTTGGCAGTACTGAAAACATTTGAGATTTGCAGGTTAAGATTTGCTTCAGTTTGTGTCAAAACTGACGCAAAACCGAACCTGCTAACTTCGGATTTGACATAGACTGACAATACACTTCAGTACTGCCAAAAGTATAACACGAATCACAGGTCATTTAGCATAAACATGGCGGCTAAAACCACGTGATCTAGGGAGCCAATCAAAAATAGGACACCCCATTGTCGCCACTGTCTATATAAAGGCACTGTATGACCAATTAGAGCCAGTTACTAGCTCTTCTACCAGTCATGATGTGATCAAGTGGTGGCGCCATCTGTTAGTACTATCGAAAAGTACCTCCCCAGAAACCGTTCAAGGTCACTCAAATCGGTATTTTGACATCAAACGAACCGACAGTGAGTGTCTCTATTTGTTTGATTTATGTATGCTGGAAATTCGCACAATCTTGATACATTGCAAGAGGCACCAAGGGAAATTTTAGATTAAAAGAAAATGAAAAAGGGAGATATCAAGGGAACAGAAAGTAACGACAAAGTTATCGGAAACTGAAAAGACAAGAGATCTGTTAGGTTTATTAGTACGAGGCATACACTAAACATCATCGACACAAACAAAAAAAATCGTAAAGGTGAATCAATTTATAAGCCAGAAGCTATTGTGTTTTATAATAAATTTAAAACGGGTTCGACTTGTCGGATCAACTGGTTTCTTATTTTACTGTTTTTCATCGATCTATAAGATGGTATCACAAGCTTGCATTCGAATATCTGGTACATCCATTATTAATGCTTTCATCTTATACCAATTATGCAACAAGAAGAAAATTCAGGTATCTTGGGCTTGCTTGGGGATGTTACAGATAACGGAAACAAAGTAAAAAACCAAACACATACTGAAAGAGAATGTTGACAAAAAAAAAGACAATTCAAAATAGATGTTATGGAATTCACAAAAAATCGAAAATAGCAGCGCATAAGACTAAACTAGTTTCCACTTTCTGTAGCGAGTGTCCAAATACTCATGCCTTATGTTTGATGTATTCAAAAAAGACACTAATGTTACATTTTTTTTGTCAAATTATTTTCTATTCTTTTATATTTTCTGTATTTTTTACATAACTACTAATAATAAATAATATTACCATCGAATTTTATTACTCTTATTATTTTAGCATGCATAACTTGACCAAACTAAATCACCGGTGATCCCCACTTGACCTATATGTCACTTAGTTCACTTATATACCACTGCCATATCTGGTGCTCGCATCTATGCACCAGAAAATTTTGTCATCCATTAAACGTAATACTGTAGGATATCACCGGTGATTCATTTGATTGATAAATGAACTAAGAGGTTTGTGCATCGGTGATACATATGGTATATCAGTTCAGAAACTTCCCCATAACATTGGTAGCCAATGTGTTAAACCAAAATCTTTTTTCTTAATTGTCTCTTGATATCCTATAGTTTTTTCCATTGCTATCTTTATTCCGTCTTTAATATTTTCCCATTCCTGGTTCACATTTTCACCGGTTATTTCTTTATTCAACTCTTTTATGTACTATAAAGCCTCTGCCGTTTCTTCCTTGTTTTTGTTCTCCAGCAAATAACATTCTAAAGGTTTCCTTGCTAATTTTTCCTTGGCCACCCCATCGAGTTTCTTGGATCGCTGTAATTTCTGTATACAGTGCTAATTCCTTTGCAACTTCCATCACTTTTTCAGGTGTTATAACATCGTTCCCATGTTCCTAGTGCCTATTCTTATTATGATTCTCTTCTTTTATTTTTCTTGTTTTTGCATAGTCTTTTAAGATCTTTCCATTGTACATTCATCTTCATCTTTTGTTAGTAGTTTTCTGGAGCGTTTGATTTTATTTCGCTTTTATATTGTAATTTCTTTACTTTTATGTTCCATTCATGTATGTATTATCTATAACCTCATTTACCTTGCGGTGTAGAGGCTGGTGCTTTAGTTTTGTTATTTATTGTTAGTTTTTGATATGCAATCTTGGCTTTACTTCCGGCAGTTACCTCATTTTTCGCAATTTTTTTTATCTTATTTTGAATTTGCATTTCATTTGATGTGCCTACCTCAGTCATTATCAATAAATATTTGTTATTACAGGACTGTAATTTCGCGATAATTGCGTTTCTCTCTTCATTTATCCCAATTTCATATAATTCGATTACCGTATCCTGTACTTCTAACCCTAGAAATTTTCTACTTTATCTTTTATATTTCCTTCATCTCTTATGTCTACTCCTGTTATTATTATATTCTTCTTTTTTTGTTTCTCTTGATATTCCATTATATTTCCCAGATTTGCAATTCTATTTGTCATTTGGTGTTTTTCCTGCTTCCATTCTTCTTCCTTTCTCTCCATCTCTTCTTGGAGTTTTTTATTTTCCTCTAATCTCTTCTTCATCTCCCTTCTCATTTGTTCAAGTGTTTCTAGTACCTCTGCCAAGCCCATTTCTTCCTATGGTTGTTGTCCCTTTCTCTCTGTTCCTTTGGCTTCTATTGGCGATCTTATTGTTATTTTACTTTTTTGAAATGCGGCTTTGGAGTGTTTATATTTTTTTGAGTTGATTGTTTTTCTTTTCCTCTTTTCGCTGATGGGTATTGTACTGTAGTAGGTATTTTCGTTGATTGTATTCATCTACTCGTTTGTTTTCGTTGTTGATCGTTTTCTTTGGTTTGTCCTACTTTGCTACTTTTATGAACTCTGACAATGTTGCAATTTTCTTTATTTTCTGCAGTCACTCTCGACCTTGCGATTTCTAACCACTACACACTTTTATTAACTTTGTTTTGGTTTTCTTCTCGTTCAGTATCTCTTGATTTTTACTTTCCTTCTTCTCTATGGTTTTCTTATTAGTACACTATTATTTTTCAGTTTTATATCATTCTAAAATTAGGCTATATTAATTCATACAATTTAATCACTCAAGTCACTTTGTCACACTGTTACCCTTCGGACTCTCCCCCCACTGAACGGTATTATTAAATAACTAGCAGTCCAGTGAGACAAATGTCTCATTTAACGCGCCTTCAAACCTCGATCGGTTAGGCAACCACCCAGACCTGGAAGGTGTCAAAGTGGTTGCCTAACCGATCGAGGATTTAAGGCGCAGAGGGTCGCAGCTACGTTTGGCGGCCGAAACAGTTTTTATTTAATACGCGTTCTATTTGAAAAACGGTCTTTTTGTGATTTCTCGAAAACCGGAAGTGTCACGTGACTGAAATTCGGTTCCTGACCTGACATGACCATTCCAAACATATAACTTTAATAACTTTTTTCTCTATCTCTTACGGTTTGGCTGCTGAAACAGCGTCCCGGATAAAACAGCGTCCCAGACAGACACGTCTATTAGATAAAGGATATAGTTCAGTGCTCTCCCCGCGTAATTTATTGACTGAATTATTTTTGACGTTTGTAATGCAATGCCATTTAAGTAGGTTTGACTTTTCACTGCAGTTTTACGAATTTATGAACGTAATAATTCATGGCCAATGGCAGTTATAAGACTTTTAGGGCACATGATAGTTAAAATAATGGACATCAACAAAGTAAAGGAAAGATTTAAATGAAATCCCAAATCTGGTAAAAAGTTGTGTGTAAATCTGGTTTAGCAGCTGGGATTTGGGGAATTTCTTGTATTTGACCCGGCAACACTGAAAATGACAGTGTTGGCAGCCCTAATTGTGGATTACTCGCTTTTCTTTGTCGGTGTGTTGATGATGCGCGCGCATGTGTTGACAGCAGACAGGCGGTATTGTTGTGTGAGACGGTCTACACCTAATTGCGTATTTCAAATTTTAAACATCGATGGCGTATTGACAGTGTATTGGTCTGTGGTCTGTGCATTTTGAACAAGGAACGAGGAAGACGACGTAGTTTAGATATTGACGACCAGGACAACTGTGTTGCAGTTTGTAAGTTGATAGTAACTGTCTCAAACGGCTTTTCGGTAAAAGTTCTTAAAAATGGGAATGGATCAAACATTCCATTTTTTAAGAACTTATGAAAATCTGTACTTGTAATGGGTGTTCAGTAAGAAAGGAGAGGTCTAGAGTGCCGTGATCAAGTTGTTCTTTGTTCTTATTTGTGCTGTTATGTTGGGTTATTATTTTGTCATTCATCTGTTTTGAATGTTACAGCTTCTCCGCAGAATTGTAACTTTTTGTAGGCGAGTGGATGGCATTTGCAGCATCTTTTGTAATAAAATTGCTGTAGTGCTTGTAATTTTACGGTTTAGTAATTATAATTTGAAGTGCACTGTTGTCAGCGTTGCCAGGTAATTTTATTGTCCAGCAGTAGAATATAACTTAAAAAGCAGTAAGTCACTTAGTAGCTTTTTGTACATATTTATTGAACTAAAACTTGAAATACAGTTACATAACTAAAACTAAATTTAACTGTGAACAATATTGTAAATGAGGATTGTGGTAGATTACTTAAGTTTTTATTTTTATACATGTTGTTATTATGTCATTTTAAAATATCTTGATTAAAATAGATAGAACAAAATGCCTGGTTCCAGGCTTTAAAAATATTTATTGAAAGTTAGGCCATGACCTACAAAAAGCATTAACAATCGAATAAGAAATGCAAAACATATTCCACTTGGCTTTAAAAATTTCTCATGACCGAACTATCGCACCAAACGTACTAAAACAATTGAAAACTATGTTTTTTTAAATGGAACAATATGAACAGTTGAAAACTACAATAAAAGAGCTTTCGAACTGTGTACCATCTTCGCTATTTCGTTTAAAAGTATCTTAAAATGTCAAAAATACGTTAAACTTAATTTAAAAATAATATATCATTAAAAAAAACATGGTTTTCAATTGTTTTTGTACGATTGGTGCGGTAATTCATTCAGGACGAACTTTTAGAGCCTAGTGGAATTTATTTTGCATTTCTTATTCGATTGTTAGTGATTTTTTGTAAGTCTTGGCCTACTTTAGATAAATATTTGTAATTTTGTTTTTAAATAATGAGTTTGAAAGTGTTAGTTTAAGCATGCTGTCATAAAGCATTCTTAGCCCTGATTTCAAATATATAAAAATATACGGAATGTTCCATTTAAAAAACCAAAGTCGTGTATCACTACGTAAAAATAGGAGGCCATGGTTTAAATTGGTTTACGACAATTTGTAGTTTGTTTACTGGTATTGAAAATAAAAGAAAGTTTTTTCGATATCTCTATTATTAAGGAAGTTATGGGCTGCCTAGCAATCTACAAACACCTGTAGAAGCTTAGAAAATGATTTCGCTCCTTATAATTAATCTTATAAAGAGGTGTATGTAAAACTCCCTTTATAAAACAATCTAGAAGGGTTTTATAAGTAGACGTCATTCGAGAATTTTGATTGCATTTCCCTATTGAAATCATTAAAAAATGCTAAAGCAACTCGAGGAATTCTAAATATTTAGTCAAAGCATCACGTAATTTTAATACTCGGTCCTGAACTACGTCAGCAGTGAAAGAACGAGATAAGGCATTACATTGTTCGAGAATACGTCTGACAACGCTTTCCAAAAATAACTACCTAGTTTGTGATGGGTGAACAGTAGCCTGAATATTTATGAATTAATTAATTAAGGAATATTAATTATTAAAATTAAATTAGGTACGTACTATCACAAATATACTGCTTCTATAAAAAAAACTGTTGGACAGGAACTGACAGAAACAAATTATAAACAATTGAAAAAAATTAAGATAGAACATTGTAATTAAATTAATAAGTTTTGAACAGAAAATTGTGAAATATTAAGTATACCTAGATGTTGTTTGTCCACAACAATTTCTCCACATTATTAATTAAGAGAGGAACTGAAATTCCGCAGCCCCTCTTTTTTAACGGTTTTTTTTTTCGAAAAATATTTAAGGTTATAATAATTCAATATAGTTGAATAGGGAAAAAACTCTATATAAGATAAGCTAAATTAAAATGCATCATGCCATTTGAAAAACAACGGAAGGTGGAACTGACATACTGGTGACTGGTACTGATAGCCACCTCAGTCCTAATGAACTTTGCATATAATAATCTTTTTCCTATTTTCTCAAATAATCGAGATATTCGCTCGGCACACCTTAGTTGTTACACCCTGTATAATTAGCTGCAAGTTATTGTCCTACAAAACTGCAGGATAAAATAATATAACACTGACCGCTTTAAAGTTAAATTTAATACAATAGATTAGTTTTCTGTTGTTGCATTTGTTCAGATCCAGACTGATTTGAGGCTTTGCAGAATTTGTAATAATTATATTAACACCCGTATGCATAGTCGTTCGCTGGCGACTCGCCAGAGTTTCGTTATGAATAGTATGTTGGCGGCACTTTACGTCTATGTCAAATTCTAGGTTAGCAGGTTAGATTTTGTGTTGGTTTCTGTCAAAACTGACGGGAAACCTAACCTGATAACCTCGAATTTGACATAGATGTACAGTGCCGCCAACATACTATTCATAACGAAACTCCGGCGAGCCGCTGGCGAACTACTATGCATACGGGGGTTAGTGTTTTATAGTAACTCCACAGATGTTAAAATCCTTATCTTCAGTTTTATACATATACATACATAATCTGCAACCTCTTATACCGTTTACACAGTGTCGGGGCAGTTTTATTCTTGCCGAAAATTATTAACAGCAGTAATTTTGTATGTATTTTGTTCTAAGAACAGTAGATCGATAGTGAAATCATCTACTGCTAAATCAGTAGACCTGGCAACACTGACTGTAGCAGTGATTGCTGAAAGTGAGGTTATGTTTCCATGTTAGCAAACCGCACAAAATTTCGAATTTTGAATTTCTTTTAAAAGATACAGAAATTAGGTATTATTCTGTGGTACAGAAACACCATTGAGGCACTCTGGACCGCTTATTTAGTTCCATACCCGTTGATCGGTCTACAAGTGGCCTTATAAGAGTGGAGAAGGCAGCTAATAATGGACAAGATAGTTCATGTTCTTTTTTGGGTATTTTGCCACTGTGAAAAATTAAGAAAAAATTAAATATCGAACGTTTCGAGGGACAATCTGCCCTCGTTATCAAGGAATAACAATTAAATTAAAAATGAATAAGGAACCTTTGTTCATACCAAGACCTGGCATAATGGTTCCAGTTTATCTTAGTCTTTGATTTGCAGCTCTTATCATAGAGATGGCTTCTGTTGCGAAAACGTATGGCGTACATCCTTGTAGCTTCAATAAAATTTCCTTGACTATTCAACTCACTTGTCATCTATCAAAAACTGACCAATAAAAATACAAGATTTGACGTCTTTGAGCCAATAAAAATGAACTATATTGACTATTTTCACTAGTGAAAATAATCGACAATTTTCACTAGTGGTATAGTGAATATTTTAAACAAATTTGATTTTTATTAGAAAAAGTCAGTATTAGTGTTCTGTTACTATAGAAATTGCGTAGTTTTGTGCTAGATTTACTGAAAACTAATTGGAAAAAGTAGTTTGGTTCATTGAATAGTCCCTCGAATGCCATTCTTAGTCAAAGTTAAGTAGAATATTTTTGCAGTGGTATCACTACTCATGTCCATTGCTCTTAGGATTAGGACTCGTGCTAGCGCACTCGTCCTAATCGAACCTAAGTGCAATGGACATTCGTGATACCACAGCAAAAATATTCGACATAACTTTGATGACTACTCATGGTATTATAAGTGACTATTCAACACTATAACATATAAGCCAATCACATTGCAGAAATTTGCTTTTTTCAACCAATAACAGCAGTATATCACTGAATATTGGGCACCATGCAAAATATTCACAAAACAATGTATGTACTCAAAAAATAAATAGCCTTGTTGCGAAGTATCGCTTAGCAAAGATGTTCTGTCTTTAGTGATATCGCTAGGTTACGTAACACTAAACCCCAACAAACTGTGTGGCTTGTTTTAAAAATTTTAAAATGCTGTGTTTTGGAAGTATTCCGCTGAATTTTATTGAGAATGAATAATTATATTAATTGTTGGATTATTTTTCAATAAAGTTAATCGTTATGTATTAATATTGTTAAATAGTCGTCCCAAATACCACTCGACGTGGATATTTTTTTTTTTAAATATTTTGCCATTTCCATAGAAATTATTGCAAATTTCACTCAACAAAATCACATTTAAATGTCACTCGCCTTCGGCTCGTGACATTTTTGATGTGATTTTGTATCGTTAAATTTAAATGCAATAATTTACATGGAAACGACAAAATATTTGTCAAAAATATATCCACTGCTTGTGGTATTACCCTTGACTATTCAACTCACCCCCTTCAAGTTAACTATTCGCCAATCATAATTTAGTATTTATGTCATTTGCCACCAATCAGCGTATAATTGTGCAACAATTCCGCTAGCGGAGTTTTAATGACAATTTTTTTCTCTTCCTGTGACATTTATTTGACTTCCTGTAAAATTAATCAAATATGATATTAGAAATGTCAAATTTGACAAACAAGTTATTGTACGTCAACAGATTTTTATTTTCAAAGTGGACGTGATAAAATTGATTAATTAATAAGAAATGTTAAAAAATGTTTTCGTTGAATAGTCCTTCAAATGCCGCTTGCAGTCCACGAATTGCATGAATTTTTGTCAAAGTGTTTATTGCTTCAAAATTGATCTCGTGCTGTCGCACTCGACCAATTTATATCGAAGCAATAAACACTCATACACTTTGACAAAAATTTTTGGCAATTCATCGACCGCTCGCGGTATTGTATATGATAATCAATCGCTGATTAAGGCACAAATTACTTACAATATTTTACATTAATGAAACCCATAAATAAACGATAATTGGAAATAGTTGTTTAACAAACAAGTGCGTTAATGAGAGAATTAATAATCGAGATATTTTAACGTGCGAGAGCGTTAATTTTAGAGATTATTAATCGCTGATTAAGGCACAAATTACTTACAATATTTTACATTAATGAAACCCATAAATAAACGATAATCGGAAATAGTTGTTTAACAAACAAGTGTGTTAATGAGAGCGATTAATAATCATGACATTTTAACGCGCGAGCGCGTTAATTGTGGAGATTATTAATCGCTGATTAAGGCACAGATTACTTACAATATTTTTCCGTTGATTGTATATTATTAATTTGAAGAAAATCTAATTTTATTCAATGACGAGAATTTGACTCTTAAAGTTTTGACATTAATATTATCCTTGATTACCTATACCAAAATCGCCTATTAATAAAAAATCATTCATTAATAAGGGTCATTAATAAACGATTTTCTATACATTAATGAAACCCATAAATAAACGATAATCGGAAATAGTTGTTTAACAAACAAGTGTGTTAATGAGAGCGATTAATAATCATGGCATTTTAACGCGCGAGCGCGTTAATTGTGGAGATTATTAATCGCTGATTAAGTCAGAAATTACTTACAATATTTTCCCGTTGATTGTATATTATTAATTTGAAGAAAATCTAATTTTATTCAATGAAGAGAATTTGACACTTAAAGTTTTAACATTAATATTATCCTTGATTACCTATACCAAAATCGCCTATTAATAAAAAATCATTCATTAATAAGGGTCATTAATAAACGATTTTCTATACATTAATGAAACCCATAAATAAACGATAATCGGAAATAGTTGTTTAACAAACAAGTGCGTTAATGAGAGCGATTAATAATCATAACATTTTAACGCGCGAGTGCGTTAATTGTGGAGATTATTAATCGCTGATTAAGGCACAAATTACTTACAATATTTTTCCGTTGATTGTATATTATTAATTTGAAGAAAATCTAATTTTATTCAATGAAGAGAATTTGACACTTAAAGTTTTGACATTAATGTTATCCTTGATTACCTATACCAAAATCGCCTATTAATAAAAAATCATTCATTAATAAGGGTCATTAATAAACGATTTTCTATACATTAATGAAACCCATAAATAAACGATAATCGGAAATAGTTGTTTAACAAACAAGTGCGTTAATGAGAGCGATTAATAATCATAACATTTTAACGCGCGAGCGCGTTAATTGTGGAGATTATTAATCGCCGATTAACGCACGAGTTAGTTACAATATTTTTCCGTTGATTGTATATTATTAATTTGAAGAAAATCTAATTTTATTCAATGAAGGGAATTTGACACTTAAAAGTTTTGACATTAATGTTATCTTTGACCTATACCAAAATCGCCTATTAATAAAAAATCATTCATTAATAAGGGTCATTAATAAACGATTTTCTATACATTAATGAAACCCATAAATAAACGATCAACGGAAATAGTTGTTTAACAAACAAGTGTGTTAATGAGAGCAATTTATAATCAAGATATTTTAACCTGTGAGCGCTAGCAAACATGTTATTGTTGATATTATTAACTGCCGATTAACACACGAGTTAGTTACAATATTATTTCGTTGATTGTATCTTATTAAATTGAAGAAAACCTAATTTTATTGCATGACAAAAATTTGACACATAAAAGTTTGACATTCATGGTAACTTTGATTTTCTATACGAAAATCGTTAATTAATAGAAAATCATCCATTAATAGAAGTCATTAATAAACGATTTTACAAAATAAATAAATCATGCATTAGAAAGGGCTATTAATGAATGACTTTGTATGAATTAACGAAACCCATAAATAAACAATCAACGGAAATGAAATTAATCAATAATTTTTATTTGAAATGAATATCCTATTGATAAAATATGCATTTTATTTAAGTTTTCTTTATGGTTCCTTATAATTTGTTGTTGGAGATAGCAATATTAACCACACCATACAAGAAAACTAAGTTGCACAGGGCACTGTGTTTTCAGTTTTGAACGTTCATGATAGAAATTGGTTATCTGAAGCTTTAATGGCGGTAGCGGGACGCCCTGTATGTCTTGGCTACTACACTCTACGCTAATTTGGTAATTAATATCAAAGTAAAAACACGTATTCTGCAAGTAATGGCAGCCTCAAATATCTTATACACCTGTAAGTATCTGTATTGTGACAGGCCACTTTGTTTTTCTAAAGAGAAAATATTTTGTTGCTTCAAATTGGTACCGTGACTATGTGAGGGAAATACTGTGATAGTTAACTCGCAGCCCTTTAGAACTGAGGCAGCAATAACATGACATGATCATAATAATCTTAGGGTCTGTATCAATGACAAAAGCTTCAAATTAGGTTTGTCCTTCATGTTACGTTGCTAAAGAAAAATTGAGTTTTTTTAGTCCCTTCATACGGAGGTGTTAAATTCATTAGTGAGATGGATTACACATTTCTTAGCGGTTTTCACAAATGGCCGGTCTTATGAAGACCATTAATCTTACGTTAACTTTAATTCGCTGTTAAAACAAACAAATGCGCATCAAAACATTAGTGCTTATGACATTAATCATTTATTAGTAAACAAATTTTGATGCGCTTTTGTTTCTTTTAACAGCGAATTAAAGTTAACGTCAGATTAGTAGCCTTTATAAGACTGGCTGTTAGTGATGTTTGTGACTTATTAGAATAAAACTGTACTTTCAATGAGAAATTGAAATCTAACATTGGATTTTCATTTGTTCATAACTGTCAAGATTTTGTTGTTCTTAACCCTCCGTTCCATGGGTGGTTTGAAAATTACACGGTTCCAAGGGTTACGCCTGACAGACCCACTCTATATTGCTAATTATTTTATTGTTAAATTATCAATATTTATTTTTTGTATTATTTTGAGGTAAAATCGTATACTTTAGGGCTCTATCTGAATTTGTCATTTATTAAAAAAAGTTACAATTTTACATATACTTGAGTAAACTTTTTTTAAGTAATAAAAAAAGAGAATAATGGTAGATTTATTTTCATCAGTGATCGAATTACTCGCCGAAAACAATTTTTTTTATCCTACACTGTCAGAAAGCTACATTTTCTCGGCTTTATGGAAACGAGAAAGGGCAGTTTTTCCTGGCTAGCCAAGAAAAAAAATTTTGTTGGCCAGTCAAGAAAATAAGCATATTTATATAAACACAGTTAGCCGTGCAATGATATGGCACTGTAAGTCTATGTCAAATTTGAGGTTAACAGGTTAGGTTTTGCGTCAGTTTTGACACAAACTGACGCAAAATCTAACCTGCTAACTTCGAATTTGACATAGACATACAGTGCCACCAATGTATTATTCATACGCTTGAATTTCCACAGTCGCCCCTTATGTATTTACCTATTTGTATTACTTATTAAATAAAACTATGTTTATCTTGAACATATTTAGCTTTCTGATAGTGTAAGATAAAAAATAATATGTGAACCATGGCGGTAAAGTGGTTTTCCAGGCCTCAAGAAGTGGTCAGGTTCAGCTGCGCCTCGCCTGTCTATATTTTCTTTCATCCTGGAAAATAGCCACGTTACCGTCTAGGTACAGAATGACGGACAATAAATTTAGGCCGGCATGTCATTCGCTTGGCACTGTTTATGTTGGTGGCACTGTACATCTATGTCAAATTCGAGGTTATCAGGTTAGGTTTTGCGTCAGTTTTGACACAGACTGACGCAAAACCTTAGCTGTTAACCTCGAACTTGACCTAGACCTACAGTGCCACCAATATAAACAGTGCCAAGCGAATGACAGGCCGGCATAGTAAAATATACTATTGATAGTGAGATATCAAATATAATATAATATATTGGTGACACGCAAATACATATATCAAGAGACAAGTGTGTAGTACAGAATTTTTTTCAGCTTAGTCAAAAGGAACCTTCTCAATTGTAAAAGTTTGTAAATTAATTTCATAAGTTTTGGGCATATTTGAATAACGTGTACATCCCATTTTATATTACTGTCTATTGTAACTCCAAGATATTTGAGACTATTACAGTTTTTAATAAAAATTTTGCAAGTACAGTTATTATCTATTTTTTCTTTTTTTAAGTATTGTGAGGTATGTATAAATATTTTTTTGAAATTAGGTGATCTATTTTTATTTATTGAAAAGTTCATAAAATAAGTTTTGCTTTCGTTCATAGTTAATAAATTATTATCTAGCCATAATTTAATTTTAGACGAACCTATTTCTGATTTTTTTCTAGTACATTTCCAGCTATCACTTTCAGAGATTAACACTGTATCATTTGCATAGGATATCACCCTTCCGTCGATATTTACTTTTGAAATGTCATTAATATATATTAAAAACAAAATGGGGCCTACAACTATTACCTGTGGCACTCCGAATGTTACTGTTTTTGGGTTACTGTATTCATTATTGATTTTCACTCTTTGAGTACGATTGGTTAAGTAGCTTTAAAAAAGGTCATAGGCTGTTCCTCTTATACCAATATTTTCCATTCTATTGAGTAACCCTTGAAGTGGCACAGTATCGAAAGTTGTTACGATAAAGAAGCTGACCCGCGATTAATTAGGTAAAATAATCAGTGGTAGTAAAAATCGCAGATTAACCTCCTTAAAGTACTACACGGAAGCTCTAAAAATTTTCACTTGCCGCACAGGCCGAACTAACTCAAATTCGGCGATATGGTCGTGGGTTCAAACCACCAGCTGTGTACCCTGCAAAGTCTTCAAAAAAGATATGGTCGCCAGAAATCAGATGATTTCGAATAATATAATTAACTACAAGTGACTAACATTTATTTATTAACTATTAAATAATCTTGTAGTCTATAATGGTAACTCAATATTAAATAATTAAAATAATTTGAACACAAATAATGTAATAATAATTGAAATGTGCACACGCACCAAGATCAAGAACCCCTTTTGGGTTATTAAATAAATTGTAATCACAAGGTAAATCGAGTGATATGCATATCGCTGTCATTTAATAAAACCTTTCTGTTCAGGGTATTGAAAACAAAAACGTGAATGCTCCTTTTACGAAGGTTTAATTACACATACAAATTGTAGCTTTAAATATTAATCGTAATTAAATATACGCATTCAAGCTTCAAATATTAAAAATAATTGAATGTATGAGTTTGAACTTTACATGTTAGTAATAATGAAAAGTACAAATTTATACTTTAAATATTGATAATAATAATGGAATGTACGAATTTAAATTTCAAATATCGGTGATAATTAGATATATAAGGTTTAATCCTGCAGTAGTACATTGTGTTATATCGTTCCAACTTTCATTATGAAGAATGATATTAAGTTTATTGTAATTGATTTTGGATACTAATTTGTTAACATTGAAATTATGACTACAGGCACGTTGATTAAAATCTATGTTTAAGATAATGGGATCATGGTCTGTAAGGGAATATTGTAGAATAATAGGTGTTGAGTTAATGTTATTATTTATATCCCTGAAAAAGAAATGATCAATACAGGTTTTACTGTTGTCAACTGTTCTTGTCGGTTTATTAATTAACGGTAAGTACACGTGGGCAGAAAAATTGTTTAAATAGACAAGTGCATCATATTGGTTCAGTATATTTATATTTATATCTCCAGCAAAAATTTCTACATCCTGCATTCGTTTATTTTGAAGACATTGATTTATATCATGTATAAAAAGTTCATTATTTGATGCATGTGTTCTATAAGTTGCTATTAATCCAAAGGTTATATTATTTTTGGTGAATGTAATTACCTATATTTGCTTCTTCTAATTTTATAATTAAGAATTGCCTGTGATTCGTGTTATACATTTGGCAGTACTGAAGTGTATTGTTCTGGCACTGTCAGTGTGTGTTTGAGGTTGGCAGCTTAAGTTTTGTTTGTTATTTGACACAGACTGACACAAAACGTAACCGGTCAAACTTGAATTTGACATTATTGAGAGTGTTGAGATTATTAATCGCCGATTAACACACGAGTTAGTTATATAGGTACAATATTTTTCCGTTGATTGTGTATCTTATTAAATTGGAGAAAATACAGGTAATTTTATTCCATGAAAAAAATTGACGTTTAACCTGTGGTGCTCTAATTTTATACACGAGTAGTCACTCTGATGTCATAGATCGTATTCTGCCCATAACAACAAATATAGTAGTTCTGTATTATTGTTTATTCTTTTCAGAATATCCGATTGGAAGGTTTGTTCAGTGTTACTTGAACAGTAGGTAGAGTAAAAATAAAATATTTATATTGCTTAAGAAACTAAACATGAGGTTTATTAGAGATAATATATTGTTTATCGACCCTAATTAGTAGGGATGTCGTACCCGGTCTAAAATCAAACCCGGGTACCCGAAAACAGTACCCGGGTACCCGAAGATTTTACATTTTGCCGTATTATTTTCTGGCGAATGAAAATATTTCCATACAGGCGATTTTTATGATGAAATTGTTTTCTTATTTGTTTGTACTTTTGTAGTTTTATACAATGTTCAAGCTCTATGATCTACGCATTTTAACACCGCGAGTTTTCAACTGAACTAATTTGAAATAGTACCTACTCGCCAATTCAAACTGCAAGTCGTAAATATTTTCACACTTCCAAGTGCTATCAAATTCAAGTACGTGACTTTTTATCTGAAACTGGTAGCAGCATCAACATCACACAGAGGATGTTTATGTTACTTCAACCCATACTACCGCGATTTAATGGTACTATTGACGGGTTCAATATTTCCGTGAAGCGGATTTATTGCCTTATATGAAACAAGAATCAACATTATGTGGTATGGGATGGGTTGATTCTTGTTATTACTGCATTGTTGTTTTTTTTCTAAAGCTTATTTCTATTGTTTTTTAGTTTTTATCATCTTCTCCGAAAAAGGCTGGGCATTACATAATTTACTAGTCGGGTACCCGGGTCCTGAAAATATACCCGGGTTGACTATTACCCGGGTCGGCCCGGGTACCCGGGTACCCGCCGACATCCCTACTAATTAGAGTTAAGTTGGTGGAGGTTTATCAAATTTGACATTTTCCTGTTTGGTGTTGTACAGCCTTGATGTTTGGTAGACGAGTTGGAGTTTGTTCTCGCCTTCATTATGTGGATTTTACCGCCTGGCAAGTGGTTACGCATCTGTTTTTTCTCTTTTATTTATCGCTTATCGCCCAACTTTGTTTGCTGATGTTTTCGTGGATATTATTAATGTTTATCGAAGTGTCGTGTACATTTACCACATTCTAGTGTTTATTAACGAATCATTTTTGTTTATCATATTTTTTTGGAGGCTTTCTTTTATGCGACGGCAATGGCCATGCTGTTCGCATCATGGTTCTTTTAAAGAAAAACTATTGACATTCATGTGGACACGTTGTTTTTTCGGATTTTCTTATGGTGATTGGTGTCGGAGTCATCTACAATCTTCCACATTAGCGGATTTATAGACGAGTTGGCTTCGGCATCGTCTTCGATTGAAAGTTTAGGTGGCAGAGTGTCTACCATCCTTGAATGTCAAAACTGGCACTTATAATATGTAGGTACTTCAAATTTATAAATTTTTTAATTCCCTGGAATTTCTATAACAATTTGAATCTTCATCAAATTTCTGATTTCGTATATGGAAAAATTTGTTTCCCACAAAATATGAAATTTAACCCTTAAGTGGACAGGTGTAATTATAAAACGTGTGTTGGTAACACCTCACGCATCTTTTGTTGATTTTTTTTGATAATTTGTTGTTGCATTACGTTGTTTTACTGTATATTTCACTACTCTGAAATTATTGAAACTAATAGATAAATTAATACATTTAAGAGAAAAGCGGTGTTCTTAGTAAAGTACTTTTTCAACATTGTGAGATAGTATGGCAACGCTTATTACACAACAAATAAAGAAATAACAGCATACACAAAATTAAGCAAATGTCAAAAACGTAATAAATAACTATAATAAAAAAAAGTTCAACAAAAACTTTATTAGGGCTAATAAAAATCAGTCTCATTTATATAACATTTTAGGCAAGCTTTGCATATATTTTTTGGATATTTGAGATTCATGTGCTGATAACACTTGCAACATTATAAATAAATAAATAAATATTATCTTTATTTAGCTTCGCAAATGCATAAGTACAAATAATAAATAAATAAGTATATACGAGGCTTGTCTGTAAAAAAGGTCTCCAATTTTTTTCTCAAAGAAAAACACGTTTATGTGCATTGATTAATACATTGTTGTAAAGCCTGGACTTTCTACTATTTTTCTATATAATCCCCGTTGCGATCGATGCGTTTTCGCCATCACTTTGCCGACAGACGTTTGTTTAAACTTTCGCAGCTTCGGCGATCCTGAATGCCGCCAATGACGGGACTATTCTTTTGTCTCTGGTGTCGTGTAATGGACCCAGGTTTCATTGCCCGAATCATAGAACGTAACTCACACCTGGCGGTAGCGGCTAGTGTAAGCACCATCACGAACGGCGACTAAACCAAGGCTAAGCGTTGGAGACAGCTCCGAGTGGTGGGGATTTATAAGCGAGGAACCGAGGTACACTCCAGTGTTGCCGGATCGTGCGTTAAAGCGTTCCTCGTGACTCCAGCGCCTTGGAGACCTTATTTTACGGACAACCCTCGTACATCGCGAAGGGCACTAAGTTTAACCTTGTGGCCATTCCTCCACCTAACCAATTGCACCAGAAATGCTAAACCTAAAAATATAACAATTATTGAACCCAAAGAACATAATTATGTAGCTGGGATACTACTCTTCTAGTTAAATGCATTTTGAAATGTAATATTTAAAGTTAGGTTATGTTACATGTGTCAGAAGTTAAGCGAAGTGAATAAGATGAAACTTAATTAATTATAATACATGTAAATGCATTTTGAAATGTATTTACATGTATTATAAATTATAATTTATAATTATCTAAGTTTCAGGTTTTTCACTTGGCTTAACTTTTGACACATGTAACATAACCTAACTTTAAATATTACTAATTTGCAGGTACACTCAGCAATTATTGCTTAAAAAAATTGACATTAACCGTTCACGAGTTTTGTGAATGGATTATGTGTCCACATTGGAGAAATTTCTAATCCTCATATCCTTCATGTTGCTTTAATTTAATACGGAAGCATTTCCGAACACTAGTTTATTATTAAAAAGTGTTGAATAACATGCCCTCTCTCAATTCTGAGAATTAGGAACAGTTATTCTGGGAGACCCTGTATATGCTAACCTGTCAGGTTCCATTCTATCTACGTGGTTATTCCATGCATGTTTTCTTCCCTTCATGAATTTTACTACATCATCTACTTTGCATCTTTGTCTTATTTCTACACTTCTTTGTCTATCCGTTAGTGTTATGCCAAACATGGATCTCAAAATTTGCATTTCTGTTCTCATTTTCTGTTTAGTAATACAGGTTTCAGCTCTTGTTTCATTAGCATGTTAATGTTGGACAAATGATTGTTTTATACTGTGCGTCCACGAGACTACGCACCATGGCGCTGGAGTGATGTTAGTTTATTTTAAAGATCTACTCTTCCGGTGGTAATTGATAGTCAAACGGTTGCTAAGCATTGACCATTAAAATTGAATTTGCAAGTAACAAATAAAGTTTGTTTGTTTGTTTGTTAATGGACAAGGTCTAGGCATGCAGAGTACCAGGTACCGACTGCTTTGGTCATATGGTCAAAGTCCTTGTGCCTTCAGAAATAATCGACCGTTTTTGAATGGTCATGGTTATACAACGTATGAATAATATGTTGGTGACACTGTAAGTCTATGTCGAATTCGATGTTATTAGGTTAGGTTTTGCATCAGTCTGTGTCAAAATTGACGCAAAACCTAACCTGCTAACCTCGAATTTGACACCATACTTCAAGTTGAATACCACTTAATCGTTTATTGCCATAGAAAAATAAATATAATAGGGTTTGTTGTTAAGCTATTTTCGTAAAAGCAAGAGCTGATCTTTGGGATAAATTATCGTTGTTCTGATTTCATGGTGCGAAACCCTGTGGACACATGGTATATGTGTGCCTTGCTTTCAATGTTCATATATTTATTGTGCCATATGGTAGTATTTGAACAACCTGCTACCTGGGCTGCTTTAATTTTTTGCATTCTTGCTTCCGCCATCAAATTTCTGCTGCTTGATAGCTCAACACCTAAGCTTGAAACTTGTTCTATGATTGTTCTGTCGAGTTCTGATTTACATCTTATGGGTTCCTTCGATATAACCATTGTTTTAGTCTTCGTTTTCGATATTTCCATATTATATATTTTTCCTGTTGGGTGGAGTTTATACAGTTGCCGTTCTAAATTGTCTTTCGTGTTAGCTATTAACACCACATCATCAACGTAGCATAATATATTGACGTTTTTATTCTCCATCCGGTAGCCTTTGTTGTCTTTTAATGTGTTTATGATTTTGGTCATAATAAGATTGAAGAGTAACGGGCTGAGCGAATCACCTTGCCTGTTACCTGTATTTATTTCAACAGGTTCTGTTGGGCCTTTTGATGTAATTATTTTTGTTTTATTATTTAAGTTTATGTTGTTTATAACATGTAGTATGCGCAATGGTATATTTTCTTCATCTAAGATATTTAAGATGTCCTGTTTCTTAACTGTATCAAATGCTTGTGTGAAGAGTACAAAGCATAGATATATGGGGTTATTATACTCTATTGACTTTTCTATGAGTTGTCTTAGAATGAACAGAAATGCCTGGAGGCTGGATCAGGTTTCTGTTGGTTGCACTGGTTCTTTATCCCTAATTTTTAAGCACATGAATGAGACTGCATTCATGTTTTAAGCCAATGTAGTCAATGGCACTTAAAGGGATGATGATGTTGCTAACCTTTAAAATGCAGCCTCACGTTTTATGAATTATGGCTTGGAAGAGGGCAGCAACGTTGCGAATGAATCATTCATTAGATGTCGATTGATTTATTACAAAAATAAACGGTCTATTTATACAAAAATTAATTGCTTAACTAAATAACAACATATCAAAATGCAAAGTGTAGATTAGTGGAACGATTCTAATATTACAAAACAACTACTCAGCCGGCGGTAAGCTATTATAGTTCCGCATGCGTTTGCAAGTCCGTGCGCTGAACTCGAGATTGTGGGTCGTTTATTTGCGCGATTTGCAAGTTGCAGTTTTCTGGCCTTTAACTCATTTGATTGCGAAACAACACTGGCTTTTAAATTATGAACGATATTTCGTAAATTTGGACGGAAATTTATATCTGTTTAATTCAAAATTAAACATAGAATGAATATTGCATCTATAGTGCTTCTGTTTTTTCTAAAGCCCTCTGTTGTGCTTTGTGGGTGTCTATTTTTTCGTATAGATACTTGTACAGGATGGAGGTGAGTAGTTTTAATGTCGAATTGAGTAATGTTATGCCGCGATAGTTACTAGGTGATTTTGTGCCCCTTTTTTAAATATAGTAATCGTTAAGCTTTCTTTCCATTCTATGGGGACGTTGCTGGATTCCATTGTCATATTAAATAACTTATGGATGTAGTTATTTAGTGTATCTTCACCATATTTAATAAGTTTGTTATAGACACCATCTGGACCTGGCGATTTTTGATTTTTTAGCTTAACTGTTGCATCCTCGATGTGTTTTTTGTTATTTCCATAGTTTTGTAGTTTTTATTATTAAACGATATTTTGTGTGGTTCGGTGTTCGCATATAGTGTCTTAAAATGATGAATCCATTGTTGGTTTTTTATGTTGTTAATTCGTATACATTCATTTATTTTATTTCTGATTCTGTAGCAATCTCCAGATTTTTCGTTGTGCTCCATATAGATCATGCTCCATTTCCTTAATGTATCCTTCCCAATAGCTTTGTTTTATTTCTTGGTTAACTCTGTTTCTTTTCTGCACATACCTTTCTGGTTCTTCTTGTATATTATGCTGTTTATATCTAAGAAACGCTTTCTTTTTCTCTTCTGCTAGTTTCTTAACTTGACCGTTTTCACTTTGTTTTTATTAATTTTTCTCTTACCTGGTGCTTCGTGTGCTGCTTCCAGTATGCTTGCTTTTGTTTTCTGCCAAATTTCTTCTACAGTATTAAGTGTCATTAGATCTTCCATTTTTAATTTGTGTTTTAATCTGTTTTAATACAGGGATTTTATGCTTGGTTCGGTTAGTTCTATGTTGAGTTTTTCTTCATATAGAGGGGTTATTTTGTTTATTTTCAATTTCAGATTTAATTTACATAATAGAAGTCCATGGTCTGTACCTATATTAGCTAATGTTAGACTCGTACATCTTCTATTTGTGTGGGGTGTATGGTTTTATTACTTACTATGTAATCGATAACTGAGTGTTGTCCCCTACTGTTAGACCGTGTAGTTTTGTATTGACCAGGATGATCGAAAAAGGTGTTATTTATCCCGAGTTCATTCATTGCACAAAATTCTTTGTCCTGTATCTCGCGTTTTGCGTCATCTTCAAATTCGTCCTGTTTCGAGGCCAATTTCGGTTTCTGTGAGCATATATTATGTCCTATCTATAAGTAGGTTGCTAGCCTGGTTTATAGATGGCCCTCCTCTTGTACCCGGGCTTGGGACCGGCAACAGCATTACTGAGCTACTCAGTTCACCCAGTGGTGCTGCAGGCGGAGTTCCACAGTTTGTAAATAATAACAATTTTTTATCAGTTTTTATAGAAAGATGATTTAAAAGATAATTTCTTTTGTTTTCTGGACAAAAAAGCAATAGTCCAGTCTTATTTTAGTTGTTACCTCATTTTTGCGAATTTGTATTTTTGCCAAGCCATCCGTCACTGCATGATTTTCTGGTAATTTTGTTCAGCAATTTTTTGAATAATCGGTGTCTCTGTTAGTCCATTTGTTTATTCTTCAGTATTGCCTTGTACAAGAGTAATCAGAAATAACAAAAAGAAGGAATCTGTTTATTCCTATAACAAACTTCAAAATATTACAGATTATTCTGCATATTTATATCTACGTCGTAGGCATAAAGCAGTCATATAACGAAATTTAATAAAAATGTTGTGTCTTGTTCTAGCTTGTTTAGGTTAGTTGCAGCCTTTGATAATTTTTTTTCTGCAATTGTATCCACAGGCTGCGTAGTGTCCATGGTTGGCTTTATGTTCAGACATGTGTCTTTTGCACTAAGCACTTAGCATATGCCTGGGCAAATGATCATTTGCCTAAATTTACTTTATGCCTACGACATCTACAAATAATGCTAAAATTGTTGTAGGTTCCAGTGAGCAGTCAAAGTCGACAAAAGGTAAACCAGATGTGTACACCATCACAACCGGTGGTGTGATTTATATATTTCGTTACCACACCAGACGACAGCCCTAGTAGTCTTGTCACTGTCTCAACCACATGCTCGACCAAGGCGCTGTAATGGAGGCACACTATTCACCCCTGGACGTGGAATCGGAGTCAGTCACCATTGCTGCACCTGTGGACTTCTCGAGTGGAAATGGTGTAAGTTTAGGTTTATTAGATGGATCTATGGCATTCCATTCTCTTCTAGTTACCCAATTCCCCATCTTCAGTTCGTTTTCATTTCAGTTGTTTCCAAAATTTGTAGGTATTGTTTTAGAAGTGTTTGCTCTAACTTCCATTCTGTTCAATGGTACGGTATGGCTGTGCGTTTGAATTTGTGGTCTAGTTAACTTTGGAATTGTGGAAGTCCTGTTGTGCGTTACATCATATGGTTGGACACATAACCTCACATTGAATTCAATATTTGGTTAAAATTATTGGTAATAGAAAGTTATTATTCTATTATAACAACAAGTAGCATAAATTTGCTGCTTGCTATTGCTGGTAAAATAGATAACAAGAAACAGTTATATATTATGACAGAATTATGACAGTTAAAAATGTGCGTGTAGAATACGCTACGACATAATTACATAAATAATGATCACAGATCACAGCGAACTAAACTACAAATTCAAATAAAAACTCGTATTCGAATTTTAGATGCACACCTTGAGAACGTGTACCATCTGGATATTTTAGCGACTTTGTTGGCGTGCTGCGTATAACTTTTATGTTTAGGTCACGTTGCGTAGGTTGAGTCTTAAGTAGTGAAGATTCATCACTTGTTTACTTTTCATTTTATCTCTAACTTGCATTATATAGATTCTTAGCTTATAAAAAAAAAAAATAGTAATGGCTTTTGTTGCGTCGACTGAAATATTGTTTTGCTAGCACTGAGATCGATGTTTTGTTAATTCTGATTCCTTTTTAATTCTTTTTACGTATTGATTAAAAAATTCAGCTTTAATTGGGAATTTTTTCCAAAAAATATGAAAAATATGTTGGAATCGAAATACTAGCAAGAACTGTCGCTACAAACGCAAAACTTGTTCTTATCCAAATTAAAGGAAAAAAATAATTAAAAAGCAACAAGAATTGTTAGTTATTTACATGTTAGTATTAACAAAATCAATACATAATACACCACTTGAAAAGAATTAGCTACCAGGAATTTACTGATTTAATTTTAAAGATATAAATAAACTAATACCAAATTAGAGAAAACAAACACTTAAAGAGAACGAAAAACGTTTAATCTTCCTATAACTCAATAGAAATAATTACAATAAAAAAGTGGTAAAAATTAATCCAGCAAATGCTGGTAAGCGCATCCAGCTTCATCCAAACATGTCTGGATAAGTTTTTCAAATAAACTGACCACGCTTGCAGCCTTGTTCTAGTGTTCTCCTGCTAAGGCGCTGTTATGTAGTGGAGCAGAGTCATCGAGCAGGATATTTTCCACAAAGTTCGGGTACCTTTCTTCAATCAGTTCTATCAAAAAAGAAGGGACCGATAAGTTTATCATCAATTGTATCTCCCCACGCATTCAGAGCGAAGTACCTGTGTGGTATTCTGACACATCCAATGAGGATTGTCGTACACTCATCCGTAAAAAGTACATACGTGAAGAAATTGTCCCAAATTTTTTGCTGAGCAGGGGTGAAGCTTACCTCTTTTTAAACATTTTAATATGTATCTCTGACAAATGCCAATGTCTAGTCAATTGTTCACTATTTACGTGGGGAGAATTGTATTGCAATTCCTATTTTTTCATTAATTGCACTTCGGTTTTCCACTCTCCTATTTTGCTTTTGAAACGTCGTATTGATTTCTGTACAGCTTCGCCTGATATTAAATTGGCACGCTTAATCCACTTACTTTTGAAATCCGCCATAAAATTTGCCAGTTTTCCTCAATTTAGTTGTGATTTTAGTCCAATATTTTTGATTGGGCGGAATTCAGGACTATTTGGAGGATTGATACGAGGGTGTGGCGATTTGGCGACTGATGGATGTGTGTACGCGGCAGCGACAAATTAGTGAGTTTGAAGGTGAAAACTTAAAACAATCGATGTGAAAGTAGTACAGTGAAAATAGGAAAAACAGTGCGGAAAAAGTGACAAAAATACAGAAGTAAAGCAAAGATATAAGAGCAACAAAGTACAGGATAAGTGCGTGTTTTTGCCGGAACTCAAGCAGAGCGGTGATACTTATTACTATTGCAAGTGGAATATAGAGCTTATACAAATGAAATAAGAACAATATAAGCAGATGAACAAAAACAAACAAGTTACACAAAGACAACGGGCGAGCAGTGTAGGGCAACTTACAGAGTTTTTTAAAAGGAAGAGAGAAAAAAGCACAAACTCAAAATATCAAGACGAGGTATTCCAGAGAAGCAAGGTAACAATAAGATTGCCGATTAAAAATCTAGAAAACAAGGAAGAAAAAACACCAACGAAGAAAGAAAACAAGAATCCAGACCAGAACGATCAAAAATAGAAGACGAAGATATGGAAGAACTAATACAGTTAATAATAACCATGAATGCCGACCTGAAAAAGGAAATAAATACAAACAACCATAAACTGAGGAAGAATAACGATGAAATGGGAAAGATGAAAGAAAAATTAAAGAAAAATGACGAGGAAATATGACTGAAAGAAGAAATGATATGTAAAGAAACAAACTGGGAAGGAGAAAGGAATCAACTAATCATAAGAATAGCAGCACTAGGAGAAAAAACTGAAAATCAGGAAAAAGCAAGAGACACAAATGCGAAGTGAAGATATGAAGAAAGGAGTGAAGGATTTTATGCAAGAAAAATTGGGAGTAACTCCAGAGATTAAAGCAGCATATAGCGTTGGAAGAATATAGGGAAAACAAACAATATTAGTAGAACTGAGCGAATGGAATCAGAAAAAGGCTATAATGGAAAACAAAAATAAGCTGAAAGGTACAAAGATATACATAGAGAACAACATGACACTAATGGAACGGAAAATACAGATGGTGATCAGAGAAAAGGCAAAAGAAGAGAGAGAAAAAGGCCACATAAGCAAAATAGGTTACCAAAAATTAGAAGTTCGGGGAAAACTGTGTGGGACCACACGAGTAAAGAATTAAAACCAAAAAAACTGAAGAAGGGAAAACAAAAAGAAGTAATGACGACACAAGCAATGAAAAGGATAATAAGTAAGGAAAATAATGCAAATAATAAACAAAAAGAAAACACAAATAAAAGTAAGAGTAAACAAAAAATAACAATGAACACGGAAAATGAGATAAACAATACACAAACAGAAATTATACGTAATGCTAAAAAGAAACAAAAATTGAATGAAGTTAGTAACATGGAATATAAAAACAATGCTTGAGGCCGGGAAAATGCAGACAGTAGCAAAAGAGATAGAAAAATACAACATAGACATGACCGCAGTACAGGAGGTAAGTCGGAATGGAAAAGGCGAAATAGATAAGGAAAAATATAGTGTCTTATATAGTGGTGAAGAAAAACAAGGCAGCAATGGAGAAGCATTCTTTATAACGAAAAAAATCAAACAGAGAATTACTGATTTCATACTAATAAGTGGACGATTAGCAAAATTAAGAGTAAAAAGAAAGAACATTTGTGAATGTATATGCCCCAACGGAGACAAGTGATGAAGATGAAAAAGAGAACTTCTATGAAGAATTACAAAAAGTTTGTGAAGAAACTACCAATTAAGGCAAGATAATATTGATGGGGGACTTTAATGCCCAAGTAGGGAAAGAAGATCACCTGAAAGAAGTATGTGGAAGAAATGCAGCTCATGAAATCACAAACGATAACGGATATAGAATGTGCCAGCTAGCAGCAGCATTAAATCTCTTTGTTATTACAACTAAATTTGAACTCCCTAGACACCACAAAGTAACATGGAGACATCCTGCAGGAAGAGTGGAGAACCAGATAGATCATATCTTGGTACCAAAGAATAAAATGCAGCTGATAAAGGATGCAAGAACCTACCGAGGAGCCATAGCAGAGATGAATGTAGGAAGCTTAGTAAGAGAACTCGAAAAAAAGTGGCGAAAAAGAAACTGGAACAAAAAAAGAGCAATGACGAAGAAGAAATTATAAGTGAATCAACTCTAGAAGAAGTTCAGGGCGCTATTAACAGCACAAAAAACAAAAATCTGGTGTGATACACGCACACAACTTCCTTTTACAGTGATCTTATAATTAGCCAAAAATTTGATTTAAAATTTTTAAGCAATTGTCAAAAATTTCCAAAAATTACAAATTCTACAAAAACGGTACAACATAGAGGGTTAGGTGAAGAGACAATTTTTTTCTAAAATTATAAGCTGAATTCAAAAATGTAATAATATACCGGGTGTTATATTTAAATTAGGAGTTAATAAAGAAAATAGAAAAAAAAAACAAATGAAACCCATTTTAGAAGTATTGAACTGGAAAATCACTTATCCCACTTCAATACACATTAAAAATGTAATAAAAATGTGAAGTTTGAAAAAAATCGTTAGAGCCGGTTTTGAAAACATCGAAAAAAACTGAAAAATTACAAGAGTAAACATCTACTTCCGGTTATGCGATTTTCTTCAAAAGCTTGCTGTTGCATCTACATAGTACAAAAAAACTTATATTTGAAGTTTCAACGCCATACCTCTTTTCGTTTTTGAGATATTCTGTTCACAGACAGACAGACACACACACAGACACACACACAGACACACAGACAGACAGACCAATGAAAAAAAATATGTTTTTTGGGATCAGAGGACTCTAAAACGTGAAGATCCGTTGAAAACTCAATTTCGAATTTTTGGGGTAAATCCAATACTTCCTTTATAGTAAAAGGAAGTAACAAGGCACCAGGAAGTTGTACAAGTAGAAGGAACAAATGCAGATAAATTCGAGATAAATATGGGGGTAAAGCAAGGTGATATAGTATCAGCCACATTATTTAACCTAGTTCTTGAAGGTATAATCAGAAGAGCAGACTTATAAGGTACAATAATTAGTCGCGGAGTGCAGGCAATAGCATATGCAGACGATTTAACAATAATTGCCCGGTCCAGAAATGAACTAAGAGAAATTGAATAAGCTGTAAAAGGTCAGCTCACGTAATGCCTCCATCGTGGTTTTGAATGACAACATTTAACCTAAATGCAGTGTTTTAAAAATGTATGTTGAACCCTTTCAATAGTATCTAAATGGACCATGTAAGCTGGTGACTAGACCACCGATGCATATTCTAGTATCGATCTCACCAACGAGCAGTACGCACTCTTTACAGAGTCCACCGAGAAAAACTTACAATTACGTGTTACAAATGCGAGCATTTTTGAAGATTTAACAATGATGATATGAATGTGTTCAATAAATGACGATCTTTCATCAAACAAAACTCCAAAATCTTTGACCGTGGTAACACATTCTAAAACAATCAACTATATCGTTGATAAACAAGTTAAACAACAGAGGTGAGCAATGGCCGTCCTGAGGTACACCAGATGTTACTTCCAATGCATCAGAGTAATAACAGCCGATCTTGACAAATTGCACTTGACCCGACAAAAATCTTCCAATCCACATAACCAAGGCAATATTGAAACCTACATCATACAATTTGCGCAACAGTATACCATGATCAACTGAATCAAATGCCTTGGAGAAATCCGTGTAAATACCATATGTTTCTTTGATTCCAAGACATCCAATATCTTTGCCTGTATAATACCAAGTTAGAGACAGTCGATTTACCGGAAGAAAAACATACTGACCTTCTACAATTAGCTCTCTACAAGCCCATGATAGCTGGTCACGCACCATCTCGGGTGTCTATGCAATTCGACTGCGTCTCGTTGCATAACAACACCCTCGAACTTTAAGCTCGTGTTTTCGCACACGTATCATTAATAATTATTCCAATTCGACCTAGGATTAAACCTCAAGCTGTTTTCTATAGTGTAATTATAATGTGTCATGCAAATATTAGACGAACGTTTACATTCTGATCTAAGTCTAGAGAATTCCATATAGTTTTTTTTGTAGTGGAACAAAATAAGCAATACCTACAGCAAGACTCTCGTAAGAAATATTAGCGGCAGTATTAATATCATCAACCTGCAAGCAATGCTCCTAGTCTATTGAAGCAAGATAGTTATAATTTGCATTATTAAAATCATAGTAAAAGCAGCGTACATAAATCAAACAAGTAGAGACACTCAGTGTCGGTTCCTTTAATGTCAAAATTCCAATTTGGATGACCTTGAACGACTCCTGGGGGGTACTTTCCGATAGTACTAACTGATGGCGCCACTACTTGATCACATCATGATTGGTAGCAGAGCCAGTAACTGGCTCTGATTGGTAGAATTTTGTGCTGCCATCTGGTAGTCAAGCTTCGAAATACCCCCCGAGTTACTGTCCCAGGCACTCTAGACGGGATTCAACATTTGGCTTGAGTGTCTCTACTTGTTTGATGTATGTACGCTGCTAAAACTATTGATAGTCCAACTTCTCAGCAGTCTGATGTTGTTATTTGTCAAAAACTTGACAGTTTGTTGTGCTGTATGCACGCTTGCATTGTTATGCTGGACAATGATACATTGTTTTTTCTGATTTCAGCGATAACTTCCAACAAACAATTGAAGTATACCAGTCAGCATTAACTGTCTTTTAATCCTATAATGCAACAGTTGCAACATGACCCGTTTCTCCGAAGAAACAAGCAGTCATTTTTTCGAAATGCTCTGTGAATGCACCACTTTTGTTGGTTTAGCTTCACTTTGAAACACCCATCCAGTCGATTTCTGTCTAGTTTCAGTCTTATATGAATATATCCGTGTTTTGTCACCTGTTACGATGTTATATAGACAATTTGAACGACCTCCGTCGAACTTTTTTAGTATCGTATTTCCTTGCACCACTTGCCACGTACTTGTTTTTGCGTGTCTTTCAAATTGTGAAGGATTCAACGACTGCAAAGCTTCCTGACATGCAACTGATCGTGCAAAATTGTATGTATTTGTTTCGCCACAATGCCTTCGTGTGCGTCTATCTCACTATGTTATATGCTGATCTGCTAAAATCGTTTCACACAGAGCATTGATAAATCTATGAAACCTGTGATAATAACTTCTTGGCAACGAGTTGCGTTAAGATGCATTTAACAGCACTACTGTTGTTAAGAAAAATAACATACCGATACTTTGTTAGCTTTTAATCACATGTTGGCAGTACTGACGTAAATTGTGGGTGGCACTGTCACTCTATGTCAAATTTGATGTTCCTAGGTTATGGTTTGTTTGTTATTTGACACAGACTGACTCAAAACTTAACCTGCTAATCTCAAATTTAACATAACCTGACAGTGGTACCAACAATATAGTATTCAGTGACTTATGGTTTTTATCTTACTAGTGATACCACCACAGCTATAGCAGATATATCGAGAGATCCAAAAAAAACTGTTCCTCAGCGGGCTGTGGAAATTCAACGTATGAATAATATGTTGGTGACACTGTACGTCAATGTCAAATTCGAGGTTATTAGGTTAGGTTTTCCGTCAGTTATGACACAAAATGACGCAAATCCTAACCTGCTAACCTCGAATTTGACATTGACGTACAGTGTCACCAACATATTATTCAAACGTTGAATTTCCACAGCCCGCTGAGGAACAGTTTTTTTTGGATCTCTCGATATGTCTCGCTGTTGTAAGTATCATTAATAAAAAATTTTCTTATTTCTTGAAAAAAATTAGTATTTTAGGATAAAATAAACCGTGTTACGTTATACGGAATGTTATCTGCTTTCTACATTACTCGAGAATTATAAAGAACTCGCTCCTAACGTCGCTCATTCATTCAAACTATTCTTTCGTAATGTAAAAAGCTTGATAACGTTACTTGCATCGTAAATTACTATTACGCTGGGTTGCATAGCTCAGTGGTTAAGCATTCTGGCTACTGATCTAAGGGTCAGGAGTTCGATACTCGATCCCGGTAAGGTTTTTAAATAATAAAAATCTGGTGTGATACACTCACACAACTTCCTTTTACAGTGATCTTATAATTAGTCAAAAATTTAATTTTTAATTTTTAAGCATTTGTCAAAAATTTTCAAAAATTACGAATTCTACAAAAACGGTACAAAATAGAGCGTTAGTTGAAGAGACAAATTTTCTCTAAAATCTTAAGCAGAATTCAAAAATGTAATAATATACCGGGTGTTCCATTTAAAATAGGAGTTAATAAAAAAATAAAAAAAAAAACAAAAGAAACCCACTTTAGAAGTTTTCAACTGGAAAATCACCTATCTCACGTCAATGCACATTAAAAATGTAATAAAAATGTAAAGTTTGAAAAAAATCGTTAGAGCCGTTTTTGAAAAAATCGAAAAAAACTGAAAAATCACAAGAGTAAACACCTACTTCCGGTTATGCGATTTTCTTCAAAAGCTTGCTGTCTCATCTACATAGTACACAAAACTTATATATGAAGTTTCAACGCCATACCTCTTTTCGTTTTTGAGATATTCTGTTCACAAACAGACACACAGACAGACACACAGACACACAGACAGACACACAGACAGACAGACACACAGACCAATGAAAAAAAATATGTTTTTTGGGATCAGGGGACCCTAAAACGTGAAGATCTGTTGAAAACTCAATTTCGAATTTTTGGGGTGAATCCAATACTTCCTTTATCGTAAAAGGAAGTAAAAAATGCGGATGAAAACCTCTACAAAATTCCATCATTCGGAAGTGCATGCCTAGACCTTGTCCATGGAGTTGGCAAAAAGGCTTACTCCCCACAACAAATACTAACTAATACTAACGTTATTTACAGCAAGGTCCTACTTAATAAATCATAACCTCTTTTTATAGCAAAATTTCTTAGTTTTCTCTCATTTCCATCCCTTATTTTTTAAAAATTTTAATTTATTGGTATATTAGCTACTTCTTGAGTGTGTTTTTTTATTGCACATTTTAGCGTTCAATGACTTGTTCGTCACCTTGCGTCCAATGTTTTAACCATGTCTGTCTTATCAAATTTTTCTATTGGATCATTGCTTCACATTCATTATAAAACCATTCGTGCTGTTTTTTTTTCGTCGTGAATCCTATTACTTGTTCTGCTGTGCTCTTCTTGAGCTTTTTCAGAGTTCTCAAATTCTCTATTTCTTGTTTGAAATTTCTCTATGGTGGTTTTTATTACAAAAAAATAAACAATCTGTGAAAAGCCAAAATAATCTTCGAAATTTATTGAAAAAGAAAACAAGATCATTTTGAATAAAATAAACTGCCAAAACAAAATGATGATTAGTAATCCACGAAAATTTTATGCTCTACAGATGTCCTTTTATCTTGTTGCATAATCTTTCTCTTTTAACGAAATATTTTATTGATTTTTATGCTGTGTGGCAGTTATATTGGGCACACTGTATATACTTCATTGCTTTTAATGTATTTTATGTAAACTGTGTTATGGTCAGAATGCGTTCATACGTTTACAGGTCATTGAGCACGGTCTGGTTAATTTTGGAGTCTATGGCGCATGTTTTGAACTTCACACGTGCTCTTGCTTGTCGTGATTCGCTCTCTTCATTGCATGCTATGATTCCAAACAATTAAGTTTCTATTTTGGCTCGCCCAGAGTTGAGCGGGCTTTTTTAGTTAGTTATGCTGTAGCGGTTTAATGCTACTCTGGTGACTAAGAGACAAATTCCTCTTGCATCAATCTGACGGATTCTGGATAGCAAGCTGTTGGAATTCATTTGGCATGTGACCCAGATTTGGGCTGCAAGTAGGAGTCCCAAATAACACCCGGATGTTAATGTAAAGTTCGCACAGTTCTATGTGCACGTGGCGTCCTTGAGCCAATTGCAGCGTGAGCCCGTAGTTCTCCTACCGGGCTGTACGTGTACCGTTCTAGTGGGGCTAGGTGCTCAATGAAAGAGCTTATGTAACGGGTGTTGTTTCCATTTCTTTTAACACCATTTGAATGCTGTGTACAGTGATCCTGTGGCTCTAAGTACCTTTGCCTTGCTGCACTGGTTTGGCAGTCCTGCCTGGATCCCCTCAGAATCCCATGGGTTCTACATTTGTTATTGAACTCTTGCTGCCTATCGCAGTTTGCTTAACAATCTCCATGGTACCCTTCAGGACCCATTTGAACGAGTAAACTAGTATGATTAATAATTTTCATCCTCGGAGTTTGTGTTTCAAGGTGCACCTTATTTTTGTATATATTTATAGAATAATCACCTGTACTGCGTACCTACTGGCTTGTATGCAATTTATTTTCTGTGATTATACATTGATATTATTACGTCGTCTTGTTTGTGTTACTGCCACCTGGTTATTTTGTGTGCTTTCTTTGAGAGTATTGTGCTTCTTTTGAGTTTATGAATTCTTTGATACCTGGATTCACTTGTTATTATTTAAAGATTTGTTGGTGCCCGTCTTTGCGATTTAATGAACTTTATTACTTATAATGAACTGCAAATCGTTTCCATAGAGGTAGTCTGGGTAGTCTGTATCCACATAGTCACTTGATTTTGAGAGAATTAGCCGACGAACCAAAATCTGCTATCAACTATCAACCGTAATTTTTGGCCAAGATCTATATCCTTAACACAGTTCTAACTGCCGGTCTTATAAAGGCCACTAATCTGACGTTAACTTTAATTCGCTGTTAAAATAAACAAAAGCGCATCAAAACGTCAGTGCTTATGACATTTTATTCAATAGTAAACAAATTTTGATGCGCTTCTGTTTATTTTAACAGCGAATTAAAGTTAACGTCAGATTAGTGGCCTTTATAAGACCGGCAGTAATAAGTGTTGTAAATTTAATCGTATTTGTAGTAATAATTGAAACCAAGCCAAATAAAACATCTTAGTTTCCTCCACAAAGATTCATTGAATACTAAATTGAATGGGTTGGCATTGGTGACATGTTTTGAAACCAATACACTTCATCTTCAGGCCAAAATGTAGTTGCATGCAAAGCTTCAACGCTGAAAGCACATGTGTACATTGTTAAAATAATGAAACCCTTAACGTATTGTTTTTCATAGGAGCTCCAGCTGATAGATGCTCTTGATGGTGTAGCCAATGTCTATGAGATACCAGTGGATGTGGGAGAAAAAAGTATCCCCATCTCTAATGAGCGAATGAGTGCCCCCCTATCGCTGTTTCAAAAGTTCGAGCATTCCAGAGCAGCCAGTGTCTATGAGATACCAGTGGATGTGGGAGAAATAAGTATCCCCATCTCTAATGAACGAATGAGTGCCCCCCTATCGCTGTTTGAAAAGTTCGAGCAATCCACAGCAGCCAGTGTCGATGAGATACCAGTGGATGTGGGAGAAATAAGTACCCTCATCTCTAATGAACGAATGAGTGTCCCCCTATCGCTGTTTGAAAAGTTCGAGCATTCCAGAGCAGCCAGTGTCTATGAGATACCAGTGGATGTGGGAGAAATAAGTATCCCCATCTCTAATGAACGAATGAGTGCCCCCCTATCGCTGTTTGAAAAGTTCGAGCAATCCACAGCAGCCAGTGTCGATGAGATACCAGTGGATATGGGAGAAATAAGTATCCTCATCTCTAATGAACGAATGAGTGTCCCCCTATCGCTGTTTGAAAAGTTTGAGCAATCTTATTGGGCACAGCTGGAAGCCCAGAAGCGGGAGAAAATGCGTTTCCTGCCACTACAGAGAGAGATGTTAGATTACAATCACAAATCATGCATAGTGACGCGAATTGACTACAAGAAGTCTGTTGATGGGACAAACACTTCCAGTAAACTGCCGAAGAATTTCAGTGGTTCAAATTCGTTACATGCTGATGGTTTATCTATGTTAAATTTAAGAAGTGAACAAATAGACAACCCTAGTGCTTCTAGCTTTCCGTCTCCGACTAGTTGTGTTCCCCCGGCTGTTAATCTGTTCAATTCAGGTATGTTTGGAACATCTATTGTGATGACATGTTAATATTGTACTATGGAAAGTAATTCAAAATATTTAATTAATAGAATGTAATTCCTACTGATTTTTTCAGTGCTTTTGAAATAGTTAGGTAATAATTGAGAGAATAACTAGCATAGTGCTGATAAAAATAGTAGACAGCATTTTATAGAGAATTTGGTAAAGTTATACTCTTGGTTTTGTTTCTGAAAACCGTTAATTGCATTATAATAGGCATAAACTTCTTAAAAAGTATACCATATCTTTCTTTTATTAAAGTAGTTACCATCGGATGATGGCAATGTGGTCAAAAGCATTGAAAATCTCTACTTTTTGGGGTGCCTTAGAGGTTTGATCCTGCCTAGTTTATTTTGCAATGAGGAGGATCAATTCAGTTTTGCACAAGCACTTTAGAAAGATACGAACTTCTAATTTTCTGAGATCTCAAAAGAAAAATTATGAGGCACTGTCTGTCATAGTTTTTAAAAATCGGGTTTCTTTTGAAATAAGCTTTTGGCAGATGGATACTGTAACGCCACGTTTATGGAGGCCCTATCCTACCTTACTTTAAATTTTAATTGCTCTTTGTTTGCTAGCTAACTCGGTCGTCAATGCACAAGACACGTTTCTTCCCTTAGGGTGGCTATAGGATGGTCAATACAGCTTTGCTGTGAGCCAGCCTGGTTTACACCTATAATCCTGAAAATAAACACTAACCCCACTAGAAATAAAAGCCAGGCTGCTTACATAAACTTCATCTTACTCTATATGAAGGTATACATACATACATAATCAATACATAAATCCCTTATACTGTTTACACAGTGTCGGGGTGCCGGATGCTGTTGAGGGTATGTGCATTTTTAAATTCGGCGGAGGTACTTGAGGTAGTGGAGCCTGTCTAAGCTAGGACACTACGCCTGCTCTCCACATGTTCACCCGTCCAAGTACTGACCAAGCAGACTGGAGCTTAACTTTTACAAGTACCATGAGATGTGCAACACCCCTCGGCTGTACTGCCGGCCATACATACATATATTTGGTTTGGGAAGACTAGGGCTTTTCGGATCCGTCGAGAAATTATAACAGTGATAGTGGCATACGGGCCAAATGAGGATGAAAATCAAACAGAAAAGGATAGTTTCTGGGAAAGATTACAGGAAACCAGTGAAAGGAAAAAGGGAAAACTGATAATAGCAGGAGACCTTAACGCTAGAGTAGGTAGAGACGCGGGAAAATGGGGAGGCGTAATAGGAAAAAGTGGCGAGGAAAAATTGAACAAAAATGGGAAAAAGCTGCTTGAATTTTGTTTAGATAACAACCTAGTAATATCGAATACCCATTACGACCATAAGGAGATACACAAGTATACAAGAGAAATGGCTAGCAGGGGTGAAAGATCAGTAGTAGATTACATAATTGTAGAACGTGAAAATAGAAGGGAAGTGAAAGATGCGAGAATCAAAAGGGGCTACGAAATAGGTAGCGACCACTACCTACTGGAAGCAGTAATGAAAAAGAGGGGCACACCAAAGAGCAACGAGACAAAAACGAAATACATAAAAAAAGAGAAGATCAAAACCCACAAGCTAAGATTGATAGAAGTAAGGGAGGAGTACCAAAAGGCCCTAACAGAAGAAATAACCAAAAAGGGGCAGAGCGATAGTAAAAATGTAAATGAAAGATGGGAAAATCTAAAAGGATCGATACTAAAAGTAGCAAGCAAGATATGCGGACACACCAGAGTAGGTACCGGTAAGAAGAGAACGGCGTGGTGGAATGAAGAGGTCCAAAGAGAAACAAGAGAGAAGAAGAAACTCTGGAAAAGATACATACAAAACAAAACCGTAGCGAACTACGAAGACTACAAGAGACAGAGGAGGCTGGTAAAGAAACTAGTACTGGAGGCTAAACAAGAATCGTGGGAAGAATTTGGAAGACTGATGGAAAGAAATAGTAAAGAAAACCAGAAAATGTTCTACAGAGTAATTAAGAATTTCAAGAATAAGCCAGAATACAAATTAAAGCAAGTTAAAAACAATAAAGGGGAGGTACTGATAGAAGAAGATATGATCATTAACAGGTGGAAAGAATACTTTGAAGAACTTCTAAATCCAGAGGAAAACAGTGAGGTAACAGGGGAAGAGAACGCCAAGGAGAGGGAAAGAGAAAGTATGCCCACAGAAGACGGTATCAATACAACGGAACTAAACGAGGCACTAGAGAGAATGAAGACCGCAAAAGCACCAGGAGTAGATGAGGTAGGACCCGAACTATTAAAATACATGGGAGAAAAGGCCAAAGAAGAATTTCTTACCATCTTAAATTTATGTTGGAGACAGAAAGTGATTCCAGATGAATGGAAGATTGGGGTCATCTTACCCATTTATAAGAAAGGAGATACTAATGAATGCTCAAATTATAGAGGAATCACTTTATTATGCATGGCGTTAAAGGCATATGAAAGAATCCTGGAAAATAAACTGAGGGGAGTAGTCGAAGACCAGCTAGAGGATGTTCAGAGTGGCTTCAGGCCAGGACACAGTGTACAAGACCATACTTTCACACTACAACAAGCAATCGAGAAGAAACTAGCGAAAGACAAGGAAATATATGCCTGCTTCATCGATATGAAAAAAGCCTTTGACACAGTCAGCAGGAACAAAATATGGGAGAGCTTAAGAAACAAACGAGTAAACGAACACCTAATAGGAGCAATAAAAAGTATTTATGAAGAGACTGTCAACCAAGTAAGAACATGCAACAGGCTATCGAGGAAGTTCTCCACAACAGAGGGAGTTAGACAAGGGAGCGTCCTTAGCCCATTATTATTCATATGTGCGATGGATGATGCAATTAAAGAGTGCCAAACGAGGATGGAGAAATTTGTAGTGGGATACAAGAATCTCCAACCTGTACACCTGGAGACCTGTGCCTTTGCAGATGATATTGTGCTGTTGGCCAACTCGGGGAAAAATCTGGAGAAGAACTTAAAAATATGGACGGAAGTACTGATGACACAAAAGCTTCAATTGAACGTAGAAAAAACAAATACTATGGTAATCAGCAAAAACAAAACTCAGGTTAGAGTTACAATCGAAGGAGAAAGCATAGAGCAAGTGGAAACGTACAAATACTTGGGAAGCATAGTAAACAGCGAAGGGAACATAGAAGACGAATTAAATAAAAGAATCCAGTCGGCTAATAGAATCTATTACTCACTACAGAATAAATTCCTCAACCACAAGGAGATAACTAAAAACACAAAGATATCAATATATAAATCCATGTACCTGCCTGTACTACTTTATGGAGGAGAAAACTGGATTTTAACTGATAGACAACAAGGAAGATTGCAAGCAGCCGAAATGAAATTCCTTAGAAGAGTGCTAGGGGTAAGAAGGATAGAAAGGAGAAGGAATGTGGATATAAGGAAGGAACTAGGGGTGAAATCAGTAGAAGAAACTCTCAAAGACAAGAAACTCATGTGGTTCGGACATCTAGTAAGAATGGGAGAGGAGAGACAAGCAAAGAAGATATGGGAAGCAAGACCAATAGGAAAGAATCGAAGGGGAAGGCCAAAAAGAACTTGGAACAGCTCGGTTGAAGCGATCCTGAAAGAGGCAGGAGAAAATTGGAACGCAGCCAAAGAAAAGGCAAAAAATCGGAAGAAATGGAAAAAATTTGTAAACGGGAGGAAGGTAAACGAAACAACAGAAGGAGAAGACACCTCGACACCCTAGGGTACAAGAGGACGGATTATGTATGTATGTAATTCCTACTGATTTTTTCAGTGCTTTTGAAATAGTTAGGTAATAATTGAGAGAATAACTAGCATAGTGCTGATAAAAATAGTAGACAGCATTTTATAGAGAATTTGGTAAAGTTATACTCTTGGTTTTGTTTCTGAAAACCGTTAATTGCATTATAATAGGCATAAACTTCTTAAAAAGTATACCATATCTTTCTTTTATTAAAGTAGTTACCATCGGATGATGGCAATGTGGTCAAAAGCATTGAAAATCTCTACTTTTTGGGGTGCCTTAGAGGTTTGATCCTGCCTAGTTTATTTTGCAATGAGGAGGATCAATTCAGTTTTGCACAAGCACTTTAGAAAGATACGAACTTCCAATTTTCTGAGATCTCAAAAGAAAAATTATGAGGCACTGTCTGTCATAGTTTTTAAAAATCGGGTTTCTTTTGAAATAAGCTTTTGGCAGATGGATACTGTAACGCCACGTTTATGGAGGCCCTATCCTACCTTACTTTAAATTTTAATTGCTCTTTGTTTGCTAGCTAACTCGGTCGTCAATGCACAAGACACGTTTCTTCCCTTAGGGTGGCTATAGGATGGTCAATACAGCTTTGCTGTGAGCCAGCCTGGTTTACACCTATAATCCTGAAAATAAACACTAACCCCACTAGAAATAAAAGCCAGGCTGCTTACATAAACTTCATCTTACTCTATATGAAGGTATACATACATACATAATCAATACATAAATCCCTTATACTGTTTACACAGTGTCGGGGTGCCGGATGCTGTTGAGGGTATGTGCATTTTTAAATTCGGCGGAGGTACTTGAGGTAGTGGAGCCTGTCTAAGCTAGGACACTACGCCTGCTCTCCACATGTTCACCCGTCCAAGTACTGACCAAGCAGACTGGAGCTTAACTTTTACAAGTACCATGAGATGTGCAACACCCCTCGGCTGTACTGCCGGCCATACATACATATATTTGGTTTGGGAAGACTAGGGCTTTTCGGATCCGTCGAGTCCGGGTAGTATGAAGTCGGACCCGTCGAGTCCCAAGTCCGGGTTCAGATCCACTGTATCAAATAACTTGCTTGTAAAGAGTAATCTGGTTTCCTCTTTGCACGTTCAATGCTAAAATGGATTGGCCCAACTTGAAGCTGATGTAGCCGCTTTCTGCTGGAAATTATCTGGACCTCGGAGATGCTTTCCAAGGTTGCACTTCACTCTGAAAGCTGTTGTCAGCCCCAAAAGCTACCAAAGCAAGCCACCGTGTACCTCACTATTGCACCACCAATCTCAAGCGTCGGCCTTATCTTGTCGGACCTCTGCTCCGTGTGACAACTTGTTCGCGAATGTCTGTTTTAGCGCCAACACTTATCACATCCATTCTAATAATAGACGCAATCGATGTGCCTTACAGCTAAGCGTGCAAACTCACTTGGCGCGCTTTTTAAATACACTCTTAACATGCTACAATATAAAAACTACAGCACAGCTCTACGCTAGTGTGTTTAAATATTAGGCAGCGCTATGGTGAAACGAGTCAGGCCCATTACAATACATTGTTTAAGATATCGAGACTTACCTAAGGCAAAGTTTCTATCGCTCTTACGACTTCTCTTAAATTTCATTCATAAAAATTAGGTAGGTTATACTGTCGTACCCGTGAGTTTTACAATGGCACTGAACATATAGAGTTGATTAATAGAAGGAGTAAAATTGTAATATTTTCATGAAACACTTATTTTTGTATCTCTTATCTTCTCCCCTGTTTGAAATGGACTGCTAGACCTTATACAATTTTTATTTTACTACAGAAGGTCTTTCTAGTGGGGGGTAAATGTGGAATTCTCGCCCACCGTCTGTCTTATTCCTCACGAAACAGCATATTTGCCTTTGTCTCACGTATAAGAAATTGAAATCGCTGAGAAGTAATTAGCTAGAAAAATTTACCTTTCGCTGTCGTAATAATAATAATGATAAATCGTTTATTTTGCAAATTTATAAAAGAGCTGAATACAGTTTATAAAATTGGTTAGCCGTAACATTTTAGTAAATACACTTAAACGAATTCAAACGTGAGATATTACAATAAATATTTAGTACAAAACAGGCTAGTTAGTTATAACAAACAAAAACAGATGTTTTTTTAAAGTGAATGGATTTTTAAGTTTTTTTACTCGGACACGATTTATTTATATATTTTAGAGACTGGCAACTAAAACTTTTTAAAAAAATGGTTCACTGCGATGTACAGAGACACTCACAGTTTCTGCACTATGCCTTAATTTGAGTGGGTGGTTTGTCTCATGAAAGTCAATTATATCAAACAAGTAGTTTGGTTCTCCAGTTTTGTATATCATACAACATAGATGTACGCAACGTCTTCCTACTTGCTTGAGTTGTTGGCCAATGTGATCTCTCCATGATACGTAACGAGCAAATGGAACATGGACCGTAAATTGTGTCATATATTTGTTATCCTGAATACGAGTTGCTGCTGTGATGAAAATAATTACAAGCACAAAGCGCGAGTGATTAATTTCCAAAAACAGCAGCAACAAGTAATGAATGAATGACGAATACTGAAGCAAAACTCAGAGCAAGAGTTGTATTTAAAGTACGATTTAATGGAACAAGAATGTGCATTTAGATGTTTATCTGATATAAATATTGTCGCTAATAATGATAACATTATTATTACTCTCTTGGTGCTTTTCATTTGACGTAAATATTGCCGAAATAATGAAAGGCTGCTATTGGTTGAGTGCACAGAAACGGAATCAATTGATCGGTCACGTTATTTTGAATGGAAATGGGTTCTTGATTATCAAATAATCATTTCTGTTTACACGAGATATATTGTTTGGCAATCCTTCGGACTCGCGTGTTTGCCTAAAACAATATATCGAGTGGAAACAGAAATGATATGATAATCAAGAAGACACGAGTTGCATTCGGCTAGATTATATCAAGAGTCAATAAACAACGTTTGAACAGTTTATTTATAAATATTAAAAGTACAGTTAGGGTGGTTGTTATGACGATTGTACTTTCAGCAGATAATACGATGTTTGTGAAGGTATTTGACTATTAGTTATTAGTCAAGAAGGTATATGATTATCACCGTTGCTATGTACATTATCAAAAGTTCATCTACATTATTAAAAGTTCTTTCTTGCCATCAACAATATTTTTAAGAATTCGAGTTTGCTCGCCAACAGGAATTTTAAATGAATCACGTATTTTTTGGAATATTTTTTTTATATTTGTACCCCATCGATTCAAATTCAAATTTAATGGTTTAATAAATTGTGAAGAGTAAAATGGCTAGTCCAGTTGGAATTTCAAATATTCATTGTCCAAGTAGTTGAAAGTTTTTCTACAGTCTGAACATTAGATTTTAAATATTTTTAAACAATACTGATCGAAATCTAAAAATTAGTAAGAGATATTGACAAAAATACAGTTTATTATAAGCTCAATTATTTACAGAAAATATTTTTCCAACTTTTTTAAGTACAGTCAGACCTCGCCGTTCGCGGGGGTTATGTTCCAGAAGAATGCCGCGAAGCGCAAAACCGCGATGCGCAATTAAACACATAAATGATAAAAAAAATTCAAAAATTTTTATTTACTTATGGCCAGTCTTATGAAGGTCACTAACCTGACCTTAACTTTAAATCGCTGTTAAAATAAACAAAAGCTCATCAAAACGTTGGCGCTTGTGACATATTATTCATTAGTAAACAAATTTTTATGCGCTTTTATTTATTTTATCAGCGAATTAAAGTTAACGTCAGATTAGTGGCCTTCATAAGACTGGCCGTTAGTGTGTGAACGGCAAAGCAAATATCCGCGAACGGCGAAGAAAAGGGAGCACAAGGGTGCCCCGCGTAAAATCAAATCAGCGAACCGCAAAACCGCGAACGGCAAGGTCTGGCTGTATTTCGAAATTACTTGTGCTTTTGAATATCTTTTTAAATTCTTCAAAGCAGCTTTGAGCGGCTGATATTACTAATTAATCAGAAATAAATTTGACTTAAATTAAGTTTTATTGTGCCTGATATAAGTCTCTAGCAGAAATTAGAGGATGTCCCATAATTTTCTATCACTTTTATTTTGTTTGTATGTTATGAGCAAAGTCTAGCCATATCGAATATGAGGTACCTTAGACACTGACCGCTGTGATCATATGGTCAAAGTCCTACATAGAATTTTGCCGAGATTAAGGACTTCCAATCCCAGCAATGGATTTTTTGCATACTAAAAAAAACTATAGCTAAGTGAGCATTTTGCACAATTTTATATTGCCACATTTATTTAGGGTACCATGATTTTTTTTAACCACTGGCAACATCAGATTTCTCTTATATTTAGGTAAATGATGACACATTTTTTTATCTAATCGGTCATGAAATTAAAAACTCCATAGCTTTTAGAGATTCTTAATTTTATACAAACAATAATAGATGACCACAGCAGTCGGTGTCAAAGGTATCTGGTACTCGGCATGCCTAGACTTTGTCTATTACAAACAAACAAAATAAAAGTAATTGAAAATTATGGGACACCCTCTAGGCCTCTACGAATGTTTTTTTTACTGTATTGATAAATTTTAAGTTTCCCTCCATGCCAGATAAAAACTTTGAATATTTAAAATTACAAACTACATAATGTGCTGCCAACAAATTAGATCTGCCAATATAAATCTACTGTCTCGCCTAGTTCCAAAACAACTAAATGGCTTTTAATTGTACAGCAATCACAAACCAAAGACTTTTTGATTATATTATATTTAATTATGGACTCATCCCTTCTTCTTAAGGTGCCGTCTCCTTTCGGAGGTTGGCTATCATTATGGCTATTCTAGTTTTTGACACTGCAGCTCTGAATAGTTCCAGAGAGGTACATTCAAACCACTCTCTTAAGTTCCTTAGCCAGGAGATGCGTCTTCTTCCTGGTGGTCGTTTTCCTTCAATTTTTCCTTCCATTATCAGCTGTAACATGTTATATCTTTCTCCGCGCATCATCTCTATGTTATATTATTAATACATATACATCATTATTAACCGGGAATGTGCCAATGACTTAGAAAGCCTCAAAGATCATCCTAATACAGAAACAAGAACCATGGATTTAACTAATCTGTCTCAAAGTTGTTGGAAAAAATTGTGCACAATCAGGCAATGCAATATGTTGAAGAAAATTATATACTACTAATGGCCCGATCAGGGTTCAAGAAGGCTCATGGTACAGCTACGGCATTGATAAAAATTAATGATGATATCATTTCAGCCCATGATCAAGGTCTCGCTGCATTATGGTTCCGTTGGATATGTTAAAAGCATTTGACAGTATTTGTCATAAGTTACTAATTTTAAAGGGTTATTCTTAAGGCTTTAGAGGACTATCACGGGAATAGTTCAGAGAATAACTACTTCACTGAAAAGAGCAGGTAGAACCGGGAAGCCCACAAGGTCCTGTGCCGTCCAACTTCTACAAGTTGAAAGAGGAGTCCCACAGGGATCCATATTGGGCTCCCTACTGTTTAATGCCTATGTTGTGGACATTGCACCCTGTAATACTCATTAGTCATTACTATGCAGACGACGTTCAAATCAAGCTAAGTTTCAAACCAGGAGAAGCCAAGTCAATGAAGACTTGCAAGCAATTTTAGAGTGGACCATTGAGACTAAAAATAAATGTTGGCAAAATGGACGCAATTACTTATCTGTGGTAAAACAACTCAAAACATTATAGTCTAAGAGCTGGTGACATTTTTTAGTGATTATTTAGTAAAGGCCTATTTTTTGAGAGGTTGTAAGTATATGTCAAAATTCGAGGTTAGCAGGTTAGGTTTTGCATCAACCATCAACCTTTCATATGGTTAATTCTAAAGGAAAATGTACAGTATAAACAACACCGTTATCAAAAATCTATACCAGTCAGTATAAACCACACCGTCATCACTCATCACCTGGAAGACTCACGATGAGCCAGTGAAATATCTTGTCCTCCATCTTGAAACTAAGTTAACTTGAAACTTTCACATTCTCCAGGAACTAAATCAAGGGTTCTGAAGACGCTCAAAACTCTTCCCATTAATAAACGGGAAGTCGTCACTGGAAAGGGAATGCACCGTACTAATTTATAAATACACTAATAAGGTCGATGGTGATGTATACCAACATGATATGGGGAAATGCTTAAACATATCACTTGCACAAAGTCCTTCAAAACAACGTACTACGAATAGCTGTAGAGTGTAGACTCCCCCTGATGCAGAGTAACAAGTAGAGCACCGAGGAGCCACTCTTCAACAAGGGGGAGAAGGAGTTCAGAGCATTTGTGAGAAGAAATTGAAGAAGTACCGTATGGAACCGAAGGATGGGAAGAACAGTGGGTAGACCTTTGCCCGATTTCCCGACAGCGGGATCACGGCTAAATCTGAAATCTGAAGTGAATTCTTGAGGTTATAATGATTGAAAGTTGTCAAGAATGTTTCTAAATTCTCAATATTGTTTTGAAAATCTCGAAGTTGTTTTAAACATCTTCTGTTGGATTTGCTTTTGAAAATCTCGTGGTATTTTGAAATTCTTAGGTCGTTTTTGAATTGCAAAGGTCGTTTTGCAATTCTCAGATTGGGTTTATACAGTGTCCGGCATAAATTTGGACAGAAATATAATTTTTGTTTATTATCATTATCAGAAAAAATTGCTCAAGAATAAAGTACCCTTATTTTTCAAAATATACATAAATGTTATTGGGAAGAGTTGCTTAGAATTGAAAGAAGGTGTCAAATATGATATCACAGTCACTTCCTTCAAAACACAATTTTCACTGAATTTTCCAAGTTTCTCTTACCCTTTCCGAAAGTAAGATTCTTCAAAGTTCACTTGTCATCAGATACAATAAGGATGTATTGTCAAGCTTGAGTTTCGCTTCCTTAGCAATCATGTTATGTATTAAAGTGTCCTTACGACACCCGCTGATAGGCGAGTATCGAATACTAAGTAAATTCGGGAAATGGAGCACGCTCACCCTGGGAAATCGATAAAACAGGCTAAAGGCCTCGGCTCGAATGCGCTCAGGGAGATGGGCGTGGTTCACACCGGCACGCCACAGGGCAAGCGCTACGTGATATGTGCAGATCGTTGTTAAAGAGAGGGCGCCACCAAATCCAAAATCGGGGTTCCCACGTTCAACCGGACCTGGAGAGTCAAACGGGGTGAGAAGCACTCTCAGTACTCCTTCGGGAAAATACTCAAATAACTATTTCGGGAAAATACTCACATAACTATTTCGGGAAAATACTCGATTAACTATTTCGGGAGAATACTCAAAAAACTAAAGCGGGAGCCACGGTACAGTACCAGACGCGACCACCTACCTGGAATGCCCTTCCTCCGCGTTCCGGCCTCACCTCACAACTGTTGTGGCACAGTGACACAGTCACCCTGTAACATACATGCACAAGACGCAACAGTATCAAGGAAAAGACGATAAGGTTAATACATCTATTTGATCACCATCAGTGACCTATTGAACATAGTACAAGACACAAATGTAGCAACTCGAAAATACTGGTTTAAATGGTACGCCCAACTGGGTAAGCGCTTAATGTTAATGGAGGGGTGCACAGCCGATCCGGACGCCAGATCTAGGCCGGAAGTGAAGAATGAACGTAGGCTAAAGCCCCAACGGCTTGATGCTGTTACGCGGGAAAACAAACCTGAATTTGGGCCCGAGTCCCCCGAGCGCCCTGTATAACGACGCACAAGCCACACAGATTGGTTTATGCGATAAATGCGCTACAATTAAAACGGCCTCACGGCACAAAGGTTGCCGCCCAACAGTGAATTTTTAAGCGGAATGTACGTTGCACTGTACTATTTCACACGCGGCTTTGCGTAAGCGTGCGATATTTGTCAAGCCGGCATTGGCACGCCACAGTAAATTTTTGACGGAGTGTACGTCCCACAATCATTGACTTTACAGTTAATTAAAATGCAAGAAGCGGCGCAATTAATGCCAGCTGATAAAGCAAGCGTTAACTCACGACAGTGAATTTTATGCGGATTGTACGACGCACAGTTCATTTATTTTCAGCAAACTTAAATGCAAGAAGCGGCGTAATTAAGGCCAGCTGATGAAGCAGGCATTAACTCGCAACAATGAATTTTATGCGGAATGTACGACGCACAGTTCATGTATTTACAGCAAACTTAGATGCAAGGAGCAGCGTAATTAAGTTAGCGGCGGCACAAAGCTATTACAGTACCTTACCTTATTAGTTCAGCCGACGGCAGACAGAGAGGCACTCCACACAGCAATGGACAGGCATCTAGTACCTACGTGGCTACAGCGATACAGGGAAATGGCTAAATGTCCTCCTTGATCCCCTTTTGGTGATGAAAATTTGCGTTGACTGACCCCGGTCATGCAATTTGTTGACGACGTGACCGTTACATGGATAAATACAGAGATCGTGATCCCGCATAATTAGCAACAAGCGGATTAAAAGGCTAACAAGCCTACATAATACTGTATTTACCGTAACGGCCCGTAAGAAGAGAACGAACTGCCACCAACCAAGTTCACTCACGCTTGACTCCCTGGGGACTGACGCGAACAAACAAAAACCAACAGGACGGCCGCCCCCGCAGCGCTAAGCGCCGGGGAGTGACAAACTCGCCTTAACACATCTGTAGGCTCTGCCACGAAACAAGCGTGCGTAACGTGCACCTGGGGTGACGAAAAGCGCCTCGACCAATCGCACCGTAGGCTATGACTGTACAACCTTTATGAATTATTGCGTTCGGAAGCCAGGGGCGTACGAAATTTAAGAAAGGCTATGCTTGATGCTAAATTTGCAGTTTTATGCGACGTACTATTGCTTTAAGGGTATATATAATTAATTAAGCGACTGGGAAATAACAAAATGGCCTGACAACCAGAAAATTACATTAATCGAAATTAGTGCTAAAAAATGTAATGCTTTTGTGTCCAATGTAAAATAACACAGGTTGTATATTCAAAAACATCAATAACAATTATAAGAGAGGTGGCCACATAGAATGAAATAATTGTTGAAGTTTCCTTTACTATTATAAATATTTGTTATAACATTTAAATTTTAAAATTATAATTGCTTTGAATGGTTATTGATTTTCGGATTGTTTATTATTACATTTTTGGAGACACTGTCAAAAATGTGTTTTTTTAATCTTTATACCGTTCATTCTAGATTTACTTGTCACGGTAAGAAAAAGAACTACAAACCAGTCGAAAAACCAGATTGTATCTAAAACTTCACCAGGAGCCCCATCGTCCACAGTGAAGCGACTGAGAGGTAATTTATTTACATCTAAAGTAGTGATTGTTTAAAAAAACAAGTTGCTCATCGTTTGTAACATTACAACATTTGTTTCTATTTTAGGTAGACCTAAAAAAAGCCAATGAAGTAGTTGATGAAAAGAGCAATACCACCAATGCAGGAATTTTGTGTGTACGGGTGCGCCTTACCAATTATTGTTCTTAACTATTTTGTTTTTTATATAATCGCTTGAAACACTTATTTTTTTTAGCCAGAATACACAGTTACATGCATTTACTCTACATGTATCAAAATCATACAGGCTCGAATAATCTTGAGAGGATATATTATGTTCTTATGTACGAGTGTGGCTCACCAATAGTATTATTCTTAACGGTTTTGTTTGTTAGATAATCGCTTAAAAAACTTATTATTATTTTACACCGTTATATGTATTTGCATTTCATGTATTCAAATCAAATCCCTTTTTTCTTCTATGAACAAAACTAAATAAAATATGTTGAAAAGTAAATTAAATATGTAATTTATGAATTCCTTGTATAGGCAATGGGCGTTTGCTAGTATCATCCACCCATTTCCTGTTTCTTTTATTAAACTCGTCTACTCATTGTATTTTTGGCCTCACTATTCTTTTTCTTGCTAAAGTTGGAATTAGGCAAAAGCCTCCGCTTTCCATCTTCCTTCGTTTTCGCCCATCATTCTTATCCTCTTTGCTGTTGGTGTTCATTTTGTCATCCATGCAGTCCATCTCTCCATTGGCATTCTTGCAATGTGGCATGCCCAGTTCCATTTTAATTTTGTACATCTTTCAATTATATTAGAGCAGCGATTTCCAACCGTTTTTTTCCTTGTCAACCCTTTCTAAAACCCGGAATAAATTGGCAAACCCCCTTTGTAATCATTACGATATCGTAAATAAAACAATAAACTTGAGTTGTTAATAATAATAGTTCATAATGAACAACTTAAACATAGTCGTAAAACATTTACCGACAAACGTTAATATAACTAAAGTGATAGCTACAAAAAAAAAATGAATACAGTAAAACAACATTCATGCTAGTAAAGCTGAAAACAAAACGGAATTATCTTTTATACAAATGTATACGAACTGGTTCTTAGCTAAACTCTCAATGAGATATTTGTGCCTGTTTGGTAGAACAAAGAAATTCAAAATTTGGTTCGATGTCTGAAATTTTGAGTCTTAGAACAGGTTCTGCATTTAACCTGTTTCAGTATTTATTTTTCAGGTGAGTGTATATTGAAAATCCTTACTTACACAGATATGTTGTACAAAATGGTAATAAAACTTTTTCTGCCTATACAGGATGTTCATTTCTTACACTCTTCGCTGCATCGTCCAGAAAAAATTATTAACTAATTGTGCGCCTACTGCATTGTACAGTGCAGCAATCAGCAGTAATAACAACAGTAAAGGATGAGCACCGTCTGTATTAAGAAAAAATAGATGTTTGTCAACGTTAAAGTGTTTAAATAAAAAACGGTAAGGTTTAGTAGAAATCGAACCGTTAGTGCCATGGTACATTATTGTTTTGACAGAAATATACAAGTTTGTCATATTCGGCATCAAATATGCGAAATATTCAAATTGCATAAAGGCATAGTCTATAAAATAATATCCATTGTGTAGTACAATAATTTAGTAAAATGCTCTTCCATTCATTATTGCAACGATCAGTATTATTGGGTGTTAATCTTGTCGATTTTAAAGTTGCTTGAGTACTGGCATGTAGGCTATGCTTGTAGACCAGTTATTCTGTCAGTATACAATAGCAATGTCATAGCAGTAAATGTACTGAGTAACTATAATATTCACATCTCGCTTTATTCCACTGCAGAGAGTGGAACATAAAGTTGTGCTACGTATGATCGGCCGACGTTGCAAACAAAAACTAAACACAGAATCCAATCCCCTTAAAAAAAAGGAAAAACTTCGCCACGAGAAGTGTGAAGACTTCCAAAGCACCTGAAATAGACGAGGGTTTGTAGCATGCGATTTGATAAAATTTACAATTTTTGTAAAGAATGGCGACAGATGACTGGTAACCAGACCTGTCACACAGCGTGATTTATTAGTAAATACAAAAGTTAGTATTGTGAGAATTTAAAAGTGAGATGTACCGAGTACAAGGGAGTGATTGGGAAAGTTGTGAGTAATAAAATCCTGCCATAAAATAAAGTTACTGGGTGAAACTTGAACGAACTAGGACACGAGAAGTGAATAGGTTAAGTCTAAAATTGCCTACAGTATACCGAGACACCGCGGTGCGGGGGCTTGTTAGAGAACAAGCCACAGTGCTAAATGTGGGCGCCGAGTGGAGATTCGAACGCTACCAGGCTACGCGCTGCATAGCCGTCAAGTAGCCGCAATAAAAATAAAATAAACATGCAATATACCAGTGGTAAACAACGGAACGCCTGGTTAACGTCAGCAATAAACCGGCTCGTGATTCGTGCAATTAAGAATTAAAACTTAAAGCTTAAAAATTCAAATTGAAGAAATCTCAGAGCTCTTAATAGCTCTACAAGAGGAAAGAAGAGGGTTAAACAATGAACTTGTAAGAACCGCAAGAGAATTATAAAACGCTAAAAAGGAATTAGAAGAGGTAAAAGAATTAAATAGAAAGAGAGACTAGAAACGCAATCATGAAAGAAGAGAATTATACAACGAATTAAAGTACCTAACAGAAAACACCCAAAGGCGCCCAAACCGAAACAAGAATGCTAAGATAATCAAATACACTCCAGAAGAATTGAAACGACTAACAGACAAAACAAATGGAATAGAAAAATCAATTAGATGACAGGAAAGAATAGGCATATTGGGGCTAAGAGCAAAAACAACAAGAAGAGTAATCTGGAACGATAAGACCAAAAGAAGAAACGAGAAATAGTTTGTGGGTGTATGAAATGTTAGAGGACTAAACGGAAAAGAAGAGGAATTTATAAAAGAGATGCAAAAAACAAAAATAAAAGTCGTAGGTATAACTGAAACGAAATTAAATGGGACCAACCACAGAATAATAGGAGACGGAAACATACTAATAAACAGTGGTGTAGAGAAACAGAAGCGAGCAGAAGCAGGGGTAGGATGCCTAATACTAGAACAGCACACAAAGCAAATAAAAAAATGGGAGTATATTGCCAAATTAATGGACTTTTCATGAAAGCTCAGAGTGAGATATTTTATATAACTGCAAAGCTAAAATTAGAATTCGTCAGAATGAATACATTTGTAATGAGATGCCAGTAATTGCAGAATAATTAATTAATGAACGCAGTAAGCAAAGCTCAATTCGCATAGGGATCCAAATGGATGTAAGTTCAGTTAATTGATTAGGTTTGTACTAAATGTAAAGGCCAAGCCGAATGAAATTTAATAATTACAAGATGGATTGCAAACGCAAGGGAATGAAGCGTAGAAATCAGGCATATTTTAATAGTGAAATCCAGTCAGGGTTTTATAAGAAACGTAATTGGAAGATGGATAAGCTTAAGAACATGCAACGGGCAGATCAGAAGGAAGACATTAAAGCATTTGAAGGAAACCGTAAGAATCAAAAGGCAAGGGTTATAGGAATTGCAGAAAAGCAAACACATGTGAACTTAAAAATGTGTGTTTGAGTTGAGTCGGCACAATAGTTCGTTTTAAACATCGAGTCAAGTCATTTTCAGGGTTTTTGGAAATTTATGCTCTCAAAGAGGTTAAATGGCATTTTCCCCACGTCTGGTTACAGGACGAGACAGTGTTTTCTCGTCTACGTTGGCAGAACTGTAAACCCAAAAATAACTTAAAAATTACAACTAGTGCAGATGTAAATAAACGGGAGATTCTAATTTGATTCGATCATAAAGTAATTTGATTGAAGCTATGAATTGGTTACTTTATACAAGAATTAGTATAGGTGGTGATATTGTGATAACCTGGTGAGGTTTGACCTCGCACTCGGATTAAATTCCACACGGCTGTTATCTGACTTTCTGCTCGTGGCAAGGTTATTTTAACCTCTTGGACGAAATGTACTTTTAACAGGGTAGGTACGCTGTTTTACTGCCTTAAGGGAACAGCCTATTTCATCGAGAAATACATGCCGGGATTTAATACTCAAAGATGTACACTCAGGAATCTTTAGCAAATATCGTACTCAACTGTACGTACGTTTAATTGAATTTTTAGTACTAGCCTTATTGCTTTACGTGAATCTGAATCTTTGCATTTTTTATTCGAGTGTGTTTGATATTGAAACTGATTTACTCTCCGTACAATAAATTCAGTTAACCAGGGCCGAAGTCCAGCAAAACGTTAATTAAATTTTAGGAGCTTCTACGGACCGCCAAGCCGGCGAATGAATACAACGAACTTACTACGATAACCATTCCTGAATTATTTTTACACAATCGATCGGACGGGACTTAAGAAGATTTGAATGCGGCTTATTCCGACTCCAGATATAAGCCGATTCAAACTTGAATTTCGAACGGATCTTTGTATTTAAACGGTCAGGCGGGGTCTCGGGAAATTTGAGTGCAGTTCAATCCGACTCCAGATATGAGCTGATTCAAATGTGAGTTTAAACGGATACCTGGTAATTTATTTCGGGTTAATCTCCAAATTTTCTGGTGTGTTTGTGGTGCGGAGATCGGCTGAAAGTCCTAATTAATTTCGGGTGGCCAGGCTGAGGAAGGCATGAGGCTTTCCTCAGCGGAGGCCGCGGGCTCGGCCTAGAGAAGCGAAGTTTTGCGCCGTCGGAATAATAATCTCCTGGAGTCCGCGGCGCGATTGCCAATTATATGTCGCGGTCGGCTACTCGGAACTCGTGTATTGAAGGAGGGGTGCGCCGAAAACGATTCTTCGTACCAGCCGCGTCGATCGAGTGGCTCGCGTTGATTCTACCAGTTCGAGCGCATTGGAAATTTATTTTACAAATCAGATCAAATCATTTTTAGGCTTTTGGAGAATTCACCACCGAAAAAGGTTAAATGAGACAAATCTCTTTATCAAAATATCGCCACGGTAAAACTATTACATGCAGTAACTTGAAATTCGGCATATTACATCGTTTTACTAATCGGAAATCATTTTTAGGGTTTTTAGAAATTCATTCCCTCAAAGTGGTTGAATAAGCCAGAAGTGTTCTTCTAAAAATAGCTACAAAGGAACTCTACAGGCAGGAAATTGAAATTCGGCATATTAGATCATTTTAAAAATTAGGTCAAATCAATTTCAGGCTTTTTCGAAATTAACTCCCGAAATTGTTAAATGGGGTAGATGTGTTTTTCTAAAGATCGACATAATGCGGTAACTGCTGCGAGTAGAAAGTTGATTCAACAGAGTAGTTAGTTTTACACATCGAGTCAAGTCATTTTCAGGGTTTTTCGAAATGTATCCTCTCAAAGGGATGAAATGGGGTAGATGTGTTTTTCTAAAGATCGTCACGAGATAGATACAGGTAGGAAGTCGAAATTCGGTATATTAGTTCGTTTAAAAAAATGTTAAACCATTTGTAGGGTTTTGCAGAATGTATCTCCTCAAAAGAGTTAAATGAGATAGATCTGTCTTTTAAAGATTGCCTTAACGAGCGAACTACTACAGATAGGAAGTTGAAATTTGGCATATTAGATCGTCTTACAATAGGCCAAATCATTTTCAGGGATTTTTGGAATTTGCCCCCAAAGTGTGTCGCTGTGTAAATGCTCTCTTAGCGGTTGGTGCTGTGTAAACAAACCTTCGGTTCACGCGCATCGAAATTCGTTAGGTTTGTCAGGTCATTTTGGTATTTTAAATAGCCACCTAGGCTTTAGGGCAGCGTGCCCGTATACTAAACCCTTTTAGTTTTTTATTTGGCTCCATCGCCTAATTCCAGAATCATGATTTCGCACATATTTGGCCCCAAACGCAGTATTTCTCGTCGGTTGGAGCCCCCCCTCTGATGGCGCTTTGGCAGCCGAGCGTTATCGCTCGCAAGAATTCCGAATCTTCTAGAAAGCACGCCGTTGTGGCGTGATACTATGGTCGCCGGCATTAATTTGTTTCATTTTATCGCCTCGCGATTGGCTGCCGAGGTTTAGTCACGTGGGGACGCGACCGATGTGACCTGTGGCAGCGCTTCCCTCTGGGCAGTTGATCGCAGCCCGTTGCAGAGAACGTTCGTGTGGTGGTTGTGTGTGTGAGTTTCAAATTGTCTTCGGCGTAGCGTGGGTGCTTTTTGAGCCCAGTTCCTGCTCCCGTAAGTAAGGGATCGTGCCCCCTTCATCTCGACCTTCGAGGATCTGTCCCGCAGAACGAAAGTGGTCCATTTTTCGTCGCCCAGTTGTACGCGTCCTGACGCGTCTCACGTCGCCATTATGGCGGATGTCCACTCATCCCTATAGCCGTCGAACATCGAAAGTACCTGCCACCTAAGACTGCAGCCTTGCGCAACTCAACTGTACCAGGCTCCCCAACCGCCTACATATTAAGGTATGTGTCTTTGAACTGATTACCGCTGTGAACGCGAGTGTACCTATCCCGCGGAGAGCATTTAAGCCCCGCGTACGAGCTGTATTGGGACGCCGCGAGCGAGCCCGTCACATCTCTTGTGCCTACAGGCACTGTCGTCATATTTGTTCACTACTGTTTGCTGCATAAGGCGTCGCGCCCGCATATTTGTACATTCATTCCAAATTACAGACTGTCCATGTTGCAAGTGCTAATTTGTTCATTACTGTTTGCTGCATAAGGCGTCGCGCCCGCATATTTGTACACTCATTCCAAATTACAGACTGTCCATGTTGCAAGTGCTACTTTGTTCATTACTGTTCAACATCTGTCGCTAGGTTTAGAGCGCGCGCCAGCTGGTGTTCTTAGATATAATCTATTTATAGATATAGGGCGACGCACTCTGCTGCCCCATTGTAACCCGTGAGTCAATACATAATTTGTTAAGGGAACTATTGTTTTGTTTCGACTTGTGCATGTTCTGTTTCAGATAAGCGCCCCCTTCAGTGTACTGATTATTGTGCGACGGGACGAGGGAGCTTTGAGCGTACAGGTGGGTGAGACAGCTGCGTAGTCGCGGTCGGATTGGCACCTAATTACAATCCTTGCATAAGGCAATCTCGAAATTGTTATTTGACCTTGCAACTCTTGAGTAATCCTATCGACGGAGTATTTTGCGTGCTTCGCTCCCGTCTAACCGTCCAGGCCCGGTTAGTCGGGTTAAGACAGGCTTGGTGGCGCCCTCATAATTCTGACATACCCTATATATATATATATTATGCCGCAACACGCTTGCCCAGAACGTATCGTGTGACTCACGCCCGACTCCCTGAGCGTTCCAGCCGTGGCCTTTAGCCTATTTTGAACCGATTTCCGGGCAAGTGTGCCAGTTTTTCAGGACTGATTCCGTGGTGCGATGCTCACCTTGGGTGAGTGTCGTAAAGTTCTTTTAATACCGTAACAGGCTAATTTTGGCAGCCCAACGTGTGGGACCTTGTGGGGCCTTGTGGCTCCTTTGTTCTCGTCAACGCGCCTAATTTTGGTGCTCCAACGTCTGGAGCCTATTGGTGCACGACAACGCCCGACCTCATTTTGGGGTTTTCTTTTTTTTGCGTTGTGTGTCTTAATTTTGGCGCCCGCCTCTGGGGCATTTTAGGCATTGTAGCCTTGTTGTGTCATTTATATCGTTGTCACAAATGTTTTTTTTCGTCATTTCGAAGTGGTATGGACTGGTAAACCGTTTTTTTTTCTTAGTAGAATATTTTACCGAGCTTCTTTTCTTGTTTTCTTCTGTTTTCTATATGTCTTTTCTTGTCTTTTCCTGTTCTTAGTTTATTTTCATTAGTTTTCTTGACCGTGTATATGTTTTTTCTTAGTTGTTATTTGTCTTTACGTTTCTTTTCTTGTTTTCTTTATGTTTTTTCTTGTCTTTTCTTATTTTCTATTTGTAGTTTTGTGTTTTCTTGTTGTTGATCGCCTTTTTGAGTTTTCTTTTTGTGTTTTGCATGTCTTTTCATATTTTGAGTATCTTTTGCGTCATTTTTACCGTCGTTTCTTGTTTTTCTTAACCAGTTCATACTACCGAGATCTCTCGTTGCATTTAGTGCAGATTTTATCCCGTATTAGTCGGATTTAGTACCAGATGTCGTTGAGTGAAGGTACCGACCTTGTTTTTTTTAAGTCTTTTCGAAGGCTTAGTTGAGAGTTTCGATTACCTGTCGCTTACATTGTTTAGCCTTGGGCTAAGTTGACACTTTTGTTGTACCGAACTGACGTTTATCGATTTTGACGTTCACGTTATCGAGGTTTATCGATTTTGACGTTGATGATTACCGATTTTGACAATTTTTCTTTTGCTATCGTTTGGTGTTGTGCCGCGTTGATTTTTGGTGAGCAGTTTGGAATCCATTTTCAGCTTCATCACTGCGTTTTGGTTTGTTGATCAGTTGTGGATTGTTGTTGGTGTGCTTGGGGAGATTCGCTCGTGCGGTTATTACGTCCCTCAGGCCATCTTCTTAGTTGGTTTGGTGTAGTTATTTTCGTTGGCCTTTATCTCATACTCATTATTATCATGTATCGCCCAACCTGGTTTACCGACTTCTTCGTGGACACCCCTAACAGTCATAGTAGTGTTTTGTACACTTTCCGTTAGCATTTAACGAGCTTTTGCCGCTGGTCGGAATGATTCGTATTCGTTGACGATTTGTTGTCATTTACCGTACCCTTTTTGTCTGATGACGTCATGTTGTCAAGTATCGTGTTCTTTGTGAACAGTTTCGTTGAAGCTTCTGAGCGTTGTGTGGCAGTAATGCGCATGCTGTCCGCGCGAGGTTCCGTTGGTATTCAAGTATTAAGTATTTAAAGATTTTTGACTTTTTTTTTGTAGTGATGCCCTGTTGTTTTCGTTGCCTAGCGCTCTTTTACCGTACCGTTGGCCGTCGCCATTTTCAACCACCTATGTGGGATTACATAAAGAGAGCGTGTTTCTGGTCATTTTGTTTCGTGCGGACCCTGTCGTAATAAGGTAGTCCCTTTGGGCCGCATGGAGTTCTGAAAAGGATTTATTGGGCATGCGTCATCGAACGCCTACACCCTTGGAGACTTGGTTCTTCCGGATTTTCTTTTGGTGTTCGGTGTTGGAGTCACTTTCGAGCTCGCGCTTTGCGGTTTAATAATCGACTTGGCTCCGGCATCGGCATTGATTGAGGATTTCGGTGGACTGAGTTTTTCCTATTACTGATTATGACTATTTTTGACAGTTTCTGTCACAACCATTTCCCTTTTTTTTGGTGGTTCATCCTCTTCTCTTGGGTACTCATACCAGTTGTGGGATCCACACAATGCGCCGATCTCGTGACGCGCAGCGTGCCCTCTTCAGGTAACCCTTGGGTGGGACTTTGGACTTCCATTTCTATACCCTCCCCCCTCCCCATGTTCTTTTGGAACGGTTGGTCGGAAGTGTGCATGGGAGTAAGACGTTCTATTGACCCGATCTTGACGAGCGCTAACCGCGCGTTTTTTTTTTATTGTTACGGTTTCAATTTGGAACCCCAAACCCTCCTTCTCTATGCTCTATCTTTACCTTTCTTTTCCCCTTATCACTACTATCTACCGTGTCCCGGCGACAACTACCCAACCCCGTTGTTCTCTTTCTCTTTCCACCTTCCAAAACCGCACTGTTAGGCGACCGTCATGGACCCGGTGTTAAGGTCCAGTCGGCGTTTCGTGGCCGTCGCCGCAGTGCGTGCCACACCCGTTTCGGGTCTGGTCGGTTACCTTTTTTTTTTTGGTCGTTTTGGTGGTCGATTATCGACGTGGTTTTGCTAACCGTTGTTGTGGCACTCCTATTTTGGGAGGGGCAGTCGAGCCGGATCGGCGAGACTGTCCTCAGTCTGCCTAGTCTTTGCCCGTTTGGTTCCCCGAGGGAGCCAGACACAAATCGTTTTGTGGACCCCTGGCGGAGCGCCACTCCTTTGGGACAGCTAGTTTTCTTGTCGCCCGTCTTCCGTGGTCCGGGGAGTGAGTGCTAGCCATCAGCGAACCGCCAGGTCCTACCCAATTTTCGTATTTCCACTGGCGTATCCAGTCTTTCTTCTTCCTCTTCTCTCTTCCCTCCTGTCGTACCCTATCTGGTGGCCGGTGTGCGTAATTCCTTTGGGGGTACAGCTATCATATCAGCGTTTCCGGTCGTTTGAGTGCTCGTGGCGCCGCAGCCAAAATGCCTCGTTGATTTTAAGAGACTTCGGGGAACTCTCTTTCAAGTAAGGGGAGTGTCAGGTCATTTTGGTATTTTAAATAGCCACCTAGGCTTTAGGGCAGCGTGCCCGTATGCTAAACCCTTTTAGTTCTTTATTTGGCTCCATCGCCTAATTCCAGAATCATGATTTCGCACATATTTGGCCCCAAACGCAGTATTTCTCGTCGGTTGGAGCCCCCCCTGTGATGGCGCTTTGGCAGCCGAGCGTTATCGCTCGCAAGAATTCCGAATCTTCTAGAAAGCACGCTGTTGTGGCGTGATACTATGGTCGCCGGCATTAATTTGTTTCATTTTATCGCCTCGCGATTGGCTGCCGAGGTTTAGTCACGTGGGGACGCGACCGATGTGACCTGTGGCAGCGCTTCCCTCTGGGCAGTTGATCGCAGCCCGTTGCAGAGAACGTTCGTGTGGTGGTTGTGTGTGTGAGTTTCAAATTGTCTTCGGCGTAGCGTGGGTGCTTTTTGAGCCCAGTTCCTGCTCCCGTAAGTAAGGGATCGTGCCCCCTTCATCTCGACCTTCGAGGATCTGTCCCGCAGAACGAAAGTGGTCCATTTTTCGTCGCCCAGTTGTACGCGTCCTGACGCGTCTCACGTCGCCATTATGGCGGATGTCCACTCATCCCTATAGCCGTCGAACATCGAAAGTACCTGCCACCTAAGACTGCAGCCTTGCGCAACTCAACTGTACCAGGCTCCCCAACCGCCTACATATTAAGGTATGTGTCTTTGAACTGATTACCGCTGTGAACGCGAGTGTACCTATCCCGCGGAGAGCATTTAAGCCCCGCGTACGAGCTGTATTGGGACGCCGCGAGCGAGCCCGTCACATCTCTTGTGCCTACAGGCACTGTCGTCATATTTGTTCACTACTGTTTGCTGCATAAGGCGTCGCGCCCGCATATTTGTACATTCATTCCAAATTACAGACTGTCCATGTTGCAAGTGCTAATTTGTTCATTACTGTTTGCTGCATAAGGCGTCGCGCCCGCATATTTGTACACTCATTCCAAATTACAGACTGTCCATGTTGCAAGTGCTACTTTGTTCATTACTGTTCAACATCTGTCGCTAGGTTTAGAGCGCGCGCCAGCTGGTGTTCTTAGATATAATCTATTTATAGATATAGGGCGACGCACTCTGCTGCCCCATTGTAACCCGTGAGTCAATACATAATTTGTTAAGGGAACTATTGTTTTGTTTCGACTTGTGCATGTTCTGTTTCAGATAAGCGCCCCCTTCAGTGTACTGATTATTGTGCGACGGGACGAGGGAGCTTTGAGCGTACAGGTGGGTGAGACAGCTGCGTAGTCGCGGTCGGATTGGCACCTAATTACAATCCTTGCATAAGGCAATCTCGAAATTGTTATTTGACCTTGCAACTCTTGAGTAATCCTATCGACGGAGTATTTTGCGTGCTTCGCTCCCGTCTAACCGTCCAGGCCCGGTTAGTCGGGTTAAGACAGGCTTGGTGGCGCCCTCATAATTCTGACATACCCTATATATATATATATTATGCCGCAACACGCTTGCCCAGAACGTATCGTGTGACTCACGCCCGACTCCCTGAGCGTTCCAGCCGTGGCCTTTAGCCTATTTTGAACCGATTTCCGGGCAAGTGTGCCAGTTTTTCAGGACTGATTCCGTGGTGCGATGCTCACCTTGGGTGAGTGTCGTAAAGTTCTTTTAATACCGTAACAGGCTAATTTTGGCAGCCCAACGTGTGGGACCTTGTGGGGCCTTGTGGCTCCTTTGTTCTCGTCAACGCGCCTAATTTTGGTGCTCCAACGTCTGGAGCCTATTGGTGCACGACAACGCCCGACCTCATTTTGGGGTTTTCTTTTTTTTGCGTTGTGTGTCTTAATTTTGGCGCCCGCCTCTGGGGCATTTTAGGCATTGTAGCCTTGTTGTGTCATTTATATCGTTGTCACAAATGTTTTTTTTCGTCATTTCGAAGTGGTATGGACTGGTAAACCGTTTTTTTTTCTTAGTAGAATATTTTACCGAGCTTCTTTTCTTGTTTTCTTCTGTTTTCTATATGTCTTTTCTTGTCTTTTCCTGTTCTTAGTTTATTTTCATTAGTTTTCTTGACCGTGTATATGTTTTTTCTTAGTTGTTATTTGTCTTTACGTTTCTTTTCTTGTTTTCTTTATGTTTTTTCTTGTCTTTTCTTATTTTCTATTTGTAGTTTTGTGTTTTCTTGTTGTTGATCGCCTTTTTGAGTTTTCTTTTTGTGTTTTGCATGTCTTTTCATATTTTGAGTATCTTTTGCGTCATTTTTACCGTCGTTTCTTGTTTTTCTTAGCCAGTTCATACTACCGAGATCTCTCGTTGCATTTAGTGCAGATTTTATCCCGTATTAGTCGGATTTAGTACCAGATGTCGTTGAGTGAAGGTACCGACCTTGTTTTTTTAAGTCTTTTCGAAGGCTTAGTTGGGAGTTTCGATTACCTGTCGCTTACATTGTTTAGCCTTGGGCTAAGTTGACACTTTTGTTGTACCGAACTGACGTTTATCGATTTTGACGTTCACGTTATCGAGGTTTATCGATTTTGACGTTGATGATTACCGATTTTGACAATTTTTCTTTTGCTATCGTTTGGTGTTGTGCCGCGTTGATTTTTGGTGAGCAGTTTGGAATCCATTTTCAGCTTCATCACTGCGTTTTGGTTTGTTGATCAGTTGTGGATTGTTGTTGGTGTGCTTGGGGAGATTCGCTCGTGCGGTTATTACGTCCCTCAGGCCATCTTCTTAGTTGGTTTGGTGTAGTTATTTTCGTTGGCCTTTATCTCATACTCATTATTATCATGTATCGCCCAACCTGGTTTACCGACTTCTTCGTGGACACCCCTAACAGTCATAGTAGTGTTTTGTACACTTTCCGTTAGCATTTAACGAGCTTTTGCCGCTGGTCGGAATGATTCGTATTCGTTGACGATTTGTTGTCATTTACCGTACCCTTTTTGTCTGATGACGTCATGTTGTCAAGTATCGTGTTCTTTGTGAACAGTTTCGTTGAAGCTTCTGAGCGTTGTGTGGCAGTAATGCGCATGCTGTCCGCGCGAGGTTCCGTTGGTATTCAAGTATTAAGTATTTAAAGATTTTTGACTTTTTTTTTGTAGTGATGCCCTGTTGTTTTCGTTGCCTAGCGCTCTTTTACCGTACCGTTGGCCGTCGCCATTTTCAACCACCTATGTGGGATTACATAAAGAGAGCGTGTTTCTGGTCATTTTGTTTCGTGCGGACCCTGTCGTAATAAGGTAGTCCCTTTGGGCCGCATGGAGTTCTGAAAAGGATTTATTGGGCATGCGTCATCGAACGCCTACACCCTTGGAGACTTGGTTCTTCCGGATTTTCTTTTGGTGTTCGGTGTTGGAGTCACTTTCGAGCTCGCGCTTTGCGGTTTAATAATCGACTTGGCTCCGGCATCGGCATTGATTGAGGATTTCGGTGGACTGAGTTTTTCCTATTACTGATTATGACTATTTTTGACAGTTTCTGTCACAACCATTTCCCTTTTTTTTGGTGGTTCATCCTCTTCTCTTGGGTACTCATACCAGTTGTGGGATCCACACAATGCGCCGATCTCGTGACGCGCAGCGTGCCCTCTTCAGGTAACCCTTGGGTGGGACTTTGGACTTCCATTTCTATACCCTCCCCCCTCCCCATGTTCTTTTGGAACAGTTGGTCGGAAGTGTGCATGGGAGTAAGACGTTCTATTGACCCGATCTTGACGAGCGCTAACCGCGCGTTTTTTTTTTATTGTTACGGTTTCAATTTGGAACCCCAAACCCTCCTTCTCTATGCTCTATCTTTACCTTTCTTTTCCCCTTATCACTACTATCTACCGTGTCCCGGCGACAACTACCCAACCCCGTTGTTCTCTTTCTCTTTCCACCTTCCAAAACCGCACTGTTAGGCGACCGTCATGGACCCGGTGTTAAGGTCCAGTCGGCGTTTCGTGGCCGTCGCCGCAGTGCGTGCCACACCCGTTTCGGGTCTGGTCGGTTACCTTTTTTTTTTTGGTCGTTTTGGTGGTCGATTATCGACGTGGTTTTGCTAACCGTTGTTGTGGCACTCCTATTTTGGGAGGGGCAGTCGAGCCGGATCGGCGAGACTGTCCTCAGTCTGCCTAGTCTTTGCCCGTTTGGTTCCCCGAGGGAGCCAGACACAAATCGTTTTGTGGACCCCTGGCGGAGCGCCACTCCTTTGGGACAGCTAGTTTTCTTGTCGCCCGTCTTCCGTGGTCCGGGGAGTGAGTGCTAGCCATCAGCGAACCGCCAGGTCCTACCCAATTTTCGTATTTCCACTGGCGTATCCAGTCTTTCTTCTTCCTCTTCTCTCTTCCCTCCTGTCGTACCCTATCTGGTGGCCGGTGTGCGTAATTCCTTTGGGGGTACAGCTATCATATCAGCGTTTCCGGTCGTTTGAGTGCTCGTGGCGCCGCAGCCAAAATGCCTCGTTGATTTTAAGAGACTTCGGGGAACTCTCTTTCAAGTAAGGGGAGTGTCAGGTCATTTTGGTATTTTAAATAGCCACCTAGGCTTTAGGGCAGCGTGCCCGTATGCTAAACCCTTTTAGTTCTTTATTTGGCTCCATCGCCTAATTCCAGAATCATGATTTCGCACATATTTGGCCCCAAACGCAGTATTTCTCGTCGGTTGGAGCCCCCCCTGTGATGGCGCTTTGGCAGCCGAGCGTTATCGCTCGCAAGAATTCCGAATCTTCTAGAAAGCACGCTGTTGTGGCGTGATACTATGGTCGCCGGCATTAATTTGTTTCATTTTATCGCCTCGCGATTGGCTGCCGAGGTTTAGTCACGTGGGGACGCGACCGATGTGACCTGTGGCAGCGCTTCCCTCTGGGCAGTTGATCGCAGCCCGTTGCAGAGAACGTTCGTGTGGTGGTTGTGTGTGTGAGTTTCGAGTTGTCTTCGGCGTAGCGTGGGTGCTTTTTGAGCCCAGTTCCTGCTCCCGTAAGTAAGGGATCGTGCCCCCTTCATCTCGACCTTCGAGGATCTGTCCCGCAGAACGAAAGTGGCCCATTTTTCGTCGCCCAGTTGTACGCGTCCTGACGCGTCTCACGTCGCCATTATGGCGGATGTCCACTCATCCCCATAGCCGTCGAACATCGAAAGTACCTGCCACCTAAGACTGCAGCCTGTCGCAACTCAACTGTACCAGGCTCCGCAACCGCCTACATATTAAGGTATGTGTCTTTGAACTGATTACCGCTGTGAACGCGAGTGTACCTATCCCGCGGAGAGCATTTAAGCCCCGCGTACGAGCTGTATTGGGACGCCGCGAGCGAGCCCGTCACATCTCTTGTGCCTACAGGCACTGTCGTCATATTTGTTCACTACTGTTTGCTGCATAAGGCGTCGCGCCCGCATATTTGTACATTCATTCCAAATTACAGACTGTCCATGTTGCAAGTGCTACTTTGTTCATTACTGTTCAACATCTGTCGCTAGGTTTAGAGCGCGCGCCAGCTGGTGTTCTTAGATATAATCTATTTATAGATATAGGGCGATGCACTCTGCTGCCCCATTGTAACACGTGAGTCAATACATGATTTGTTAGTTAAGGGAACTATTGTTTTGTTTCGACTTGTGCATGTTCTGTTTCAGATAAGCGCCCCCTTCAGTGTACTGATTATTGTGCGACGGGACGAGGGAGCTTTGAGCGTACAGGTGGGTGAGACAGCTGCGTAGTCGCGGTCGGATTGGCACCTAATTACAATCCTTGCATAAGGCAATCTCGAAATTGTTATTTGACCTTGCAACTCTTGAGTAATCCTATAGACGGAGTATTTTGCGTGCTTCGCTCCCGTCTAACCGTCCAGGCCCGGTTAGTCGGGTTAAGACAGGCTTGGTGGCGCCCTCATAATTCTGACATACCCTATATATATATATATTATGCCGCAACACGCTTGCCCAGAACGTATCGTGTGACTCACGCCCGACTCCCTGAGCGTTCCAGCCGTGGCCTTTAGCCTATTTTGAACCGATTTCCGGGCAAGTGTGCCAGTTTTTCAGGACTGATTCCGTGGTGCGATGCTCACCTTGGGTGAGTGTCGTAAAGTTCTTTTAATACCGTAACAGGTTGGCGATTACTTTCTTTGGTGTTGCTCGGATTTTGCAAATTCATGGCGCTTCGGCCTTCGGCGAATTATTTTGAAGTTTTGTCCGCTCTCGTGTGAAGCGTATGTCGCTTATTTAAATGATTTTCTAGTCGTTTCTACCAGCGCCCCGCAAAATCGTCAATTGTAGCCTTAAAAACGTACATTGCGATGAAATCAACAACAAAATTATGTCTCTCTTGCCTAAATATGAAAAGCAATATTTTAGTGTGAATACAATAATTATTGTATCAAAATGACATTTTATAATTTTCTATGGAATTTCTAGATTCGTTAAATTTTAGTGGAATATATCCACATTGCTCTACACTAAAAATAGACTCATTAGATATTCCCTTAAACATTTTAAATGTGTCTACTGGTTTAATGAGATAAAATCAATGGTACGCAATTTATTTGAGAACTGCTTAGATTTGGTATTAAATGGACAAGCCACAGACAGAAGAGTATTATTACCGCGTATAGATTAACACATTCTAATACTACCTCTTTGCCCTCTGAAAATACATAATTTGCGATGACAATTAATAAATCACAAGGGCAAACTATGGATAAAGTGGGAATATATCGTATTTGCCATAACCAGTATTTAGTAATGGTCAAGTATATATAGCAATATAACGTGTGAGTAGTTTTGAAAACTTAAAAATTTTAATTTTACCTAATGGATCCTGCCACACGTTACAAAGAACTTGCGTAACTTGCAAAATATTTTGCAACGGGTTCACTAGTCTTTCTTTAATCTCGATATCTTTCTTTTCTGATGAAGCGTGTACGTTTGAATTACTAAATTTCTGGAATTGACACATTCACCTCAAATGGCACATCCTATCTGATATTGGGTTAAAATTAATTACTGCACTTTTCATCCTATTACTGACCATAACTCCAGTTCCTAATTTCCTATTTTCGCCACTGCTTTTAAAGAAGGTGTATCCATTGACGTCTCAAACATCATTCTCTTTTTGTTTGGTCTCTTGCAGTGCGAATATATCCACCTTATACTGTTGAATTTCTTCGTTTAGGTTTAGAATTGCTCCTTCCTCAAAAGTGCCCCTTACATTCCATGTGGCCACTACCAATTCTTTGTATTTTGTTTCCTATTCGTTTTAATGTCTAATTCCTCAATCTTTTTTGCCTATTTTTCTATTTCTTATTTTTTGTTTCAACCCTTGATATCCGTTTGAGATCTTTCAGTGTGTACTTCACCTTTTTTCCATTGTGTCCCGTTTTCTCTGTTTTTTCTCAATTTTGCAATTTTGTTTAGTTCATTTCTTAGTTCTGCTACTAGTAATGCCGTTCTTTCTAATTCTAGCTGCATTTACCTGTTCTCCTGCTCTAACAGTTGCATCGAATTTATAATCTCTTTAGCTTCCATTCCGGACATCGTTCATGTTACCACCCACGTTCTCGGCCACCCGCTCTGCGCCGTTAATTCACTCGTGTACGTCCTGCTTTAGTTTGGTCGTGCCGGCGATTCACCAATCACATGTATTTCGTGTGTGACGTATGCGTGACGTTTTACGCGGTCATTGTTATTATCATTGGTAAATTTCCGTATGTTACTGGTTAGTTCGCGCTTTCAAGACTTTCGCTACCCCTATTTATTTACTGTGCTGGTACACTACACTTTGTTTTCCACTTCACTGTTTTTTGCACCTTTAAAATATCACTATAACTCTATTTACATCTGTTTTGTTGTGAGCCAGGACTGCGTAGTTGACAGTTCCCTGACGCCCCGACACAATGAAAGATATAATAAAGAAAAATGAAGAGCCATACTTTGGCTTACTGGTATATAGAAATACACTTCTTGACTTCTAGAATACAAAACATCCCCTGCTCAATTATTAATGGGTCGTAATTTGAGGGAAACGTTGTCAATCAATAACAAATACTTACAACCAAGGTTACCTGATCTTTATCATGAAGAGGCCAAAGAACAAATGAAAAGGGATAAGAAAAAATAAAAAACGTGGTATGACCGTACTATCGAACAAAACCTCTAGAACAAATAAAAGGAGCACGAGTGCGGATTACAAACGAAAAGAAAGATGAAATTATTATAATACAATGTGAAGAGCCCCGATCTTATCTGGTACAAACAGAAGATGTACAAATAAGAAGAAATAGAAAACAAGCAGTCTTTATTCGATAAACGAAATAACAAACCGGACAGACAAGAAACTCAACCATAGAAGGAACCTCTTTTAGGACGAAGCAGTTACCAGGCGACGACAGTAAACCGAAACATCATTCCGGCACGTATTCGAAAGAAACCCAATTATTTAAAAGACTATGTGTGCTAAAATATGTTAACCATGTTGCATTATTAACTTTGACATGCATAGTACTAAGAAGGGGAGACGTGGGGAAAGTTAGTTAGATGACGGGTGGTTGGTAATGCGTGTGTGAGGATTAAGGATCATGTTAATAAACCAGCTTTGACAGTAAAGTGCTTTTATTAATTAATACGTGCTAATGAACATAACACATTAACTACGAATTTCTTTTAAAAAAATAAAGAAATGAATTGCCTTTTCTCCACAAAAACTTCCCCCCCTTCGAAATCTTGTCCCGAAATTGTTATTTTCAAATATGGGAATCCTATAGATACCTCCTACAACAATCCTTGAAATAGACTGCCTCTCCACAGTTTTTACTAACGATATAGCACTGGCACGCAAACAAACGTGTGTACGCCTTTATATAGACAGTGGCGACAATACAACTAAGCCACCCGCACGCCGCTATATTTAGGTGTTCAATTAAATCATTAATCAAAGTCGACTGTGATACGTGGTTTACGTTTTGCAGTACTGAAAACATTCGAGATTTTCAGGTTAAGATGTGCGTCAGTCTGTGTCAAATAACAAACAAAACCTAACCTACTAACCTCGAATTTGACATAGACTGACAATACAGTTCATTAGTGCCAAAAGTATAACACGAATCACAGGTGATTTAGCGTAAGCAAGGCTGCTAAAACCACGTGATCTAGGGAGCCAATCCTAAAATAGGACACCCCATTGTCGCCACTGTCTATATAAAGTCACTGTAATTTATGATACAGTGGTTTGATAGAGACTGTGGCGACAATAGGCATAATTTGCCTCAAAATGGCGGCCTATGGCCTACTAACTTTAATAAACCGAACGTTTTTCAATGGTCATGGTTATACAACGTATGAATAATATGTTGGTGGCACTGTAAGTCTATGTCAAATTCGAGGTGATCAGGTTAGGTTCTGCGTCAGTTTTAACACAAACTGACGCAAAACCTATTCGAGCGACCAATAAAAAAGAATACACTCTATTGTCGCCACTGTCTCATATAAATTACAGTGGCTATACCTATAAGGACAGTGTGGTCAATTTTAAAAAAGGCAGCCATTAAGAGTCGTCTCTACAACAACCAGCCACGCCCTTAGGTATTGTTCTGTGCACGGCCTGCTAAATTGTAAGACAAACCTCATCCTGCTAAATTGTGACATAAACGTCATTTTATACGGACTGGACATATGTGAAATTGGGAGATGCTTTGTAGAGCGCTGTATACCCACGATTGCGAAAATTTGTGCAATATGAGGTGGTCAAACAATGTGCAGTGTAACATTAATTTTACAAGAATGTCAATAATATTACTTAAACAGAATTAAACGTGAAGAGACGATGGGAAACGTAAGCAATCGCTGCCAGCAATTAAAAATCCTCGTTAACGTGCAACCTAATATTGGAATATAAGTTAAGGTGTCCTTTTTTATCTTATTTATTGTGTTTTTGTACATAGAAAACGAAAATTGACGACATTTTGCGTTGATCGACACAGAGATTAGGTACAAAAACTCAACATTTTTTTTTATATTTATAATCAAACCGTTGTATTTATTCCACCAGTTAATTTAGAGGAATAGAATATTCAGTGTTACGTATCCCATAAATTCTCTTTAATTTGATGCCATAATCTTTGGCATTAAGACATTTATATAGTTTATTATAGCTTTTGATTTGGACTAATGCGCAATTTTAGCAAAAAGCATTTTACTTTAACTCGTTGATATTTACTTATGCGAACGAAAATTCGGCATTCGCTGACACAGAACACTGTAGAATTTTATGAGGATTATTTCATTCCACTTCATATTGGGCCTACTTTCAATAATAAAGGACTTAGAAGCAATTTTGTGTGACTATGTGTGATATCGTAAAACGACTCTTAATGGCGGATTTTAAAACAACCAATCAGAAACAGGACCAAAATTGACCACACTGTCCTTATATAGCCACTGTAATATAAATTACAGTGGCTATATACAAGACAGTGTGACCATACGATTGTTGGCCGCTATTTTCAGGCAAATTTGAGCCTAGAGATATACAGTGCCTTTAGAAATAATTGAACGTTTTTGAATGGTCATAATTTTGGCGCTAGTTATTTTAACTATTTGATATTTGCTACTCGTGGAGTGTTATGTTTTGACGCAACTTAGAGGCCCTGTATATAGGTTACTAAGAGTTGGACAAACAACGGGATACATTTTGATTGGTTTGGATCACTTTTTGCAAGGCATCGGTAATAAAAGTGACATTTTTACATATTTTGTAACATGTTACGACCGATAGTTTCACACATGTAAATCTAAATCTTAACTAAATTGGCCGTATATTCCTAATAGTCGGTTCTAGAGATCCTAAGAATGATCAATACTCTGAAAATTCTCCCATGAAATGCAAGTTAGCAAGGTTGGTTCCCATAACCTCTTTGTTCGACATATATCTAATTTGGATCTAATTTGGCGCCCCCCCCCCCTGGAAACAATGAAACTAAATCATTACGAAATTACATAAATCTCTTTTTTCCCGTTTTTCTTAATATTTATTATTTTTAAGTGCATTTGGCACATCATTTCTCTACTAAGCAAGTGAGCCTGAGCGATCAGGTCCAATCGTTCCGAATCGTGGTATTGCGAACTGTGAAGTGAATCACTGGTGTAGTCAGCTTGATGCCTTCTCGGTTGGGACGCTAGACATTGCACAACTTTTATAATTCGTTCGTCAAAGTTATAGTGAATTGTGTTAGTTTGGGTTAATTTGTCGTGTATTTGTGTAAAGTACGAACAAACGTTTGTATTTCAGAATAATTAATTTTACCAAAAGTAAGTTTATGATCTTAAATTTTGTCTTTTTTGTTTCTTCCATTCTTGTTTTTTAGATAATGTCTGTTAAAGCTAACAAGAGACCGTCAAATAGTATCGTTAATTATTTCAAAAGTATTAGGAGTAATGGGACATAAACCGCTAATAACACCACACAAAATTCCGTTGAAATTTGTATTAGAAATTGTAGCAGCTGTAGCCAAAGCATCGATCCCGAATCAGGACTGTCATCAACAAAAATTGAAAATAAAACTACCGAATCCCAGATTGTAGACGATGGCTTTGTAGGCACTGGTGGATTCAAGGGGTGTCAATCCCCTTGGGCCTCTTAAAAAAATTAATCGGATAAAAAGTTGGCTACTTTGTTTTAATTATAAATAAAACGCACCTTTATAGCATCCGCTTGTAATATTTAAATTTGGGGAATTTGCCGAATGCTTTTTTAACATTCTTCATTTCTTTTTAATTCCAATAGGCGCAAATTTGTCCTCACTCCTCAGCGTTGGTGGGGTTTTCGTCGCTCTTCGATGTTGATTCTGTGACCTGTCTAGTGTATACCAGTCGCCACTAGACAAAAGAATGAACTGCACCTGGTGCATAGTTATCGGCTCATTTTAAAATTTTGCTAATAATATAATGTGTTCATTCTTTGTTTTAAATTGTAGATACAACTAGTTAGTCAAAGTTTAAAATATCCAAAGCCTGCAAAATTTCAATTTCGTATGTAAAACAATGCATATTTTCCAGGGCCTGCTGCAAATGAGTTTTTAAAAAATCACTCTGTATCTACCTAGTACCATCCCATAGTAGGCATTACCTACCTAAACTATTAGTTTAGCCTTACTGCTCACTCTACAAAAATTAGTTGACACCCCCTTAGAAAGTCTCTGGATCCGCCTATGTTTGTAGTGAGCATTAGCAATAATGATATTGGATTGTACCTTACAAATATTGGCGGTAGTGATGATGCTATTCGCACTTGCGTTTAGAGACAGGACGGTCACAAATGATCACCACGAGCACATGCGCAAGTATTACAACTTACAGCTTCAGCGGTTTTAGGCTTCAGCTATTTAGTATCACCAGCGTGCACCAGTGTTAGCCGTCAGCTATCATTTATTTACTTATATTGTACGTTATACGGTATACATAATCTCTTAAACCTTAAACACTCCGGCACTTTATTAATTAATTATATAATTTAAAATCAGTTATGGAAAATAAAGAATGTTATAAGTGTAAGAAGTGTGGGAATAGTTACAGTAACAAGTCGAACTTGAGAAGACACGTGAAAAGTTTTCATGAAGGAAACTTGAATGAATTTGCTCTCCTTAATTACAAGAATAGTTCGAACTTTAAATTTCATTGCGAAATATGCGACAAAAACTTCAATCATAGAAAACATTTAAGATTTCGCCTCAAAACACATAATAGTTGTGATAATGTCGATGATAGAATTGTTAATAACTGTAATAAGAAGAAAAAATGCCCAATGTTATGTGTGACGTTGAAACAAGAAACATATATCAACATTTTTAAAAGACTCATGATATTTCGGTTAAAATTGAAGTACAAACATTTGTATCGTTTGACGAATTTAAAGTATGGAAAAATGGAATTGAGAAAAACACCAATTCAAAATTCGTGAAAAATTCAGGAGGCAGAAAAAATAACGTCATTTATAATTGCCATCGTTCCGGATTTTTCGTTTCTAAAGGACAAGGCCAACGTCATCTTAAACTATTGGGAAGCAACAAAATTAATGCTTTTTGCCCAGCTCATATTAAACTAAATGTGGATAAAAAAGGTAACCATAAAGTTGAATACCTTATGACACATATTGGGCATCAGAACGATCTAGGCCATCTTACATCTAAGTGTTAGCGAAAAAATTGCGTCCAAAGTTCCATTCAGTGCTATTCTTGATGAAGTAGCTGATTCCATTCCTGATTCAGATCCTAAAAGGTTACATCTGCTAACCAGAAAAGATCTTCACAATATTGAGAGATGTTTTAATTTATCGTCTGTTGCTGTTAAGCACTCAAATGATGCCATAAGTGTTGAAGCATGGGTGATGGAAATGAAACAAAAAAGTGGCTGTGTAATGTTTTATAAACCTCAAGGCGTCACAGAACAAGAGTCTGGATTAAAAAGTGAAGACTTTGTTTTAATGATAATGACATCAGCACAATGCGAGTTTCTTACCAAATATGGAACTGATTGTGTATGTTTAGACTCTACGCAATGGTTTGAATAGCTACGACTTTGAACTCAGTAGGTACTCTACTGGTACTAGATGAACTACGTGAGGGGTTTCCATGTGCATTTTTAATATCCAACAGAACTGACAAACAAATTTTAAAAATGTTTTTTTCAAAAATTAAAAGTATTTCTGGAGAAATAAAACCGAAAGTTTTTATGTCTGATTTGGCAGACAATTTCTTCAACGCTTGGAAGGAAGAAATGGGAACACCGGAAAAAATGTAGGCATCGAAACTTTAGCACTTTCTCGTATAAGATTGGCGGTTTTTTCAGGCTATTTTGCACATGGCATGTTGAAAGAGCATGGAGAAAAAAATTATCTAAATTAAGTGTCATGAGAAACAGGTAATGGTGTAATCCCATATTTATACATAACCCATATTTTACATTTAAACCATTGCAGGCCGAGATATATCAGAAACTCAGAGCATTGCTTGAAGAACGAGATACATTAGCTTTTGAAAGGATGATTGCAAATTTCTGCAACACGTTTGATTCAGAATCAATAGAATTTCTTAATTATTTCAAACAATATTACTTGGAAAACCGATGTTGCTGGGCCTACTGCTACAGATTACACTCGGGATTGAATACAAATATGCATCTCGAGAGGATGCATGGTACATTAAAATACATTTATCTAAATGGGAAAAAAGTTAAAAGATTGGATAAGGCTATTATGGCCATTATGAAATTTGTTCGAGATAAGCTTATTAACAGACTAATTGCTACACATAGAGGTAAACTTTGTAATAAAATTCAAGAAATACGCAATCGTCATAAAAATATGGAATCATTGAATATTAATTTAGTTATTAAAACTAGTCATGGTTGGGAAGTAGCTTCCGAAAGAACTAACGAAATATATTTCGTTCAAGAATCAGACCAGGAATGCACTTGCAATTTAGTATGTTCCAAATGTGCAATTTGTATTCATAAGTATTTGTGTTCATGTTTAGATTCCGCTATAAAATTTAACATGTGCAAACATGCACATTTAATTGCGAAACATAGAAAAGAAACAGGAGGTCTTTCTCTAGAAGCAAGTACATCAGTTGTTGAAGGTATGATGTTCTTTATATGTAATTATATCACAGAATACTTTAAAATTTGTTATAACTATTTTCTTAAAATGCCTGATTAATTAAATAAAGTTGAATTATTTTAGTATTTAGATTCAGTGCCGTTTCTAGGAACTGATTCATGAAAAGAAGTCAAAATAAAACTGTATTTTTAAGTTTCTATTGATCTTGCTTTCGCTTTAGTTGTACATTTTAAAAAATATGAATTTGGATATCTGTTACAGATCAAAATAAAGAATATGAAAATGGAGACGACGATTCCCTGCATATTCGCTGTACTTCAAAGGAAGATGAAACGCAGATTCTTCTTGCTGAATTGAGTAAAAATAATCAAAAATCTCAAAGCTCGTTGCAGTTGGAAAAGGAGAAGGTGATGGAAAATCTCCGAAAACAATTAGATAAGATAAATTCACCGTCCAAGCTACGTATTGTTAAGAAGATCATGGCCCCCTTATCTCCCACCCTCAATGCTGCTATGGACAACACTAATAATACCAAGAACTTCCCAGAAGCAAATGTAAAGTTCACTCACAATGCTAAAATTCCAGCACAACGAAGACTTTGGTCCACGAAAAAGAAGACGCAAAAAAGAACTACTTTATTTAAAAAACCAGAAACTGTGACTTCCACTACAATTCAACTTTGAATACCGCTTGTTCAATAAATACAAAATAAATATTCCAATAAATTACTTCTAGAAGTTTCTATATGTACCTATCTATTAATTACTAGATACTCAAGATAACGCATGATTCATGGTGATTATTGTATCGAGAGATCCAAAAAAAAACTGTTCCTCAGCGGGCTGTGGAAATTCAACATGAATAATATGTTGGTGACACTGTACGTCAATGTCAAATTCGAGGTTAGCAGGTTAGGTTTTGCGTCAATCTATGTCAAAACTGACGCAAAACCTAACCTACTAACCTCGAATTTGACATTGACGTACAGTGTCACCAACATATTATTCATAAGTTAAATTTCCACAGCCCGCTGAGGAACAGTTTTTTTTTGGATCTCTCGATACTATACACTAAGGTGTATCTTTCATGAAGCTGACAATCGATTTTGTATGCATTCAGTTCTTAGCTTAGCTAATAGTAAATTATGATACGAGTTTTGTAAGAAGCATTTTGTAGCACGCACGGGTTTGGGTTACGACGAACTTTTTGATAGAACGAAAATCGTAGCGTTACAATTTTATTAACACCAGTTACGTAGTAAGATGTAGTTAATAATATTACTGATTTTTAATTTTCTAATTGTTTTATAATGTTTCCGCTCAAGACTTCTATTTTCGCTGCATTACTTTTGTCCGTTAGTGACGCAAGCGCTTGCTGATGATCATTTGTGACCGTTCTGTCCGTAGACGTAAGTGCTATTCGTTACCAATTATTAAAAAACCACTGGACGCCAGATAAAAATTTCTCGCCCCCCCACCCCCTAAAAGAAATCCTAAATTCGCCCCTGTGCGGGAAATGACTATCGCCTCAGCTTCGCACCTGGTTCATACTTCAATTCACTAGGGGAGCGTGACGTGGCAGCCTTTTAAACTGAAAAGGGTGGGAGAAATCACTTTTCTTAGGTCAAAAAAGTTGTTCCGGTTTTTTTGACCGCCACTGTATCACACAAATTTGAATTTAAATTGCGGGCTAATTTCCGCGTAGTGTAGCGACAAAATTACAGTGATCTATAAAGTTTGGTATTTTGTTTTGTCCTAAGTCTTGTCAGTAACGCCAGGTGTCGCGCAAGTTCCTGCCCTACTTCTGAGTAAGGGAGTGAGGTATTTATTTCCTTTCTTGTCTGTGAAATCACTTTCCAAACAGATTTAAAAGGCTCATGTTATGTTAATTGGAGGAACTAAAGAAGGCTAAATATTATTTAATTGTAACTTTTAAAATCGAGGTAAGCCTTATATGATGAACATATTTTGTATTTAACTGGAATAGAAAACAAAATTGAGCCGAAATTCAATCAGATTTTCATTATACTTGATTGTGAATAAACTAAGGTTATGTTATGTGAATGTGATTTTGTAAGATTTTTTATTTAATACAGGGTGGGCAGGAGGTAAGTGCCCTACCTCAGGAGTGTAACTACACATAAATGTGTGATTATATAAAAAACGCAAAAGTTATAATCCGATTTCATTTATTTTCAAATTACAGTGTCAAGGTGAAATTTAAAAATGTTTTTCGTTCCCATGTAACTGGCACCTTCAGATGTTATGTACAAATTGGGAAGTGCTCCACTACCACACAGTGTGAAGGTTTTTATAAATACTTCTGTATTAGAAATTCTACCGTATGGAAACTGTTGACAAGATTCTTTAACCTCTTATATCTAGCATTCCCATTGCAAAAATCATACCAAACACTATATTTGCATATTCAGTATATGAGTATATAGGGCATTCAGTAAACACAAAAACATTTCAAGTTTTTTGAAGTTGGCATGTGCATATAATTTTTGTACTAGGGATTCTCTATTTTGTTTTGAAAAGGTTTCCACACCTGTGTACAGGCAGATTTGAATTAAAAAATCTGGTGTGATACACTCACACAACTTCCTTTTACAGTGATCTTATAATTAGTCAAAAATTTCATTTTTAATTTTTAAAAATTTGTCAAAATTTTCAAAAATTACAAATTCTACAAAAACGGTACAAAATAGAGCGTTAGTTGAAGAGACAAATTTTCTCTAGAATTTTAAGGTGAATTCGAAAATGTAATAATATACCGGGTGTTTTATTTAAAATAGGAGTTAATAAAAAAAATAGAAAAAAAAACAAAAGAAACCCAGTTTAGAAGTATTCAACTGGAAAATCACATATCTCACATCAATACATATTAAAAATTTAATCAAAATATAAAGTTTAAAAAAAAATCGTTAGAGCCGTTTTTGAAAAAATCGAAAAAAACCGAAAAATCACAAGAGTAAACAGCTACTTCCGGTTATGCGATTTTCTTCAAAAGCTTGCTGTCTCATCTACATAGTACACAAAACTTATATATGAAGTTTCAACGCCATACCTCTTGTCGTTTTTGAGATATTCTGTTCACAGACAGACAGACACACACACACACAGACACACACACACACAGACAGACCAATGAAAAAAAATATGTTTTTTGGGATCAGGGGACTCTGAAACGTGAAGATCTGTTGAAAACTCAATTTCGAATTTTTGGGGTGAATCCAATACTTCCTTTATCGTAAAAGGAAGTAAAAATGACAATTACCTAATATTTCTGATTGTCAGTGTCAAAGTAGATATTTTTCTAGCAATTCTCACCTGAAGTTTAATAAAATGTAATAAAAATGCCTATTAGTAAACGCTACGTCAATTGTATCCAACACAGAACTTGTATAATATCTTAAAAGTTGTTATTTACAACATTTATGACAGATAGGAGGTAAATGTCATACCCTTAACCTATTTGTTTTAGTAAGTTTTTGTAGGTACATTCCTAGACAAAGATAAATTCTGGAAGTACAATCATGAAATTTTGGAAATCAAAGGCCACTTTGTGTTTTTATGTTTACTGAATAGACTGTGGCATTGTCAGAATAAAATATGCTACATTACCTGATTACACTCGAAACATCCAACATGCTGTAATTTGAAAACAAAAACCAGATTACAGATTTTGAGTTTTTTTAATAATAGTATAAACTTCCAAGTATGGTACTTTTCTCCAGATTCACCCCATATATCAAAAGTATAATGTAGTAGTTAATCAATAGTAAATTAGTTTTGCATTAGATCATGGTGATGTGCTTTGTGCCTGATTGCAAACACTACAGCGAAAAGCACGGCTGTAGATTTTTTGTCTTTCCAAAAAACCCACAAGAAAGGAAAAAATGGATAAAATTAATAAGGTAATGTACATTTTTGCAATTTTTGGGAATAAAAATACGATAAATTGTTTACATTAGACGAGAAGATAAAGATCCTTCACCACACTCACTAGTGTGTAGCTGTCACTTTATAAATCAGGACCGAATCAATGGACCTACAATTTTTGAACGGAATAAGGAAAAACTTTTCCAGTTTGAAAGTTTGAACACGGTTAAAGAGCACAAGTAAGTATATTTCTTTATGTGGAAGTGTCTACAATACTAAATTATGTACTTATGTTATATTTCAAGACGCAGGAAAACAAAGCATGTTGAAACAATTGCAGTACATCCTAGTACGTCAAGTTCAGGAATGGAGTTTTGCAGTGCAGAAGTAAACATTAATATAGGTGAGGACACACCGAGCTCCCAATATTGCTGAAGCAATCTCGGTTGATCCTGCTTCTGATCCGATACCCATTATACAGGCCGAAGCACATAGCTCCACATCGCAGCAGCCTCATTTTACTGCCATGTTACAAGCAGAAGTTTTTCTTTTAAAACAAGAAAATAATGCACTCAAAGAAAATGTTGATAAAACAGCATATAAATTCTGTTTTAAGCAAATCGAAAACAATGATAATTTAATATCAATATATACAGGATTGCCAACAAAAGATATATTTTTAGCGCTGTATGCTTTAATGGAAAATTTTGAACTTAAATATTATTATAATTGGTCAGTGACAACTATACCAAAAATTGACCAGTTATTGTTGACACTGATGAAGCTCAGATTAAATCTGTTGTTTGAAGATTTAGCCTTTCGTTTTCAAGTTACCAAGAAAACTATATCCAATGTTGTAAAAACATGGTTATATGCACTACATGAAGTCCTGTTCAAGTGTTTCATGAGAAAGATACCGAGCAAAAGGAAAAATCAATTATGTATGCCAACTTGCTTCAACTCATTTACCAACTGCAGAATTGTTTTAGACTGCACTGAAATTGCCACTATTCAGGCCAAAAGTATGGAGAAGCAAAGGGCTACATATAGCACATATAAACATCGGAATACTTTGAAAGGTCTGGTAGGTGTTGCTCCTAATGGAGTGATTACATTTGTGAGCAGTTTATACCCAGGATCAAATTCGGACAAAAAAATTGTGCAGCATTGTGGTATTTTGTATAAACGTCAACCTGGAGATCTAGTCCTTGCAGACAAAGGATTTTTAATTAAAGATATTCTACCACAAGGTGTATCTTTAAATATTCCGCCATTTCTGACGACGGCACAGTTTACACCTGGGCAAGTACTAATGACGCGAACCATAGCAAGGGCTCGCATTCATGTTGAACGTGCTATACGTCGGATTAAGTGCTATAGCATTTTAAATCTAATACCGCAAAACTTGGTTCCTCATGCTTCAACTATTTATCAAGTATGTGCCTCTTTAACCAACTTACAGTTTCCCTTAATTAAAGAGGTTAAGGATTTGTACATTACCTAAGTATTACTTGTTTAAATAAATGTTTCTAACAAATTATAAACTTTTGTTTTTGTTATTTTACTGACTTGAATTTTTCAACAGAATGATTATAACAATGTAATATCTATGTATTTCAAACAAATGTAGGAAAATATACAAACATAAAATATGAGCATCAATAATCTAAACTATTAGTTATATATGGAATATATGTATTTACATAAAATTGCTTTAGTATATCTATATTATTTGAACTCCACTCAGTTTCCTTATATATTTCGTGAATTATGGTCTGCTGTGGTGACCATATAACCAGGTAGCATAGCTCTCTTCCTGTGAGATCTAAAAGCCCTTAAATTTGATGGTAATAGTCATGATTTTTATTCACTATTGTTTTCCCCTCTTCGTTCATCCATATTATGTATGATCTGTCTTTGTGTAGTTCTTCTAACAATATCTTTTCTCTCCATTTATATGGGCATTTGACTTCAATTATAGCATTCGTTGACACCAAGCCATCAGGGCTACCACCAAGAAACCCACAGGAATGTAACCATATACCTGAAGGTATAACTTCCTTCTTTGTTGTACTCGAAAATTCCTCGATGGCAGTTGTTTCATGAATCCTTCCCCATTGAATTGCTTTGGCCCCTTCTAGGCTGTAGGATTCTGAAATGTTATTTAGGGATTAGGCATACTGCTAATATTTTAATCCTTACTACTTACCAGTCAGTCTTTTAAACAGAGAAACTGGATATTTTCGTGAAGTTTTCTCTTGAACTCTCCTCACTGCACTTATTACAGGTCCAAAATTACTGGCAGTTACTCTATTTTTGCGACGAACAGTCAGCCAGTGGTGATTACTGGATTGCCCTACAGTACGCATTTGAATTTCCGCAATTTTTTCTGTAGACAGCTAAACTGTCCAACAAAAATTGCTCTTTATTAGCAGACTCCAAGTATGCGCTGGAAAAAATCATCTCCTCGATGTCTGGAGCAATCCTTGCTTCAGAGTTTGGATCGGGTTTCAAGAGCCAGCTAAATCCAACCGCTCCTCCGTACTCTTCAAGTGTATGGAGGAATTTAGCTGTTTCCTCTTCCGTTGGGTCTCTATTTATAGCAACGTGTGCTTTTGAACACGAATATGAAAGTATTAAGATCCAAAAGAAGTAGAGGGAAGCTGATTATCAAGAAATTAAAAAATGACGAAGGAGTAATTGTAACAGACAGAAAAGAAATTGTAAATACCGTTCAAAGTTTCTACCGTAAATTATATAACCAACAGGCACAAATGACGGATGAGTTACGGGAGACCCAGCATGCTAGGGGTACAATTACGAACATTGGATCTGAAGATCTACCAGAGATAGACACAGCAGAGTTAAGAACAGCGATAAAACAAATGAAGACATATAAAGCTCCAGGAGAAGATCGCATTACTAGCGAAATGCTCAAAGTGGGAGGAAGAACCCTTGAAAAGGCAATGCTTAAGCTGATGAATAGGTGTGTTGTCGACGGACACATACCCAAATCATGGCAAAATGCTGAAGTAATCTTGATATATAAGAAAGGTGACACCACAAATCTGGAAAACTACCGGCCCATCAGCTTATTATCGATCTGCTATAAACTCCTTACAAAGATACTGACTAACCGACTCACCACTAAGTTCGACTTCTATCAACCAATTAAGCAAGCAGGTTTCAGAAGAGGTTTTAGTACAACTGACCACATTTTTTCGATTATCATAAGGCGTTCGACTCTGTGGAAAGATGGGCAGTACTAGAAGGAATGGCAAGGGCACGGATTGACTCAAGATACATCACGCTTATCAAGCACATCTACGAAAACGCCTCACTTAAAGTAAAAATTAATGAAGATCTTGAGACCCATGAAATCCCAGTAGAGAGAGGAGTGAGACAAGGGGATACGATCTCTCCCAAATTGTTTACCCTCGCCCTCGAGGACGTATTCAAGACGCTACCCTGGCAGGATAAAGGTATCAACATCGACGGGACAAGACTAAATAATCTGCGATTCGCGGACGATATAGTTTTGATCAGTAACAGCGCACAAGAACTAAGAGACATGATAAAACAATTAGACGAAGCCTCTCAAACTATAGGCTTGACAATGAATGTAGAAAAAACAAAAATTATGAGTTCTGAAAATATAAATGTCACTCTGAGAAACCAGACCCTCGAAAATGTCCAAGAGTACAATTACCTAGGACATAATATCAAAAGGGGTAAAAATAACCAAACCGCTGAGCTCAATAGAAGAATCAGTCTCACATGGGCAGCTTTCGCAAAACTCAGTTATATTTTCAGAAACTCTGAAATACCAAACAACCTCAAACGAAAGGTATACAACACATGTATCCTTCCCGTGGCTACATACGGAATGGAAACAGCAACGTTAACAAAACACAGCGCAAACAGGTTGAGAATTTGTCAACGAGCAATGGAGAGAGCCATGCTCGGAATTAGCCTCAGAGATAGGATTCGGAATGAAGATATAAGAGCCAGGACGAGGGTCGAAGATGTTATCGAAAAAATTGCAAAACTAAAATGGCGCTGGGCCGGTCATATTGCCCGAGATAGTAATAAATGGACGAAAGCAATACTACAGTGGCGACCCCGAGAAACCAGAAGAAGTGTTGGACGACCTCAAACAAGATGGCGAGACGATCTAAAAGAAATAGCGGGGCGAAATTGGATGCTGAAGGCCCAAAACAGAGACACATGGAAGAAAATGGAGGAGGCTTATGTCCAGCAGTGGACCTTGAGAAGCTAGGAAGAAGAAGAAGAAGAAGAAGTGCTTTTGAAGAATACAATTCTTCGATTGTTTGTATTTCATCAGATTTTCGCTTAGGAGTATTCCACTGACATTGCATGTCAGGAACAGATACAATGTCTCTTGCAAATAAGCACAATGCAGCCATATGGTGACACAGAAATTGCCCCCTTGGGCAAGTACAGTCGTGTGCAAATAAATCTGGGACAGTGTTTTTTTCACATGCAGATTCAGTTAAGAATTGAAGAATATCTCTATGGATTTCCTGCTATCAGAAAGAGTTACATTAAACTTTAACAGGTACCGAAACCCGTAACTCTCTCTGATAAGAGGAAATCCATGGAAATATTCTTCAAATTCTTAACTGAATCTGCATGTGAAAAAAACACTGTCCCAGATTTATTTGCACACGACTGTACATGTAGCAGCCTGAATATTTCGTTCTGCATCCAGTGTAATCTAACATGAAAAACTGTAAAGATTTACCTGTATAATACAAATTTTGTTGAACTTACTACATCTAATGAATATATTCGATCACGCATGCTGGCTTGTACCTTCCCTCGAATAATTAGCATATCACCATCAAACGTCAAGTTCTGTACTCTGTTCGATTTCATTGCATTTTCGCCTCTGTCAATTAGGCCGAGTTCTTCTTTAAAAAAACCAGCGATTGTCCCGAAACTTAAAACGTGCCCTTGTTGAAGCATGATCCCTGCAATACGACATCAATTATCGAATTTGTAGGGCAGAAGAGTAAACTCTTTGCACTAACACAATTTTTTAAAAATTAAACAGTGTTGGCCTCCTCAAACCTGGGTTTAAAATCGTTTTTGCGTGACTATTGAGAACTAGAACTACCGCTGGTAGATACACTATTTAGTTTATTACTCACCTTATACAAATTAGCAATAACACAGGCACAACAGCTATTAAATTCTGACTCAAATTATAAAACATAAGTAAACCCCTGTGTTCAACTGTTTGTTTGGAAAGTGTTGCCTAACCTTCCTCAATAAACGTGGCGGCATGACGTCATCACTCCCTACCTGAATTTTTATTCCAAGGTCACCTATATATTTAACTTTCCCATCTAAACTTCTAAAGTGTTTTTCTACTCCCGCATGTATATATTCTGTTTTCTTCACAATCTACAGAATGGATATGTAGGCAATTGTAGTTAACTGAACGTATATGATTTCATATCCACACAAGGGTGGATATGAAATACACCAATCACAAACCACGTTAGTCGTGTTTACCTAGGCAACTTTCATTAATTGTTTGTTTTGCAATGGGCACGCCCTGCTGTGCGCTGTTTGTGGCAAACGTGATTTTGTTGTAAGATATCTTATTATTTAGCGTTGAATAAATTTTCTTTTAATTTTCCATTCTTTTCCATTGATAGGTCGTAGAAAAAATACACTGTACAACTCGAGTGGAATGTCCATATCGCCCTCGGATAATTGAGCACTCCGCCTACGGCGTCGTGCTCAAACTTTATCCTCGTGCGATATGGACATCATATCCACTCTCGTTGTACAAACTACTATTTTCTACTCCCGCATGTATATATTCTGTTTTCTTCACAATCTACAGAATGGATATGTAGGCAATTGTAGTTAACTGAACGTATATGATTTCATATCCACACAAGGGTGGATATGAAATACACCAATCACAAACCACGTTAGTCGTGATTACCTAGGCAACTTTCATTAATTGTTTGTTTTGCAATGGGCACGCCCTGTTTGTGGCAAACGTGATTTTGTTGTAAGATATCTTATTAATTAGCGTTGAATAAATTTTCTTTTAATTTTCCATTCTTTTCCATTGATAGGTCGTAGAAAAAATACACTGTACAACTCGAGTGGAATGTTCATATCGCCCTCGGATAATTGAGCACTCCGCCTACGGCGTCGTGCTCAAACTTTATCCTCGTGCGATATGGACATCATGTCCACTCTCGTTGTACAAACTACTATTTCTTTATGATGGTAAAAGGGGTAACAGCATATATGTGGGTAAAAGGCTTGATGTTTTGTCAAATCAAAACAGGTGTAATTCTGTGATTCATTAATTGATCATATCTTTTTCGCCTCACATCTATTGAATGACCGGCTTCAACTCTCTGACAACGTTGACGTTCGACATCTCTGTTTAGTTTTAGTTACACTCATTCTTGTCTGTGGTTACACTCGAGTGTCAGTTGCAGCAAGATGCATTTGAAACTTAGGTTAAGTGTTGTGTGGGTTCGGGCGAACAGTTATTAAGTACCGTAAAGTGGGGTTACTTTGCTAACAGGAGGTAACTTTGCTCAAGAGGCAGGAAAGTTGGTAATACATAATTTTTTCAAAGTTGGTAGCAATTAGGACCCGAGAGTGAGCTTGAACTGGTTTCCACTCAGCCAGTCTACTGCGTAAAGTGGCGCGAGTTAGTTGCAGCATCTCCTGTAGGTTCCGAGACACATGTAAGTAAACGGCGGGATTTTATGATATTTTCATAACCTTGCAACTAAGGTCTGTGGAGTAACAATGATGAATTCTACGACATTGTGGTTGCTTTTCTCCAAGAGAGCAATCTTTTTTGTTGACTATGTAGTTTTTTCAGACAGGTTTAACAATATTGGCTTTTTTTATGAATTTTAATTCAAAACGATGTACATTTCACTTAAGATTTGGGGTTACTTTGCTCAAGCATTAAATTAAATGTTTATCAGGATTTAATTGCAATATAGACATATCTAATGCCACTTTTTCAGGAAAAAAATGGTAAGATGCTACAAGAGAGCTTTGGGTAGTCGCTGCTATCGCAACTATACAGATGAGCAGCTTCGTGCCGCAGTACGTGCCGTGAAATTTAGGGGCTTGTCCACTCACGCTGCAGCCGATGTCTTCGGGATCCCGCAAAGAACAATATACAACAAAGTTAAAAACTTACACCAACAGGACGTTGGGGGTCCAACGGCGTTAACCCTCGCCGAGGAGAGGCACTTTGTAGACTTGCTAATAGTGGCTGCGGAATATGGATCTCCCCTCACCCTTTTGGACCTTAGAGTCATCGTAAAGAACTATCTTAATGCTTCCGGCAAGACCGTCTCAAAATTTGATGATAACATGCCAGGAAAAGAGTGGTGCTTCTTGTTTCTAAAGCGCCATAGAAGACTGTTGTCGCAGAGATCATGCCAAAATATTAAGGTGTCTAGAGCAATGACCACAGAAGAAGCTATCGATGATTATATTCAACGATTAACCAGAAACCTGGAAGGTGTTCCTCGAGACAATATACTAAACTACGATAAAACCAATCTTACCGATGATCCCGGGCGATCAAAATGCATCTTCAAACGGGGAACCAAGTATCCCGAAAGGATCATGAATTACACAAAATCATCCATTTCAGTTATGTTCGCTGGAACAGCTGCGGGTGAGCTTTTTCCCCATTATGTAGTCTATAAGGCCGAAAGGTTGTATGACCAATGGTGCATTGGAGGACCCCCAAACACACGATATAATCGAACCAAATCCGGTTGGTTTGATGCTGCAACATTTTCCGACTGGTTTGAGAAAATGGTTATACCATGGGCGAAAAAGCTGGAGGGTCCAAAGGTTTTAATCGGCGACAATTTATCCAGTCATTTAAGTGTAGACATTTTACGACATTGCCAAAGACTGGGAATAAAATTCATATTCTTACCCCCCAATACTACCCACATCACACAACCACTTGACGTGGGATTCTTCCGCTCACTAAAAGGGAATTGGCGAGCTTTACTGACAGAATATAAAACTAAAAATCCTAAAGAGAGCGCTGTTAATAAGACTAGCTTTCCAGCTTTACTCAAAAGACTATTGGAAAGAATCGATCACAAAAACAAATCGATATTAAGAAATGCTTTCAAAGCAGCTGGAATCTATCCAGTGGATGGAACACAACTCACCAAGAAATTACCGAAAACAAAAGTCGAAAACCTTATGAACTCGACAGGAAGACAAATTGATGAAGCAGTCTTACACTATTTAGAACAGAAGAGAGGCAGTTTGTCTGGACCTTTGCAAAAGAAAAAGAAGAAAATGCTTCAAGTTCCTCCTGGAGAATCCATATCACATGAAGACTTGCTTGATACCAACGAGGCCGGCCTTAGCAATGTTAAACAGTCTCATTCAAAAAAGAAACGAACATCAGAAACACCAGAGCTTGACTCCCATGAAGAAGGTTTGCCAACACGACAACATGAAAGTGACGAAGACGAAGGAGATATTGTAGCTTATGAGGAAATTGGGGATGAGGAAGTTGCAAGTGACGATGAATATGATGAATCGCAGATGGAAAAATATGGAATTCCAGCTCCTTCAATAAGTGACGGTGATTTTATAGTGGTGCAGTTTGCTACTAAAAAGACCCTGAAGCACTTCATAGGGTTAGTGCTGGAAACAAAGCCTGACGTTTACGAAATCAAATTTCTAAGAAAGAGGAGATCAAACCTGTTTGTGTTTCCCGATGTTGAGGACATATCTGCCGTCATTGAGACTGACATAAAAAAAGTGCTGACGCCTCCAAAAATCGTTCGCGGTATTCACGAGTTTCAGGATGACCTAAGTATTTTCAATTTGTAAGAATTTGTGACCCCTACCTGATTTACTTGTGTGCCATACATCTTAGGCTGTGCTAGAATAAGAGTTTTTTTTTGTTCTTCGGAGATTCCAGATCTGTTTTTTTAAGAATGCTGCTATTTTAAGTTTTATGCCTAGGTAGGTTTTTGTAAGTCTGAAAAGGTCACCTCTGCATTTATTTTTTTTTCCAAGTTTTTTCTTTCCAGTTTAAAATTTTCATGAAAAAAGGGTGTTGTTTATTTTTTCATTAGATAGGTACTTACCAAAGTGAATATTTATTTTTAGAATTTTATATTTTGTTTTTCTAAGCCAAAGAAAGTTTTGGATTATTTTTTTTTATATTTTATTACATGTTCACAGTATTTTTATACAATTTATATAATAAATAAATAAAAGTTTCTGAAAATGTATCATGCCTTTTTATAATACCCCTAAAAAAGGTTAATATTCGTTCAAACTAGGACTTCATATATATCAATTTGTTGGAAACGACTTTCTTGAGCAAAGTAAGCCATCACCAAAGCGATATATGCTAACGTAACGATTTTATTAGCGATGGCAAAGTTGCCCCATTTGTGAGGTGAGTTTGCTCAGTCATTAAATTAAAAAAATATGTGGTGTCACTAAAAAAAGGCTACACTACTGCATGAAATCGATAGAGTAAATGTAATTACACCACATAGTTCTTTCCCCAATTTTTAGACCTAACAGCTACAAATTGAAGTTGAAAAAACTGCAAAATCTAAGCAAAGTAACCCCACTTTACGGTATTATTCTTTACTTTACAGATAGTTTAAAGGACCACTGTGTTATTATTGAAGTAGATTCCGATCGTTCCAACTAATCTATCAAGACTTTGCTTTGTTCGTTTAAGGTAAACTGCAAACGGTGGACACTAGAAGAATAAAACAAATGAAAAAATAACATCTGATTGTTTAACAGCTGCTTTATATAGCTAGTAAACAGAGCGGGAGCTAGGGTATCCAGCGCCCGTGGCTGCATATAATTTCGCATCTCTAATGTTATAGATTCATATCCTACAATGTGTAAAAAGAACACAAGAATAATTTACGACACAAGTGCGTAAAGCTAGTCTTTAGTCACGAGTGGGACAGAGTTAAGACGCCAGAGTGTGAGGGTTAAGCCCAACGATTGATTAAAGATGCTTTACGCATGTGTATCGTACAATATTTTATCTACTATAGAATCTAGAAAACACGAGAAATATAAAAAGAAATATTTAAATGTAAATTAAGATTAGTAGCAACCGGTCGTCATTTTGCGTTGTTAAAAAGTTTAAAACACGTTGCTACTGACAACGTAAACTAATGAAAGCATGTTATTAAATATTCGTTTTACAAACTTAAAACTGCCAACCAAAAGTCAATTTTACACACTGTGGTAGATAATAAATATTATACACCAAGTGAATTAAACATATGTTGATTCACGAAAACATTTTGGGCTCACGAGCACGGAGTGCGAGTGAGTTCAAATCTTTGAGTTAAAAAATGTTTAATTCACGTGGCGTATACCTATATGTTTTTATTCAATTTTGACGAAATCTTGAATAAAAAATTTAAAAATATTCAAATTTATAGCGCCTGCTGCTCTTAAATCACTTACCAAATATCATATAAAGCATGGGTCACACGATCATTTTTTGCATCAAATTTGCTTGTCATACACCAATTAAGGTACTATATTTATACGAGCAAGCTTATCCGCCATTTTGAGTTACTGAAAGTGGCGGCAAATTCAAATTCTAGTTACTTTTCAAATAGCATACGGTAAGTCGGAAAAACAACGATCATGTCATTTAATTTTATTCGTCTTAAAAAAGATTGGTTTTTAAAAAATAAAAAGAAAGCAGAAAAAATCAAAACGAAAACACTGTTAACTAACACGCACGTGGTTCACACTAGAGAACTTTAATAGTATCTTAGTTCAAACAACAGTGACGAGTGACAGAACTCGATAGAACTGACAACTGACAGATACCGTTGGCAGCACAGAACAACACCTACACACTGTATATAGATTTAAATAACCGTACTTGGATGAAGAGTATATTTATGGTTAGCATCGTAATGGAATGCACCAAGATTTAAATCAGCATGCATTGTTCGTCTGGATCGAGCAGTACGTACTCCAACGGTTTCTAATCTTGCTTGGTTGACAGACGACAGAACGCACGGTTACCGGTCAGCGCAGCCAACGGCTTGGCGCTAAAATCCCTGTGACACAAAATCTAGTGGGATAAGCTTGCCTGGTTAATACAGCACTCTAACACCAATGATGACGTATTTCATGACGTCAGCCTCATATCGAGAGCATATATCTAATACTTACTATATTGCTAGCGGCTATGAGTGGGAAACTGGCCGATGAAGTGAAACACACAACCAACTCCTTTATGTATACGGTGAGCTGTGCGCAAGCGCGGCGGCGTTGTCCGCCCAATGGGGAAGTGGTCAAGTTTAAAATTCGCTTCTAAAGGCGGAGTTCGAATTCCCACGCATGCGCACGAGACGCGTTATAATCTAAGTGATACTATGTCGGCGCCGTAATGTTTTCTGAAGTTTCCAGGCCCTACCAGCAATATATGTGTATTATATATATGATCGAGAGATCCAAAAAAACTGTTCCTCAGAGGGCTGTGGAAATTCAATGTATGAATAATATGTTGGTGACACTGTACGTCAATGTCAAATTTGAGGTTAGCAGGTTAGGATTTTCGTCAGTTTTGACACAAACTGACGCAAAATCTAACCTGATAACCTCGAATTTGACATTGACGTACAGTGTCACCAACATATTATTCATACGTTGAATTTCCACAGCCCGCTGAGGAACAGTTTTTTTTGAATCTCTCGATAGTTGTCAAACATTTCTAAAAAATAGGACGGGCTCTATTTCGGTGCAACTTTTTCACGCGATTCTGCGCAGTGCGTGAAAGTGGTATTTCACGGTTCAGGGTTTTTAGGTTAAGAATGCATTTTTACTTCAAAAATAGCCATGTCTTGGACGCGTCAGCAAGTGTCGGCCCTAATAGACGCCTATCAACAAGAGGAGGTCTTGTATTTCGTAAAAGACCCTAGCTATCATAACAAGCTAGCACGGAATGAAGCTTTGTCTCATATTCGTGTCGGTTTTTGAAATTGCGTTGGTAACTATATTTAAAAGTTTTGTAAATACGCTTTCATCCATCCTCAAATAATTTTTAAAACTACCACCATCTTCACATTCCAATTCTGTGTGTACCATTGATAACACCCCTCATTCTTGGTCACGTCGTTGTAACCACTTGCGCCCACTCTTTTCGAGATTTTTGCTGTTTCTTATTACACAACGCTAGACCTAAACCTACTAACGACAGGATAATCACTTGCTCTTCCATTTTGAAACAAAAAAAATCTGGTGTGATACACGCACACAACTTCCTTTTACAGTGATCTTATAATTAACCAAAAATTAGATTTTTAATTTTTAAGCATTTGTCAAAATTTAAAAAAAATTACAAATTCTACAAAAACGGTACAAAATAGAGCGTTAGGTGAAGAGACAAATTTTCTCTATAATTTTAAGCTGAATTCAAAAATGTAATAATATACCGGGTGATTTATTTAAAATAGGAGTTAATAAAAAAAATAGAAAAAAAAACAAAAGAAACCCATTTTAGAAGTATTCAACTGGAAAATCACCTATCTCACATCAATACACATTAAAAATGTAATAAAAATGAGAAGTTTGAAAAAAATCGTTAGAACCGTTTTTGAAAAAATCGAAAAAAACTGAAAAATCACAAGAGTAAACACCTACTTCCGGTTATGCGATTTTCTTCAAAAGCTTGCTGTCGCATCTAGATACCACACAAAACTTATCTATGAAGTTTCAACGCCATACCTCTTCGTTTTTGAGATATTCTCTTCACAGACAGACAGACCAATGAAAAAAAATGTGTTTTGTGTTCAGGGGAGTCCAAAACGTGAAGATCTGTTGAAAACTCAATTTAGAATTTTTGGGGTGAAGCCAATATGTACTTCCTTTATTGTAAAAGGAAGTAATAAACGTTAACAATTCGTGCCTTTACAGCAAACCATAACCTCACAATAACAGCTGATTCTAATAGTTGCACAAGTTTTATGGTGTGACCACCCTGTTTGATAGAGAGAATCAAACATTGTTGTATGACGTCACGGAAAATGTTTGACAAGCAAATTTGATGCAAAAAAATGATCGTGTGACCCATGCTTAAAACACCACACTTACTGTGTGCCAAACATCAAAGTGACGTTTGTCACCTGCTTACAGCCATACACAAAATTGGAAATAAATGACATTAAAAATATTCAAATTAAGTTAATTATATATTACACACTACAAAGAGAAAGAATAATTGAATGTAAATATTTGTAGAAATCATAAAAATATGTTGTTCTTCATTGAAACGTTTTTAAATCTCTAGTGAATTAAACACTATAAGTTTATGTCAAATTCGAGGTTAGCAGGTTAGGTTTTACGTCAGTCTGTGTCAAAACTGACGCAAAACCTAACCTACTAACATCGAATTTGTCATAGACTTACAGTGTCACCAACAATACATTTCAGTATGGCCAAACATAATTTGTTTCCATAGGTGACTCTGATAAGACGAGTTTTCTAACACCCATTACTAATACTATTTAACTTTTTTATTTTTGTAGGTGTTATGAAAAGTATTGAACGACATACGGCCGTTATCGCATCTAACTAACTCGGATAAATTCATTAGCCTCAGCCTGACGGCCTCGGCCACAAATTCATCCTCGTTTGTTAGATGCTTGCTAACGGCCTTATGTCGTTAATAACTATTATTTCTCTTGTGAATCATGTTTATGAAGGTTGTTATGGAGTTAATAATGTCACTTTAAACTGTCAAAATTGAATAAAATGAATTAAACAAACATATCATTATAGCGATATACAGTATTTCTTGAAATTAAGAACATTTCATCTATAAATATAAGACATTCAGATCGCTTAGTTTTGGCACCCCTGAAAAAAATATATAAAATTACTCTAAACACATTTATTGTGTAATTTTTAACTCAAAACGTCAAAAAAATTAAATATTATTTTGCCCCCCTAAAAACGTGTGTGTGTGTGGTGTACAGCACCTTCACTATGCCCTAGTTTCTTCTCTGTTAGTGAATCATTGTATTTAATTCTATGGTGTTGTTTAAAATACTAGTTTTAAGGTAACTCTGACTTTATTTATAGTACAGTATATAAATGTGATCATAATGTTCTAATATGTCAATTAGTTGCAATAATACATACTTGTTTCAGGTATGGCATCTCAACTGTTCCTGTAATCATATATTGAGCTAAAAGTAGTACTTCCAAGCCAATCTTAAACTAGCCATGATGACCACTAATCAAGAAACATTAGTTAATAATTTATAATAGTTCAACAACAACTTCACTGCATCAAGAGACTTAGATCACACATATTAACAAATTATCTATCAAACAAGAAATCATTGGAAGCAGTGACGACGTCAGTGCTTATTCGGAAATTGATATTAAATGCGAGTTTGAAATTCCAGACCAAAGATTTATGGCTCAAAATTCAACAGCACAAAAACAGGGTTTGGTTATGAAGCCTACTACAGGTGAAAAACCATTCTCTTGTTTTGTTTGTGATTATAAAACTGTCCGAAAACATAATCTAGTTACTCATGTGAAAACTCATACAGACGAGAAACCCTATTCTTGTTCAGTATGTGATTATAAAACTGCCTACAAACATCAACTAGTTACTCATGTGAGAACTCATACAGGCGAAAAACCCTATTCTTGTTCAGTATGTGATTATAAAACTGCCCACAAACATCGTTTAGTTACTCATGTGCAGGGCCGTCGCTAGAGTTTTGGCCGCCCGGTGCAGGTTTTTAAATTGTTGCCCTTATGTTTGTAGGTATGTATTAAAAAAATGGCTAAATTTAAAAAATGTTTTTAAAAAAATATAACATGGTTAAATATACTGTTTTGGCTAAGAGCATGGTGTCTTTCTTTACTTTTAATTATTAGTTTGCCACATTAATATGCACTGGATACACGTTGCTGTGCCTTAAATTTGTACTGAACCTTCAAGTTCAAGTTTTTTAAATTACAAATTGCCCTATTTTGTATTATAATGTCAATAATTACTATTATAGATAGTTCCTGAAAACTCAACAGGGGTGGATTCTGTTAACTAGTTACTTGTTTTCTGTCGATTGATTTTCTAATATTTTAAATCTCATTTGCATCATAAGTCACAATACTTATGTCAACCAAACGTCATAAACAGATTTGAAATTCATATGACAAATACAGATTGTTTCCCTATTACACAACAATATTTAAAACACAGTAAGTAATTCTTTGAAAACTAATTCACTTATATAGTCTTTTCTTTGCTTTTTTCTAGTAATTACATTTCAAATGATCTCCACAACGTTTAGGATGTAAACCAACCTGCTTTTCTCTGCCTACTGATACAATCTCTGACGCACCTTCCCGCAATGAAAGGTTCCTCCTATAAACAAGACGTCGCCAACTGTCCCAAATCAGTAACTCTAACCTTCCCACAGAATGTAGCTAACCGTCCAAATCTGCAGATACTGACTTCCTTTACTGCCGCTGCCAAACTTCTTTTACTGCCGCTGCCAAACTTCCCGGAACGTGTCCTCTTAACTGATGGTGCTCCTCTGGAACTCTCCCTTATCACTCAACAGCTAGATGTAATCCAATTCAATTAATGTCTGACGTTAAATGTATTTTTCCATTAAACTTGACTTTATATTCTTCTCCAGTTATTCACTTTTATAGATTAATTCTGCTTGCTTATTATTTTTAACCACATACTTGTAACCATCCTTAGTTTTTTATCTGTTATTCTTCTTATATGTTTAAATCTTCTTATATATTTAACCACGCAAATTTTATAATTACCCTTTTATTTTCCAAACAGATTTATAATAAAATAGGGTTAATTTTCAATACTTTTAATTACTACAAATCATTTTCGTTATATTTTTTACAAGTTGTTATCAATAATTTGAAGAAAATTTCTTAACTACCTCATTTTCCTTTTTATACACTCTAGTCTTATCTATTTGAGTTAAACCTACTAAAATTTTATTTTATTTCAAATTAAGCATTTTTCATTCGTTTTCAAACTGTAATTTATGCAATATTATCTTGTTTTTAAATCCACCTGTTTTTCAATAGCTATTTTTCATTCACATTTTCACCTTATCTCTGAATAAATCCAAATTATTTTATTAACCAATTGTAATCCCTTTAATTTTAATGAATTTGATTCTAACTACATTAAGGTCGTATCATAACAATACCTATACTATATACTACATAGTAACACATACATAATACATACACAAAAATAAAACTCTAAAAAATTTGACTCAGTCACAAATACATAGGTACATAAAAAAAACTAAATATATTTTCGAGCTTATTTTCAGAAAGCATACTTATTATTTTATCATAATTTAAATTATTGGCAATTTCATGTGCGATGGAGATTAATGCCAAACCAGTTAAACGTTCCTGTGACATATATGATCTGAAATAATTTTCGATTATTTTTTAATTTCGAGAAACTTCGTTCCCCAGAAGCATGGGTAAAATGCATAAGATTCTAAGAGATATTACTAAATTAGGGAAAGTGTTTTCTACATTATTTTCTGTTATGTACTTAAGAGTATTTAAAGGATTATTGGTTTCATGTTCCTTTGATCCAAGCAAAGTCATAAATGAGAGCAGTCATCTTTAAGCTCCAAACCGTTTATGCCACTATTTAAACTATCAGTATCGGATAAGTATGTACGCATATTTTGTAGAAGACATATCGCGTGGCGCTTTCTTGACGAAAACATTGGGTGTTGGGTATACAAATAGAGTTTGTTCTGCATAAAACTTAAGGTAAAGTTTGCTTCCACATAGAGTGATATTCTGGTTTAAGAATAAAATAAATAGCAAATATTGACGTCCTTTTGAGTATGATTACGTCTTTAAGTCATACATTATATTTACTAACTCTACTCCTATATCATATAATAAAAAAATAGTATAATATTTTGTTAAGAAAAATAGCCGCCCCTCAAAAAACGGCCGCCCGGTGCGGCCGCACGCTCGCACCTGCTGTAACGACGGCCCTGCTCATGTGAAAACTCATACAGGCGAAAAACCCTATTCTTGTTCAGTATGTAATTATAAAACTGCCCAGAAAACTAATATAGTTCAACATGTGAAAACTCATACAGGCGAAAAACCTTATTCTTGTTCAGTGTGTGCTTATAAAACTGTCCAAAAAGCTAGTTTAGTTAGGCACGTAAAAATTCATACATGTGAAAACCTTATTCTTGTTCAGTATGTGATTATAAAACTGCCCACAAACCTAATTTAGTTCAACATGTGAATACTCATACAGGTGAAAAACCCTATTCTTGTTCAGTGTGTGATTATAAAACTGCCCAAAAATGTAATTTAGTTCAACATGTGAAAACTCATACAGGCGAAAAACCCTATTCTTGTTCAGTATGTGATTATAAAACTGCCCAGAAAACTAATATAGTTCAACATGTGAAAACTCATACATACGAAAAACCTTATTCTTGTTCAGTGTCTGATTATAAAACTGCCCGGAAATCTAATTTAGTTCAACATTTGAAAACTCATACAGGCGAAAAACCATATTCTTGTTCAGTATGTGATTATAAAACTGCCCAGAAAACTCATATAGTTCAACATGTGAAAATTCATACAGGCGAAAAACCCTATTCTTGTTCAGTATGTGATTATAAAACTGCCCAGAAATCTAATTTAGTTCAACATGTGAAAACTCATAGAGGCGAAAAACCCTATTCTTGTTCAGTATGTGATTTTAAAACTGCCCACAAAATTAGTATAGTTCAACATTTGAATACTCATACAGGTGAAAAACCCTATTCTTGTTCAGTGTGTGATTATAAAGCTGCCCAGAAAACTAATTTAGTTCAACATGTAAAAACTCATACATACGAAAAACCTTATTCTTGTTCAGTGTGTGATTATAAAACTGCCCAGAAATCTACTTTAGTTCAACATGTGAAAACTCATACAGGCGAAAAACCCTATTCTTGTTCAGTATGTGATTATAAGACTGCCTGGAAACCTACTTTAGTTAGGCACGTGAAAACTCATACAGGCGAAAAAACCCTATTCTTGTTCAGTGTGTGATTATAAAACTGCCCAGAAATCTAATTTAGTTCAACATGTGAAAACTCATACAGGCGAAAAAACCCTATTCTTGTTCAGTGTGTGATTATAAAACTGCCCAGAAATCTAATTTAGTTCAACATGTGAAAACTCATACAGACGAAAAACCATATTCTTATTCAGTATGTGATTATAAAACTGCCCAGAAATCTAATTTAGTCCACATGTGAAAACTCATAGAGGCGAAAAACCCTATTCTTGTTCAGTATGTGATTATAAGACTGTCTGGAAACCTACTTTAGTTAGGCACGTGAAAACTCATACAGGCGAAAAACTTTATTCTTGTTCAGTGTGTGATTATAAAACTGCCCAGAAATCTAATTTAGTTCAACATGTGAAAACTCATACATACAAAAAACCTTGTTCTTGTTCAGTGTGTGATTATAAAACTGCCCACAAAACTAATATAGTTCAACATGTAAAAACTCATACAGGCGAAAAACCCTATTCTTGTTCAGTATGTGATTATAGAACTGCCCAGAAATCTAATTTTGTTCAACATGTGAAAACTCATACAGGCGAAAAACCCTATTCTTGTTCAGTATGTGATTATAAAACTGCCCAGAAAACTCATATAGTTCAACATGTGAAAATTCATACAGGCGAAAAACCCTATTCTTGTTCAGTATGTGATTATAAAACTGCCCAGAAATCTAATTTAGTTCAACATGTGAAAACTCATACATACAAAAAACCTTGTTCTTGTTCAGTGTGTGATTATAAAACTGCCCACAAAACTAATATAGTTCAACATGTAAAAACTCATACAGGCGAAAAACCCTATTCTTGTTCAGTATGTGATTATAGAACTGCCCAGAAATCTAATTTTGTTCAACATGTGAAAACTCATAGACGCGAAAAACCCTATTCTTGTTCAGTATGTGATTTTAAAACTGCCCACAAAATTAGTATAGTTCAACATTTGAATACTCATACAGGCGAAAAACCCTATTCTTGTTCAGTATGTGATTATAAAACTGCCCAGAAATCTAATTTAGTTCAACATGTGAAAACTCATAGAGGCGAAAAACCATATTCTTGTTCAGTATGTGATTTTAAAACTGCCCACAAAATTAGTATAGTTCAACATTTGAATACTCATACAGGCGAAAAACCCTATTCTTGTTCAGTATGTGATTATAAAACTGCCCAGAAAACTCATATAGTTCAACATGTGAAAATTCATACAGGCGAAAAACCCTATTCTTGTTCAGTATGTGATTATAAAACTGCCCAGAAATCTAATTTAGTTCAACATGTGAAAACTCATAGAGGCGAAAAACCATATTCTTGTTCAGTATGTGATTTTAAAACTGCCCACAAAATTAGTATAGTTCAACATTTGAATACTCATACAGGCGAAAAACCCTATTCTTGTTCAGTATGTGATTATAAAACTGCCCAGAAAACTCATATAGTTCAACATGTGAAAATTCATACAGGCGAAAAACCCTATTCTTGTTCAGTATGTGATTATAAAACTGCCCAGAAATCTAATTTAGTTCAACATGTGAAAACTCATAGAGGCGAAAAACCCTATTCTTGTTCAGTATGTGATTTTAAAACTGCCCACAAAATTAGTATAGTTCAACATTTGAATACTCATACAGGAGAAAAACCATATTCTTGTTCAGTATGTGATTATAAAACTGCCCAGAAAACTCATATAGTTCAACATGTGAAAATTCATACAGGCGAAAAACCCTATTCTTGTTCAGTATGTGATTATAAAACTGCCCAGAAATCTAATTTAGTTCAACATGTGAAAACTCATAGAGGCGAAAAACCCTATTCTTGTTCAGTATGTGATTTTAAAACTGCCCACAAAATTAGTATAGTTCAACATTTGAATACTCATACAGGCGAAAAACCCTATTCTTGTTCAGTGTGTGATTATAAAGCTGCCCAGAAATCTAATTTAGTTCAACATGTAAAAACTCATACATACGAAAAACCTTATTCTTGTTCAGTGTGTGATTATAAAACTGCCCAGAAATCTACTTTAGTTCAACATGTGAAAACTCATACAGGCGAAAAACCCTATTCTTGTTCAGTATGTGATTATAAGACTGCCTGGAAACCTACTTTAGTTAGGCACGTGAAAACTCATACAGGCGAAAAAACCCTATTCTTGTTCAGTGTGTGATTATAAAACTGCCCAGAAATCTAATTTAGTTCAACATGTGAAAACTCATACAGGCGAAAAACCATATTCTTGTTCAGTATGTGATTATAATACTGCCCAGAAATCTAATTTAGTCCACATGTGAAAACTCATACATACAAAAAACCTTGTTCTTGTTCAGTGTGTGATTATAAAACTGCCCACAAAACTAATATAGTTCAACATGTAAAAACTCATACAGGCGAAAAACCCTATTCTTGTTCAGTATGTGATTATAGAACTGCCCAGAAATCTAATTTAGTTCAACATGTGAAAACTCATACAGGCGAAAAACCCTATTCTTGTTCAGTATGTGATTATAAGACTGCCCAGAAAACTAATATAGTTCAACATGAGAAAACTCATACAGGCGAAAAACCCTATTCTTGTTCAGTGTGTGATTATAAGACTATCCAGAAATCTAATTTAGTTCAACATGTGAAAACTCATACATACAAAAAACCTTGTTCTTGTTCAGTGTGTGATTATAAAACTGCCCACAAAACTAATATAGTTCAACATGTAAAAACTCATACAGGCGAAAAACCCTATTCTTGTTCAGTATGTGATTATAGAACTGCCCAGAAATCTAATTTAGTTCAACATGTGAAAACTCATACAGGCGAAAAACCCTATTCTTGTTCAGTATGTGATTATAAGACTGCCCAGAAAACTAATATAGTTCAACATGGGAAAACTCATACAGGCGAAAAACCCTATTCTTGTTCAGTGTGTGATTATAAGACTGCCCAGAAATCTAATTTAGTTCAACATGTGAAAACTCATAGACGCGAAAAACCATATTCTTGTTCAGTGTGTGATTATAAGACTGCCTGGAAATCTACTTTAGTTAGGCACGTGAAAACTCATACAGTCGAAAAACTCTCTTCTTGTTCAGTGTGTGATTATAAGACTGCCTGGAAATCTACTTTAGTTAGGCACGTGAAAACTCATACAGTCGAAAAACTCTCTTCTTGTTCAGTGTGTGATTATAAGACTGCCCAGAAACCTACTTTAGTTAGGCACGTGAAAACTCATACAGGTAAAAAACCCTATTCTTGTTCAGTTTGTGATTATAAGACATGTGAAAACTCATACAGGCGAAAAACCTTATTCTTGTTCAGTGTGTGATTATAAGACTGCCCAGAAACCTACTTTAGTTAGGCACGTGAAAACTCATACAGGCAAAAAACCCTATTCTTGTTCAGTTTGTGATTATAAAACTGCCCAGAAATCTAATTTAGTTCAACATGTGAAAACTCATACATACATAAAACCTTGTTCTTGTTCAGTGTGTGATTATAAAACTGCCCACAAAACTAATATAGTTCAACATGTAAAAACTCATACAGGCGAAAAACCCTATTCTTGTTCAGTATGTGATTATAGAACTGCCCAGAAATCTAATTTAGTTCAACATGTGAAAACTCATACAGGCGAAAACCCCTATTCTTGTTCAGTATGTGATTATAAGACTGCCCAGAAAACTAATATAGTTCAACATGAGAAAACTCATACAGGCGAAAAACCCTATTCTTGTTCAGTGTGTGATTATAAGACTGCCCAGAAATCTAATTTAGTTCAAAATGTGAAAACTCATAGACGCGAAAAACCATATTCTTGTTCAGTGTGTGATTATAAGACTGCCTGGAAATCTACTTTAGTTAGGCACGTGAAAACTCATACAGTCGAAAAACTCTCTTCTTGTTCAGTGTGTGATTATAAGACTGCCTGGAAATCTACTTTAGTTAGGCACGTGAAAACTCATACAGTCGAAAAACTCTCTTCTTGTTCAGTGTGTGATTATAAGACTGCCCAGAAACCTACTTTAGTTAGGCACGTGAAAACTCATACAGGTAAAAAACCCTATTCTTGTTCAGTTTGTGATTATAAGACATGTGAAAACTCATACAGGCGAAAAACCTTATTCTTGTTCAGTGTGTGATTATAAGACTGCCCAGAAACCTACTTTAGTTAGGCACGTGAAAACTCATACAGGCAAAAAACCCTATTCTTGTTCAGTTTGTGATTATAAGACTGGCCGGAAACCTAATTTACCTAGTTCAACATGTGAAAACTCATACAGGCGAAAAACCTTATTCTTGTTCAGTATGTGATTATAAGGACTCCCGGAAACCTAATTTAGTTATGCATGTGAGAACTCATACAGACGAGAAATCTTAATTCTATTTTGTTTATTTTGTTTGTAAACATACAACAGCATACAAACGCTCTTTAGTTACACATGTGAAATCTCATACAGACGAAAAGCTGTATTGTTGTTCTGTTTGTGAATATAAAGCTGCTCAAAAATATAGCGTAGTTATGCATGTGGAATCTCACACAAATGAAAAACCTTCGTGTCATGGGGTTATTACTTCTTCATTTCGAATGTACAGGGTGAAAATAAAGTTCCGGGACTTTTTCTAATTCATTATTTTACCCACCAAAGCTGTCAAACCAACTTGTACTTTGTATCTGAAATCTAGATGGCTTAGTCAAGTGTTACTATTTTGTAATTATTTGATGTTTGCATTGCAGTAATTAGTAAATCATGTTAGAAAGTCGTGCTGCATTTATAAGCTTATTTTCAGATAGTCTCAAATAGTGTGAAATTATTAGAACACTTTGAATAAACCAAGAAATTTACAAAGACATTTCGGGGAATGTCATATTATCCTGGTCTGAACAGCACTTTGGCGATGAAAACTGGATATACCAACAATATTGCGCACCCTCTCATTGGGCTAGAAGTGTTCAAGATAGGTGTGCAGAACCAATTTGCCTAATTTAATTAGTGCTGATTAGTGCTCCCTCCTAGTCACTCAATTTAAATCCAATGGATTATAGGGTATGGTCCATCTTAAGAGTGTCAAGCTTGTACAAAACCTCGCCAAAATTTGGATTCTCTAAAGGCCTCATTACTTAAAGAATGGAATACAATTACTGTCGAGAAGTGCCGGAACATAACCGACAATTTCACTAAACGTTTATAGGTGTGTATCAAAGCTAAACGCGGATATTCTGATAATAAGTAGTTATACTATTTTATGAACCGTTGAGTTATAATTTGTTGGTTATTTCTAATTTAAAAGCTTTGCAATTCAGTATATAACTTTATTTGATTAAGTCTGAGAGCTTTATGGTCACCCTGTATATACAAAGCGACATGCAGAAAAAAATTATGTTAATTGGCACAATATAAGAATTCCGTCATCTGTAACACGGTATAAAAAAGTTATTGTTTTGAAAATTAAAATATTAGAAAATTGTTTTAAAAGTTGCATCTAAAATAATCATCTAGAGAATGTACACAAAGAATCATTGAAAATGAACACGGCTATGCATACAACATTACAGTAGTTGATATACGTTTTCTGAATGGTCTATACATGATCAGAAATATAAAATATATTAACAGCTCTGTACAATTTTTGAAAATGGTAGTAGCCTTCTAAAAACATCGTTTCATATGTGTAACATGTGTTGCATAACCCTGTTCATTTTCAATGATCTAACACTTATTTTAATAAAATTATTTAAGAATTTAAATTTTCTTATGTTTATATTGCCCTCGTATAAAAGACGAAGGAAGTATTGTAATCGCGAAAAAATTATCTTCCGAGATTTCTCCAGATCTTCACGTTTCAGGGTTCCTAGATGACGAAAAACAGGTTTTCTCAATTCCGTCTGTCTGTCTGTCTGTTGGCGGTATATATTGTGATGAAATGACTGTAAAGGCTCCACGCTGCGGTGCCTGTTTGTAATGAATGCCTTGTATTATAAAGGTTATTTTTAATTAGGAAATTTAATTATAGGGCAAATCACCACACAATCCTCGGGTACTTTTATTTTGTACTTACTTTGCCTGTCAGTAATTTAAGGCTAGTTAAAGTGAAATGTAATAGTTAATGTTTAAATAAATGGGTAAATGCCCTTTTCTCAATATTTTATTTAACTGCAATATTTTATACTAGCTCACGGCAAAACACAAAAACTGTTCTTAGGTGAGTTCAGACTATATTCACAATTTTAGGCTATTTGTCTCAAAGTAGCTCATATGCTCGCTTTTAGTAGATAATATTTGTAACCTCAATCTGACAGATAAAACACAAAGCTGATTTGTGCGTATAGACTGTATTTGAACGTTTTAATAGCGAAAATAGGCGAGGAAGCGTCAGATAAATTGATTCAATCTTCTGCTTGGCAACCAACTCCTCGACTTCACTGTTACAGGTGTGACGCAAGACCCACGCTAACAATCACTTGATGATTGAACACTTCCGCTAAATCGCAGAATTTACTGACGCTTGTAAAGATTGCCGCAACTTGGCTCGGAGATGGTCGTAGACGACGCTGCTGGAATTTCTCAGCCTGTGGACGTTTCCCTGGCGGCAAATGTTGATTCGGACGTTCTTGCAGATCCCGCTGATGTCCTGGATAGCTGACCTCTGGGTTCCGATGCTTAGGTAGTTGACTTATAGTTGAAGATTGGAAATTTCAGATGGTCGGCTGCCGATCCCACTCGGAGGAGATTTTGTGAAAATGTAAATTTATTGACGTAGAACTTTACACAAACGCTCCCACAACTGGCCGAACACTTGTACAATAAAATAGACCACATTTTATATAAATAAAACGCTTTTATTATAGTAAAAACATTAATTAAAACGGAGCACATATTTGCCCAAGCTTCCAATAATTTCATTGCAATTCTCTTATTAATAACAAAAAAGAATCACGTTGCTATGTTACCGTGATCTGCTATTAATTGGAAATTAGTTTTGATAACAAATAACTATGAACGGAGTAAAGTTTGAATACATAAATCTTAAATTAACATTTTCTTAAATCTAAATATTGTCTTTTGCTTATAACTAATATTATTCCTTCTTGTTACACAAACGTTTTTTTTAAATCACTGCTCCGCTTTTTGCACTTTGTTTTTATTACACTGGTATTTGAGTTCACCATTTTTACACGTCACTTGCTTTTCTTTTCTTCCGTTGCCTAATTCTGGATTGCTCTTTGCAATTTTCTATTCCCTTATATTGCTTTCATCTACCTTTCAGATTGCTCGCCTTTTCATTAGCCTTTGTTTTTATTAATAACTGCGCTCATTTAGTATGTACATAACAAACATTTTATGTCAATTACTTTCGTTTGGTCTGGCTTTAAATATGCCCAAACCTATCATTTTGATTGTATTATTTTACTGAAACTTCAAATTCAAACCCTTTGAGATATGCTTTGCTTTTGCGTGCCTTTATCCGACTAATTTCTGCTTCTGGCATCTCATTTAATGCTTTTATTATTGTTTAAAATTGCAATCATAAAATATTTCTTAACTCTGTGCTTTATTGACTTGGTTAAATATTTGGCACTGCAAACGGAGCCAAATTGTAGGCTTAAAACCATTTCATAATTCCCCCAATTTTTGAGTGTTATTTCTCAGCATACGATGTCATTTTGATTATCACAATTTTTTATTGCATGATTCAAATCTCTCTTTTAAGCAGCACAATCTGATATTTACCTTATTTTAAAATTCAGTTCACTAACAATTCCTATTCTATCTAAACTATCTTAATAAGAGTGTCCCAACATTTTTTCAAAACTAAGCTAACCTATTCTACATTATTTAAGTATGGGTAAATCGCTGAAATATGAAAACGTCCTCTGATTTTATTATCATTCTCATTGATTACCTAGCTCATTAGTGTTTTAATTGCTTAATATCCGATGTATCTTATATGGTCCTTCATAAGCGTTTAGGAATTTGGCACAGATTTTCTCTCTTCGATCGGCTATCCTTAGCTTCTTTATTATTACCAGATCTCCTATTCTGAATTTTGTACGTCTAAACATAACCTAAGACTACCATCGTTCTTCTTCTGTAGTTGTACCTACTTCGGCTATATAAGATAGGGATACAGTTAAAATACAGGGTGTTGCATGACGTACCGTACAAATTCAAGGAGCATGTTCCCGAGGGCATTGTAAGTAGGAAATGTCCTATAAACATGGGTCCAATTCGCAACGGTTACCTAGCTATAGACGCTTAAAGTTTAGACAATATTAATGTAGTTGGCTATGAAATTCTAAACTTTTGTTTGTGACCTGTCAGAAATTGTCCTGGTTCGACTGCAGATTGAAATGATTTATAACGGGTGTTCATAAACAGTCGTCATCCCAGTAGGTTTTGACTTCAGAAACGTATGTCTATTAAAATTGAGAAAACATACTCTATGACAGTACTCAATGACGTTTCATTGTGTTGCACGAATTAATCAAAGACATAACATTTTGTTTTTTAAAGCAACTGGGATGACGACTGTTTATGAACACCCGTTAGTAAGAAATAAATGAAAACAGAACGTATAAAACAACTTAAAAATCACAAACTGTACCGTCTTCGGGTTCTAGGTGCTGAATCTTTTGTATGTTATAGGGACATAATAGCTCACCATTTAATGTTCGCCATACTCTCCAATGAGGAACCTCCGTACGTGAAGAAATTTTTCTGGTACTTAATCCTGGACTGCGTCCAATAATTTGCTCATACAGATTTTGCTGCACAGGACGTTCACATCTTGTGGAAACTGTTGGAAATGAACCATGTCTTCGTTCATGTTGAAACACACGCGTAAAGGTTTGATGATTTGGCATCCTGTTCGGAAATAGTAGTTGCTACTCACTTCGAGCAGCTCACGCATTTCCATCACAAAATGCATAGATGTACAGTCGTGTGCAAATAAATCTGGGACAGTGTTTTTTTCACATGCAGATTCAGTTAAGAATTGAAGAATATCTCCATGGATTTCCTGCTATCAGAAAGAGTTACATTAAACTTTAACAGGTACTGAAACCCGTAACTCTCTCTAATAAGAGGAAATCCATGGAAATATTCTTCAAATTCTTAACTGAATCTGCATGTGAAAAAAACACTGTCCCAGATTTATTTGCACACGACTGTACATAATATCGACGTTTGAAACTTGCATGGGCATTTTTACAATAACGTTGGTAACTCTGTACAACTTGGAACTGTAACACACCACATCTACGTAAGTTTACAATTGACGGCTCGGAAAGCAGAACGAGATCTGCGCTCGAACCAAGACAATTTCTGACAGGTTACAAACAACTAGAATTTCATAGCTAACTACATTAATATTGTCTAAACTATAAACGTCTATAGCTGGGTAATCGTTGCGAATTGGACCGATGTTTATCGGACATTTTCTACTTACAATACCTTCAAGAACATGTTCCCTGAGTTTGTACGGTACGTCATGCAACACCCTGTATATTTAAACATTTAAAGCAGTGTTAATGCATAATCCAGTTATGTATAAAAATGTTAAGTGAACCATCACTGACACTAGGTATAAAACAACATGGAGTGCACAGTGTGGTTTATCTGTTATTGGTACGAAAGAAGGTTAACATGTAAATCAACATTTTGTATTTAACAGTGTTAAGAATATAAAAAGAAATTATTTTTTTATGCATTAGAAGTTTGACATTTAATATTTCTTTAAACCGGAAAACCTACCATACCAACTTGTTATTTTCAGAAAGACTAAGGGTGTTCTCAATGAAGCTGAATCAAATTAGGACAAAAGTGCAGTATAAATCTAAGTGTAGCAATGAACAGTGTTACGTGCTAAAGCATTTTGGCACTATACTAGTAGTTTACGTTATATAATTAGAGAATAAAAGATCAAGTGGGATTAATGCGATAAAAGCTCATAAAAATTAATATGAGATTGGCAATGGTCGTTACTAAAGGGGGAAAATAAACAACGGTTTTTGGTTTTTGGAAAAAAACGTATGACAGCATTTGAACGTGCAAGCAGTTTCGTGGGTTATTTGGTGATAATCTCGCCATTTCAAATGGTTTGGTTATAGTAGTGAATATTACTGGCCAACCGTCCTGGTAGGAGATTTTAGAAGCGAAAATCACTTTTCCGACGGATATAGATTCGAGCTTAGAAGCGATTTAGGAAACCACGAATTAACGTTTGCATAGTTATTGCCTGTTAACAGGCAACTAGTATTGGGCGGGAAAAACCTACAGAAAGTTTAGTCTGCTGAGAGTCATCAGGCAGTTTTGGGGCCTACTTGCCGCATATGACAGCTGGCGATTTGGGGCTGTCAAGCTGACATTTAATAGGAGTAATTGGAGGCATTAAACGTCTACAAGTGTAACCACGAACAGATAAGTGATTTCTGATGATATTTTGCATATAAAAACGCTGTGTAAACATTAAACATATTAGTGGTTTAAGTTAAGTGGGGTACCCCTTTCAAGTAGTAGAGCCGAATTGAATAATGGTCAACGTTTGAGTAACAATAAAGCTAGTTAAAGGTATTACTCTCTTTCATTTTAATTTCATTCATTGAGTTCGATAATTGTTTCATTAGATATAAAGTGAAGTTACAAGTTTCTTGACCTATATCAGTGTACCTGAGTATAACTTATTGGCGCTCCGTGTTGCTAGAGACGGGCCTCAAGTACACTTTTATGGTGATCAATTGTTGAGTTAAAAATATAGAACGCCGACCTAAAGGTAAGTAAAAAGCTAACAACAGTGTCATTCGCAAAGTAATAAACTATAATAGTCAATTACACGACCTGGTAATACTACAAAAGACTTTCATAACACAGCTTACGAAGACCGGAAATATTTATAGAACTGCTTCGACATTAATTATTTTTATTCTACCTGGCATTTGCACCATTTAAAAGTAACATAATGACTAAAACTTAAGTCAATAATGAAGAGTCGTTGTTCACTTACATTAAACTTTGTAGTTGCCTCAGTTTTTATTAAAACTGTGTTTCACACACTCTCCAAAAATAAAGAAAAAATTAGCTGCAACATTACCCTTTATCATATTTTACTCTGTAATTAACTGAAGATAGCTTCTGGAATGGTGACATTTATTATATAGTCAAGTAATACAAAGATGTAACAGTATATTTATAAAAATAAAACAACTTAACCTATGTAACCCATGGATAAAAGAACATTTCTGTAATTATTTTAAAGTTTGTAACTTTCTATACATCTTTGCTGATTGAGAGTACAACATATATGCAAAAGATATGGTGCTACAGCTGTAAATAATCTTATTTGAACATAATAAATTTATCTGCTCGATAACATCTAAATTTGTGTGACGCAAATTGTTTCATAAATTTCTAAAAACTGCTTGTGTCATCACTTAAAAACACTTTCACTGTTTGTGCATGTCTTTCCAATATTTATTGTCTTCTTCTACATTCAGGATTTGTTCTTTCTTGAGGCTCTTTCGACGACAAATATGTTGGTAAATTTGGAAATACGCTTGGGGACAGCATTGTCAGCTAATTGAGGGTAATGCAGCAACAGTTCTGCATTTCTCCACTCTCATTTTTAACGTTTCCAAATGTCTTTTCCATTAAAATGTATTTCACACACGACAGCATTTTGTTATAGCTTGCATGCGATTTTATTTTAAGGTACTATTGTGGTTGGTACACAGCGTCTTGGTGGCATTCTAAATATAAAATTAAAAGTTACAAGAAATGCTCTAAAAATGAGGTTATATTGTTACTTACTTCAGTGAAATACTTAATAAAAACCCATAAATTCTAGCAGCAATTTTACTTGCACTTATCACGAATAGTACAGTAATATAAATAAATTTCTTCAAACTTAGAGCAGTCCAACATATTAATATTTAATCACACGCCACATTTGCATAGACGTTTTTATAAAGAAACAGTACAAAAATTGGTCTACGATCAGCGTTGCCAAATCTCCAACAGCATGGCTTGTAAGTGTAGGAGGCAGTGATTTAAGGGAAGATAAGATAGCAAACTCAACTTTGTTGTTAACGCTCCTAGCTCCACCAAATTTTAGAGAACTGTAACCAGAGGCGTCCCCAATTATCTAATACCGTTTGGAAACCCCTCGGATAGAAAAAAAAATATTAAGGTTTTATGAATTTAAACTTTTGCAAGGAAATACGTTCGTGCTTGTTCGTCAAACGACCGAAGGCGTTGCATGTGCTAATATACGTATTCTTGGTATGTATAATAGGTTTTACGAGAAAGTGGGTGTAACATATTTCAAGGCGTAAAATGATCCATTACACATAATCGAGGGACGCGTAGTGGAGCATAGAGAACATCTTCGTGGGAGTATTTTCAAGGGAGCAAAAATGGAGTCGTTGTAAAACTCTTTACATGAAACATACTGGTAAACAATTATTACATTATTTGGACGACGTGCGGAACAGATGCCAGTTTATTTAACACTGCTGAAAAGAAAAATATTTGCCAAAATAAGAACAATTCCGATTACATAAAATGTTACGTTTTTAACAGTGTTCAGAAAAATCGTTACGAATTCTAGAAATTGAAAAATACAATAGTAAATAATATGTGTAAATATAATATACATTAACCCATTATTTCTAAAACAATATGAATTTAATATACAGGGTGACTGGGACCTAAACGTATTTCTGTCAGGGGGTGTTAGTAGAGCCCATTTGCAGTTTATTTAACCATTTTTACTTCTATACCAAATCCGAAGGTTTTTGAGATATTGTAAAGTTTCCTTTTTTTGAAAATTTACTATACTACTTATACCCAAAATTAAAGAAAATTACAAAAGATTTTTTTAAATACACCAATTTGGTTAGCTGGCTTACATTCTGAAGGTTATTCGGACAAAAGTAGCTTACATAATTTTGTAAAATGGAAAAAACGATGGTTCAATTAGACCTAACTAAAAAATAATTCAGCCATTTAAACATTGATAGTTATTTATTTCGAAAATTTATTACTTAGCTTCAACAGTTTGTGGGGTTTCATATCCACAAACTAATAAAAAATTAGCATTTTTTTTTTCATTTACCACTTTTCCGAAATATCAAAACTAACGGAGGTAGAGTGTGTTAAAGTTTCAAATTAAAAACTAAACTTTGGCGTAAAGGCGGCTGAGCAATTTTATTTTTGTTTATCTCTGTTGTCAAGCAATGACCTGTCAACTAGTTTTCCATTGTCATTTTATTAATGTTATTGCTGCAATAATGGTTCATGTTTATGCAAATAATGAATTACTGAATCTATATATTTAAAACGTGAAGCGTTTTCTTTCGACATCTATTTTGAGACTTCCACCGGGCCGATTTCGATAATTCTTTTTTTAAATGAAAGCCGTCACCGTGTAGATGTGCACAAAAGTCTTAAATTGCAAATAACTGTATAACTTTTAGAGAAAAAGCATAATATTGTAGTGCGTACGTGACGTAGCTTTGTCCCGCGTAGCAGTGGAACAAGTAAGTTCTCGAAGTCGGCCCGCGATGTTCTGGCGATTTTTGCAATGATCCACTGCACTGCTCGATTTTGTTTGTGTAAAACACGGCCGGCTGAATTCTTAGAGAAACGTCAAACTGGCAGCGAATTTTTAAAAAATTTCAATCTTGCGTTTTGAAAAATAGCGTGTGTGAGTGAATCTTGACTGTACATCAGTTCATTATTAATCGAATGTACCTAAACATCGTCCATTCTCTTGCAAATTGAAAATGGAGAGTACCCCACGATTACAGATGAAGAGGATACAATTAAAATACCATCTCAACTAATTGCCAAGGAGAACATCATTATAGAAATATTTGGTAATAGTTTGTCAACTCTTGAGAACGCCCTTAGTATCTCAAAATTCTCAATTTTAGCGCCAAAAAAACGAACATTGCAATGAAATTAACCACAAAATTATACCTACCTCTCTTACCTGGTTATGCAAACAATATTTGAGTGTGATTACAATTGCAGATAATGACAACATTTTACAATTTTCTACGGAATTTCTAGATTCGTAAAATTTCAGTGAAAACCCTCCACATTGCTTAACACTAAAAATAGCGGCCATTGATATTCTCTTGAGAAATTTAAATGTGTCTACTGGTATAGATTACGCGTATAGATTTAACACCTGATATTGCATTATCTTTCTGATTTCGGAGAAGACAGTTGCCTGTACGCCTAGCATTTGCGATGACAATTAATAAATCGGAAGGACAAATTCAAGGACAGCCAGTATTTAGCCATGGGTCAATTATATGTAGCAATGTCAGGTATGCGTTGTTTTGAAAACTTTAAAATTAAAATTTTACCTAATGGATCGTGCAACACGTTAAACATTGTCAACAAAGAAGTGTTATAAGTTGCAAAATATGTTGCAATGGATGGCTTTTGATTTACTGCGGTTTTATCCGCTCGACGATGATATTTAAATGGCAGTTGCTCTCAAGACAAAAAAGTGTTATAACAGTGATTTTTCAAAATGCAGTATCAGTACAATAAGGACATATTGTCTTGAATTTACATAAGGGTTCACCTGAGAGGATATTCCAAGGTCGAATAGTACAAACTTCTCTTGAAACTCTGCAACGAAAACTATGTCAAGCCGTGACAGGTGTCGTCAACCTAACATAATATATTCCGACATTAAGAACATAACAGCAAAACCTGTGTCCTGGCTTCGAAAAAGGACGATTATCACTCTGAAGAATGATAGGCACTAAAAATCAGCAACACACACCTCGGAGCCTTTCATTCTGAGGAAAAGATCTACCAGTCGATTAACACTGTGGTGGAGGCAGATGACACGGTGCACTACCACGTTGAGTTTCTCCACACTCACGACCCTCCCGGACTGCTTCCAAATCGCCTGTTTTAAAAGTTAGAGCACCCATTATACTACTGAGAAACGTGAAGACTCCCAAATTCGATTTCTGGTGAAAGCTCCGCATCGAAACGTCACTGAGGCCACAATTTTTATAGGTTTTGGAAAAGAGGAGATAGTCTTCATCCCTCGAATACCCCTTATTCTTTCAGACTATTCTTTTCAATTTAAAAGACTGAAATTTCCCGTCAAAACCTGCTTCGCCATGACGATCAACAAGGTGCAGGCACGGTCGCTGAATCAGGTTGATGTCGACTTGAGGGAAGACTGTCCCTCGGTCATCTAGACTGTTTAGGGGTCAGTTCTCCAAACAACTTAGTGGTGCTCAAACGAGAAGGGAAAGCTATACTATACTAAACAATATCGTCTACAAAGAAGTTTAGTTTTTTTACCCTCTATTCGACGGGATTGAGTTTTACTTCATAGATCGTTACATAACAGAATCTGGGGAAAGTAAAAAGTTGCAATTCGCCATAAAAGTTCTTTTTACAAATAGGGTCAAATCATTTTCAGGGCTTTTCGAAATGTATTCCTCCAAAGAAGCTAACTGTGTGACACCTGTTTTTCTAAAGATCTACGACGAGGAAACTACTACAGGTGGGAAGCTAAAATTCCACATATTAGTTCGTTTTGCAAATCAGATCAAGTAAATTTCAAGGTTTTGCAGATTTCATCCCCGAAAGGAGTTAAATGGGACAAATCTGTATTTCTAAATATCGCCACGAGGAAACGACTACAAGTAGGTATAGGAAGTTGAAATTGAGCATATTAGAACAGTTTTCAAATCGGGTCAAATCATTTTTCGGGTTTTGGAGAATTCATCACCGAAAGGGGTTAAATGAAACAAATCTATTTGTCAAAATATATCCACGGGAAAACTACTACAGGCAGTATGTTGAAATTCGGCATTTTACATCGTTTTTAGGGTTTTTCGAAATACATTCTCTCAAAATAGGCCAGACGTGTTTTTCTAAAAATAATCACAAATGATCTACTACAGGCCGGAAATTGAAATTCGGCATATTAGATCGTTTTACAAATTAGGTCGAATCAATTTCAGGCTTTTTCAAAAATAACTCCCGAAAGGGTTAAATGGGGTAGATGTGTTTTTCTAAAGATCGCCATAATACGGCAACTGCTGTAGGTAGAAAGTTGATTCGGCACAATAGTTCGTTTTACACATCGAACTAAGTCATTTCCAGGGTTTTTCGAAATGTATCCTCTCAAAGGGATTAAATAAGGTAGATGTGTCTAAAGATCGTTACGAGAAGATACAGGTAGGAAGTCGAAATTCGCCAATTAGTTCGTTTTACAAATTAGGTCAAACGATTTTCAGGGTTTTGCCGAATGCATCGACTTAAAAGCGTTAAATTAGATAGATCTGTTTTTTAAAGATTGCCTTAACGAGCCAACTTCTACAGATAGGAAGTTGAAATTTGGCATATTCGATCGTCTTACAAATAAGCCAAACAATTTTTAGGGATTTTTGGAATTCATCACCAAAGGGTGTTACGGTGTAAATGCTCTCTTAGCGGTTGGCACTCTGTGAACACACCTTTAGTGCCGATATTCAGTTCGCGCGCATCGAAATTCGTTAGGTTGGCTATTACTTTTTTTGGTGGTGCTTGGATATTGCGCTTCGACCTTCGTTTCATTTTTACAGCGAAGCTAGCATCTTGCACGGTTTTTCTATAATCTGATGGGGGCGTTAGTCTGCTTTTGATTCTTTGTGTGCCCCGCGCTATTTGGAGGAGTTTTGGTGTAGAAACAAATATTTGGACATTTAAGCCCACGCCAATTGGCGGAGTTAGTTGCAAACAACCTTTTATACAAAAAAAAATCCGTGCACGTGGCCCATATTCTTGGGACGAGTTATTTTGAAATTTTCTAGCCGGTCTTACCCTATCCTCAAAATTCTCAATTTTAGCCCTAAAAACGAATATTGCGATAAAATCAACAAAAAAAGTATATATCTCTTGCCTGAATATGAAAAACAATATTGACTGTGAATACAATTCTATCACATAATGACCACCTTTTATAATTTTCTAAATTTCTAGATTCTTTAAATTTCAGTGGAATATGTCCACATTGCTTAATACTAAAAATAGGATCAATAGATATTCCCTCGAACATTTTAAACGTGTCTACTGGTTTAATAGATGAGATAAGCTTAATGGTACGCAATCTATTTGAGAAATGCTTAGATTTGGTATTAAACGGACAAGCTACAGGCAGAAGAGTATTATTACCGCGTATAGATTAACACATTCTAATATTGCACTACCTCTTTGAAAAGAAATTTTTCAGTGCGCCTATCATTTGCGATGACATTTAATAAATCACAAGAACAAACTATGGATAGAGTGGGATTATATCGTATTTGCCACAACCAGTATTTAGCCACTGTCAAGTATAGGCAGCAATATCACGTTTGAGTAGTTTTAAAAACTTAAAAATCTAAATTTTACCTAATGGATCCTGCCACACGTTACAAAGGAGTTTTCTAACTTGCAAAATATTTTGCAACGGGTCCACTAGTATGCTTATTATTTACTGGGAGTGTCTTCAAAATGCCGCTGCCGCATCGCTCTTACACGCGGAACGGGGTGTCCTATTTTTGATTGACTTCCTAGATCACGTGGTTTCAGCAATGTTTAGGCTAAATCGCCTGTGATACGTGTTATACGTTTGGCAGTACTGAAGTGTATTGTCAGTCTATGTCAAATTCGAGGTTAGCAGGTTAGCTTTTGTTTGTTATTTGACATAGACTGACGTAAATCTTAATCTGCAAATCTCGAATGTTTTCAGTAATGCCAAACGTAAAACACGTATTACAAGCGACTCTGATTACGAATTTAAATGAACACCCGTTACAAATTTGCCTAAATATGGCGGCGGGGGCTTGGCTTAGTTATATTGTCGCCACTGTCTCATATAAAGGCACTGTAAGTTGCTTTACAGTGACTATATACAAGACAGTGTGACCATTGGGATGTCTTCGCCGCTATTGGTCGACGCGCATAATAACCGTGGACGCGCATGTCCGCCATTAACTGGCAAAATGTTTAGTTACTTCTAAGTTGTTCCCAAAGAGGTTGGTAGAGCCTCTTCATTTGGTTATGGAAAAAAACAAAACCTTTCAAATCTGACAATTGTAAATTATTATATACACTGATAATTTAATCAGTGTCAAATAATTCATTAGCGTCGCAAGCAGGTGAAATTTTATCATCTATTGCCCTAAAAACTGATATGCTTCACAGTATTTAAATGTGACAATTTATAATTGTCGCATTTGGAAGGTTTTGTTTTGTCTATAACGAAATAAACAGGCTCTAGTTCGGTTTGGCTTCCGTTGGTGTGTGTGCTTCTGGACTCTGGATTAAATACCTATGGAGGGTGAGTTACCGCACACGCACTTAGGCCGCATTAAGCGGGCCCATTGTGCTACCTCCCAGCAGGTCTTCAAGTTGGGTATCACTCAAGCCATCCAATTCTTTGAATGTACTTAATGACGACTGCAACTGGAATGTTGCTGTTTCTGACCATATATGGGCAGAAGTCCCATTAATCCTCTGACCCTTGCGAGAGCTGGACAGTGGCACAGAACGTGTTCTGCTGTCTCGTCATCCTCGTTGCATCCGCGACAGTTTGGGCTGTCCACCAGTCCCATTCTGTGCATATGTTGGTTTAGAGTGCAGTGCTCAGATAGGATACCCACGACTAGTCGAAGGTTCCTTCGGGACAGTTGCAAGCAATATTTGGCTGTCTTTGGCGAGGGCGCTGTAATAGCAGCTCTTGCTTGCCGGCAGCTTTGCATGTTAACCCATGTAGCTGTTTATAGCTATTAACATATCTGGGAATGTTATGAGTATCATAACTGCCGCAGATGTTGTATTGAAATCCGAGCTCGCAGAGCGAGAATTTTAAAACATCTGAGGCTGTTATGATTCATAACATCCGTGATTTGTTCAATAGTTTATTCGCAATCACATTGTAATGTGTCAATTTCATGACATGACAACAGCTGGGAACTAGATGATTACTTGAAACTAGCCAGGAAATTATTACATACCCCGAAAAATATTACATACCTGAAGAGTGGGGTGTTTCCATGGTAACAAAACATTGAGTGGGTTGTTTTCATGGTAACAAAAATATTAGCTACATCAAGATATCTATTATTCAGAATTCAATTCTAGTTATTTTTAAAATTAGATGATTGCAAATAAAATAGTATACATACCACGGCGGAAAGTTTCATCCCTGTCTCGAGATAAAGTTAACCTCGACGCTACGCGTCTCGGTAAACTACCTAATCTCTCGACAGTAATGAAACACTTCCCTCCTCGGTATGTAATATACTATTATCGGTTGCTGCATGGTTATGGTTGCCATGTACGGTAATGAACTATTACCGTACAGATCAGTTATTATTTAGTTACCAGCCTACTTTTGTATATGTAAACAAGGCATTAATATCCTGCAACCGATATAGTATATTACATACCGAGGTGGGAAGTGTTTCATTACTGTCGAGAGATTAGGTAGTTTACCGAGACGCGTAGCGTCGAGGTTAACTTTATCTCGAGACAGGAATGAAACTTTTCTCCGTGGCATGTATACTATTTTATTTGCAATCATCTAATTTTAGAAATAACTACAATTGAATTCTGAATAATAGATATCTTGATGTAGCTAATATTTTTGTTACCATGAAAACAACCCACTCAATTTTTTGTTACCATGGAAACACCCCACTCTTCAGGTATGTAATATTTTTCGGGGTACGTAATAATTTCCTGGCTAGTTTCAAGTAATCATCTAGTTCCCAGCTGTTGTCATGTCATGAAATCGACACATTACAATGTGATTGCGAATAATTAGTAGATTATGCAATAAGGGAGAGAAATGCGTTATTTTGCTGAGGTGCAATTTCTGACTCGAGGGCGAAGCCCGAGAGTCAGAAATTGCACTCAAGCAAAATAGCATTCTCTCCGAGTTGCATATACTATTTTTTTTACGTTGCAGGAAGATTAAAAACGAAAAACCCGTTTTTTTAAACGTCATTTATTGACATTTTAGTTACAATTATTTTAAAATTAGTAACCTATGGTAAATTTTAAAGTTGGTGGCACTGTAAGTCATTATGACAAGAGCTCACAATTATGTCAAATTCGAGGTTAGCAGGTTAGTTTTTGCGTCAGTTTGTGTCAAAACTGACGCAAAACCTAACCTGATAACCTCGAATTTGGCATAATTGTTGTGTCAGTCATAATGAAAACTCCCTAGGGAAATTTTTGTCTTATTTAGTCTCTAGGGAGCAAATGTTCTACTTCTGTCACAATTTTGATGATATAGAAACGGATTTCTACTCCCGGTCGTGGAAAAAAGGTTTTTTGATATAGTATAGAGATTAATGTTGTCAGGGATTACGGGTTCTGGCCTCCAGAGAAGTTGTTCGGAAGCTAGTCTCGCAGTCTCATCGGCCTTCTAATTGCCGTAGTTGCCGTCATGTCCGTTCACCCATACAAGGGAAACGACATTATTTTTTTAGATATCCTCGAGAGCTTCACGGCGCTGCAGTACCATACCTGTGGTAATTTTGTAACTTGCCAGGGCTGTCACTGAAGATACCAACACATTGATTCTCGATTTTCCTTTCAAGAATTGCTTTTGCATCATGCAGCATGTATCGCCAATTCAGTAGATCTCCCTGAGATATATGCGTGTTGGTTTAGATGAAATGGGTGTAAAACCAGCACCCTTTCCCGTATTACTCCGTCACAAAGTCTTTATAAGAAAGATGTAAGACTAATGTGACCATATGATTCGGCGTGGACATAATCCGTTTAAGTAAAAAAACTACCTTCACTTCTCTCCAGCTTTCCGGTATATATCGAAAAGCTATACATCTCCGGTAGATGCGCACCAGGTGAACAAGCATCAGGTCCAGTCCCCATTTGAGTAGGACTGGAAAATTACCGTCCACTCCTGGCGACTTGAAGGGGAGAAATGAGTTTATAGCCCAGGTTACCCCGTACGACTTGGTTTGCCACATTCCAATATTCCTCTGAGGGAGGTGGGATGTTGGGTCACAGAACCATAACTGAAACCGGCTGTAAATTACATGCAACACCTTAAAGCACAACGAACGAATGCCAATGATAAATGTCAACGTCAAAACATAACACTGCACGTGTAGTCAACATCAAATAGTTAAAATAACTAACGCCAAAATAATGACCATTCAAAAAGGTTCGATTATTTCCAAAGGCACTGTATATCTAGGCTCAAATTTGCCTGAAAATGGCGGCCAACAATCGTATGGCCACACTGTTGTGTATATAGTCACTGTAAGTTGCATTAGAGATCCTGTATCTAGTTTACTAAAAGTTGGGCAAACAGCCTGATTTGACATATATTTTTGATCCAAAAGATATTTGGCATATGTCGAACAAAGAGGTTATGGGAACCAACCTTGCTAACAATATTTGATGGGAGAGTTTTCAGAGTATTGATCATTCTTAGGATCTCTAGAACCGACTATTAGTAATACACGGCCAATTTAGTTAAGATTTAGATTTGCATGTGTGACACTATCGGTCGTAACATGTTACAAAATATGTAAAAATGGCACTTTTATAACACATGCCTTGCAAAGAGTGATTCAAACCAATCAAAATGTATCCCATTGTTTCCCCTACTCTTAGTAACCGATGTACAGAGACTCTAAAGTTGCATGATTTAGTAACCTTAAGTTGCATTAGAGTCCCTGTAATAATCGAGTACCGCAATTGATTGCGCCAGTGTTTTGTATTTTCGGAGCAAATATGGTAGATACACTGTAAAATCGTAGAAGATCAAGGTTGTTGACACGTTGGCGCATATGTCAACAGCTGTGCGCATGTCAAACAATTCCGTTCGAATTCGAAGTTGTGCTTATGCTTCAGTGTTTCTTTTGTGCAAGTTCAGTGCACATTTTATATTATAAAAATTAAGTATTAATTATAGAAAGAAAATGCCGGGCTGCTGTGTGCCCTGTTGCAAAAATCGTTTCGAAAACGGGCTTAGATTGTTCTACATACTCCAACGTACTAAGTATCTAGAAAGAAGGCAAATCTGGTTAACATTTACAGCGGGATACATTTTGATTGGTTTGGATCACTTTTTACGAGGCATGTGTTATAAATGTGCCCTTTTTACATATTTTGTAACATGTTATGACTGATAGTTTCACAAAAGCAATTCTAAATTTTAACTAAATTGGCCGTATATTCCTAATAATCGGTTCTAGAGATTCTAAGAAAGCAAGTTAGCAAGATTGGTTCCCATAACCTCTTTGTTCAACATAGGTATGTCAAATATCTAATTTGGACCAAAATTTTAGGTCAAATCAGGCTGTTTGCTATACACAGGATCTCTAAGTTGCATTTTCTGCAGCGTTTTTTTTTGCTTTATTGCCATTGGTTACTTTTGATCTACATTTTGCCGTTTATTGGTGGAGGCGATACTTTTTTGTTTTTCTGTTTTTTGAGAAAACGCTAAAATCGAGTCTCTCCATCTTGATGTTGCCTTGTGAAAGTTACGCTACTTGGAAATCTCCAAACATACTATTTAATATGATCTTTGATTGTTAGTAAATTTCGTCGCGATGTGTTTCGTGCAGCGTTTATAGTCGGATGTTTGGTATGTAGACGATTCTCCTTTTGAGTCGAATTTTAAAGTGAAATTTTAATAGGAAATTTTCAACGCTTGGGTACCATTACACTGCATATTTCCAACGCTGATTTCCATCGGTGAGTCGCACTGTTCTGCAGATTTCCACCGTTGAGTGCGATCGCTGAGTTCTAATTGACTGTAAGCTGTTACTTCTAGCCGCTCGCCCATTTCACTTTGTGGAAGCTGTTGCAGAGAAAGGAGTTTTGCTGGGAGCAACAGGTGTCTGAGGTGGGCATTCGACATCACATTGTAAGTTGACTTTGTCGCCGTTGTATCCTGGATAAGGGTATTCCACGTACCATATGGAGGCATCGCCGCATTGTAAACTTCTTCAGGTGCTGTATGATAATGTTGCCCTTTCGTTGAACTTCGATTGGAAATACATTTAACTTGGTTGTGTACTCCTTGAGTGCAATTATTTCGAATGTTTAATTAGGGGGCTGACAAAGTCCACAGGTTTTCTTGAAGCTCGAACGGCAGCACGAATCGCAGCTTCTGGCTATGGACTGCCGCTGAGTCTCGGAGATGCTACCCCAAGCTCACACTTGTAATATTTTGCGTGGCGCCCCTTTGCTTTGGGGTGACACGCACAGCTCGCTTGTTGGCACGCGACTGTCGCTCGCGCCGCCGCTCGCGCACAACTTGCTTTTGTTCGGTTCATATATGTAATACTTCTATATGGCGTGTTGAAGAGAGAGGGTGTCAGAGAAAATTGAAGGACAGAATGATTGCGATTTGTGCGTAATGCGCAAGCGCTAATTCTGTTTGGCTGCCAGAAATACGATCCGCGTGGTACGACACTATCCGACGCCAAAGCGAAGGCGATTTTACGAGCCACGAAGTTACGCGCGGAGATTAGCGCACCCGCAAAGGCAGGAACTTGCAATCATTCCGTCTCACTTCTTTCGTGAACACTAGCATACAGCGCTTGAATAGGAACACGCCATATAGAAGTATTACATATATGGTTCGGTTAATAAACGCACGCAATACTGTATCATCTGGTTTCTGCGCGCAATCGCACGCGTGAAACTCGTATGTTTTAAATGCTCAATAGGTTTTAGCCTAATTATTACAATGTAGAAATACAGTTTAGTTCTATACCTAGCAGAATAATGGTTAAATACCCAGGTGATTCAAAATACTAAGGTGTCACGAACTGGACCGTTACAATATCCCCCTTGGTTTTATTCTAAATTGGTAACAGATGAGAAGAAAACCTCCTTTACTAATTCTGTATTCGTGTAATCTGAGTGAACTAGGAGTTGCCTAAGGCTACTATATAGCTTAAAACATGCTGTTATTTTGTCATAACAAAGAAGCTGACCTGCGGTTAATTTATTAAAATAATTAACAGTGATAGCAAAAGACCGCAGATCAACCTGCTTGCTGCGCTTACTACACGGCAAATACAAGAATTTCCCGACACTTACCGCGTAGGCCGAACTAGCTTAATTTCGGCGGCTTTGGATCGTAGATTCTTTATCAGCTGTACTAATCTGTGAATAACTCCAAAGACAAAAAAACAAATGGGCGCCAGAAACCAAATGGTTTCGGTTAGAATAAACCAACTACAGTAATTAGAGTTTATTAAATGCATAATAATCTGGTAATCAATAAATGTAATTTATGTAATTCATAAAATATTTGAAAATTTTGCTACACTATGCAGCCAAAACTAATTGAAGGTGGCCACACCCATTACCACAAATATCTCCTTTTAGGGTCGTTAGATTACTTGAAATTGCAAAGTAAATCTAGAGATATGCATATCGCTGTCATCCATAAAGACCTTTCTTTCTAGGTTGATGCGAGAAAAAGAACGTGGGTGGTCCTTTTACAAAAAAAGGTATAGAGTACACATAAAAATTCAATAGTTTTAAATGCTCTGTTTAATTAAATTTGCTGAGTGAATCAACTATCATGTTAGTAATAAATTTAGTATCCGGTATCACCAGCACAAGATTGACTTGGTAGGTACATAACCCATCCTCGATCGGTGTTGTAATAAAAAACGAACCAACTGACCTTCTAGGCCCAAAAGTTTAGGGTATAAACGCTAGCCGGGAGCTGCTATAACTGGTAACCCGCATACAGCAAGGAAGCAGAAGCGATGCAGAAAACAGCAGGCGTTCGTTTCGAATTAGGACAGGAAACCGGAATCCAAGTCCAGAATCATCCGGTGAAAATTGCCAATCCCAAGTGCAATTTGTGAATTCCAGGTGAAAGCTGAATCAAATTATCAGCTCTTGGAAACAAAATGCTTGTAAAAATTTGTTGAGCGCACGTACTTTTGACTTGTTTAAAAATCAAACCTCGACCGCACGAAACGCGTCGGCCGGGGCTAGAAGACAAGTGCCGGGCCCGAAACGTTCGCTTCAAAAAGAAAGTTCGTATTCCTACGGCCAGCGATAACAGTTAGAGCGGGTCAAAAGTGCACCGTGCTAACGATAGCAACTCAATACAGGTACAAAATTCGCTAAACTGAAAATTTTAAAAATTCTAAATGCAAGGGATTATAATTCAAATAAAAATATACAGGTTAGGCCTGAAATAATTTGGTAAATGGCGAAACAATTAAGCGGAGCCAAAAAATTGTTTCAATTTAAAAGCAAATGATTAAATAAAACTAGTATGGTTGAGTTGAGTGTTATTCCAACCCCTCAACCTTAACTCTTCCATCGCCATCGTGACACGCCATCATTAAACAAATAATGTTTCTTAACTTTCTTTTTAATATCGTCTTCGTCTTGTTGAATTAATTTAAAATCGTTTGGGATTCGCGCTTTAAAACCGATAAATGCCACGATCAGCAGAGTTAAGCAATGCTCTCTCTGGTCAGAACTTGGATGGGAGTTCCACGGCTGCATCTCTAGGCGCCTCGTGGTACGGCTATTGTGAGGAAGGAAAATTGTTTTGGCTTTACCTGTTGGCGAAAGTTTTACTTGGTATTTTGCCGGCTGGTAACTATCGGCCTAATTGAAAGAGAACAACAAAGAAGGGAGAGGGCGCCAGGTCCACGACGTGGTTCTACTCCTTGTGTCGGACGTTCCACAAGGTATAGACAATCCCAGCAGAACAAACAAAATCAAAGCAACGACCAATCAAAATATCACAGCTTTATTAACATTTGGTGGGTGGGTACTATAGTGCAAATATAAATACAAAACATATGACAATCCAAACAGGCATCAAAATTTATATATATATATCGTAACAAATTTAAATATGTGCATAAATATAGTAACTACATGCAGGCTACGTAAATGTTTCGAGCCGAATATAAATTTTTCCATGCAAACCTATCTGTAAAATTAATTTAGGCCGCGATACGGCGGACAATACAAACACTCTAAAAAAAAGGGGACAAAGTTACGAAGGGCGTCGCGGAGGTAATTAAAAAAAATAGCAGAGGTCGAAACTGTACAGAGCGCGAAGCGGGCTCAAAAGCAAATACGCCGATACAGAGCGATACAAGCCTAACCTGGCTAACGTTTAACCCCGAATGTTAGCTCTAAATGACGTGGAAACGCTACTCAAAATAATTTCTAAGTGTCGGAGCACTGTACGTTTGCGTGGCTACACTAAACATGTCGATGTCCTTAATATTAAAAACGCATCAAGGTATTCCCATATAATATTAATTATAGCAAACGCTTGGATCTGCTCTATATCCGGTTTTGACCGATACAAACTAATTAATCAATTCGCGTCGATTCGACAGTGAAGCAAACGGCTCCCGTAAGAAGGTCATGAGCCACAACCCAAAACTACTAACTTTGCGTCACACGGCTGACGTGCAAATGGCGGCCACCGGGGACCGCAAAGAAATGTAAGTACAGTTTTAAATTTGAAACAAATAAGTGAAAAACCTAACACACGGTTTGCAGGGGGTTCCACGGAGGGCATCGGTCAGCGGGGCCGCTTACAACTCGTAGCTCCCGCGCGAGGGGGATCTACACCTATGCTGGATAATCGAAAGCTCCAACATCACGAGTAGAGACCTAATCTGGAGCAAGAACTCCAAAACTTGGCTCCGGTAGATCTGTCTGACATTAATTACTATTTAATTAAACTGCACAAGATGGCCGCTTGAAATTTTGCAACATAAAAATTAATCTAACATAATCAAAAGCATGCACGGGGCAGAACACACATTTTTAACTATACGAAGCGTTGCTGTTCGATCACAAAACTCAGCAGGCGCAGTGGGCAATAACTTAAGCTAACGTCTTGCCTGCAGGAAGGTACGTCGAAGGCCAATCCTTCCGATCGCTCCCAGGCAATCTGGCACAGTTGGGGCCGCAGAGGGAGAAGGCCACGACAGCAGCTATCGAAGGCGAGGCAAACTATGGACGCCGTGAGTGACGTAGAGGTAAGCGGGACACTATCGCCTATTCCCAGGCGTAGCCCACGGGGGTTGTAAATTGTACAGGCATTACGTCAATTTCAGGGGTCCAGATCGACGGGGTGGTTTCCAGCCAAGAGCGACAGAACGGGGAGTGCTTAATCTCCAACGGGAGGTGTCCAATCCGACAGGAAATGGCTTTAGCGATGACTGGCATCCGACAGGAAATGGCTATAAACGCACCATGCCCAAATAAATTTACGATTAAGGAGCCGAGGCTAGTGACAGCTTACCTTAAGTGGTGACGGGCAGCCATTAAAAGTGCAAGAATGATGCTGGCCTCAAACGAATCCACAATTGCGAACGACGTAAGTAAAGTACGTTTTTTTCCTATAAAAATTTTAAAGGTCAAAGAATTTAGGGTTTATGTTGGCATAACTTGGATTCCTTTAAAAAATATATGTTGGCAAAATTTGTTTTAGTAACTTTATAGAACTAAAAATTGGTGGGAAATTTAAAATCTGGCATTAAAGTTCTATGTACATCAAAAGCTCTTGCTAATCTTTCGTAAACTTCTTCTTCTGGTGTGTTAAGATGCAGATCCAACAGTTCCTCTGCACACTTCACTCCATTTAATTTTAAAAGATTCCGTTTTTTACGCGTATTCAGTTTCAAAAAAGAAAAACTGACAATTTAATTTTAAATGTCAAAGTGACAAAAGTCGTTAACAGCAAAACCTGACGAAAATAAATTTTCTAATAATTTAAAAAAAGCAGTTTTGCCAATTTTATCTTGACCTTGAAAATTTTTATAGGAAAAAAACGTACTATACAACTAAATCAAATACGAACGTCTTAAAGGGCACATGTGCTTTGTAGATCCTCCTCGAACCGAAACGGAGCGAAGCTACACTAATTAACTCATAAATAAAGCACACAGTCGAGGCACCAGCAGCTTACACCAAGTTTTAAAATGGGAGAAAGCTCAAAAATCCACCAGTTACCAGTTATCAAAACTTTCCAAAATTTTGGACCAGAAGATAAAAAAAACCCTGAAGAAATTTGACTGCAATAAGAGATATCCTTATCTAGCAACAAAGGAATAGTTTAATTGAAGTGCAATAATGGTTGCCTAGCCGCCATACTTAAATATCTGTAGAAATGTAACCAGAATAAATTTAATTTGTAAAATATGGGTAATTATTCGGGGAGTTGCTTACGAAACTGCTTGATAATTATAGGAGAGTATTTAAAATTAGGGTGCCGCTAACCAAACCCAATTTCAAGCATGCAAAAATTCCTGAAAAGCCACCTAATAATACTCGAAGCTAAAAATTCAACTAGCAAACGTTTACTAATACGAGGGTCGCTCCAAAAGTACCGTAACACTATCACGGAAAAAAGTTGGTCCCGGCGGTCATAACATCATGACAGCGTTAGTGGGGTTGGAAGTCCCCATAACTGCACAGCGACGCCTATAATTGGCCTAACGGCTGTTGGCTGAGTGCGAAATAAATAAATAAATAAATGATGACTGTATTTTTAAATCGCGCTGTATTTGTATTATCATTATTAGGCCGAGCGCCGATATTATTTATCTTAAACGCTTCACGTCTAATTGGGCGTTGGTGCCTTTGCATATGTTCTTCTTTATTTCGTGATGGAACCACAGCTGGCACAGAGTACACCTAACATTTGTGATTTCGACTGTCGGGTACAGTTCAACAGTTTCCTGTACCTTGTTTACTACGTCTTCCAACTGTTTTTTCAAAACGCCTACCTCTTCAGTCCACGCGCAATCTTGCTTTGGTTCTACCACGCTTGTTTTGGGCCACGAGCTTTTTTGCTTTGGTTCTACTAAGCTTGTTTTGTGTCTCATATTTGACCTTGCGATATTTCGAGCCCTATAGTGGCCTTATCTCCCCCATTCGTTGGATATTCCCGTCAATGGTTCTGCTGTGATAATATTACCGGTGTCATTTGTGTCTTGAATTTCATTTGAATCGATATTGACCCATATGCTATCCCCCCAGTGTTTTCAAAAGTCCACGCAGGGTTTGGCATTCTTTACCGCCGGACCGAGTTCGGTGCCCAACTCGTTGTGGATTGATAGCTTCACTTCGTTTGTGTTAAAATAACTTATCCCCTCACAATTTAAGATTTGGGTGGTCTCGTTGGCTTCTCTCACCATAAACATCTCATTCCCTTTGCAGACACCCTTGATTTCATTGTTTATGTGTATAAATATGCTTTGACAAATTTACGAACAAATTCCAAATATTTTAGTGTCTCCCTAGTATGGGAATTATTCTGATCAATTGGAGTTGCTTGACCAGATCGTCTTAGTTTTCCAAATTATCTTCTTCATTAAAATCCTCCGCTTCGCGGTCTCGTCCCACGTACCGTCATTGCGTTTGATAATGTTGGTCTCTGTGATCAGCGAATTATTAATTGCATTATTATTGTGGTTACTCTCATTGTTTAGGCCTTTGCGATGGTTCAGTTGGCGTAACATTGCCAATAGTTTATCTACCGTGTTCGTCTTTAACGTAATGAGTGTAGTACCAATACCAAATGGGTAGTGTTTAATCATTGCTCGCACAAATACCTCTTCGTCGATAGGTGGGTCTAAATATTGTGTTTTTTCTATCCAATACTATGCATGTGACCCCAAACTGTCCACTCGCGAATCGTACGTTTCCTGTTCATATATTGATAATCTTACCTCTTCTTGAATTAGCTTGGACTAGAATTCTTCAATAAAGTCCTTTTTAAGGTCGTTAAAATCATGCCATCGGTTTAATTTGCGTTCAGCCCATACGTTTGCGTTACCTTGCAGGCATTCTATTACTACTAGCAACACTTGTGTTTGTGTTACCTTCACATTCTGTAAATAAAGGTCGAGTTTCTTGAGAAATTTAACCGGATGTTACCATTTGTGTCATTATTGAATTTGGGTTTTTCTTGCGTATTCGGCGGTTGTGCATTGCAAATTACGACCGACACAACTTTGCTTTGCATGCATTCATGGACTTTTATACTTAAAACGCGTAAATTTTGATCTCTTGTAGTTACCGAATGATCAACATTATGATTTACGCGACTTATTTCGCTTTTGACAACAGTTAACTTTAGTTCGCAACTATTCCCGTGCGCGCTTACTCCCTCTAACAAATCGCTTTGATCGCTTTCTAACTTACTAATTTTATCGTATACGGTACACAATTTTATTTATATGGTATGTCCCATTGTTCGCTCAATGGCCGCTATTTTTTGGTTATTGCTCAACTGTACTTGCTTCAATTTGTTTTTTATTCCCTCTAAGTTTGTTGCTAATTTTTTTTCAATCGGCGTTCTATTTCCGCTAATACGCTTTGTGTTTCCGCTAAATTTATTTTGAATAAGCCTTGCATTAAGTCAGCTAATTCCGCCGCACATATTCCCGTACTTGTTTTGGACGTTTCCTGACCCTGCTTCCTGTCTCTGGACCACGAACTATGTCTGTCCCAGCTGTTGCACGTTGCCCTGAATCTCTCGGAGCTCCCTGCCTTATTGTATCGAGCTTCAAAAGTGGACCTCGTATTTGGATTACATTTCTAAAGGACACTAAGGTCGTAATTTCTTTCTGGAGTGCTTGCCGCTGCGGTTGTCTTCTTATAACCCACAAGCAAGGGCCACTATACACGCTGAACACTGGTATCTACTTTCCGTAGCCTCAAAATATAGCCCCGAAGTTGAACTCAAATGGGCGAAGTTTTCCTCTAGTACTGTACTTTATAACTTTGTGAAAATTACGCACAAATGGACTCTGCACACTGGTGATTAAATAAAACCAACAACTGGCGCAAATAGTATTTTTTTTAAATCAATTAAACTTTGGGAGCCAATGTTATCAAACAGCTTCTGGCTTGGCTTCCCTAGTAAACACTCATAGTTGAGCATCTAGTATCATAGCAACAAGTTAACAATTATTTCAAGTACGTTTTTACAATGTTTTCCCTTAAATACTAAATTCTTTTTGCTTAAATGTCAATTCTGGAACACACTAACCTTACTTTGATTGCTTTTATCACTTTTTAGTTTATAAACACTAGTTCATATGTTTATTTAGAACTGTATTGTAGACTTCTTTCACGTCCAGGTTATTTTTTACATGCTTTTTACATTCCTTTTCTTCCTTACACTGCTTAGACACTCTTCAGCTGCGTTATTGATATCTGCATGTCTTAGTAGTATACCAAATAACCTGCTGGGGTAGCTTTTCCTCCAGCGAACTTAATTACTAAGGCGATAGTTATGGAACAAACGTACGTGGGTTCACTATTCACTCAGCTAATTTATTAGCATACATAGCTACGTTAATTATAACTGAACTAACTGAGCTTGAAACTGACGTTCGTTTAACACACCTGAATTACAGTTCGTTACCACAGCGGTGAAGCCGCTGGCTTTAAGGCATATATGAACTACTAAATTAAGATAACAAACGGCGAGGCCGTTAGGAATTCAATAGCATGTCAATTATTAGATCACAATAACAAAATAGCACAGGAGACTGCCTTGGGGCTGCTTGAAAGATACAGGGGGCAGCGGGACAATCGCAGACTAAACTGCACGTTATTCGGCAATGCTGTAGGCCTCTACTCTATTTGGGCAGCTTTAACCCGTAGCTTGAAGGCTACATATATATACATCAAGTTAGCAATTTGAACAAGAAAGAATAAAAACGCCTTACCAGAAAATTCTGCCTAAAACTCACACCAAAAATGTGCTCGCCCAAACAACTTATATTTGCATGGTTAGAGTCGAAAATGTGTCCAAATCGATTATGCTACCTACATACGCCTGATCCAGCGGTTAATGCATCACTCCATCTCAGACATGTTCACAGAGCCCGATGGACGAAATTTTTTGTACCGGCAAATCGAACAGTGTTTAACACCTTTCTCACATATTTTCGAAAGCGGAAGTGATGCCAAACTGCATCGCAATCTCGCGACAATTAATGCCCTTGGCGGAAAGAATTGCAGATTACATAGGAAACTGTATGGAAGCAGAGCACTGAGGCCTCCGGGATCTTACCTTCGACATGCCAGTAGAATCAGTTATCTAACCGCTGGGCGTTTTCGGCCCGTGAAACTTGTTAAATTACGACATGACAATGAGTTCGTCTCAATAACAACTTGAGCAAAGATGTTACTGCTTTTATTAGGAGGAACGGGCCAGTGTGAAAAAGGGATTAGATGAGAATAGATCTTTAAGTTGTTTAGTCGATATGTATCTTTAGTTGTGTTAGTTGTTCAATAAATGCATTTTAAAAGGATTTGTTGTTTGGGAGCTTTTACATTGTCTAAACTAAGTAACTTCGCATTTTCCGTACATATACATACCGATATACAATAATATACATATTTAATCAATCAGATTAGCCCTGCATTAGGAGAAGTTACACGTGAAAATCAGGATCTTTGGTTTCAGCATGATGGCATCTAAGTGATAACTTTTCTAATTGCTGGATTGGTCGCGTGGCACTATCAACTGGCCACCAAGATCTCCTGATTTGGCACTATGCGACTTCTTTTTGTAGGGTCATCTGAAAAACAAAATTTACAGAAAACGCCACCCAAATATTGACTCTTTGCCAGAAGCAATCGTTGCGGAGTGTAGGCTAATCACAGATAGACAGTTGGCTAATGTAAGGCAAGCATTTTATAACAGATTGGGTTATTGTTTACAGCAGAATGCAGAACTTTTTGAGTACTTGCTATAAATTTGCTTGTAGTTTCAAATTCTTTCACAAACTTGTGAATTGTTGATACAGATGGAATAGGTCGATTATTAAATTTAACCGATAGTAAATCACGAACTTTGCGTAAATTGACGCCACTCTAAAATGTTTTGATAATAAATGCCCTTTCTTTATTAGAATATTTAACAGTATTATTCATAGTAATTAGTTAAATACGTATATTGATAACTGACGGAAAATTACATTTATTATAGCATAAACAAGTTTGATCACGGCTGTTCTGTTTTTTGTGAATAAAATGCAAAATATTTATTACAGTTTTTAAGCTACTTCTATCTTAAACAAGCAACAAATTCAAGTAAAGTAGTATCAAATTAAAGTAAAGTAAAGTTCAGGGCGCTTCATTCCACACGTGGGAATATGGCCTGAGACTCGGCGAGTCAGGGTCGCCGAAATGTTTCCTTTCGAAACCCAGTTATCTGGCATACCGTTAACGGGGAATTGGGTGATGTGGTTAGCATCACTCCTTCGACAACTGTCTTACTTTCCCTATTTCCACAACCGTGGGTTAGGTACTCAATTTTTAAAGCGACTGGGTGGGCCGCCCGTCAGTTGCCACGTGTGGGAATTGAACCCCGTACCGTAACATCGCAGTAGAACTCCCTAGCCGCTCGGCCATGCTGGCGATAGTATCAAATTAAGTGCATGTTTTTCTCTTTCGATAGATACCTATTCAAGCGGCAAGCAGGAAGCTGCATATATACGATTTCCCATGTTATTTCCTTATGTTTGCACTTTAAGTGACACACTCGTTATGTATATATATTTATAGTATTTGTAAAATCCCCACCAATTTTTTCTATTACAATTCCACATTAAGTTTTAGTACAAACATCTGACACTAACATCCCAACCCTGCCAGTGGCCGTCTACCATTCTACTACCGTCTGCCAATAAGTGCAGCGCGGAAATTAACTTATCACCACGAAATATTATTCATGCTAGACAAAAATACAATCCGACATTCCGTTAGTATCACGCTATTTCATATTTACTTGCAAATTTACAATTTCACAAAGGGCTCGAATTAAACAAAGCTGCACATTTTCCTTATTTAAAATTGAGAAAACAAGGCAAAAAATCCCCCCTTTACAACCGCATCCCAAATTCTCTTAAAAAATTATTCAATCGGACAGTAGAAGGTCTCCAAACAGCGAATTTTACATAAATACTGATTTTAAGGTTTTTCTTATAATTATTACGTTTTCCCCATTTTGAAACCTCCAAATCCAACTGGGCCGCTAAATTCCTACATTTGGAATTCTCTTAAAAAATGCAATCGACCAGTAGAAAGCCTCCAAACAGCGAATTTCACACAAATATTGATTTTAAGGTTTTTCTGATAATTATAACGTCTTCCCGATTTAGCAACCTCCGGATCCACCTGGGCCGCAAAACTCCCACATTCCGAATTCTCTTAAAAAATACAATCGACCAGAAGAAAGTCTCCAAACATCGAACTTCACACAAATATTGATTTTAAGGTTTTTCTGATAATTATAACGTTTTCCCCATTGCAACCGCCAAATCCGCCAGAGCCTCAAAATTCTTAAAAACCCACAGATTCACCCACATACTGCCAAAAACAAAATTGGATTTTGTTTCTTTTCCCCCTGTGTATGCCAACATCTAATTTGCTACAAACGCACCTCAGCTTTATTCCCCTGTAACTTCGCGCCCGTGTATCGCAGACCTCGAAAAACAGCCAGTACGATGAGCGTTGGTTCATCCTCTTTCCAACTAGTCCCAAATCACATTTGAATCTTTCAAAAAGTATGCGATGCAACACGATGCAACGCTTTCGTATCCAAAAAATCGTTTTAACCCCCCTATTTTCGCCCCCCTCAAATCTTACAGTTTCACAACCTCTCCAGAAAGTTCGCCCTTGACGAGATATTCAAAATGGGTCTTGGACACAACGCCCACTGGTCACAACGTCTACCACCTAGTATGGCCGCCATGTTGGACACAACGTCCACCGCTATTTTTGGTCACAACGTCCACCCTGGTCACAACGTCCACCACCATAACGCCCACTCTGGTCACAACGTCCACCGTCGCATTTGGTCACAAGGTCCACTTTGGACACAACGTCCACCGCCACAACGTCCACTCTGGTCACAACGTCCACCGACGCCTGTTGAGAATAACATTTTACGGCGTTGGTCATAACGTCCACCCTGGTCACAACGTCCACCGCAATAACGTCCACTCTGGTCACAACGTCCACTTTCAAATTTGGTCACAACGTCCACCTTGGACACAACGTCCACCGCCATAACGCCCACTCTGGTCACAACGGCCACTTTCAAATTTGGTCACAACGTCAACCTTGGACACAACGTCCACCGCCATAACGCCCACTCTGGTCACAACGTCCACTTTCAAATTTGGTCACAACGTCCACCTTGGACACAACGTTCACCGCCATAACGCCCACTCTGGTCACAACGGCCACTTTCAAATTTGGTCACAACGTCCACCTTGGACACAACGTTCACCGCCACAACGCCTACTCTGGTCACAACGTCCACCTTCGCATTTGGTCATAACGTCCACCTTGGACACAACGCCCACTTTTGTTTTACTTGTTATTTAATCAACCTTTAACTGCCTTCTTTAATGCTTTTTGAGTGGTCTAATGTTGTTTAGAATTTGAAAATGTTGGTTTTAGGCTATTTTATGTATTTTTTAGTCAATGTATAGTTTCAACTATTTCCTCCCCATTCAAGACGATTTTATCTCTATTTTATGATGGTTTTTGTGTAGTGTATGTATTTCCAGCTCGTTTCTCATATAAATCGGTATACGAAGATTAAAGATCCTATTACAACACTAAATATACCTAAAGATTCATTGGCTTGCGATACACCTCATTCGAAAAAAACGTTTCCGTATTGTGTGTAAAACCAGTAGGTAAGTATTTACAAGTCCCTAAAAAACTAAAAATAAAATAGAAGGTTGACGTCACTGAAAAACGTGGTTGTACATGTTGTTATTAGTAATATAACAAGGGCGAGACCAGCACAATAACTCTTTTGATGGGCAAAATTATTTATAAGTGTCGCCCACGTTTGTTATTTTGAAGATTATTACACAAAAACCGTATACGAATTATGATTTAGAATTGACCTAATAACTCAAAAAGACTCAAGTTGCTTGTTTTTTGCAATTTTACTTCCAATTATGACACCATCCACGGGGTCGATAGTCATCCCTAGGGCGCTTATCGCTTGATAAGCATCCCTAGAGTGTTTAAGTTATACAAAAATTCCATTTTCCGGCGGCTCGCGTACTGAACGGACGTGGAACGGTACAGTGGCGATAAATCTACTCGTTTCACGGGCTTTATCCCACGAAATATTCCGCGTTGTGCAAAAAGTGGCTTAAAAAGGGGCTGCAACAGGTTAGCAGACTGTAGAGTGTAAAAAGTGCACTGAATTCCTAGCTTTTCGGAACGTAATATAGCAACATACGAAAACCCAATAAACAAGCGTAAGTATCGAGCCAAGCGCGGCAAGGCCGCCCGGGTTTAACGCGAGTTATCGGTCAGGGTTCAAACTACAGCTGTGGAGCTGGCGGGCAGTGGTGCACGATAAGAAGTGTTTATATGTATGCAGACTAAAAACAATAACAGTAAACAATAAACTTACATAAAAGTGGGGCCAATTCAGCGGTAAAAATACGTGAATAAACTAAATGTCAGAGGCGCGCAATAGAGACAATAACAGCGGATCAATAACAGAAGATATCAGCAAAAGAAAAAGGCAACAAAAAGAAAACCAAGTGGAAGTAGAAGTATTTCAACGGAGCAAAAAAATACAGAGATCGACACAAACAAAGGCAACAACCCCTAAAGAACAAGAGAAAGAGGAAAAGACGGAAATGGATAAACTAGAAAAAGTGATAATGAAATTATCAAACCAGATAAAAGACATAAAGGAGGGCACCAGCAGCACAAGCAAGGCCATAGATACGATAAATGAGCAACTGAAAACATTTGGCCAAGAAATAAGAGTATTAAAGGAACAGTCGCTAAAGAAGGAAGCCGAATGGGAGAGAGAAAAAGTGATATTACGCAAGGAAATGGAACAGATGAAGAACAGGCTGGAAAATCAGGAGAGAAAAGAGAAGAAGAACAATATAATTATCAGAGGAGGGGAATTTAATAAAGAGACAAATCAACAAGAAATAAAGGAATTTGTCCGAAAGGAAATTGGAGTCGATATAGACATTGAGGACGCATACCAGGTGGGAAATCCGGAAGCAAAGATGACGGTGGTAAAAATGAAAAAATTTGAACAAAAACTTGAGGTTCTGAAGAGGAAAAGCAGCTTAGGAAAACGAGAAATATATATAGAATGTGACCTAACCCAAGATGAGCAACGAATACAAGCGACAATAAGAAAGGTGGCAAGAGATGAGAAGGCAAAAGGAAAGACGACCAAAGTAGGCTACAAGAAACTAATGATAGACAACACAATATATGAGTGGCCTGAAGAAGAAGGAGGGAGTTTGAGAAGGAAAAAAGAACAGGAGCCGAAAAACTACTAAAGGGCAAAACGGAAGGAGAACTGGCAACGAAATCGGCTATGATAAAGGAAACGAGAAGGAATAACAATCAGGAATGGAAGCGGGAGGATAGGAAAAACCTAAATGAAAATAAAAATGAAAGAAAGAAAGAAGATAATAAAATAGTACATTGTAACATGAGAGTTAAAGTGCAGACAGGAATAGGGAACAAGAGTCAAGGGAGGAGTAAAAAACTGAAGGAAGCCAAAGCGAGGACGGAGGGAATTGTAAACGACCAGGTGAGGGATAAGGATCTGAGTGAAATAGTTAAGAAAAAAATAAAAAATAGAAACAATGAAAGCAATCCATGGAGAATAGCTACATGGAATGTCAGAGTCATTAATGGGAAAGAGACCGAGTTAGCTGAGGTACTGGAAAACACAAAAATAGATTTCATAGCTGTCACAGAAACTAAGAAGAAAGGCAGTGGTTGTGTGGAAATACACGGGGGCCATGTGATGATGTACAGCGGAGTGGATGAAGACCAATGGGCACAGTCAGGAGTTGCTGCTATTGTTAATAGGGATAACGTGAACAACATCACAGAATGGAAGAATGTGTCCGATAGAATAATTAGACTGGAATATGAAAAACAGAAAGAACTGTATACGTATCTGATCATATATGGTCCAAACAAAGGAGCAGGTGAGAAGGAACTGGAGGTGTTTTGGAGCACCCTACAAAGTGAAGTAGACGTGAAAAAAGGAACACTAATTATAATGGGGGATTTCAACGGTAGAGTGGGAAACTGCTCTGAAAGTACGGAAGGCTGCGTAGGCAAACACGGAGAAAGCGCCGTACACAGCAATGGACATAAAATTATAGATTTTTGCATATTAAATAATTTGGTTGTGGGAAATACGTGGTTCCAACACAAAGAAATTCACAAATATACCCGTGTAATGCGCAGCCGCAACGAAAAATCTATAATCGACCTGATACTGGTCGAAAAAGATACTCTAAAAAAGATCAACGATATAAGAGCCAAAAGAGGGTTTGAAATAGGGAGTGACCACTTCTTGGTGCTGGCCAGCATGACATCTAGGAAAAAAGGAAAAGAGTTGAAAGACCTGACAAAATGTAAGAAAGTAGAATTTAAGAGTATCAAAGCATATAGACTCCAACAAGATAAGATAAAGAAAAAATATGAAGAAAGAATTACGGAAGAGATATGGAAACGTAAAGAAGAGATGGATAGCATGCATCTTGAAGAAATTTTGAATAAATTTAAATTAATAATCAGTTGTGTAGCAGCTGAAGTGTGTGGGGTGAATAAAAGCACAAACAAGAAAAAACAAACTGCTTGGTGGAGCGTAGAAATAAAACAGGAAGTTAAGGAAAAGAAACGTCTATGGAGAAAGTACATTGGGTCAAACAAACACTTAGAAGCCTACCAAGAATACAGTATGCAAAGAGACAAAGTTAAAAATATGATCAAAGATGCAAAGGCGAGAGACTGGGAAGATTTCGGGGAGAGAATGCAAAGAGACTCCAAAGGAAATGCAAAAATGTTATACCGCACCTTAAGAAACATAAGAAAAGAGAAAAAGACCCCTTAAGAAATATCAAAAACAAAGATGGAAAAGTTATTACCGGAGAAAAGCCCATCATGGAAAGGTGGAGAGAATACTTCATACAGCTACTAAACACAGAAGAGCCAAATGTAATACCGCAGAATGACAACACACCAAACCCAGAAGCAGAAAATAAACAAAGGGGGCACATTGAAAAATGGGAAGTAGTGAAAGCTCTCAAACAACTACAGATAGGAAAGGCCCCCGGTATAGATGGCATAAGACCGGAAATGCTAAAATACATGGGAGAAGAAGGGACTTGTATAGGATTATACTCACGGCTTGGGAAGAAAACTCTATACCGAAGGACTGGAGAACGGCAGTGTTAGTCCCTGTACATAAAAAAGGAGAATCCAACAACTGTAACAACTATCGTGGACTATCCCTACTATGCGTGTCGTATAAAATATTCGAAAGGATAATAGAAGAAAGGTTATGGAATAAGATAGAAATTACAATGGGAGATACTCAGGCGGGATTTAGAGCCGGCAGATCAACGCAGGATTGGATATTTGCGGTACGACAAATAGTTGAAAAAATAATAGCGACCAAGCAACAACTACATGTGTGCACAATAGACTTAGAAAAAGCTTTCGATAGCATAACCAGGGATGAAATCTGGAAGGCTATGAAAGCAAGGGGAATAGAAACAAAGTTGATAAAGGTAGTACCAAGTTTATATGATAGAACAGAAAATGTAGTTAGAGTAGGGGGAAACACGTCAGAAGGATTTATAACAACGAGAGGAGTCAGACAGGGAAGCATACTAAGCCCCCTACTATTCATAATGATAATGGACGATGTATCAAAGAAAGTGAACCAACTCACAAGAGGTGTACAGCTAGGATACTACAAACTAAGACCAATCAGAATGAACGAACTCATGTACGCTGATGACCTTTTATTATTCGCAAATAACAAAAACGAACTGCAACAACGAATCCATAGATGGAAGGAAGCTCTAGAGAAATATAATTTGAAGATAAACCTAACAAAGACAGAAATAATAACGGTCGCAGAAACAATAGATCATCCTGAAATCGAAATAAATGACCAGAAAATTGAAGCAAAACAACAGCTGAAATACCTAGGGGCGATAATGGACCAATCCGGCAGGATAGACAGGGAAATAGCACACAGGATCAATAAAGTAGCAATGTTATACAGAATATTATACGACCCGTTCTTCAGCAAGAAAGAAGTAACCAAGAAGACGAAAACGAGAATCTACGAATCCGTACTAGTGCCAATGCTCATATACGGTTGCGAATCGTGGGTATTAACGGATAATTTAAAGAAAAAGGTAGAAGCTTGCGAGATGAGAGTGTTGAGAAAGATTGAGGGCGTGACACGAATGGACAAGATCAGGAGCGAAACCATTAGAAACAGGATAAACGTGAAAAGTGTACTAGACAAAATCGAGGCGCAACAACTGCGGTGGTTTGGACATGTAGTGAGAATGAGTGATGGAAGAGTGGTGAAAGTGTTATGGGAGATGGGAACAGGAAAAAATAGGAAACAAGGACGACCGCGAAAAACCTGGAATAATACGATCACCGATGCACTAAGAAAAAAGGGACTCGACTGGAACCAAGCTAGGATAGACGCAAAAGACAGGAAAAGATGGAGAAAGACCATCGCCTCGACACCACAGGTAGAAGAGGCTCGGGATAAGTAAGTAAGTAAGTAAAAATTCCTTGTCTTATATTTTCGAAGATATAGCGAAGTTTAATTACAAATAGGTAAGGCTACTTTTAATCGATATAACACTTAATTGAAATACGTAACTGTAATTTTCCACTGATCTGTTATTTGTTGTTAATGTTTGATGTACGAGGTAAACCGGGTTGCAATGAGATATGAGCCATGTTTCTATATCCTTTACTTATAAACGGATTTGCATTAAACTTGTTGCAAAGATATTACACATAATTTCGGATTGACAGACGAATATAATATCCAATTTCCGGTTTTACCGGAAATGTCATTAACTTTGAATTTTTAAAGAGATCACCCTACAGATTTTGTTTTTCGGAATCTAAGGCTCAAACTACATACGACAGTGATGCCAAATTTGCTTAGGTATCATAATCATATTTTAAAAATTTATTAATTAAAAAATTTTAAGTTTTAAATAAATATAAAGTAGGGCATAGTGCACATCGTTAGACTGGCAATTACATTTTCTATGGTACGATGGCTCTTGATAGGTGCCATTTAAAAAAATTACTTTTTCTCAAAAAACACGTTCAGTAAATTTTAGCAGTGTAGAAGGTTTAATTACATATTTTCATCGTAACCAACCAAATTTGTAAAACTGGTGTTGCACTGCAATATCAACAACCGCACATTGAACATCTGGAAATATATCAGTGTTTAGGACTTGATTTCATACAAACTGCATTGGTTAGCTAAACTATTGTTTTCTTCTTTTTATTGATTTAATTTGGCGTTAGTCAAGTTCTCTATTTGTAATGATGTGGTGTTCATTAAATTACTTATTTCTTCATTAGTTACGATATATTTTTCAGTTGCTAAATTAGGATTTGGTTCAGAGCACAACTGATCCGAATGAACTCGAGTAACATGTTCAATATACTTATCCAGTTATCCTTGTCAAATATTTTAATAGTCGGAATAGTCCTATTTGTTTGTGTGTTGCCTTTAATGCTTCCTCCTTCCCTAACTGAAACAGTTGATAGTGTAGCATAATACTCAAGGGTAATACCACAAGCAGTGGATATATTTTTGACAAATATTTTGTCGTTTCCATGTAAATTATTGCGTTTAAATTTCACGATACAAAATCACATCAAAAAGGTCACGAGCCGAAGGCGAGTGGCATTTAAATGTGATTTTGTTGAGTGAAATTTGCAATAATTTCCATGGAAATGGCAAAATATTTAAAAAAAAAAAATATCCACTTCGAGTGGTATTTGGGACGACTATTTAACAATATTAATACATAACGATTAACTTTATTGAAAAATATTCCAACAATTAATATAATTATTCATTCTCAATTAAATTCAGCGGAATACTTCCAAAGCACAATATTTTAAAATTTTTAAAACAAGCCACACAGTTTGTTGGGGTTTAGTGTTACGTAACCTAGCGATATCACTAAGGACAGAACATCGTTGCTAAGCTATACTTCGCAACAAGGCTATTTATTTTTTGAGTACGTAGCTTGTTTTGTGAATATTTTGCATGGTGCCCAATATTCAGTGATATACTGCTGTTATTGGTTGAACAAAGCAAATGTCTGCAATGTGATTGGCTTATATGTTATAGTGTTGAATAGTCTGTGATATAGCTTTCTAGTATGATCTTATTCTGTAATATAAAAATTGTAAATAAAATACATGACCGCTAAAAAAGTTCTTTAATATTGATTTTTCTTTAATCTATTGTGTATATCTATTAGTGTATAGTATTTCACTACGAAGACTACTATTTATAAATCTACTAAATACATTGACAGTGATTGGAGTTACAACCAACAGCAGAGTGATTAAAAAAGAACTACAGTATGATCAAGTCACATTGGAATTTAAATCTGTCAGTTTAAGGTTATGCCATGATTGTCATTTCAACAAATACAAACATTATTTTGAATACATAAAAATGTTAGTAACGAAAACAACTACAGCTATTCAAAATGATTTGTTGCATTTTCCATACACAGAACCACCTAGTGCTCGGCATTAAACATCCTGTAAAAGTTAAGTTTATCTGTCAACATTGTATAGGTTATATTATTAACTAGCTTTACTCACCACTGCCAACATAAATTTAATTTAAAAAAAATCCACAGCCCTCTAGACGTTGAAAGTTTTCGATCATATGGTACATGTGTGCCGCTATATTCTTTATTGTTCTCAAACTAGCTGACGCTAGTTCAAGAACATTAAAGACACATATAATACATAAATTAATATTTTATTTATCCCGCCCTAAAACAAATATTCAGTAGTTATATCCCTAGTGCATTCTGTATATTCGAGTATTTCTCGAGAACGCGAAGCGTTCGAGCGAAATACTCCAATTATACAGAATTCACTCGGGGAATATTGCAAGACTATTCCTCGACGAAATTTTATCCTTTGTATACCATATTATTTTTTTTAAAGAGTTTCAGTTTTCTTTCTGAAATTTCTTGTATACCGAGCTGGTTTGGTGTTCTTCCCGCAAATACTCGAATATGCACTAGTGCAAATACCCTGGTATTGCATTTGTGCAAAATATTTGCTGTATTCGACTCTGATGGTTCAAATTTTGAAAATTGATTGATGGAATTGGTTTATATTATCTGAGGGGAATAGTCTCCTAAATTCACCGATATACCGACTATGCTAGCCTGAGCAACAGATTCGCCGGAAAACTTGATTTTTACATGCCTTCTGTTGCAAAGTTTAGCCGAATATGTTTCACATTATTTTAATAGGTAGTTATTTACTATACAAGCAGGATAAGAGCATCATTAATAGACTTGTATGTAAGTACACAAGTATATTAATGATGCATAATTACACATGTATTGTACAAAATTTTATCTACAACTGCCCAAAATTGAGAAAAGTGCATTAAGAGAAATGTCAGATCTGTCATTTTCAAATAGTAATTTACGATACAAGTGCGTAAAGCTACTCTTTAGGCACGAGTGGGGTAGAGTTAAAACGTGAGTGAGCGAGTGTTTTAAGCCCCGCGAGTGACTAAAGATGCTTTACGCGTATGTATCGTACAATATTTTATCTTACAGTAGCAGCTATTACCATACATTATACAACTGTTTTCAGTGACTAAAATGAAGTTTTATTCACTAGTGAGTATAAAAGGTTTTTATACTCACTAGTGAGTAAAACTTAATTTTAGTCACTGAAAACAGTTGTATAATGTATTTTATACTGAATAGTGAATAAAACTTCATTTTAGTCACGGAACACAGTTGTATAATGTATGACAGTAGGTGCTACTGCAACTATCTATTGTCTGTTTTGCGACATATTCTGACGGCTCAAACTGTTTAGGTATACGAATTGCTACTGTAAGATAAAACGTCGTATATCACACGTGAGCGAAATGCCATTATAAGCTCGTGAGAAATTCTCACTCGCAAATAATGATGCATTTCTCTCACTTATAATATAATCTACTATTATCTACGATAGACTCTAGAACACAGGGTAAATATAAAAAAAAATTATATGTAAATTAGGATTACCAGCAACCGGTCGTAATTTTGTGTTTTAAAAATTTTAAAACACGTTGCTACTGACAACGTGCCTAATAAAATCTTTTAAACACGTTACTACTGACGACGTAAACTAATGAAAACATGTTATTAAACAGTAGTTTTACAAACCGAATTTTTTTATTTTCTATTTTATTTTTTCTGGCGTTAATATTAAAGTTCGAGCGAAACTGACAATACTTCTTTATAGCAACTTTTTATGGACTAAAATATTGCGTTATCAATTTTTTATCCGACGTTTCGCCTTCGACTAACCATCATCAACTTAATTTTCTACCATACCAAATTTGTGAAGCCGTTTTTATTCTCAATTCAATAATGTGCCACACATTATGGTTTAATTACGTTTCGAGTCTTTGCAAACCACCATCAAGAAATGTTTGGATACGGACCTGTGTCCTAGAGCATTACATACGTTGTTTTACCTTTTGTAATAAAAAAAGAAGGTAATGAGCCATACTGGATGTTTTTAATCTTTAATAATCACGTTTGGTCTTGGAATACAAATAATTTTAATAGTCATGCAGTAATTAATTTATTGATTATGTTTCTTACTTCTAAACAATAATTAAAATTAGCAATAAAAACATTCAGTGAGGCTCATTACTTCTTTCTTTAAATTACAAACTCTGAAACAACGTATGAAATGCGCTAGGACACAGATCCGCCTCCAAAAATTTCTTGATGGTGGTCAAAAAAGATTCGAAACGCAATTAAACCATAATGTGCGGTACATTTTTGAATTCACCATACAAAAGGCTTCAACAATTTGGCATCAGAAAATCAGAACCGCATTTAAAACAAAATTAAGTTGATGATGGTTCCTCGAAGACGAAACGTCGGATAAAAAGTTTGATAACGTAATCATTAAGTCCACGAGAAGTTGCTATAAAGAACTTGAATTAGTTTCGCTCTAACTTTAATATTAATGCCAGAAACAAAATAGAAAATCCAAAAATTCGATCTTTTTTAGATAATTCAAAAACGAAAAATTATATAAAACATTTCTAGGCGCCATTTTGTTAGTCCTTTAATTGCTCAACTTTCTTCCCATTTAACGAAATTTGTATCTCTTACAATTAACCAGATCCCCATACTGGCCCTCCTTACCTTGGACACGCTGTAGAAGGCAGTGAGTGGAGAAAATATATTCTAATTAACTTTAGTAACTCATAATAATAACTATTTCAAGAATTTCACAATTTCTTAGATCAATAAAAAATCCTTCATGAACGAATAAAACTTGATGAGAGTGTTTTTTGAGAAAAAGTCATTTTTAAATGGCACACCTCACACAATGGTTGCTGCGCAAGCACCAAAGGCGCGATCCAACTCTGTATCCCGAATCCGGGGCAAGTTGATCATTGTACCGCCAGATGCCAGCGCATAAAGCACCAGCCTCGACACCGCAAGGTAAATGAGGTTACAGATTATACATACCTACTAAGAGCCATCGTACCATAGAAAATGTAATTACCAGTCTAACGATGTGCACTATGCCCTACTTTATATTTATTTAAAACTGAAAGATGTTTAATTAATAAATTTTTAAAATATGATTGTGTAATACCTAAGCAAATTTGGCATCACTGTCGTGTGTAGTTTGAGCCTTAGATTCCGAAAAACATAAAATATGTAGGGTGATCTCTTTAAAAAACAAAGTTAATGACATTTCCGGTTGATTATATCCGAAATTATGTTTAATATTTTTGCAACAAGTTTAATGCAAATCCGTTTATAAGTAAAAGAGATAGAGACATGGCTCTTGTCTCATTGCCAACCGGCATACCTCCTACATCAGACATAAACAACAAATAACAGATCAGTGGAAAGTTACAGTTACGTATTTCAATTAAGTGTTATCATCATAATCATCATAATCATAACTCTATAATAAAGCAGAACAATTCCCAAGGTGAAACATGTATGCGCGTGGTCTATGTGTAGTTACCATTGTGGGCGTGGTCTTGATATTTTCTAAGAGCCAGTAATATGGAAGGAGAGAACAATTATTGCTCTTGTTAGGGCCTACACACATTTTTTACATTACACAGGAATGTTTGTACTATGTACACATAAATATTAAATCTGCAAATAACCTAAATTCGGAGCTTTGTACAAAAATATGGTTATAAACTTTTTCCAAGTGGACTTTACTACCTCTAGAAAGAACGGTGGTTACAACTTGTCAGAAGCAAGGCTACAAACCAACCTGAAAATATCATTGCGTTTTTGTGTTTTCGTGCTTATAAGTTAGTTTTTGCGTTCTTTATCTACTTATATTTCTATTTATTATAAAACAGTTTTTTCAACGATACAGAGCTACAGCATTTTATTGCAACTGTAAGTACAAGTGTCCAAGTTTAAGATTGAAAATTGTTTATAGGTTAGAATGAGCTGTACGACAAGTGCTGATTCAGAAAACAGACCACTTAATTATTGTGCATGCTGGCGGTAAAATAGGTTTTGTTCCGAATGGGCGTACAAGTGTCCAAGCCTAAGATTGAAAATTGTTTATAGGTTAGAATGAGCTGTACGACAAGTGCTGATTCAGACAACAGACCACTTAATTATTGTTCATGCTGGCGGTAAAATAGGTTTTGTTCCGAATGGGCTAATTATTTTTAAATCGGGCCTTAAGACTGGGGACTACCATGCCGATATGAATAACAAGCATTTTTCCAAGTGGTTACAAGAAAAATTCTTACCAAAAGTTAAAGAAAAGAAAGGCTACAGTGTAGAATAACGAGCAACGCTAAAAGGACGGTTCACAGCCAAGGTAATTTGTTGGTATTTTAGAATCACTGTGTGTTTTATTTAAATTTTATTTCAGAATACATCGGCAGTAGCTGATTGGGCATTAATAGTGGATATTTTGAAAGCAACTACCTAATATTTATTAAAAACTGGCAAATT
>OW679199.1:85232629-85495832 GCA_940337035.1 Agriotes lineatus | reverse complement strand
AGCGACCCAGCGGTAAAAGTGCTAATTAACATTACAACAGAGCTTGGCATTTGAAGATAGTACCAGAGGAATGGAGAAGAGCAGTGATATTGCCTATACACAAGAAAAGGGACTCTAAACTATGCGATAATTAATTACAGAGGTTAATGTGCCCGCCTAAGTCTACGAAACAATACTAGAAAAAAGACAAAGAGAAATGATTGAACCGCAGCTCAAAGACCAACAAAGTAGGTTTAGAAAAGGACACGGAATACAAGGTCACATCTTTACACTGCAGCCAATAGTGGAAAAAGTCATAGTAAAAAACAAAAAACTGTATCTCTGTTTCGTAGACTTGTTAGAGAAAAAAAATGTTGCACAGAATATACAAGGAAACAGGCTCTCGGAATAACCACAATAAGTTCTCAGTATGCAGACAAAGATGCAAATAGTTACTATTAGAGTGTCTTCACAATTACATATCTAATATGCAATGTGACATACCTAAAAACATAAAATCAGTTTGGCGTTTTGTGAATCGAAGAAAAATGGATAGGAACACCTGTGGTCAAATGTTTTTTGGAGAAGCCACTGCGAGTGAGCCAACAGATATTGCCAATCTACTTATAGTGATGCAGTCCCTCTCCCGTAGAGTTATGATTTCAATTATGAAAATACTGCGAGCGTTACTAATGCTGTTCTCAAGGAGGAGGTGATTAAGAGAAAACTGTTGTAGCTAGATGTGAGAAAGAGTATGGAACCTTACGGCATTCCTCCGAAATTGCTGAAAAATTGCGCCAATGTATTATCAGGACCTCTGTCTTTTTTGTTCAGTGATACCAGTTTTTAAATCTGATGATAAAGGGAATGTGATGAACTATCGGCCAATTTCCTTAATCAGTTGTATTCCCAAGATCTTTGAAAGTATAGTGTCGGACCAACTTACTAGTGCTTTTAGTAACAGTGGATAATCAACATGGTTTTGTAAAGGGCAGATCCACATTAACAAACTTAATGGTGTTACAAACAACATTTAGTGAACGTCTTTGAACTCAGAATGCAGCGGGACACTGTTTATACGGACTTTTCTAAGGCATTCGATACTGTGTGCCACATGTTATTAGTTGCCAAATTGTATGCACTAGGTGTTAGAGGCTGTCTTCTCCAATGGATAACCAGCTATTTGATTGGATGCATGCAGATAGTGAAGTTTAAAGGTTACACGTCGGACCCTATTGTTGTGCTTTCGGGAGTGCCACAAGGATCTCACCTTGGCCCCTTATTGTTTATTTTATTTATAAATGATATATTGCTATGGTATTAGGCCCTACAAACTCAACTCTGATAGCATTACCAAACTAATAGACATTTCACTAAAGCTCAGGATGAGGTATTTTATATAACTGCAAGGCTAAACTTTGAATTTAATAGATTGAATGCATTGGTAAAGAGATGCCAATTAATAGCAGTATAATTAATTAAAGAACGGTTTAAGCAAAGCTCAATTCTTACAGATATCTAAGTTGAATGTAAGATAAAATTTAAAATATGAGGCTTGTGCAAAGTAATAGCCGAACTATTAATTACAAAAATGGTTTGCAAAGGCAATAAATTGAAGCGAAAAATTGAAGGAAAGTTAAACAGTGAAATATGTGTCAGGGTTTTAAAAGAAAGGTAGGAAAAGCTAGATAAGCTAATGAACGTTGCAACGAGCAGTTAAGAAGGCTGAAATTAAGGCATTTGATGGAAAATTGTAAGAATTAAAAAGCCAGGGTTATAAAAAAAAAATAAAGAAAAGGACACAGCAGATGAACTAAAAATTGTGTGGAAAATCAGATAGGTGAAATCAAGGGACGCCTTGGTGAAGGAAGTACTCTCATAAAATTAATCAGTGCAGTGACTTATGTGAACACTTTAAAGCAAATTAACAAACGTGCAGTGACGCAAAGACTTGATTAACTAATTATAAATATGGACCATAATATTAGAATAAGAATTTTGTACATAAGTTGTAGTGTTTGGCAAAGTTATATTTATAAGTAAGCATTTTGAACTTGATTCACATCCGTTTTTATTTAAGATTAAAACTAGCAATTGTTTATAGCGGATATTGGAGAGAACAATTGAATTAATTTAAGCATTGACATGTTGTAAAATGTACTCCTGAATAAAACTAATTTTTATATAATAATGAAATTATTTTAACAATAATAATTACACCAATCAATTCAGTGCAATTTTGTGGTCTTGTGGCGTTATTTGCATCGAAATCCAACACCTAAAGTTGTAAAGTTCTCCGAGCCCGACTGACCATAACCTAACTTCGGGAGCAGCTTATTTTGATATCTGCTTGGAGGCCTACAAGTTGAGACAGCCCAGAGGGGAAGACTCCAGAGCAGCGGGCAGCTATGTGAGCACGTGTTCCAGGGATTCCAGCAGGATCCAGCCTATAGCAGTCCGATAACGAGACCAGCATCGTCGTCGAGTCCCGATAAGATCGGCAACAGCAGGTACTGTTTAAGCCTAAAATTAAATAAGTGAGCACCGGGAAGTTTATGCAAGTGTAGCAAGAGTCATACCCAAGGCAATACAAGCCATATTCATTGCTGTAAAATAAATCCAGCCCGCAAAATAGCCCAACTCCATAATTTGGGGTTATGTGACAGTTAGATCCGTAAACGACGTCAACTAAAACAATTGGTGCGTAGATGTGGGCCCCCTTTAACAAAGGCTAGAAAAACAAATGATGTTAATGCTGCGAAACAGCTTAATTCAAATATTTACCGGTGGAACTGTGATAAATTTTCACTTTGTTTTTAAATTCACGATCACACTTTTCCAGCGGAAACCATTTTAATTTAACGTATGACCTACTTTCGAGTATTTGCTTGTGCGCAGTAGTACGAAGACGAAGTACAGAACCGTATTAAGTTAAATTAAGAATTATACATTGAGCCCAATTGAACCTAACCGAGAGAAAGAGTAAATGCTTTACCGAAATTTGAGCTAGCCATAATAATTATTAATAATTGCAGATAAATAAAATATCAACAGGGCATATAACCATTTATTTCAACGAGTTAGTAAATTACAACTCCTTTTAATCGACTTAGAATTTGATAATATAAATAAAATATTCGCGAGGTGGTTCCTAATCATTTATTCAATTAATTATATTAAATTAAAAGAACATAACCTTCTCGATATATATATAAATGTTTTTTATATAGTTATTTCTTACTTTATGCAGATGGTTTATGAGTTTTTCAAATGATTAAATGCATTGATGATGTTATATCTGCAGGCAGATTTACAAAGGCTGTGTGAGTGGTGTATTAAGAACTGCATAAAACTAAACTTCGAAAAATGTTAACAATGCGCTTTTATCATATTCAAACCCCTGTAGATTCTCATTATTTTCTATTTGGTGCTCAGCTAACATTGAAAGATTCTGTTAATGATTTAGGCATTATTTTTGATAGAAATTTAAGGTTTAATTTACATGTTAGTAATATTGTGAACAAGTCTTTAAGAATGCTTGGATTTATAGTTAAAACCACAAGTGATTTTTCTGATATTAAAGCTTTAAAGACTTTATATGTATCTCTAGTCAGACCACACTTAGAGTATAATTCTTCTGCTTGGTCGCCTTATTATCAAGTATATATAGATTCGATTGAGAGGGTACAAAAGAAGTTTATTCGATTTGCTTTGTATAATTTGGGGTTACTTTCAGAGGGTTATACATATGAAAATATAATATTTAATCTCTCCTTTAAAACTCAAGTTTTTCCGAACCAATGGAAAGAGGTAATAATTAACCCAATATTTAAATCAGGTGACAGATCTTTGATTGAGAACTATAGACCTATTTCAATATTATCTGCCGTTGCCAAAGTATTCGAACAAATTGTATACAATAGACTTTGGAATCATATCGAACCCTATATTAGCAACTGTCAGCACGGCTTTGTCCCTAAAAGATCGGTATGTACTAATTTAGTATCTTTTGTTCATGATGCAACGTTAACGTTCGAAAATAAAAAACAGGTTGATGTGGTTTATACCGACTTTAAAAAAGCATTCGACTCAGTTGACCACGATATATTACTACAAAAGCTATATAATTATGGATTGTCGCCGGATGATATACAGTTTTTTATAAAGTATCTGCAAAACAGGTATTTTTGTGTAAGACACGATGGTAACACCTCAGGTAAATTTAAAGCAAACTCGGGAGTCCCCCAAGGTTCGAACCTTGGTCCAATACTGTTTCTAACCTTTATTAATAACTTACCTGAAGTAATTACACACGCCACCTGTTTGCTATTTGCAGACGATATGAAATTTTATTATGAAGTTGAAAACATATCTGATCACTTAACGTTGCAAGAGGACATCAACAGAGTTTATCAATGGAGTCTCTCTAACAAACTATGTTTTAATATCACCAAATGTTATGTAATGTCATTAACACTAAAATCTAGTAAATTATCATACAATTATGTGATGAATCGTGAAATCCTCAACAAAGTAGTTAATGTTAAAGACCTGGGTGTTTACTATGATTCCAAACTCAAATTCGATCGGCACATTGAATCTATCAAAAATCAAGCTTTGCATAACTTAGGTTTTATTATCAGACAATCTTATCATTTTAAAAGTATTAAATCATTGAAAATTTTGTATAATGCATTCGTCAGATCTAAACTGGAGTATGCATCTGTTGTATGGTATCCTATTAATATAGGACCTAAACAAATATTGGAGAAGGTTCAAAATAGATTCCTGAGATATTTGTATTATAAAAAACATAATGCTTTTCCGAATTATCTAACAGTGAGAACGATTAGGCTCCGTGAGGAATTTGAAATACCTAGCTTGGAAGCATGCAGAAATTACAATCTTCTGATGTTTGGATTTAAAATTTTCAACAATTTTATAAACGATTCCAAACTTCTGGCTTTATTAAAATTAAAAGTTCCCAGTATATTTATAAGGAACTCTGCTTTGTTTTATATACATTTTTCAACATTAACGCGTAGATCTCCGATCGATTGCTTTATGAAACTTGCTAATGAAGTATCTGTATTATCTGATATTGACTTTGCGCAAACACATCACTTCCTGGCCATGCAACTTAAACAATACTTCTCCATAACAAATCCAACGTAATCACTTTATAAAGTAAACCCGCTAACTCAGACATTATACTACTGCTGTATAGTTAAAAATAATTATGTTCCTTTTTGTTTTGTTTATTCTAATTAAGCAATTTTATTGTTATTTGCACTTTTTTTTTATATTCTCTTGTAATTAGGCCTTAGCCTGTTAGAGAATAAATAAATAAATAAATAAAAAAAATGCTTTGAGTTTAATGGGCTTATGTGACTTACGATTACGCAGAATTAGGTTCGATTTAATTTTGGTTTTTAAAGTTTCCATGATTTGTTGTGCGTCATTATTCATTTTTTTGCCTTTTCATGTACCTAGGAATATTAGAGCGATTAAGGTCTTTTATGATTCCATACATAGAACTAATTATGCTCAGAGTGTTGGTATTAATAGATTACTGAAACTTTCGAACTTCTATGCTAACAATGTGAACTTTTTTGATGTGAATTACTCATAATTTCTTTTTGGCTGAGGTAGTAAGTCAAAAACAACAAAAAGCCGCCTCCAGGCATGGGAAATAAAATTCCTGTGAAGAATCCTTGGGGTCAGAAGAATCGATAAATTCCGTAACCACGAAATCAGAAAACAACTTAACACAACACCCCTGCTAAGTAAGATGGAAGATGAGAAATTACGATGGTTCGTACACATGTGCTGTATGGACAGCAACAGGCAGGCAAAGAAGATATGGCAAGCTAAATCCCAAGGCAAAAATAGACGCGGAAGACTCCGGCAAACATGGAACCAAGGCATAGTTGACCTGCTGAACAAAAGAGGAACAACATGGACTGAAGGCAGAAATCTCGGGAAAAATAGGAAAAAATGGCGCATCTTCTCCAAATCTACCTGTGGAAAGGGATAAGAGAATCCTCAACACCTTAGAGTACAAGAGGACAAGATTATGATGATGATAATGACAATTTTTACAGCGTCGGTTAAAACACTGGCCAACTCTACAGGAATGCGTTTACATGCCAGTGCTTGTCTAGGAATACAGCAGTGAGTCTATTCAATATTCTCGTTGACCTTCTTTGCTCGCACCACAAGACCAGAACATTTTCCGGTCTTTAATTTTGCACCATCTGTGCACACACCCAAACAAACAACCAGTTTATTCCATTTTTCTCAAAATAGTCATTGATCAAATCGGAAATTGCTTCTGTCGTGGTTTTCAGAGGTTTTTAAAAACTACATCTTGAATGGAATTCTTAAAAATATATCTAATATATGCTACATCGGCCGACTCATCAAGTTGAATCTCGAAATAATTCAATTTATTCCTTTCAAAAGTTCACTTTCCAAATCATTAATTCTCTACGACACTGTGTTGTTTGATAAGGGAACCAGGTCGATTATCTTTGTCGCCTATTCTCCAATTATACACTTCATGATGTCTTTCGCACACGGTTCAGTCAAATTTTGTGCCACTGTATGTGGTTGTCCAGATCTTGCAATTCTGTAACTTACTCGAAATTATGCCTCAAAAGCATTTTTACTGTCTGCGTTTGCAGCTGACTGGAAAGATGAAACATTACAATTTTTATTACCTGCTAATTTTCTTTTAAAATACTTAACAGATTTAACCTTGTACGTTGGATTTTTTGTTTCAATGTGTCTACGAAAAAGTGATGGTTTTAAACTGCTGTAGACCAGGACTTCATTACAAATTACCCAAAGTAGTTGTTCGGACTCATTGCTGGTAAAATAAAAACCCATTCGTAAATAGTCGCTATCATATTTTCGTTTCTTCCCTTTGTACTCACTATGTTTGTCTATTGTTTCCTTGCTTTCACTCTTGTGAGACGGTAGCTCACCTCAACTTTCAGTAAATATCACCATCAGGAACCGAATTAGAAGAAGAAGCAATTGATTGCTTGTCCAGCTTTTTGTCAGACTTGGCAAAACTACCCGTTTTTAACCATTGATCCATAATAAAATGATGGAGTAATGCGTAATTGATTGAGGTATATATATATATATATATATATATATATATATATATATATATATATATATATATATATATATTGAGATGGTATTGAGCCCGCTACGCAACTTTGTTTGCAGCAAGTCAGAAAGCACAGAGTTCGGGTAGTTCATGTAACTGCAAGATTTAGCATATAAATTTCAATCCGTAATTACATTTGCAAAGAAATGCCGGTAGCAATGAAATGATTTGAGTAGAGAAGGCAAAGGGCAGAGCTCGTTTTTCATAGATTGGAGTCGATAATTTTAAATTAGCCAAAATAAGAGGTTTGTGCAAAATTAAAGCCGAGCTAAATATATAGAACACAGAAAGGTTTATAATATGTGCGGGTAAACGAAGCGTAGATGTCAGAATAATTAAATAGGAAATGTTTATGAGCAATCTTAAATAAAGGTAAAGGAAGCAGAATTATAATAATACGTTGCAGAGAGCATAAACCAGGCAGAACATGGCAATTGTAATATTAGACAGCAATATTTGGAAATATGATATATAGAACACAGAAAGGTTTATAATATGTGCGGGTAAACGAAGCGTAGATGTCAGAATAATTAAATAGGAGATGTTTATGAGCAATCTTAAATAAAGGTAAAGGAAGCAGAATTATAATAATACGTTGCAGAGAGCATAAACCAGGCAGAACATGGCAATTGTAATAGTAGACAGCAATATTTGGAAATATGATATATAGAACACAGAAAGGTTTATAATATGTGCGGGTAAACGAAGCGTAGATGTCAGAATAATTAAATAGGAAATGTTTATGAGCAATCTTAAATAAAGGTAAAGGAAGCAGAATTATAATAATACGTTGCAGAGAGCATAAACCAGCCAGAACATGGCAATTGTAATATTAGACAGCAATATTTGGAAATATGTGATAAGTAGACATTTGATGAAAATACGAAGAAGCAGCAGGATGTAAAACAAAATTGGTGAAAGAAGTGAACTATTTAAAAACAATTCAGTATTATTACGCGAGTGAGAAAGACAATCTAAATAATACAAAGTGTTAGTGGCGCAATGAGACAGTAAAAACCAAATTGAAAAGACAATATTTTAGAAATAGAAATTTTGTAAATCATTTTAGTTATAAGCATATATATAATACACATATATTGCTAGTAGGGCCTGGAAACGTCAGAAAACATTACGGCGCAGACATAGTCTCACTTAGAGTATAACGCGTCTCGTGCGCATGCGTGAGAATTCGAACTCCGCCTTTAGAAGCGAATTTTAAACTTGACCACTTCCCCATTGGCCGGACGACGCCGCCGCGCTTGCACACAGCTCACCATTATACATTGAAGAGTTGGTTGTCTGTCTCACTTCCTTGGCAAGTTTCCCACTCATAGCCGCTAGCAATATAGTAAGTATTAGATATATGGTTATAAGTAATATTAGTTAAGAAAGTTATTGTATTGAACTTGGTCTACATTCGTTTTTATAATCTAGATAGGCATTTCTTAATGATGACCATTAGACAGAAACAATTGAATAAAAATTAATTCTTGACACACAGTTTTTGGTCTCTCATTTAAATGCAGTTTTAATATAGAAATATGTAATTTACAATAATGAAAAGTACACCATTGTGTAGCCAATTTACCAGTGCACCAGTGTGGGTAGCGATTTCCCTCACAAAAAAAATTTTTTCTTTGTTACCACCTTTTGAGGATTTCGGCCGAGACCAGCTCAAGATTACGATCTTCAGTCACGGGCAGAATTGAGTTCCTGAGCCCGAGATTTCAATGGCATATTCGCCCAGCGTGTAGGAGGCCCCCACAGCAGCCACAGCATCGCAGAATTCCAGCTTCAGGCAGATACCATCAGGAGCCGCCGTCCGAACGAGCTACCGCAACGCTGCAGAAAACTTAGGTTAGATTTCAATCACAGTATCGGCGTTAGAAACCGGAAAGTTACAATTAGAACAAGAGTACGTCTTACAGAAGAGAGATCCAGGCATATTAAAGCATCTATCGAAAGCAATTATCCAGTAATAGCATAAAATCCCGATTTGAGGTTAGGAAAAACAATTGCATGTTAGCGTCTTTTAACAATCAACGATCGGTTTTGCCTGAAAACAAAAGATAGATTAATGCCTTCGAAGGCGACAGATTTCAAAAGTTACCGTATCGAATGCTCATAAAACTCGTTTTGTTAAAGTAAATCACAAACGCGGACCGCAGCAAAATAAACCGATTTGTGTAGCGACTGCGCGATCGAACTAAATTCACAGCCCATTGGCGTATCATATAAATTTTAATATTAACGTACAAGGGAACTCAACTCTGAGGAATGCGTTTTCTTGCCTATCGAGCTAGCCTTCTGTAATATTAAATTGCAGATGAATGAAGTACAATAAAGGGCATAATATTGTTTTATTTGCAAGTAATTAACGAACCCAATCAAAACAGAATTATTTTTAGTCAGTCTAAAATTTGACCTAAATAAAAATAAGTTTGCAGGTAGTAGTAATTACAGTTAAAATAATCATATCATTATCTTTATCACATCATACCATTGCAATATATAGGCCTTTCACTCCTATTCGGAGTATAAGCCGCTCCTGGTTGAGCTCTTCTAATCCGGTTTGCACGGTGGATTGGTCCGCATGTTCTAGTTTCATTCTTTCTCTATTCCATTTATATCGAGAGATCCAAAAAAAACTGTTCCTCAGCAGGCTGTGGAATGAAAAGTCACGTCTTTACTTGTGTCAGCTGGAATCCACTGCACAAAATCGTTGATCTCTTTGTATCTTGGTTCGCTAGCTCCTCCGACGATACTGGACCGATTAAGTTGTATGATGGCTTAAAATGTTGCTAATTGTTAGACTTAGATCGCAGGCCGATTTTTATTTTCAAAAAAGGTTTTAATTAAATTGGCAAATTAGCAAAACTCAGCTGATTTATTATATACCACTACAGCAGCGCGAAGTCCAACAAAGCTCTGTAGCTCAGTGGTAGAATGTTTGCCTGTCACGCGGGCGGCCCGGGTTCGATTCCCGGCCGGTGCATCTTTTTTTTAATTTATATTAATGAATCTCTTCTAAATTTGCGAACCGAAGCGTAACTCGGGTGATTCACTAGTTAAATAAAAATGAAACGTCATTTTTAGGAGCAGAAATCTTTGAACAATCTGCCAGATTCGTAGAGAAATTGACAACTAATTATTATCTGCCACAAGTAAAGATGTGACTTCATTCCACAGCCTGCTGAGGAACAGTTTTTTTTTTATCTCTCGATAGGTTATTGTTTGTTTTAGCTGTATTTGCTATTTTATTCCATTCTTTCCGGTCCTTAGTCTTTCTTCTCCAGGCCACTATTTGCATTTTGTGTATGTCTTTTATAACTTGGTCTTCCCATCTAAGTTTAGGTCTTCCTCTGTGTCTTGTGGCTTCGGGTTTCCAATTAGTTATCTTCTTTATGACTGTGTTCTCACCTCTATGTTGGATGTGGCAAATTCATCTTATTCTTTGGGCTTTTATAAATCGGACTGTCTTCGTTCTTGTTTAAATTATTTATTTCGTGGTTCATAAGTGGTCTGAGTTTCTCTTCCGCGGTCTTTTTTGGTCCTAAGATTTTCCTCATTATCTTCCTTTCTATTATTCTTAGTCACTCTTCGTCTTGGTTCGTCAGGCACATTGTTTCCGCTCCGTAGGTTATTACTGGTCGGATTGCCACTTTGTATATCCTTATTTTGGTGTCTTTACTTTTAGCAGTCTGATATTTCCAGTATGTTCTGTTTCCCATCTTGATCCCTTCATTTATTTCTATTCTTTGGTTTTTCCCGTATATCGTCACGCCTAGGTATTTAAAATATTTTACTCTCTGAAATGTGTATGTCCCCATTTTTATCTCTGTTGGGTTTATTGTTTTCCTTGAACTAAGCAGGTATTTTTTTTTTTTGTTAATTCTGAGTCCTTTGGGTTCTGCTTCTCTTACTAGGGCTAGTAATGTCTGTTTTAAGCTGCGTTTGTCTCTCGCCATTACTACTAAATCGTCAGCATAACCTATGATTTGTGTTGAGCTGTGTGTGATTGTCTTTTCAGGTCTGATTTTCTTGATGGTTCCGTCTAGAGCAGTGATTCCCAAACTTATTTGGCCTACCGCCCCCTTTTCCGAAAAAAAATTATTCAACGCCCCTCGGAAATCTATATTCTTTAAGCGAACAAACAGAAAGATATTGTAGTACTGATAATTATCTATAAGAGTAGTTCTAGGTAGGAAATTATTTTGAAAGAATAAATTAATTAGCAATTAAAAATTACAAGGGGGGATTTATACATTAAAAGTACAACATAAACATTTGAGAATTGTTTAATGAATAATACATTAGATACAATTACTGTTAAATTGTGAATAGTTTATTAAAAAGGTGCGAGCATATAAGTTGATTTAGTTGGCATAGTTGCTGGGTAACATCAGAACTTAGATTTATATTTTCATTAGCTGACAATCGGAATAGCTAAAATGAAAGCCAAACTCGAATGATTATCTGAAAAAGTCAATTATGAAGTGTTATAATAAAATATATCACATAGAAATTTGGTATAAATTATTATTGATAGCGAAAATGATATTTTTAGAATAGCCGATTTTTTTGCGAATTTCTAACCTGTGTTTTGAGTAAAAGCAAATTTTAATACGTAATAAAAACTTTCTGGATGGTGTATTAAAGGGTGTAATAAAGTAAAATTAAAGAAACTGAGAATAATAGCTACTTATGCAACAAGTGCTAGTTTTATTAAAAGGCCGCCGAAACGACTTTTTAAAAAACGTTTATTTTTATTTTACAATGAAATATAACATTGGAAGCACACAGCTAGCCGCCGGACAATTTCTTACATCTAGCTATGATACGAACACAATGGAACTTATCGACTGACTGGAGCTTAACTTAGAAGTGCAAGCTACTTGTATATATACTATGCCTAATCAGCCAAGATAAGCGTTATCTCTAAAAGGGAGCGTGAGACAGGAAGCCACGTGCGTTCAAGGTTGCAGACTTGCAGTTCATATAAAGAAGCTATTATTGTTCAAGGTTGCAAGCTTGCAGTTTTACACAGGGAGCCTATTGTCTATTCATATTATAACTCGTCCGCCGATAAAATGTTCAATAGCGGTATTCAAATATGCCTCTATTGAACTTACAAAATAAGAAAAGAAAATTAAACTTATGCATTTACGTTAACTGGTTCAAAATCTTTATTTAGATATCTAATAAGTTTAATCTTCATTGTGTTTCTATTATAATACAAATACAATATAAAAATTATTAACATAAGAATAGTACACAGAGTAAATATAATTGCAGACACACTTAAATTATCAGATTTAATATAATTAACAGGTTTTAACAAATTTTCATATTTATTAAGCTTAATTCGGTCCTCAACCAATTTCTGGGTGTCAACAGGTATCAAGTCAATCTTTGAAACATTTATGTGGTTTGATTCAGGAATTATTAAGCGGTCAATGTTCGAAATTTTTAAATTAACAATTTCATTTGAGGTTCTTTTTGCGGTGAATAACATGTGTTTTTGATTTATTGAAACAAGACAGTCTGAACTGAGGTGTAAGAGGTTAGTGCCAGATATTCCTTTTCTAAAATTCTGATTTTTACATTTGACGTCCAATATTGCTTCAGATGGGGAAGATATTAACTACGTCGCAGGATTTATTTGTGATATTTTGATCTCTGTTAAATTGAATAAATAAGGGATACATGTTTTATTTTTATTAAATGACAGAAGTTGTGTTTCGCACAATTTGTCGTTAGGGATTTCAAAGTAGTTATTTTGATTACAAAAGTAGGTGTCTAAAGTTATAAGTTTACAATGACTTATTTCAACGGGAATGCTGTTTTTAACGTTGAATAATAAAGTACTATATGTAGGTATAATCATACGAAATTGATAATTTTGGATAAAAATCGGAAATGGTATTAATTGTATCATTTGATAATCGTTAGTTTTGGAAGTAAGAGGTATTTCGAATATAAATGTAATTCTGTTTTTAACTTGGTAAACTTTTGTAATGATAATTGACTCGTATAAATGTAAATACTGTAACTCTGCAGGATATGGAATAGTTAAAGTTTTTTCTGATATGCTATTGATATACGTCGAAATTTCATTTAGATTTTCAATTAAATCGTCATTATCAATTAATGACATATGCATCTGTTGATTTTGGGCAAAAGTTAATGCATTTTCTAGTTCCAAACAAGTGTTAATAAGTAGTTGTAAAAATTGAATTGCTTCTAGCAAGACTGTTTTTAAGGAGTATGTAGCGAGATTTTTGCCTAATTCCTCATGTTGTAAAATTATTTTATTTATATTTCTGTCTAATAATTCTTGACTCTTTGCTATATCATTGATTACTGAGATGGTATCATTTAAAATTTTAGTTTGTTCTAATATAACGTCATTTTGAATTTTATCGCTTTCTTGTAGTTTAGTAATCATAGATTCATATCTGACTCCATCGTTGGCGTCGAGGTTGCCGGTTAAAAATTTGAAGGCGGATCCAAGTCCGTCGAAAAGACCTCTCTTATTAATTTTGTGTTTAACATCAGGAAATAATTGACTTAAGAGTTTATCTGCTTTTTCAAGATATTGTTTTAATATTATGAGTAAATTGTTATGATTGATAATAATATCGTCAATCCTTTTAAATTTTGTATATTCAATAACGTAACTTTTATTTTCAAGTAACGGTATTACTTTCATTAAATTAGTTCTAAGTGTGTCATAATTAACAAATATAGGGGTATAATCTATATTTCTAATAAGCGTCCATTCGCTTTGTTTAAGCACTACGTTTCCTAACTTTAAGGGATATAATCCGGGATTATCTTTTAAATTCTTAATAATAATGTCGCTCTGTATGACTGGTGATTGAGTCAGCAGGGTACAGGCGATGAAGAGGGTAGTAATCCTGAAAAAAAGGGAGAGCAATAATTCCTTTTAGTCAGGGTGTTTTATATTTTCTTTTTTTAAAAAAATTAGATTTAATTTTGAATTTCAACTTTACTTCTGAAATTTGTTTTAAAAAATATTTTTTTTATTTAATTGGAATGTTTGATTTTTCCGAATTGGTTGTAATTTTAAATTTCATCTTTACTTCTGAAATTTGTTTTAACAAATACTTTTTCATTTAATTGGAATGTTTGATTTTTCTGAATTTGAATTTAATTTTAAATTGTTGTAAAGGTTTTTCTTTGTTTTCCTTTAGCAATATCAATTATACAGGTATGTTGCTGTGAACATTTAGTTTTAACGCGAGAAATATTGTGATTATTAAAATTGTAAATACCATATTATGCTGGTCTTGTTTGTTTGTTAAGTGTAATTTTAATTTGAGTTTTTTCTGATTTAAATGATTTTAGTCTTAAGTTTTTTCTTAAGATATTATTTTTTTTAAAATACTTTTGATACTTGAAGTTACTGGTTTATATATTAAAATTTATTTGCAATACTTAAAGTTTTTCAAAAATTCAGGGGTGTGTACAATCTTATTTCTTTCTTTAAACACACGGTTAAAAATTTAGTTATTTTGGCAAAATTTTTGATAAATGTTCTTTAATAGACTATTTGGTTAAAAATGATTTTATTTCGATTTTTAAGTGCTGGGAAATTTTGATTATTGAATTTTTAGATGAATCTGATTTTATTCCTTCTAAAGTATTAATATAGTATTATATAGCTACTAATCTAAATATTTTACAAATTTATGTTTGAATTACTAAATCTTATGAGTTGACTTTTATTGTCAGTTTCGTAACGGATAAAGGTATTTCGGGAGAGTAAAATACATCTCTGTATTGAAAACATAAATTAGTCAAAAGAGTTTATTCGTCTTCATTTAAATGGTCTAATCTCAAATTGCTTTTTTAAATTGTTATTTAAATTAATTATCTAAAATACTTTTAATGTTTGAAGTTTTTATATTAAAGTTGTTAAATCTGATAGACTGATTTTTGTTGAGTTCATAATTTTTATTTTTATAAGATTAAGGATTGTAAATATTAATTTCTTGTATTTCGTTTAAAGTATTAATTACGCTTGTTTTAAATTGATTATTGTATGGTTTCAATTGCTGAAGGCATGACAAATTTTTCATTAAATTTTAATTTTGGAGTTATTTTAGTTACATTTTTTTTATGCTGATAAATTTTACGAAAAGTTCTGTACACAGGGTTAACTGTAGGTTTGTTGAGAAAAATAAAAATCTTAATTTTTTTGGTTTGGAAAAATTACATTAGTTTCACTTTTTTTTTTTTAGTTTTTACGGGTTGTAATAAAATGGTATCGTAGCTCTTTCTGTCTGAATATGCATCCATTTATAATCTATTCGTGCGGATAATTTTGAAAATAAATCGGATCCAATAAGTCCTATATTAGTCTTGGTTAAAATTATATAAATAACATGTATGTGTTCCGTTTTCATAAAAAAGACTGGGGATTGGTAAATCTGCAATTAAGTTATGTTGAGAAATTCCATGAGATGTAACTATCTCGAATTCTGTTTCATAAATATAATTTGGAAAATGTTGTTGTACAAATTCTGGAGAAATTATTGTTTGTGAGCTACCTGTATCAATTAAAAGTTTATCGCCGGTGGCGGGAATTATAATATACGGAAGATCTGATTTTGAATTTATATTAAAAGTTAAAATATGCTTTTCCGAGGCTCTTAATGAAAATTTACGGTATCGCTTGGATCTGGAAATTCATAATAATCTGATGTAATGTCCAAGTCTTGGGGTTCATTTTGAAAATATAGGTCTGATTGTTTGTATTCTGGATTTTCTTGAGAATTTTCGAATAAATTTTCAGTGAAGTTTTTATTTTCTTCAGGGGAATTTTCGAATAAATTTTCTGTTAGATTTTCATGATCAACAGGGGAATTTTCTTGTTGAACATTACTGTGATAAAATAGTTGATTAAAATTTCTATTAACATTTTGAGAATTCGCTCGATATTTATTAGGGAAATTTGATTGTTGAGTAGCTGGTCTTTTTATAGTGCTAAAGTCCATAGGTTCTGGTTTATTTGTTGGTGAAAAATTTGGTTTTGGTGCAAATGCATTAAAGCTTGAATTTTGGGTTATTCTAGAATTATTAGGATTGTTAAAATTTGTTGGACTTTTAAAATAGTTGGGATTTTGATTAAAATTATTTCGATTTTGTTGGAATGGTCTTTGCATGAAATTTGGGTTATTAAATTTAGGTTGATACGAATTTTGTGTTTGAATATTGGAAGTTAAATTTGATTTATTTATTTTCTGACTTTGAAAATTATTTTGATTTTGAGAATATCTGATATCAATTTCTTCTTTTACTATGCTTAAGGCTTGTTCTAGTGAAGTTGGGTTTCTACTTCTTACGAAGCTTCCTAAATTTTCATTTAGTCCACTTGTAAAAGTGCGAAGTGCTAAATCTTTGTTAGCCTTTAATTTATAAGTGATAATGTCTTTTGATTCTTGACTCAGAGAAACTTTTGAATTATAAATAGCCAAATGGGTTCTAACTTTATTGAAAAATTCTATGGGAGAGTCTTTATTCTGTTTTAATTTAGCTAAATCAATTAAAAGATTCAATTCTGACCTTTGGTCGCCAAAATTTTCAATTAAGGCGTTTTTTAAGTCTTTCCAAGTATCATACTGGTATCCTGTAATTACTTCTAACGCTTGACCTTTTAATTTATTCCTTATCGAATTTAAAATTACTTGGTTAATATAATCGTTTAAATTTTCTGTGCAAAATTTTGTTGCAATGATTTCTGAAGATCTGACAAATTCCGAAAGAGTGGCTTGATTACCATCATATGTGGGAATTTCATTTAGTAAAGCTACATTAAAATGTGGGGGAAACAATGATGCGTTTTGGTCAACCATATTTGGGTTGTTACAATTATTTAAAAATAAAATTCTAGGGATAGAATTCCTTGGTGAGCGTGATCTATCTCGTGACATAAAATTTTTTACAATTGTTTCAAAATATAATTTTTTTATCTAATACTTCAAGATAATAGTGATCTAAACATACAAATTTTGTAATTGTTAAAAAATAAATTTCTAGGTGTTTTTACTTAAGATTCTCGCCTTAACATAAGAATTTATGTAGACAAAAATTAATTTTACTTTATTTGTTTCACTTGATTTTTAATTTTGTTTTATGTTAGTAAACAATTTATTGACTAGGGGATGCTTCTAATGCCTTGTTGGAACCCTACGCGCAAGAACGCAAGCACAAATGCAAATTAAGCACACCTAGTATGTGCAGCAATTGGTCTGGCTTACTACGTTCTGCCTAACTTATAAATAAATATTTAAAACTATGTTAGTATAATTTTTAAAACTTTATATTAGTTAACTTTGTTGTTTAGGCGAACGCTTTAATAATTATCACTTTTGAAAATTATATTACGTTACTTTGTTGCCTTTAAAATTAATTATTTTGCTTTTTCTTTAAAACTTGAAAATTATTACTTAGGCGAACGCTTTAATAGTCGTTACTTTGTTGCCTTTAAAATATACCTTTGCTTTTTCTCTAAAGCTTGAAAATTATTATTTTTAAAATATACCTTTGCTTTTTCTCTAAAGCTTTGAATTATAAAAATATGCACTTACATTGTGCGTTAAAATTGAACGGCGTGCGATCTGCTACGTCCTGTTGTCTTAAAAAAAAGGATGCGTCGATCCTGTTGATGTCGGCTGGCCTGCAAACAGCTAGGTCCTGAAGTCCGACTTTGGATAGTCTGCTTTGCGCTAGAGCGTTATCCAAAAGTTGTCCTGGGGTCGTCGTTGTTGACGTTGCCAAACCAGAGACTGATCCCAATGATCAAGAGTGGTCCCAATGACCAGATGGTTCCAATAACCACGGAGGAGCAGGAGCTGGGTCGACGGGCGCTTTTCACGATCGGGCGATGTTTGTCCCTGTTGGAGATGTCCGAAGATCCGCTGGGTGGTAGGTGTAGATTTGCGGAAAAGAGCTGAACCTCAAGGAAAGTTGCTGGTCGACTCGATGTTTGTAGTTTTCCAGGTTTTCCTCCACAAATCCGAACGACTGCGCCAGTTTTATTAAAAGGCCGCCGAAACGACTTTTTAAAAAACGTTTATTTTTATTTTACAATGAAATATAACATTGGAAGCACACAGCTAGCCGCCGGACAATTTCTTACATCTAGCTATGATACGAACACAATGGAACTTATCGACTGACTGGAGCTTAACTTAGAAGTGCAAGCTACTTGTATATATACTATGCCTAATCAGCTAAGATAAGCGTTATCTCTAAAAGGGAGCGTGAGACAGGAAGCCACGTGCGTTCAAGGTTGCAGACTTGCAGTTCATATAAAGAAGCTATTATTGTTCAAGGTTGCAAGCTTGCAGTTTTACACAGGGGGCCTATTGTCTATTCATAATATAACTTGCTAAAAGTTGATGTTTATGCACGAGACATGAAAATTATGAAACGAAGCCGAAGGCTGAGTTTCATAACATGTCGAGTGCAACTACACTTTTAGCACAAGTTTGCATACAATATTTTTTCTACGACCTTAAATTTTCTGTTATTAATCCATAAATGTCGATTTAACAAAGGTTTGCATTTATGACAGTTGTAATTTATGTCATAATAAATAGATGGCCTTGACGCGCAGGTGAATATTTGTGGAGCCAGTACTGTCAAAGTCAGTTATCAAAGGTAATTAAAATAGTACACATCTGACCTTATTCATTACATAACGCTTTAATTATTTAAAAAAAAACACTTTACCTCTAACTCAAGAAGTAACTAGAATAACTTTACAACCTCACTTCCAGTTCGAAATTGTAGTTTTATAACCTCACTTCACTTTATAACACATGTGCTAAAAGTAAACAGCTGATCTCATTTTAAACACGCTAAATTATAAAACGTCACTTTTAGTGAAAAAAGCTAGCGCTAAAAGGCCTACTTTTAGTTGTGGTAGTAAAAAAACGAATTTTAATAAGGGTAAATAGTCTTTATGAAATAAATAAACCTGTAACTTGTATTTTGTGTGTTTATTTGGAAAATAATGTTACACTATATTACACAACAGATGAAATATGTACGAACGGTTTTTCTAAATCTTCGTATCTTCTCTTCCTTTTCTAAGCTTTCACCGCCCCCTTATTTTTATTCACCGCCCCCCAAATGCACCCGAAGCTGCTATCGCCCCCTTGGATCGTTTCACCGCCCCCCAAGGGGTGGTATCGCCCACTTTGGGAATCACTGGTCTAGAGCTATATTAAATAATGCCGTCGATATTCCGTCTCCTTGTCTCACTCCCCTTTCTATTTTAATCTCTTCTGAGTCTCCATCTTTTGTTGTTATCGCTGCTTGCTGTTGGTTCGTTCATTGTCATTTTTGTCAATCTTATTAGTTTTGCTGGGATCTTCATATTTTCCATTTCCTCTATTAATTGTGCCCTGGTTATCGAGTCAAATGCTTGTTGGAAGTATACTAATAGTATGTGTAAATCTATATTGAATTCATATGCCTTTTCTATAATCTGTGTTAGTGTGTGAACCGCGTCAATGGTTGACCGTCCCTTCCTGAATCCTTGTTGGTATTGCCCAATTTTATCTTCTGTGTAGATTGTAATTCTGTTTCTTATTAGTGTTGTCAGTAGTTTATATGCATTATTTAAATGGTCTGTAGCTACTGCATTCTAGTGTGTTTCCCTTTTTGTGGAACGGTATTATTTGCTCTTTCCTCCACTCCATCGGCATGTTTTCCTCGTTCCATATCATTACAACTAAGCTGTACAGTCTCCTTAATAGGTCTTCCCCTTCTTGTTGTATCAATTCATATTTATTTCATCGGGTCCTGCTGTTTTCTTTTTCTTCAGTTGTCTTAACTATTTCTGTAACTTCTTCATATGTAGGTGCTTGTACTTCTTGGTCTCTATCGTCGGTTTTTACTTCTTGGGTTTCTTTTTCTTCTGCATTTCTTTTGTATATTTTTGTGAAGTATTTCTTCCATTGTTTTTTTTTTCTATTGTAGGTATTGTTTTGTGGGATTTTATTTGTTGTTTAATGTGTTCGTAGAGTTTTGAGTTGTTCCGATTTGATGTTTCTAGTGCTTGCATTTATTCTGTAATCCAATTTGTTTTCTTTTTCTTATAGAGTTTTGTGGCTTCTTCTCTTATTTGATTATATTCGTCAAGTTCTTGTTCTCCTTTTGACCCTATCCATTTTTCCCTTGCTTCTTTTTTCTTCTCACTAATATTTTGGCATTCCTGGTCAAACCATCCTTTACTTTTTTGGATTTTACTCTTTCCGACTAGTTTTTCTGCAACTGTTAGTATGCTGTTTTTTATATTTGTCCATTCTGTATCAATATCGTCTTTTTTTTGTGTGTTTCTAGTCCACTAGTTATGACCTGGGCCTATTCTTTTTTTGTTTCTTCCCTTTCTAGTTCCTTTATGTTTCTTTTTCTCTTTATTGTTTTGTTTTTTGTGCTTTTTATTATTTTTAGTTTAATTTTCATCATCACTAGAAGGTGGTCCGTGTCGGCGTTGGCTCCTCGGTAGGATCTTATGTCATGGACAATAGTAGGTTAGAATGGACAGTTGTAGAACCTCCCCCCACCACTTTTCCTTGAAACCGAGGCCACACTTCAAGGTCACATCTTCAAGCCAATTTTCAAAGCCACAGCTCAAGGCTAAACTTCGAGACCACATGGACAGTTCTAGAACCTCCCCCCCGCCACTTGGCCTCCAATTCAAGGTTAAGGCGTGAAAAGCTGGAACACTCATTGTTCAGCCTTGATTTCAAGGTCGGACTTTAGTTCAGAGCTAGGACAGCTTCCCCACAGTTGGCTTTTAGTTCAAGGTTGCTTGCTGGTGCCTCTCCACCAGTTGGCCTTGAGTTCAAGGCCAAAGCCAACTCCGCGACCATATGAAAGCAGGAACCCAAGGTCACATCTTCAAGCCAATTTTCAAAGCCACAGCTCAAGGCTAAACTTCGAGACCACATGGACAGTTCTAGAACCTCCCCCCACCACGTTTTCTTGAAACCGAGGCTACACTTCAAGTTAAGGCCAAATTTCAAGGCCACAGATCACGGCTAAACTTCAAGGCCACATCTCACGTCTGGAACTACCCCCAACACTTGGCTTTGAAACCGAGGCCATGGTTAGTGTTCTCATCAAATTACATTTGAACTCTAGCTTAGACCATGTTGTCAACCTGACACTTCTACAAGTTTAATGAAAGAGGCAAATATTTTCATAAATTGTTTTAATAACATCTAAAGATATATACAGATAAACAATTAACACTAATGCTATAATCACTTATCAGTTGCATAACATGTACAGTAACGCTATTGTCTACTCCTTCGGCGTTGTCCTGCTCCTCCGCGAAGTTGAAGGCCGTTCCGATTCTGGATAACTGCCTCCTGGAGTATTTTCGTGGTGGCAATCACAGCGTCCTTACCCACCAGAAGTCGACTTGTGCGAAAACGGAGGTGCGTTGCAATAATTAGAAATGGTGACCTTGAAGTCAGTAGTAGGAGCTGGCAACCTTGACTGTAAAATTGAGTTTGTATTAGTTTGCGTGCAGCATTTTACTTGATTTTGTTCATAGGTTTATATGTAACAGAGAGAGTAACAAGGAGCGTAAATGGGTTGACATGTATGTGATGCGATATCATAATACACAACATCAAGCGAGAATACAAAAACCACCGTCATGAACACAACCGCGAGGGTTGCAATCTCGTCTAACCATTGTGCCTCGGGTGATTTTAAACCCTTCGTAAAGGGCTCTCAACGTGAAGTCGGTAAAAACCTGCTGTTATTTTAATTTTCAAAATACAATTCAAAATTGTCTAACCTCGTCTCCTTAAAACGCATTCGCCTAAGTGTGTTGGTTAATGGCATGCAAGCAGTTAACAGAATTTGAAAGTTAATAATATAGAATCTTAATAAGAAATTGTACTGATTAAATATAAAATAACTAGCTCACAGTTTGGCAGGATGCAGCAGCTCCAAAAGAAGTTCTTGCAGATCTTAACGAAAGAAACAAAAAAATAAAATTAGACCGTGTTCTTTTATAAAATGGTTGTAAAGTGTGCTCGTTAATTGTAACCAGTGCATGACATTGAAAAATAGTATCCGAACTTTATTAAAAATGATTAAAACTGGTCACTTATTTACAGCAGCATCGAGGGGAGAATGCATAATTTTCTGAAGCATTGTTTTCCACGACAGTTTTCGTAAATAAAGAAATTTTGTTACGACGTGTTTAATACAGAAACTACTTTTGAAATCCCGAACTTTATTAAAAATAATTAAAACTGGTCACTTATTTACAGCAGCATCGAGGGGGGAATGCATAATTTTCTGAAGCATTGTTTTCCACGACAGTTTTCGTAAATAAAGAAATTTTGTTACGACGTGTTTAATACAGAAACTACTTTTGAAATCCCGAACTTTATTAAAAATAATTAAAACTGGTCACTTATTTACAGCAGCATCGAGGGGAGAATGCATAATTTTCTGAAGCATTGTTTTCCACGACAGTTTTCGTAAATAAAGAAATTTTGTTACGATGTGTTTAATATAGAAACTACTTTTGAAATCCCGGTTGTGAAAAAATAATATACATGCCGCTTGCGCGCTATTAAATTTCGCAAAACGACATTTATTGACAAACGATTTAAAATTGTATACTCCTATATAGTATTAAAATGATTATGTTTAATAAAAGGCTTGTAGATAAATCATGTATGCGATACGTTAAAGAATAGAGTACGGGCGATTCAATTTGTTTCTAATGAATAGTTAAAATTTAAGATATAGGTATCTAAGATAACTTACCGGGGTCGTGAATACAGAACAAACGGATCGCAACTGAGTGTTGAACTACGAGAGCAATGCCGTTTGCAGCTAAATAAACTTGTTTATATGCTATCCTTGTTCTACAGTCTAGACAAAAAATGCAGTTTGGAATGTTTTCTTGCCGCCCAATGTGTAAAGTTAATAAATTGAAACCTGCGCTGCGAAACCAAATTTTATTTTACTGGGTTAATTTCGTAAGGTATTTAAATAGCTTAAATATTCTGATCCTGTATTTTCAAAATTAAAAAGTACATGTGTGCATAACTCTGAATTTAGGTTATCAAAGACAGTATGTAAGCGCGTTTAGATTATTAACATTCCGTTTTCATATAAAGCTTATGTGTCGTTTATAACGTTGCATGCATTTTCTACTTAAACAGCTCATTTTTTCGTTTGTATATCAGTTGTTTACAGTAATTTGAAAATAATAATGAATGTTCGTTAGACTGCAACGTGGTTAGATAATTGTGTGTCGGTTTTATAATTACGATTCTGCGGAAGGCGCGTTATACAACATATACAGCTTTCAGCTTTCAATAATTAGAAATCTAAATTTCTACAAGATATCTCAGGAACTTTGTTTATTGCATTCTAAGTAACTAATATTTATAAATAGAAAGATATTAACGAAATATAGACACTGTAAAGATAATTTCAACGCACAAATACAAAAGTTGTGAGAAATTAGAATAGTTCTGCTGTGAAAGTTGGGTTGAGAAATGTGATAATTGGCACCGTATCTACCATCCCACCTAGAGACAAGTGCTATGCCGTCTAACAGTTTCTATAGTTTTTCCAAAACATGCACTATTCATTAATTTATATAAATTTTTCTAACTGACTGGGCTCGTAATTTTGTATTTAGGTCTATACAGTGAGAATAATGTAAGCCTGTACATGGCTGAATTATGCAAAATTAGACATAGGGAACTTACTTAATGTTACCATGGTGTTAGTAAACAAAATAACAACACAGTGACTACAGAAACTAATTAAAACTGGATTATTTCCTTGTAATTTCAAAACCGACAATTGTTACTAGCATGGGCAAATTGATTAATGCGAATAATGTAAATGTAAGACTGTACATGGCTGAATTTTGCAAAATTAGACATACCATGGTGTTAGTAAACAAAATAACAACACAGTGACTCCAGAAACTAATTGAAACTGGATTATTTCATTGTAATTTTAAAACCGACAATTGTTACTAGCATGGCTAAATTGATTAATGCTAAAATAAAGTTGCTAATGTATAGGCTTACAATATTCGCACGGCATAGTCTTTCAACCAAAAGGATTGGTTAAAACTCAATACTCTATGAAATTTTAGCACTATAAGACCAGCTTGATTTAGATTTATACCTATAATGAATGACATACCGCGTCTTAGGTTCCAAAGTTGTAAGTAGTTTCTTTTGTGTGCCTCCAGGAGGGACTTTATGTTCTGCACCAAATGGAAAATATTTATGCAGATCATGCAAATGTTGCCGACAATCTAAATCCACTTCTAAAATTATACCTTCTTCAGCATCATCCGAAATATCAAGAATAGATTGCAAAGTTATGGAGTTTACTTGTTTTTCACTAAACCATTTAAAATTTTTCAAAGCTAAATACTGACTCGTAGACCAACCATGCAAATTTACTTTATCTAGAAGGTGTTTAGAAGGTTTATTGCAGTTATAATTTTTTAGAAATTTATTATTTGCTTTACTATATTTGGTACAGCATTGACTTATACCACCTCAGTTAACAATTCTAATTTAACTTATGTATATTTGAGCATACACTGGAACGTAAAATCGGGGGTTGTGTAGAAGTGACTGGGACCTAACCCATATGTTTCTATAGATTTAGTCCTAAAATTCTCAAAATTATCTGCCAAAAGTAAAACATCACATTTCAGATAAAGATCACTGTATTCTCCTAAATTTTTAATTTTAAATGATTTCCAAATCATCTGTGCATGTTTGTAGTCTTGTTAGGAAATATCAGCTTGTTTCAATTTATTATAAAATTTTGACTTTTCCGGAAGAATCGTTTCATTAAACTTTTCCCAACTATCCATGTACTCGTAAGGAATAATTCCTTTTCTCATTAAAATATTTAGCTCTTCCATATTTAAATGGCTTAATGTATGATGTAAAATTTTAAAATCTTGAAATTCTAAATAAGATGCTAATTTATCTGATGACTCGCTCAAAAACGATATGAGTCTACAAATCTACATTTATTACTTGTATTTGGAATATATTTAGTAAGCGAAATATATCTTTCTTTATTTTTCGGTAAAAATACCATCCTAGGATACATCATTTCGGTTCAAATCAGCGAAGTGGGTAAGACGTTTATTTTTGTATTCTAAACAGTATACATTTATTAAAACAAGTTTACTCTAAGATTACACTAACTTGCTCGTTTCTAAAATCTATTAGTTCACCCTTCTGATTCACGAGCCGGATCTCGATGTTATAAATGGTTTCGACATTAACCTCTAAATAAATAGGTGCATTGGGAACATTTTCCATACAGAACCCAGGCGCCACGGAAATACTAAACCCATACAGAATATGCGCAGGTAAATTATTACGATAAGAACCTCGTGTGATGTTGCATTCAATGTAAACATTCGTGCGTTTACTTATCTGTATATCCAATTCAGATATATGAGTGTGGTTAGGTTTGTATTCGATTGGTTTGAATCCGAGCATTCGACCAATAGAATCGGGTTTTGAAAAATCCACAGTGTACATCGATTTAATTTCGCATTTTTGCGTATTATTGTTTGCGCATAGTATAGTGCTTTCTACGTGTTTTTCTAAATATGAACTTAGCTGATCGATTTCATATGAACCATGTGGAATAGTGAGTACATGGAGATCCTTATCTCTATAATAAAACTTATCGTTACCGGTATGGATATTTTTAATCGAATTGCAGCCGTAGAATCCCCTTAAAGCGAGCTCATATCTATGTCTAGGATTAATCTTATAGGCTCGACATACGCGGCATGCAATACATTACCCACATCTTCAACTACCAATAGTATAGACATGACTATGATGTGCGTCATCGTTTACATTCATTTATATAGAAAATTAAGACAAAGGTGGCCACATATCACGGTGTTATAGTTCTGCTCTCTAGAGTAATTATAATAAATTTTACAATCCCGAAAGTATTCAACGACCGCCAACGGTGGCGGTAAATTCCCAAAACCACCACCGCAGCCAACAGAGGTGACCACCGGTCCCCAAGACAACAAAACCTAAAGCAGCTACCAACACCCAAACATCACCAGTAGGCTGCATAACAGCTATGTGATTCACGATCCACTTGGACAAACTATCTCAGTGGATCAACAAAATAAGTGTCAATAAGTGATATTATAACACAAGACGGTTAATACACCAGTAAACTCACAACTAAACATCGTCCACTGGAACGCTAACGGCATTCAGTGCAAAATGCAAGAAATGCGAAACCTCAATAAAACACTCAACGTCGACGTGATGATGATCAACGAGACACATCTCACACCAAAAGTTTCACTAAAGTTAGCTTACTACCAAACCTATAAAACGGACAGACCGCAGATAGCCTATCGACAACCAAAGACCTCCAGCAACGCAAAATCTACAGCGGCCCGCATCCTGTTAATTATCGAAAAGACCCGGAGTATCAAGCTGAGTTAAAGAAAATGAAACTCGCGAGAGCCCCACTACTAGCAGAACCAACAGGATCACAGCCAATCACAGAGAGGAACGAAGATGGTTTCCAAACACAAGGCGGGAAACGAGTTAGAAACAAACAGCCTGCTCCGCTCAACAGCGCAAAAGGTCTCCTCAACCACAGCATCCACCAGCAGCAATGCAATTGCGATCCCTGACGCCTCAGTTGTAACAGCCAGCGCTCGTACGGCTTCCGCATCTGTTTCCACCCAAGGACGCCAGGCCCACCCAAGAATGCCACTACACCCAAACACGCCACCGACACCTACAAGGCTGTTGCACCTCCCAAAACCGCCACCGCCGTCAACACAGCAGTCACCGGCTTTAAGGTGCCCATCGACCCCAGGATAGCAAAACCGAAAGCAGCTACCAGCACCCAAACAACACCAGTAGGCTGTATAGCAGCTATGGGATTCACGATCCACTTGGATAACCTCACTCAGTGGATCAGCAAAATAACTGTCAATAAGTGACATTATAACACAAGATGTATAATACACCAGTAGACGTACAACTAAACATTGTCCACTGGAACGCCGACGGTATTAAGTGCAAAATGCAAGAAATGCTAAACCTCATTAAACCACTCAACATCGACGTGATGATGATCAAAATCGCACCAAAAGTCTCACTAAAGGTATCTTAACTGTCAAACCTATCGAACGGACAGACCGCAGATAGCAGGAATTCCAGCTAGTGGCTGGCTCGATATTATAGTAAAAGATAAAATCGCACAGTACCAAGTTACGCTGCAAGCAAACGAGTTGGAGGTTACGGGGGTCCAAATAAGAGTAGCCGCCAGATATCTAAGACTAATATCAACCTAGCAACAACCAAGGACGCCCCTAGCAACGCAATAATCTGGATGATTTTATGGCACGCAACCTCCCTACGCCGATTTCAGGAGAGTCTAAACACAAAACATCAAGCGAGAGAATCCCGAGTCAATAACACTGAAAAGCACAGACTCTTCAACCACACAGCAGGAAAGAACTACGAGGTCATAGATCCAGGGGAGCACCGACGCATGTCCCAAGCAATCATCAAGACCAACTCGATGTGCTAGACATTATATTAGTCAAGGATCTGCCATTCCACTACTCCTAGAAAACAGTGAAAGACCTGAACTCTGATCATCTCCCACTACTGCTCACGGTGAACGTAGGTCCGAGGTAGGATGGACCTCGAAGTACAACCAGACGCATCACGAACTGGCGTCAGTACAATGAAAACCTACAAAGAAAAATACAAGATTTGCAACCCCACCATCATCATCACTGACGATATTGACAACTGCGTCCAAAACCTAACGCAGGGCCCTCGAGAATGCGATGCAAATTCCTGACTGCAACCGCCATGCTCGAAAACTGTCCCAAAAGAAAAAACGGAGGCTGGTGTGAAGATGGAAAATCATCAGGAACCCGGCCATCAAACGCCCTCTTAATAATAAACAAGAATGTCTGAAACAAGCAATAAAGGAATTCTACAATAAAGGCTGGAACCAACACATCAGCAACGAGCCGGAAAATGCCAACTTAACAAGGCTCTAACACGTAAGAGCGGCCTCCTCATGTCCGATCCAAGGACCAAATCGACCCTCTTACGATCCGCAAGAACAGGCCGACATCTTCACCTCCACCCTCTACAACAACTTCATGTCCAACAACGCCGATGACGCAGAACACGTACGGGGAGCAAATACCCGACTACAAGGGATATTGACCGTTGAACTAGGCGAATATGCGCCGTTCGCCTCACCAAACGAGGGGAAGAACATTATCCTACATCAAAGTCGCCATAAACCCCTCACGAATAGATGGAATTTCGTATGCAATGCTTCAGAATATTCCGAAGAAGGCGCCGGCGAACATAACACGAATATTCAGCGGGGTCACCACACACCGCCACGTTCCTGTTCCATGGAATCGTACTGTCATAATTATGCTTTCTAAGTTAGGATAACGAAAAAACAGAACCCAACAACTATAGGCTAGTTCCGGCCAGTTCCGGCCAGAGAAATTAGACTTCGGGCCAGTACACGCAACGTCGCTACAGCTCGTTAAAGTAATAGACGATGTAGCTGATAAATTTCAAGAGAGGGAAAACCACCGTCATCGTCTCCCTTGATACAGAAAAGGCGTTTGATAAAGTATAGATGCAGGGACTCCTCATCAAACTATCGAACAACTACGCATTACCAGCGGCCTACACCTAGCTTCTAAACAGCTACCTGACAAACAAAACCTCCGTCGTCAGGATTCAAAACAAGTTATTCCAAGTTACCACCACAGAAGCAGGAACTCCCACAGGGTGGCTGCTGACCGCCCAATACTATCCAACATCTACATCAATGACATCCTCTGTGCACAAACGCCAAATACGCAATATGTAAGGATGACGTCATGCTCTACAGCAAGTCGAGAGTGCTAGGAGTTACAGTCAGGAAGATGCAGGGGTAGCTGGATCAGCACCAGGCTGATTCGGAAAACGGGGTCCGAAATTAAACACAAACGGAAGCCATAACCTTCACAAGAGGCAAACAACTAATCTACCGACGATACAAGTCCATCAACGGAACGTACCTTAAAACAACACAGTCAATTACCTGGAAGCAACCATCGGTCAGCAGCTGACTTCCACAACACAATCGTCAAAACACACCAGACAAATAAAATGTCATATCCCATCCTTGCTTGCCACAAGGGCCTCCCACTAAAGACCAAGCTCAACGCCTACAACCAATACATAATGCCAACTATGATATACGCAGCGTCAGCAAGGATGACATACATATCAGCTTCAAACAGGAAACGTCTGGAAAGCACCCAATCGACCACCCTCAAAAAACTTAACGGGACGCGATGGTTCGTACGCAATGAAACCATCTACAACGACCTAGGCATGGACTCCATACAAGCACACGTCCGAATACTAGCAGAAAATATCTGTTATGGTATTAATCAATCGAATCTGACCGCGTTCCGAGAAATCGCGCCAGTTGTTGAAACGCAACAGCAACGAAAAACGCCCAAAGTATATTCTAACCGACTAATTACAACCAGACCACAAAGCCAGAAACCTGTAAGCAGTAAAAGCCAAACGGCCACCGCTGTTTTATCTAAGAACCCTGAGAAGCTCCAGTTCGACAGCATTGAAAAAAGTTTCATATTAACACGAAGACCCACGCCAGCAGCAGAGGAGAGCAGGCGTATCCAGCCAGTCAGCTCTAGCACCTGCAACAATTCGAAGTCCAAGAGCACGTGTTGAGTTCAAGCTCTCGGGTTGCCGGTTTTACATGTTCCGCATAGGCGGAGAATGGTGCAACAAGACGTGTATGCAAGAAGAATCGCTTAACAAGCGTTTCAATCACCGATTCAGTGGATAGACCTCAGCGACCATTACGATGGACTCCCGCAAGAAAATGTCGACGAAATAAAAATACAACTCATTTCTTATTAAGCCACCATCAATGACCATATGGACAAAGTTTTAAAGAAAAGATATCTCGGTGTAGTCAATCCGATCCGAATCCGTCTGACAGTAGAAAATTTGACAGGAATGGAAAGCGCGATAGACCAAGGTAAAGCACAAAAGTGACCTCATCGCCACCTCACGAATGAAGGCAGCTACCAAACCAGTAGGCATCGGACCCGCCGGGGGCAGGCCGCTGAGGTCACCGACTCCTAACGTTGCCCTCACAGACGGAACAAATGGAGACAAACTTCGTGGAAGTCGCCCGCATGCGGAAGAAGCCCACAAAACCACTACAGCCAGCCAAGAAGCCCCACATCCGATGACTATAGAGCCATGACCGCCTTCCTCAGCAAGAAAGGAGTCCCCTATCACACCTACCAAGTGACAGAGAATAAATCCCTGAACATTCTGGAACGTCATGACCATGTTCAGGGATTTATTCTCTGTCACTTGGTAGGTGTGATAGGGGACTCCTGTCTTGCTGAGGAAGGCGGTCATGGCTCTATAGTCATCGGATGTGGGGCTTCTTGGCTGGCTGTAGTGGTTTTGTGGGCTTCTTCCGCATGCGGGCGACTTCCACGAAGTTTGTCTCCATTTGTTCCGTCTGTGAGGGCAACGTTAGGAGTCGGTGACCTCAGCGGCCTGCCCCCGGCGGGTCCGATGCCTACTGGTTTGGTAGCTGCCTTCATTCGTGAGGTGGCGATGAGGTCACTTTTGTGCTTTACCTTGGTCTATCGCGCTTTCCATTCCTGTCAAATTTTCTACTGTCAGACGGATTCGGATCGGATTGACTACACCGAGATATCTTTTCTTTAAAACTTTGTCCATATGGTCATTGATGGTGGCTTAATAAGAAATGAGTTGTATTTTTATTTCGTCGACATTTTCTTGCGGGAGTCCATCGTAATGGTCGCTGAGGTCTATCCACTGAATCGGTGATTGAAACGCTTGTTAAGCGATTCTTCTTGCATACACGTCTTGTTGCACCATTCTCCGCCTATGCGGAACATGTAAAACCGGCAACCCGAGAGCTTGAACTCAACACGTGCTCTTGGACTTCGAATTGTTGCAGGTGCTAGAGCTGACTGGCTGGATACGCCTGCTCTCCTCTGCTGCTGGCGTGGGTCTTCGTGTTAATATGAAACTTTTTTCAATGCTGTCGAACTGGAGCTTCTCAGGGTTCTTAGATAAAACAGCGGTGGCCGTTTGGCTTTTACTGCTTACAGGTTTCTGGCTTTGTGGTCTGGTTGTAATTAGTCGGTTAGAATATACTTTGGGCGTTTTTCGTTGCTGTTGCGTTTCAACAACTGGCGCGATTTCTCGGAACGCGGTCAGATTCGATTGATTAATACCACAACAGATATTTTCTGCTAGTATTCGGACGTGTGCTTGTATGGAGTCCATGCCTAGGTCGTTGTAGATGGTTTCATTGCGTACGAACCATCGCGTCCCGTTAAGTTTTTTGAGGGTGGTCGATTGGGTGCTTTCCAGACGTTTCCTGTTTGAAGCTGATATGTATGTCATCCTTGCTGACGCTGCGTATATCATAGTTGGCATTATGTATTGGTTGTAGGCGTTGAGCTTGGTCTTTAGTGGGAGGCCCTTGTGGCAAGCAAGGATGGGATATGACATTTTATTTGTCTGGTGTGTTTTGACGATTGTGTTGTGGAAGTCAGCTGCTGACCGATGGTTGCTTCCAGGTAATTGACTGTGTTGTTTTAAGGTACGTTCCGTTGATGGACTTGTATCGTCGGTAGATTAGTTGTTTGCCTCTTGTGAAGGTTATGGCTTCCGTTTGTGTTTAATTTCGGACCCCGTTTTCCGAATCAGCCTGGTGCTGATCCAGCTACCCCTGCATCTTCCTGACTGTAACTCCTAGCACTCTCGACTTGCTGTAGAGCATGACGTCATCCTTACATATTGCGTATTTGGCGTTTGTGCACAGAGGATGTCATTGATGTAGATGTTGGATAGTATTGGGCGGTCAGCAGCCACCCTGTGGGAGTTCCTGCTTCTGTGGTGGTAACTTGGAATAACTTGTTTTGAATCCTGACGACGGAGGTTTTGTTTGTCAGGTAGCTGTTTAGAAGCTAGGTGTAGGCCGCTGGTAATGCGTAGTTGTTCGATAGTTTGATGAGGAGTCCCTGCATCTATACTTTATCAAACGCCTTTTCTGTATCAAGGGAGACGATGACGGTGGTTTTCCCTCTCTTGAAATTTATCAGCTACATCGTCTATTACTTTAACGAGCTGTAGCGACGTTGCGTGTACTGGCCCGAAGTCTAATTTCTCTGGCCGGAACTGGCCGGAACTAGCCTATAGTTGTTGGGTTCTGTTTTTTCGTTATCCTAACTTAGAAAGCATAATTATGACAGTACGATTCCATGGAACAGGAACGTGGCGGTGTGTGGTGACCCCGCTGAATATTCGTGTTATGTTCGCCGGCGCCTTCTTCGGAATATTCTGAAGCATTGCATACGAAATTCCATCTATTCGTGAGGGGTTTATGGCGACTTTGATGTAGGATAATGTTCTTCCCCTCGTTTGGTGAGGCGAACGGCGCATATTCGCCTAGTTCAACGGTCAATATCCCTTGTAGTCGGGTATTTGCTCCCCGTACGTGTTCTGCGTCATCGGCGTTGTTGGACATGAAGTTGTTGTAGAGGGTGGAGGTGAAGATGTCGGCCTGTTCTTGCGGATCGTAAGAGGGTCGATTTGGTCCTTGGATCGGACATGAGGAGGCCGCTCTTACGTGTTAGAGCCCTGTTAAGTTGGCATTTTCCGGCTCGTTGCTGATGTGTTGGTTCCAGCCTTTATTGTAGAATTCCTTTATTGCTTGTTTCAGACATTCTTGTTTATTATTAAGAGGGCGTTTGATGGCCGGGTTCCTGATGATTTTCCATCTTCACACCAGCCTCCGTTTTTTCTTTTGGGACAGTTTTCGAGCATGGCGGTTGCAGTCAGGAATTTGCATCGCATTCTCGAGGGCCCTGCGTTAGGTTTTGGACGCAGTTGTCAATATCGTCAGTGATGATGATGGTGGGGTTGCAAATCTTGTATTTTTCTTTGTAGGTTTTCATTGTACTGACGCCAGTTCGTGATGCGTCTGGTTGTACTTCGAGGTCCATCCTACCTCGGACCTACGTTCACCGTGAGCAGTAGTGGGAGATGATCAGAGTTCAGGTCTTTCACTGTTTTCTAGGAGTAGTGGAATGGCAGATCCTTGACTAATATAATGTCTAGCACATCGAGTTGGTCTTGATGATTGCTTGGGACATGCGTCGGTGCTCCCCTGGATCTATGACCTCGTAGTTCTTTCCTGCTGTGTGGTTGAAGAGTCTGTGCTTTTCAGTGTTATTGACTCGGGATTCTCTCGCTTGATGTTTTGTGTTTAGACTCTCCTGAAATCGGCGTAGGGAGGTTGCGTGCCATAAAATCATCCAGATTATTGCGTTGCTAGGGGCGTCCTTGGTTGTTGCTAGGTTGATATTAGTCTTAGATATCTGGCGGCTACTCTTATTTGGACCCCCGTAACCTCCAACTCGTTTGCTTGCAGCGTAACTTGGTACTGTGCGATTTTATCTTTTACTATAATATCGAGCCAGCCACTAGCTGGAATTCCTGCTATCTGCGGTCTGTCCGTTCGATAGGTTTGACAGTTAAGATACCTTTAGTGAGACTTTTGGTGCGATTTTGATCATCATCACGTCGATGTTGAGTGGTTTAATGAGGTTTAGCATTTCTTGCATTTTGCACTTAATACCGTCGGCGTTCCAGTGGACAATGTTTAGTTGTACGTCTACTGGTGTATTATACATCTTGTGTTATAATGTCACTTATTGACAGTTATTTTGCTGATCCACTGAGTGAGGTTATCCAAGTGGATCGTGAATCCCATAGCTGCTATACAGCCTACTGGTGTTGTTTGGGTGCTGGTAGCTGCTTTCGGTTTTGCTATCCTGGGGTCGATGGGCACCTTAAAGCCGGTGACTGCTGTGTTGACGGCGGTGGCGGTTTTGGGAGGTGCAACAGCCTTGTAGGTGTCGGTGGCGTGTTTGGGTGTAGTGGCATTCTTGGGTGGGCCTGGCGTCCTTGGGTGGAAACAGATGCGGAAGCCGTACGAGCGCTGGCTGTTACAACTGAGGCGTCAGGGATCGCAATTGCATTGCTGCTGGTGGATGCTGTGGTTGAGGAGACCTTTTGCGCTGTTGAGCGGAGCAGGCTGTTTGTTTCTAACTCGTTTCCCGCCTTGTGTTTGGAAACCATCTTCGTTCCTCTCTGTGATTGGCTGTGATCCTGTTGGTTCTGCTAGTAGTGGGGCTCTCGCGAGTTTCATTTTCTTTAACTCAGCTTGATACTCCGGGTCTTTTCGATAATTAACAGGATGCGGGCCGCTGTAGATTTTGCGTTGCTGGAGGTCTTTGGTTGTCGATAGGCTATCTGCGGTCTGTCCGTTTTATAGGTTTGGTAGTAAGCTAACTTTAGTGAAACTTTTGGTGTGAGATGTGTCTCGTTGATCATCATCACGTCGACGTTGAGTGTTTTATTGAGGTTTCGCATTTCTTGCATTTTGCACTGAATGCCGTTAGCGTTCCAGTGGACGATGTTTAGTTGTGAGTTTACTGGTGTATTAACCGTCTTGTGTTATAATATCACTTATTGACACTTATTTTGTTGATCCACTGAGATAGTTTGTCCAAGTGGATCGTGAATCACATAGCTGTTATGCAGCCTACTGGTGATGTTTGGGTGTTGGTAGCTGCTTTAGGTTTTGTTGTCTTGGGGACCGGTGGTCACCTCTGTTGGCTGCGGTGGTGGTTTTGGGAATTTACCGCCACCGTTGGCGGTCGTTGAATACTTTCGGGATTGTAAAATTTATTATAATTACTCTAGAGAGCAGAACTATAACACCGTGATATGTGGCCACCTTTGTCTTAATTTTCTATATAAATGAATGTAAACGATGACGCACATCATAGTCATGTCTATACTATTGGTAGTTGAAGATGTGGGTAATGTATTGCATGCCGCGTATGTCGAGCCTATAAGATTAATCCTAGACATAGATATGAGCTCGCTTTAAGGGGATTCTACGGCTGCAATTCGATTAAAAATATCCATACCGGTAACGATAAGTTTTATTATAGAGATAAGGATCTCCATGTACTCACTATTCCACATGGTTCATATGAAATCGATCAGCTAAGTTCATATTTAGAAAAACACGTAGAAAGCACTATACTATGCGCAAACAATAATACGCAAAAATGCGAAATTAAATCGATGTACACTGTGGATTTTTCAAAACCCGATTCTATTGGTCGAATGCTCGGATTCAAACCAATCGAATACAAACCTAACCACACTCATATATCTGAATTGGATATACAGATAAGTAAACGCACGAATGTTTACATTGAATGCAACATCACACGAGGTTCTTATCGTAATAATTTACCTGCGCATATTCTGTATGGGTTTAGTATTTCCGTGGCGCCTGGGTTCTGTATGGAAAATGTTCCCAATGCACCTATTTATTTAGAGGTTAATGTCGAAACCATTTATAACATCGAGATCCGGCTCGTGAATCAGAAGGGTGAACTAATAGATTTTAGAAACGAGCAAGTTAGTGTAATCTTAGAGTAAACTTGTTTTAATAAATGTATACTGTTTAGAATACAAAAATAAACGTCTTACCCACTTCGCTGATTTGAACCGAAATGATGTATCCTAGGATGGTATTTTTACCGAAAAATAAAGAAAGATATATTTCGCTTACTAAATATATTCCAAATACAAGTAATAAATGTAGATTTGTAGACTCATATCGTTTTTGAGCGAGTCATCAGATAAATTAGCATCTTATTTAGAATTTCAAGATTTTAAAATTTTACATCATACATTAAGCCATTTAAATATGGAAGAGCTAAATATTTTAATGAGAAAAGGAATTATTCCTTACGAGTACATGGATAGTTGGGAAAAGTTTAATGAAACAATTCTTCCGGAAAAGTCAAAATTTTATAATAAATTGAAACAAGCTGATATTTCCTAACAAGACTACAAACATGCACAGATGATTTGGAAATCATTTAAAATTAAAAATTTAGGAGAATACAGTGATCTTTATCTGAAATGTGATGTTTTACTTTTGGCAGATAATTTTGAGAATTTTAGGACTAAATCTATAGAAACATATGGGTTAGGTCCCAGTCACTTCTACACAACCCCCGATTTTACGTTCCAGTGTATGCTCAAATATACATAAGTTAAATTAGAATTGTTAACTGAGGTGGTATAAGTCAATGCTGTACCAAATATAGTAAAGCAAATAATAAATTTCTAAAAAATTATAACTGCAATAAACCTTCTAAACACCTTCTAGATAAAGTAAATTTGCATGGTTGGTCTACGAGTCAGTATTTAGCTTTGAAAAATTTTAAATGGTTTAGTGAAAAACAAGTAAACTCCATAACTTTGCAATCTATTCTTGATATTTCGGATGATGCTGAAGAAGGTATAATTTTAGAAGTGGATTTAGATTGTCGGCAACATTTGCATGATCTGCATAAATATTTTCCATTTGGTGCAGAACATAAAGTCCCTCCTGGAGGCACACAAAAGAAACTACTTACAACTTTGGAACCTAAGACGCGGTATGTCATTCATTATAGGTATAAATCTAAATCAAGCTGGTCTTATAGTGCTAAAATTTCATAGAGTATTGAGTTTTAACCAATCCTTTTGGTTGAAAGACTATGCCGTGCGAATATTGTAAGCCTATACATTAGCAACTTTATTTTAGCATTAATCAATTTAGCCATGCTAGTAACAATTGTCGGTTTTAAAATTACAATGAAATAATCCAGTTTCAATTAGTTTCTGGAGTCACTGTGTTGTTATTTTGTTTACTAACACCATGGTATGTCTAATTTTGCAAAATTCAGCCATGTACAGTCTTACATTTACATTATTCGCATTAATCAATTTGCCCATGCTAGTAACAATTGTCGGTTTTGAAATTACAAGGAAATAATCCAGTTTTAATTAGTTTCTGTAGTCACTGTGTTGTTATTTTGTTTACTAACACCATGGTAACATTAAGTAAGTTCCCTATGTCTAATTTTGCATAATTCAGCCATGTACAGGCTTACATTATTCTCACTGTATAGACCTAAATACAAAATTACGAGCCCAGTCAGTTAGAAAAATTTATATAAATTAATGAATAGTGCATGTTTTGGAAAAACTATAGAAACTGTTAGACGGCATAGCACTTGTCTCTAGGTGGGATGGTAGATACGGTGCCAATTATCACATTTCTCAACCCAACTTTCACAGCAGAACTATTCTAATTTCTCACAACTTTTGTATTTGTGCGTTGAAATTATCTTTACAGTGTCTATATTTCGTTAATATCTTTCTATTTATAAATATTAGTTACTTAGAATGCAATAAACAAAGTTCCTGAGATATCTTGTAGAAATTTAGATTTCTAATTATTGAAAGCTGAAAGCTGTATATGTTGTATAACGCGCCTTCCGCAGAATCGTAATTATAAAACCGACACACAATTATCTAACCACGTTGCAGTCTAACGAACATTCATTATTATTTTCAAATTACTGTAAACAACTGATATACAAACGAAAAAATGAGCTGTTTAAGTAGAAAATGCATGCAACGTTATAAACGACACATAAGCTTTATATGAAAACGGAATGTTAATAATCTAAACGCGCTTACATACTGTCTTTGATAACCTAAATTCAGAGTTATGCACACATGTACTTTTTAATTTTGAAAATACAGGATCAGAATATTTAAGCTATTTAAATACCTTACGAAATTAACCCAGTAAAATAAAATTTGGTTTCGCAGCGCAGGTTTCAATTTATTAACTTTACACATTGGGCGGCAAGAAAACATTCCAAACTGCATTTTTTGTCTAGACTGTAGAACAAGGATAGCATATAAACAAGTTTATTTAGCTGCAAACGGCATTGCTCTCGTAGTTCAACACTCAGTTGCGATCCGTTTGTTCTGTATTCACGACCCCGGTAAGTTATCTTAGATACCTATATCTTAAATTTTAACTATTCATTAGAAACAAATTGAATCGCCCGTACTCTATTCTTTAACGTATCGCATACATGATTTATCTACAAGCCTTTTATTAAACATAATCATTTTAATACTATATAGGAGTATACAATTTTAAATCGTTTGTCAATAAATGTCGTTTTGCGAAATTTAATAGCGCGCAAGCGGCATGTATATTATTTTTTCACAACCGGGATTTCAAAAGTAGTTTCTATATTAAACACATCGTAACAAAATTTCTTTATTTACGAAAACTGTCGTGGAAAACAATGCTTCAGAAAATTATGCATTCTCCCCTCGATGCTGCTGTAAATAAGTGACCAGTTTTAATTATTTTTAATAAAGTTCGGGATTTCAAAAGTAGTTTCTGTATTAAACACGTCGTAACAAAATTTCTTTATTTACGAAAACTGTCGTGGAAAACAATGCTTCAGAAAATTATGCATTCCCCCCTCGATGCTGCTGTAAATAAGTGACCAGTTTTAATTATTTTTAATAAAGTTCGGGATTTCAAAAGTAGTTTCTGTATTAAACACGTCGTAACAAAATTTCTTTATTTACGAAAACTGTCGTGGAAAACAATGCTTCAGAAAATTATGCATTCTCCCCTCGATGCTGCTGTAAATAAGTGACCAGTTTTAATCATTTTTAATAAAGTTCGGGATTTCAAAAGTAGTTTCTGTATTAAACACGTCGTAACAAAATTTCTTTATTTACGAAAACTGTCGTGGAAAACAATGCTTCAGAAAATTATGCATTCTCCCCTCGATGCTGCTGTAAATAAGTGACCAGTTTTAATTATTTTTAATAAAGTTCGGGATTTCAAAAGTAGTTTCTGTATTAAACACGTCGTAACAAAATTTCTTTATTTACGAAAACTGTCGTGGAAAACAATGCTTCAGAAAATTATGCATTCTCCCCTCGATGCTGCTGTAAATAAGTGACCAGTTTTAATTATTTTTAATAAAGTTCGGGATTTCAAAAGTAGTTTCTGTATTAAACACGTCGTAACAAAATTTCTTTATTTACGAAAACTGTCGTGGAAAACAATGCTTCAGAAAATTATGCATTCTCCCCTCGATGCTGCTGTAAATAAGTGACCAGTTTTAATTATTTTTAATAAAGTTCGGGATTTCAAAAGTAGTTTCTGTATTAAACACGTCGTAACAAAATTTCTTTATTTACGAAAACTGTCGTGGAAAACAATGCTTCAGAAAATTATGCATTCCCCCCTCGATGCTGCTGTAAATAAGTGACCAGTTTTAATTATTTTTAATAAAGTTCGGGATTTCAAAAGTAGTTTCTGTATTAAACACGTCGTAACAAAATTTCTTTATTTACGAAAACTGTCGTGGAAAACAATGCTTCAGAAAATTATGCATTCTCCCCTCGATGCTGCTGTAAATAAGTGACCAGTTTTAATCATTTTTAATAAAGTTCGGATACTATTTTTCAATGTCATGCACTGGTTACAATTAACGAGCACACTTTACAACCATTTTATAAAAGAACACGGTCTAATTTTATTTTTTTGTTTCTTTCGTTAAGATCTGCAAGAACTTCTTTTGGAGCTGCTGCATCCTGCCAAACTGTGAGCTAGTTATTTTATATTTAATCAGTACAATTTCTTATTAAGATTCTATATTATTAACTTTCAAATTCTGTTAACTGCTTGCATGCCATTAACCAACACACTTAGGCGAATGCGTTTTAAGGAGACGAGGTTAGACAATTTTGAATTGTATTTTGAAAATTAAAATAACAGCAGGTTTTTACCGACTTCACGTTGAGAGCCCTTTACGAAGGGTTTAAAATCACCCGAGGCACAATGGTTAGACGAGATTGCAACCCTCGCGGTTGTGTTCATGACGGTGGTTTTTGTATTCTCGCTTGATGTTGTGTATTATGATATCGCATCACATACATGTCAACCCATTTACGCTCCTTGTTACTCTCTCTGTTACATATAAACCTATGAACAAAATCAAGTAAAATGCTGCACGCAAACTAATACAAACTCAATTTTACAGTCAAGGTTGCCAGCTCCTACTACTGACTTCAAGGTCACCATTTCTAATTATTGCAACGCACCTCCGTTTTCGCACAAGTCGACTTCTGGTGGGTAAGGACGCTGTGATTGCCACCACGAAAATACTCCAGGAGGCAGTTATCCAGAATCGGAACGGCCTTCAACTTCGCGGAGGAGCAGGACAACGCCGAAGGAGTAGACAATAGCGTTACTGTACATGTTATGCAACTGATAAGTGATTATAGCATTAGTGTTAATTGTTTATCTGTATATATCTTTAGATGTTATTAAAACAATTTATGAAAATATTTGCCTCTTTCATTAAACTTGTAGAAGTGTCAGGTTGACAACATGGTCTAAGCTAGAGTTCAAATGTAATTTGATGAGAACACTAACCATGGCCTCGGTTTCAAAGCCAAGTGTTGGGGGTAGTTCCAGACGTGAGATGTGGCCTTGAAGTTTAGCCGTGATCTGTGGCCTTGAAATTTGGCCTTAACTTGAAGTGTAGCCTCGGTTTCAAGAAAACGTGGTGGGGGGAGGTTCTAGAACTGTCCATGTGGTCTCGAAGTTTAGCCTTGAGCTGTGGCTTTGAAAATTGGCTTGAAGATGTGACCTTGGGTTCCTGCTTTCATATGGTCGCGGAGTTGGCTTTGGCCTTGAACTCAAGGCCAACTGGTGGAGAGGCACCAGCAAGCAACCTTGAACTAAAAGCCAACTGTGGGGAAGCTGTCCTAGCTCTGAACTAAAGTCCGACCTTGAAATCAAGGCTGAACAATGAGTGTTCCAGCTTTTCACGCCTTAACCTTGAATTGGAGGCCAAGTGGCGGGGGGGAGGTTCTAGAACTGTCCATGTGGTCTCGAAGTTTAGCCTTGAGCTGTGGCTTTGAAAATTGGCTTGAAGATGTGACCTTGAAGTGTGGCCTCGGTTTCAAGGAAAAGTGGTGGGGGGAGGTTCTACAACTGTCCATTCTAACCTACTGACAATCATTGTCCATTTTTTTGAGATCATGACGTGATCAATTTGATTCTCGTCTGTCCTGCCTGGTATCATCCACGTTATTTTGTGTTCACGTTTGTTTAAATTTTGTGCTGATGGTGTATGTGTTGGTCATTGTGGCTATAGGTTGCATATTCTTCTCTCGTTATTGTTTGTATGTTGGTGTATGGTTTCTTCTCCTGCTATTTCTCGATTAAATTCTTCCTTATCAACTTTTGCATTAAAGTCACCCACTATCAACAGAATATCGTTTGTCGGTACTTCTCCACATGTCTCTTCTAGCGTTTCGTAGAATATCTGCTTATCTTCCTCTTCTGCTTCTTCCGTGGCTGCGTAGCAATTTATTACTGTTATGTTTGCCTGCTTTTTGTTTATTATTATCTTTGATATTCTTCCATTAATTGTTTTGAAATCCATTACTCGGTCTTTGAGCTTTTTGTTTACCATGAAATCCGTTCCATTTCTGCCTTGTTTCTCCTTTCCGGCGTAGTAGAGTATACAGTGCTCTTTATCTATCCTCCCTTCTCCTTTCCATCTTATTTCCTGCAATGCCAGTATTTCCATTTGATATATTTTCATTTCTTTTGCTATTTCGTGCATTTTCCCTGCTACTAACATTGATCTAATGTTCCAGATCCCTATTCTTCAATTTTTTGCCTTTTTCTTCTTGCTGTATTTTTTTTTCTTTTGCATGTCCTCTATCATTGCTTACGGTCGTCTTTGGTTCAGTCCAGCCTTTTATTTCTGTTAGTAGTTTTTTGGAGTTTGTTGGTGTCTACCAGTCCTCGTGAAGTTCCTAAGTGTTATGTTTAAATCTTCCTCTTCTGAAACTTTACTTTCTTTATTGAAGGGCACTAGAATGGTTTGTGCCCAGTTTTTCTTTTTAGGTATTGCTCCCCTGGAGGGACTTGGTTCTTCTTCATCTGTGGACCTGCTTCTTCTCTTTGGATCCTCCGTTTCCTTGTTCGGTATGGATTCCTTTGTTTTCTTAGCTTCTTTTTTAATGTCTTCTAAAGTCCATTCTTCTTCATTTATCAGTAGCTTGTTCTTTCTAATCACTGCTCGTAGTCCCTTTCTCCGTCTCCATATATGTGTTCGAGGTGCAAGTGTACGTCCGTCTCGCGTTCTGATAAGCCAAAGTGATAACCCCAGACCTCGTGCCAGTAAAATTCATCCGCACTGTTATCTATCGGTTCGCTCGTGGCAAGGTTAACTTCCAGCACGGGCAGATTAATTCCTACAGGTACGTAGCTTTCTTAGACCTGGGGAAACTACATATTTTGCTGGAAAGTTCGGGCCGCGATTCGGCCAAAAAGGTTTAGGTGTCGCCGGACTGTGGAAATACAGCCAGGCTTGAAATATTTAAAATAGCGCAACCCGATACTCAGATTTGCGTTATTCCAAACTAAGAAGTTATAGGGGTTTTGGAAATTTGAATTATTTAAAATAGCGAAATCATATTCTCAAATATGCGTTATTCCAAACTAAGAAGTTACGAGAGTTTTGAAACTTTTGAAATATTTAAAATAGCGCAGTCCGATTCACAGATTTGCGTTATTCTAAACTAAGAAGTTACGGGAGTTTTGGAACTTTGAATTATTTAAAATAGCGCAACCCGATTCTCAGATTTGCGTTATTTCAAAGTTAATTTATCCACCGGACGGATAGTAACTTTCGACAGCGGGACAGGTTATTTAATAGTTGGTTCTTCGGGAATCTAACTCGAGGTTTTCTCGAATAGTTCTGGTGGTCCGACTGGGCCGAGAGCGGAGCTCTGGGCGGCCGGACCGAGGAATCAAGTCGGAGAGCCGGAATAATTTTCTTTCCGAGTTCGGCGGAACATTTTGGTTTTATATGTGGTTGATCTCCCTCTCTGAAGAGAGTTCAAAATGGAAATGCGTGCGGAGCGATCTGTCGTGTCGTTCGCGCACCGCAATGAATTTACAGTTCCGAGCGGCCTGGAGGTCTAGTTGGTAAGCGGAATTTTAAATGGCCATAAGATTGTATTATGACTAATTCGCATTTTAAATAGGAGCGAAACGTTACAAATCTTTCAATGTGGTTATCTAAACTAGTTTGATTTGGTGTAAATATAAATACTGTTGAATTAGATTTCTTAACGTTTATTTAGTGAAGAATTGATTGTCCAAATTCTAAGTTAAACCAGGTACTTTGTAGTGTTTAGATTGTTAAATTGTGAAATATTTTTTTGGGTTATTTGTATTTAGGATAAAAATTTATTTGAAAGTTGATTGAAGTTTAAAAGGTATGTAAATGTCAGATCAAACTAGATAACTATCAAATATTGGAAACTTGTAAAGATAAATATTTGGAAAGGATTACAAAATTTATTTATATGATATTAGATTGCTGATATATTGATATAAAATTAATAGCAATTTTATCATAGTTTGTGGGTAAGAGGTAATACATGGTCTTTACTAGTTTTGTTGGCACGAGCTGGGTCTTCTCCGTATTTATATTCAACCCCACTATATTGATTTCCTGTCTTAATTCAATTGGCATTTCTTCTAGTACTTTTTTGCTTTCTGCAAAAATAAGAAACGTCATCTGCAAACCCTAAATTTTACAGCTTTTTTCCTCTTATGTCGATGCCATGTTTCTTCCAATTTAACCTTCGGAAGACATATCCCAGAACACTTGTAAATAGGTTTGAGGTAGAGATGGGCGCGTGAGTGAATTTTCGCTCCCGTCACGCACGTTTCACGCTTGCTTTAAAACGGTCACGTTCACGCACGTTCACGCTCACGTTTACTCACGTTCACGTCGTGACACGCCACTCACGACGTGACACGCAGCTTTTATTTCAAAATTTAAACTCAGATAGAACAGAATGTTCAAATTTAAAACCAATGAAAAAACCCTAAAGAGAACTAAAATTATGTTTTGCACCTGACATAATTTACGTGATATGTTGCAATCAGAATAATTGACATAAAAAGAAAAAAAATAAAATTGACTACAATAACTTCGACAAGGGATCAATACTGATTTCTCGCAAATATATTTCTTGCAACTGTCTTCAAAGACATTACTTTTAATACCAAAAGCTGTCATTGGAATTGACGTTTCCTTTATTGGTATGAGTACAGAAGGTATATGTTGCTAGGCAACACTTTTAATTCGTAGGTTTGAAAGTACTTTTACGTATAAAGATCAACATTTTCAGCGTTAAGGCGAGTATACAAAAAAAACATTACTTTTATTAGAATAATAAGTTCATCTACACAACTACACAATAAATTGGTTTAAAAATAAAACGTAATCAACATGTTAAGTCGAGTATACAAAACAAAACATTAGGTACTTTTCTAAAAATAGGTTCATCTACACATCTACACAATACATTTTTGATTTAATAATAAAACGTAATTAACATTTTCAGAGTTAGCCGAGTATAAAAAACAAACCATAATAAGTTCATCTACACATTAAAATGTTGATTTAAAAATAATATGTAATCAACATTTTCAGCGTTAAGTCGAATTCTGCGCTTTTTTGAACAGTGGCGTATTTACACTGTTTTTCCAAAATCCTAAAATGTCATCTACATTTCCGAATTTTAATTTAACCTACTAATTTAGTTCTGTTTCGACATCATCCTAATTACATGTGTCATCGTCAGAGCTATCTCTAAGTGTAGAAAGATAAGAATCTGATGCTGATGTACCAGTTTTGAGTCGTTTGCTATGTATTTCATCATTATCATCTATAGTTTTATTTGCATTATAATCTTCTCTTTTATGTGAAGGTATGAACTTTAAGGATTTATAATTAGGGTCCAAAAATAAAGTCACATAATGTAACTTGTTTGGCACAATTTGTGATTTAATGAATTTAAAAGTTGCTGCACCCTGCAGTTTTTTATTCGTTACTAAATATTTAACGTAAAACGTGAATCACGCCTTGGAAATTTTCACTCACGTTCACTCACGTTCACGTCACGATTTTCAAATATTAGTCACGTTCACGACGTGACACGCCGTGACACGACGTGACACGACTGTTTTCACGTCACGCGCCCATCCCTAGTTTGAGGATAATGGATCTATTACTAACGTTGGGGTGCAAAAGTGCCCCTCTTTACGATGCACTATTTCAACGCTCGGGCTTTCTAATTCTCACAGAAGAATTTCGCAGCCAAGTTTGCACCATGTTTATCACTTCCTCATTTGAACTAAAATGCTTGCCTTCCAGAAACTGCTTAAGTTGTCCAAAGAGATGATAACCACTTGGGGCAAGGTTGGACTGTAAAAAGCGTGGGGCAGTACTTCCCAGTCCAATTCAGTCAAAGTATCTTTTGTTAATCCAGCAGCATGAAGGCGAGCATTCTTGTAAAAGAAGAACACCTCTGATAAGAAACTCCGCCGTTTTGCTCGTATAGCAATTTTCACTTTTTTTAGCTGAATAAGCGAGTAAAAATTTCAAAGTAGTCCAGCAATTTAAGTATCTGGGAGTACAAATAAATAGTGAAAATAGATTAAACAAGAAATTTAAATACGAGTCACAGCTGGTTATAAGATATATTTTTTACTATCAGAGTTAGTTAGATGCAATAACGACCGTATGTCGTTGAATATTTTTCATAACACCTACAACAATTTAAATTTTAGAGCAACTTAAATGAAAAAGTTAAATAGTATTAGTAACGGCTGTTAGAAAACTCGTCACCTATGGAAAAAAATTACGTTTGGCAATATTGAAATGTATTGTTGGTGGCACTGTAAGTCTATGTCAAATTCGATGTTAGTAGGTTAGGTTTTGCGTCAGTTTTGACACAGACTGACGCAAAACTTAATCTGCTAACCCCGAATTTGAAATAGACTTACTGTGTCACCAACTATAGGTACATTTCAGTATTGCCAATGTTAAAATGTTATTGTTATGTTATTTCTTAACGACCTAGGCTGTTAAATGTATAATAGCCATGGCTGTTAAGGGGAACTTTTCAGTCAGGTTAACAGTTCTGTTATTGACAAATAACAAGTAGGTGTTATGAAAGTACCTATTAACAGTTTCCGCTTTTTAAGTAATCGAATTTGGTATTTACATATACAGAGTGCCCAACTTAACTGTACGTAGCTTTAAGCAGGTGAGTATGCAACACATACACTATTCGCCATTGAAATGTAATGTGTGTTGCATACTAACCTGCTTAAAGGTGCGTACATTTAAGTTGGGCACCCTGTATGCTTTCTAAAGTAAAACTTTTTTAAATTGTGGTTCTTTATGTAATATTTTTGGATTAAACACATTGAAAAATCGAAATAGAAACAACTCTTCTATTAATTTAAAACCAAACCTAACTGATGATTTCAATAATAATCAACAGTTATATCCCACGTGCAATAAAATAGCTGATTAAATTTTGACGTTTTCTGTCAGAATCCTTTGATAGGAAATTGTTCAAGTAAATTTGCCCCCCTCCCCCTCCCAAACAAAACTATCAAGTGCATAGCATAAGGGGTTTTGGGGTGGAATATTTATGAGATCTATTTTTTCAGAGCAAAACAGTTTGACAGAAAATTGTCAAAATTTATTCGGGCTACTTTACATGCACGCGGGATATTCGCCACAATTATTTCCTGAATAACTAGATAAAATTCACTTGGTGAAGCACCTTTAAGAATGTCAAAATTATTCAGATGCGATTAAATTCTGACACATTTTTAACCGAGGTAAAATTTTGACAATTAAATTTTTGTCAGTAATAAACTGACAGAAACCATGATAATTAGGCATTATAGTGGATATAAAAGAAATAATCAAAAATAAATCCAAATCTATGCAACAATTTCTTATTACGTGAGTTTATTTTAAATCAGAACATAGGACTTGCGCTTCTATGGTACCAGTGATAATAACAATTACAATACGTAGTTCTTTCTATCGATACTATAACAGCATCAACTAAAACATTGTTATTTTTCCCTATGTTTTTTTAATTATCTCGTGGTATAGTACCTAAGGATTAAAAGTCTCCCCTCTCCCTCTAACTTTTTAATGCGTCAAAATATTTCATTCAAATTCTAGAGTAATGAACTGCACTAACTTCCGATGTTTGTAAGCTATCTTATGTCAAACAAAATGTCAAGATGGCCGCTCAGAGCCATATTGATTTTTTTTAAATAGAAAGGGGGTCATGTGATACCTCATTTGAAAGGTCTCATCGAGTAGAATATACACATTTAAAAAAAATAGTATCCTTTACTTTGATCAGTACTTAATTCTTTATTAAAATGTTAACAATAAAAATTTCCTGGAGTTATAGGTAAGTATTCTATTCAATGAGTTCTTTCAAATGAGGTCACATGACTCCCTCTTTCCATTATAAAATTGGTGTATTATTACTCTAAAATTTTATTAAAATATTTTAACGCATTGAAGTTAATAGGAAGGTCATCCGTCATGCATTTAGGGGAGATGCCTTGATATGAAGCAATAAAACTCAATAGTGTTCTCCACATTTATTTTAAAGTTATAGGTGGCGACATGTTTCGAAACCAAACTGGTTTCATCCTCGGGCCATAGTCATTAGTAGTAGAGCACATGTTAAAATTGATGTTAAAATGAGGTTAAGATTTTAAACGTTGAAGACGAGGTAGGAATAATATTAAAAAACACATCACATTGGAGAAGAAAAATTAATTAACCAGCAAACTACGTTATAAAGATCGATGTACTGGTTAATAATCAAAATATAAAAATTAAAATTAAGCAGTTAAAAGAGTAGCTGTCATTGAAGACGAACAGCACTCAGACTTAGTCTTTCTGTGTAGAATTTTCGTACTTCTTTTTATTAAATTAATTTTCTATATCAGCGTGCCTTTCCCTAATGTATCTTCTTTTCTTTTCTCGTAAAATTGTTTTCTTTGCTCTTCATAAATTGTCTTACTTGATGCTGATCCCATTTGTATCATGTTTCTTCTTATTCTATTTCTTTTCTCAATTTGTTTTCTACTATCTTCGTCAAACTATCCATGCCTCTTCCTTCCAGCACTTTGGTTGTGTTCTTCTACTGCTCTTTTTATAGGGAATACCACTGCTGCGTTTTTCCTTCTATATTTTGCTCTAAGTTATCCTCCCTTATCATTTTCTCTATTGCGTTTAATTTTTTTTTGTATTTCTTTATTTGCGAAGTCAACGTTTATGTTTGTTATTTGTCTGTTTTGTTTTATTGTTAACTGGGATAATCTGTTTTAACTTTTCCGTCACCATAAAATGATCAGAGTCCGCATCCGATCCTCTGTAGCTTCTTGTATCTTTAATACATCTTTTATTGCGGTCTTCTATAAGGATGTGATCGATTTGATTGATAGTTTTCTTATTTGGTGTAGTCCATGTCCCCAAGTGTATCTTTTTATGATTGACAAATGTACCACAGATCCTCATATTTTTGTTCTGTGCAAATTGTATTAATAATATTCCATTCTCGTTGTACTCTCTATGTAAACTATATAAATGGTCGGTACATAGCCTCTCTTCTAATCTGTGCATTATAATCACCTATTATGTCATATCTTGGATTGTTCCCACTTCCCTTTCCATTGAGTCATAAAATCTATATATGTATTTAAAAAGTGAAGCCTTTTCTTTCGACATATATTTTGAGACTTACACCAGGCCGATTTCGATAATTCTTTTTTAAATGACAGCCCTCAGCGTGTAGATGTGCACAACAGTTCTAAATTGCAAATAACTGCATAACTTTGAGAGAAAAACCAAAATATCGTAGCGCGCAAGTGACGTAGCTTGCAGTGCCATAGCAGTGGAACAAGTATACTCTCGAAATCGACCCACGGTGTTCTGCTGATTTTTGCAACGGACCACTGTATCTGTTCGAATTTGTTTGTATAAAATACGGCCTCCTGAATTATGAGAGAAACGTCAAAGTACATGTACAGTGAGAGTGAATTTTTAAGAAAATTTAAATCTTTCCTTTCGACAAGTAGCGTGTGTGAGTGAATCTTGACTGTACATCAGTTCATTATTAATCGAATGTACGTGCACATCGCCCAGATTCAGTAACCATACTTTAATAGTGTGAGGAAGTATGTCTCATAGGTCTTACACAACAGTTAATATCGTCCTTGATGGAAATTGTTTATTTCGCTCTATTTCTTTCCATGTTTATAGGAGTGAAGACAACCATCGGTACCTACATTCGATTGGGTGGATGTGTTTTTTTAAAGGTCATCACGACATAGATACAGGTAGGAAGTTGAAAATCGGCATATTAGTTCATTTTACAAATATGATCAAATAATTTTTAGGGTTTTGGAGAATTCATTCCCGAAAGGGGTTAAATGAAACAAATCTGTTTGTCAAAATAGCGCCACGGGGAAACTACTACAGGCAATAAGTTGAAATTCGGCATTTTAGATCGTTTTATTAATCGGAAATCATTTTTAGGGTTTTTCGAAATACATCTCTTCAAAATGATTAAATAGGCCAGAAGTGTTTTTCAAAAAATAGCCACAAAGGAACTACTACAAGCAGAAAATTGAAATTTAGCATATTAGATCGTTTTACAAATTAGTTCAAATCAATTTCAGATTTTGAGAAATTAACTCCCGAAAGGATTAAATGGGGTAGATGTGTTTTTCTAAAGATCGCCATAATACTGTAACTGCTGAAAGAAGGAAATTGAGTCGGCACAATAGTTCGTTTTAAACATCGAGTCAAGTCATTTTCAGGGTTTTTGGAAATTTATGCTCTCAAAGAGGTTAAATGGCATTTTCCCCACGTCTGGTTACAGGACGAGACAGTGTTTTCTCGTCTACGTTGGCAGAACTGTAAACCCAAAAATAACTTAAAAATGACAACTAGTGCAGATGTAAATAAACGGGAGATTCTAATTTGATTCGATCATAGAGTAATTTGATTGAAGCTATGAATTGGTTACTTTATACAAGAATTAGTATAGGTGGTGATATTGTGATAACCTGGTGAGGTTTGACCTCGCACTCGGATTAAATTCCACACGGCTGTTATCTGACTTTCTGCTCGTGGCAAGGTTATTTTAACCTCTTGGACGAAATGTACTTTTAACAGGGTAGGTACGCTGTTTTACTGCCTTAAGGGAACAGCCTATTTCATCGAGAAATACATGCCGGGATTTAATACTCAAAGATGTACACTCAGGAATCTTTAGCAAATATCGTACTCAACTGTACGTACGTTTAATTGAATTTTTAGTACTAGCCTTATTGCTTTACGTGAATCTGAATCTTTGCATTTTTTATTCGAGTGTGTTTGATATTGAAACTGATTTACTCTCCGTACAATAAATTCAGTTAACCAGGGCCGAAGTCCAGCAAAACGTTAATTAAATTTTAGGAGCTTCTACGGACCGCCAAGCCGGCGAATGAATACAACGAACTTACTACGATAACCATTCCTGAATTATTTTTACACAATCGATCGGACGGGACTTAAGAAGATTTGAATGCGGCTTATTCCGACTCCAGATATAAGCCGATTCAAACTTGAATTTCGAACGGATCTTTGTATTTAAACGGTCAGGCGGGGTCTCGGGAAATTTGAGTGCAGTTCAATCCGACTCCAGATATGAGCTGATTCAAATGTGAGTTTAAACGGATACCTGGTAATTTATTTCGGGTTAATCTCCAAATTTTCTGGTGTGTTTGTGGTGCGGAGATCGGCTGAAAGTCCTAATTAATTTCGGGTGGCCAGGCTGAGGAAGGCATGAGGCTTTCCTCAGCGGAGGCCGCGGGCTCGGCCTAGAGAAGCGAAGTTTTGCGCCGTCGGAATAATAATCTCCTGGAGTCCGCGGCGCGATTGCCAATTATATGTCGCGGTCGGCTACTCGGAACTCGTGTATTGAAGGAGGGGTGCGCCGAAAACGATTCTTCGTACCAGCCGCGTCGATCGAGTGGCTCGCGTTGATTCTACCAGTTCGAGCGCATTGGAAATTTATTTTACAAATCAGATCAAATCATTTTTAGGCTTTTGGAGAATTCACCACCGAAAAAGGTTAAATGAGACAAATCTCTTTATCAAAATATCGCCACGGTAAAACTATTACATGCAGTAACTTGAAATTCGGCATATTACATCGTTTTACTAATCGGAAATCATTTTTAGGGTTTTTAGAAATTCATTCCCTCAAAGTGGTTGAATAAGCCAGAAGTGTTCGGCATATTAGATCATTTTAAAAATTAGGTCAATCAATTTCAGGCTTTTTCGAAATTAACTCCCGAAATTGTTAAATGGGGTAGATGTGTTTTTCTAAAGATCGACATAATGCGGTAACTGCTGCGAGTAGAAAGTTGATTCAACAGAGTAGTTAGTTTTACACATCGAGTCAAGTCATTTTCAGGGTTTTTCGAAATGTATCCTCTCAAAGGGATGAAATGGGGTAGATGTGTTTTTCTAAAGATCGTCACGAGATAGATACAGGTAGGAAGTCGAAATTCGGTATATTAGTTCGTTTAAAAAATCATGTTAAACCATTTGTAGGGTTTTGCAGAATGTATCTCCTCAAAAGAGTTAAATGAGATAGATCTGTCTTTTAAAGATTGCCTTAACGAGCGAACTACTACAGATAGGAAGTTGAAATTTGGCATATTAGATCGTCTTACAATAGGCCAAATCATTTTCAGGGATTTTTGGAATTTGCCCCCAAAGTGTGTCGCTGTGTAAATGCTCTCTTAGCGGTTGGTGCTGTGTAAACAAACCTTCGGTTCACGCGCATCGAAATTCGTTAGGTTTGTCAGGTCATTTTGGTATTTTAAATAGCCACCTAGGCTTTAGGGCAGCGTGCTCGTATGCTAAACCCTTTTAGTTTTTTATTTGGCTCCATCGCCTAATTCCAGAATCATGATTTCGCACATATTTGGCCCCAAACGCAGTATTTCTCGTCGGTTGGAGCCCCCCCTCTGATGGCGCTTTGGCAGCCGAGCGTTATCGCTCGCAAGAATTCCGAATCTTCTAGAAAGCACGCCGTTGTGGCGTGATACTATGGTCGCCGGCATTAATTTGTTTCATTTTATCGCCTCGCGATTGGCTGCCGAGGTTTAGTCACGTGGGGACGCGACCGATGTGACCTGTGGCAGCGCTTCCCTCTGGGCAGTTGATCGCAGCCCGTTGCAGAGAACGTTCGTGTGGTGGTTGTGTGTGTGAGTTTCGAGTTGTCTTCGGCGTAGCGTGGGTGCTTTTTGAGCCCAGTTCCTGCTCCCGTAAGTAAGGGATCGTGCCCCCTTCATCTCGACCTTCGAGGATCTGTCCCGCAGAACGAAAGTGGCCCATTTTTCGTCGCCCAGTTGTACGCGTCCTGACGCGTCTCACGTCGCCATTATGGCGGATGTCCACTCATCCCCATAGCCGTCGAACATCGAAAGTACCTGCCACCTAAGACTGCAGCCTGTCGCAACTCAACTGTACCAGGCTCCGCAACCGCCTACATATTAAGGTATGTGTCTTTGAACTGATTACCGCTGTGAACGCGAGTGTACCTATCCCGCGGAGAGCATTTAAGCCCCGCGTACGAGCTGTATTGGGACGCCGCGAGCGAGCCCGTCACATCTCTTGTGCCTACAGGCACTGTCGTCATATTTGTTCACTACTGTTTGCTGCATAAGGCGTCGCGCCCGCATATTTGTACATTCATTCCAAATTACAGACTGTCCATGTTGCAAGTGCTACTTTGTTCATTACTGTTCAACATCTGTCGCTAGGTTTAGAGCGCGCGCCAGCTGGTGTTCTTAGATATAATCTATTTATAGATATAGGGCGACGCACTCTGCTGCCCCATTGTAACACGTGAGTCAATACATGATTTGTTAGTTAAGGGAACTATTGTTTTGTTTCGACTTGTGCATGTTCTGTTTCAGATAAGCGCCCCCTTCAGTGTACTGATTATTGTGCGACGGGACGAGGGAGCTTTGAGCGTACAGGTGGGTGAGACAGCTGCGTAGTCGCGGTCGGATTGGCACCTAATTACAATCCTTGCATAAGGCAATCTCGAAATTGTTATTTAACCTTGCAACTCTTGAGTAATCCTATAGACGGAGTAGTTTGCGTGCTTCGCTCCCGTCTAACCGTCCAGGCCCGGTTAGTCGGGTTAAGACAGGCTTGGTGGCGCCCTCATAATTCTGACATACCCTATATATATATATATTATGCCGCAACACGCTTGCCCAGAACGTATCGTGTGACTCACGCCCGACTCCCTGAGCGTTCCAGCCGTGGCCTTTAGCCTATTTTGAACCGATTTCCGGGCAAGTGTGCCAGTTTTTCAGGACTGATTCCGTGGTGCGATGCTCACCTTGGGTGAGTGTCGTAAAGTTCTTTTAATACCGTAACAGGCTAATTTTGGCAGCCCAACGTGTGGGACCTTGTGGGGCCTTGTGGCTCCTTTGTTCTCGTCAACGCGCCTAATTTTGGTGCTCCAACGTCTGGAGCCTATTGGTGCACGACAACGCCCGACCTCATTTTGGGGTTTTCTTTTTTTTGCGTTGTGTGTCTTAATTTTGGCGCCCGCCTCTGGGGCATTTTAGGCATTGTAGCCTTGTTGTGTCATTTATATCGTTGTCACAAATGTTTTTTTCGTCATTTCGAAGTGGTATGGACTGGTAAACCGTTTTTTTTCTTAGTAGAATATTTTACCGAGCTTCTTTTCTTGTTTTCTTCTGTTTTCTATATGTCTTTTCTTGTCTTTTCCTGTTCTTAGTTTATTTTCATTAGTTTTCTTGACCGTGTATATGTTTTTTCTTAGTTGTTATTTGTCTTTACGTTTCTTTTCTTGTTTTCTTTATGTTTTTTCTTGTCTTTTCTTATTTTCTATTTGTAGTTTTGTGTTTTCTTGTTGTTGATCGCCTTTTTGAGTTTTCTTTTTGTGTTTTGCATGTCTTTTCATATTTTGAGTATCTTTTGCGTCATTTTTACCGTCGTTTCTTGTTTTTCTTAGCCAGTTCATACTACCGAGATCTCTCGTTGCATTTAGTGCAGATTTTATCCCGTATTAGTCGGATTTAGTACCAGATGTCGTTGAGTGAAGGTACCGACCTTGTTTTTTTTAAGTCTTTTCGAAGGCTTAGTTGGGAGTTTCGATTACCTGTCGCTTACATTGTTTAGCCTTGGGCTAAGTTGACACTTTTGTTGTACCGAACTGACGTTTATCGATTTTGACGTTCACGTTATCGAGGTTTATCGATTTTGACGTTGATGATTACCGATTTTGACAATTTTTCTTTTGCTATCGTTTGGTGTTGTGCCGCGTTGATTTTTGGTGAGCAGGTTGGAATCCATTTTCAGCTTCATCACTGCGTTTTGGTTTGTTGATCAGTTGTGGATTGTTGTTGGTGTGCTTGGGGAGATTCGCTCGTGCGGTTATTACGTCCCTCAGGCCATCTTCTTAGTTGGTTTGGTGTAGTTATTTTCGTTGGCCTTTATCTCATACTCATTATTATCATGTATCGCCCAACCTGGTTTACCGACTTCTTCGTGGACACCCCTAACAGTCATAGTAGTGTTTTGTACACTTTCCGTTAGCATTTAACGAGCTTTTGCCGCTGGTCGGAATGATTCGTATTCGTTGACGATTTGTTGTCATTTACCGTACCCTTTTTGTCTGATGACGTCATGTTGTCAAGTATCGTGTTCTTTGTGAACAGTTTCGTTGAAGCTTCTGAGCGTTGTGTGGTAGTAATGCGCATGCTGTCCGCGCGAGGTTCCGTTGGTATTCAAGTATTAAGTATTTAAAGATTTTTGACTTTTTTTTTTGTAGTGATGCCCTGTTGTTTTTGTTGCCTAGCGCTCTTTTACCGTACCGTTGGCCGTCGCCATTTTCAACCACCTATGTGGGATTACATAAAGAGAGCGTGTTTCTGGTCATTTTGTTTCGTGCGGACCCTGTCGTAATAAGGTAGTCCCTTTGGGCCGCATGGAGTTCTGAAAAGGATTTATTGGGCATGCGTCATCGAACGCCTACACCCTTGGAGACTTGGTTCTTCCGGATTTTCTTTTGGTGTTCGGTGTTGGAGTCACTTTCGAGCTCGCGCTTTGCGGTTTAATAATCGACTTGGCTCCGGCATCGGCATTGATTGAGGATTTCGGTGGACTGAGTTTTTCCTATTACTGATTATGACTATTTTTGACAGTTTCTGTCACAACCATTTCCCTTTTTTTTTGGTGGTTCATCCTCTTCTCTTGGGTACTCATACCAGTTGTGGGATCCACACAATGCGCCGATCTCGTGACGCGCAGCGTGCCCTCTTCAGGTAACCCTTGGGTGGGACTTTGGACTTCCATTTCTATACCCCCCCCCCTCCCCATGTTCTTTTGGAACGGTTGGTCGGAAGTGTGCATGGGAGTAAGACGTTCTATTGACCCGATCTTGACGAGCGCTAACCGCGCGTTTTTTTTTATTGTTACGGTTTCAATTTGGAACCCCAAACCCTCCTTCTCTATGCTCTATCTTTACCTTTCTTTTCCCCTTATCACTACTATCTACCGTGTCCCGGCGACAACTACCCAACCCCGTTGTTCTCTTTCTCTTTCCACCTTCCAAAACCGCACTGTTAGGCGACCGTCATGGACCCGGTGTTAAGGTCCAGTCGGCGTTTCGTGGCCGTCGCCGCAGTGCGTGCCACACCCGTTTCGGGTCTGGTCGGTTACCTTTTTTTTTTTGGTCGTTTTGGTGGTCGATTATCGACGTGGTTTTGCTAACCGTTGTTGTGGCACTCCTATTTTGGGAGGGGCAGTCGAGCCGGATCGGCGAGACTGTCCTCAGTCTGCCTAGTCTTTGCCCGTTTGGTTCCCCTAGGGAGCCAGACACAAATCGTTTTGTGGACCCCTGGCGGAGCGCCACTCCTTTGGGACAGCTAGTTTTCTTGTCGCCCGTCTTCCGTGGTCCGGGGAGTGAGTGCTAGCCATCAGCGAACCGCCAGGTCCTACCCAATTTTCGTATTTCCACTGGCGTATCCAGTCTTTCTTCTTCCTCTTCTCTCTTCCCTCCTGTCGTACCCTATCTGGTGGCCGGTGTGCGTAATTCCTTTGGGGGTACAGCTATCATATCAGCGTTTCCGGTCGTTTGAGTGCTCGTGGCGCCGCAGCCAAAATGCCTCGTTGATTTTAAGAGACTTCGGGGAACTCTCTTTCAAGTAAGGGGAGTGTCAGGTCATTTTGGTATTTTAAATAGCCACCTAGGCTTTAGGGCAGCGTGCCCGTATGCTAAACCCTTTTAGTTCTTTATTTGGCTCCATCGCCTAATTCCAGAATCATGATTTCGCACATATTTGGCCCCAAACGCAGTATTTCTCGTCGGTTGGAGCCCCCCCTGTGATGGCGCTTTGGCAGCCGAGCGTTATCGCTCGCAAGAATTCCGAATCTTCTAGAAAGCACGCCGTTGTGGCGTGATACTATGGTCGCCGGCATTAATTTGTTTCATTTTATCGCCTCGCGATTGGCTGCCGAGGTTTAGTCACGTGGGGACGCGACCGATGTGACCTGTGGCAGCGCTTCCCTCTGGGCAGTTGATCGCAGCCCGTTGCAGAGAACGTTCGTGTGGTGGTTGTGTGTGTGAGTTTCGAGTTGTCTTCGGCGTAGCGTGGGTGCTTTTTGAGCCCAGTTCCTGCTCCCGTAAGTAAGGGATCGTGCCCCCTTCATCTCGACCTTCGAGGATCTGTCCCGCAGAACGAAAGTGGCCCATTTTTCGTCGCCCAGTTGTACGCGTCCTGACGCGTCTCACGTCGCCATTATGGCGGATGTCCACTCATCCCCATAGCCGTCGAACATCGAAAGTACCTGCCACCTAAGACTGCAGCCTGTCGCAACTCAACTGTACCAGGCTCCGCAACCGCCTACATATTAAGGTATGTGTCTTTGAACTGATTACCGCTGTGAACGCGAGTGTACCTATCCCGCGGAGAGCATTTAAGCCCCGCGTACGAGCTGTATTGGGACGCCGCGAGCGAGCCCGTCACATCTCTTGTGCCTACAGGCACTGTCGTCATATTTGTTCACTACTGTTTGCTGCATAAGGCGTCGCGCCCGCATATTTGTACATTCATTCCAAATTACAGACTGTCCATGTTGCAAGTGCTACTTTGTTCATTACTGTTCAACATCTGTCGCTAGGTTTAGAGCGCGCGCCAGCTGGTGTTCTTAGATATAATCTATTTATAGATATAGGGCGACGCACTCTGCTGCCCCATTGTAACACGTGAGTCAATACATGATTTGTTAGTTAAGGGAACTATTGTTTTGTTTCGACTTGTGCATGTTCTGTTTCAGATAAGCGCCCCCTTCAGTGTACTGATTATTGTGCGACGGGACGAGGGAGCTTTGAGCGTACAGGTGGGTGAGACAGCTGCGTAGTCGCGGTCGGATTGGCACCTAATTACAATCCTTGCATAAGGCAATCTCGAAATTGTTATTTAACCTTGCAACTCTTGAGTAATCCTATAGACGGAGTAGTTTGCGTGCTTCGCTCCCGTCTAACCGTCCAGGCCCGGTTAGTCGGGTTAAGACAGGCTTGGTGGCGCCCTCATAATTCTGACATACCCTATATATATATATATTATGCCGCAACACGCTTGCCCAGAACGTATCGTGTGACTCACGCCCGACTCCCTGAGCGTTCCAGCCGTGGCCTTTAGCCTATTTTGAACCGATTTCCGGGCAAGTGTGCCAGTTTTTCAGGACTGATTCCGTGGTGCGATGCTCACCTTGGGTGAGTGGCGTAAAGTTCTTTTAATACCGTAACAGGTTGGCGATTACTTTCTTTGGTGTTGCTCGGATTTTGCAAATTCATGGCGCTTCGGCCTTCGGCGAATTATTTTGAAGTTTTGTCCGCTCTCGTGTGAAGCGTATGTCGCTTATTTAAATGATTTTCTAGTCGTTTCTACCAGCGCCCCGCAAAATCGTCAATTGTAGCCTTAAAAACGTACATTGCGATGAAATCAACAACAAAATTATGTCTCTCTTGCCTAAATATGAAAAGCAATATTTTAGTGTGAATACAATAATTATTGTATTAAAATGACATTTTATAATTTTCTATGGAATTTCTAGATTCGTTAAATTTTAGTGGAATATATCCACATTGCTCTACACTAAAAATAGACTCATTAGATATTCCCTTAAACATTTTAAATGTGTCTACTGGTTTAATGAGATAAAATCAATGGTACGCAATTTATTTGAGAACTGCTTAGATTTGGTATTAAATGGACAAGCCACAGACAGAAGAGTATTATTACCGCGTATAGATTAACACATTCTAATACTACCTCTTTGCCCTCTGAAAATACATTTTTCTGTGCGCCTATAATTTGCGATGACAATTAATAAATCACAAGGGCAAACTATGGATAAAGTGGGAATATATCGTATTTGCCATAACCAGTATTTAGTAATGGTCAAGTATATATAGCAATATAACGTGTGAGTAGTTTTGAAAACTTAAAAATTTAAATTTTAGCTAATGGATCCTGCCACACGTTACAAAGAACTTGCGTAACTTGCAAAATATTTTGCAACGGGTTCACTAGTCTTTCTTTAATCTCGATATCTTTCTTTTCTGATGAAGCGTGTACGTTTGAATTACTAAATTTCTGGAATTGACACATTCACCTCAAATGGCACATCCTATCTGATATTGGGTTAAAATTAATTACTGCACTTTTCATCCTATTACTGACCATAACTCCAGTTCCTAATTTCCTATTTTCGCCACTGCTTTTAAAGAAGGTGTATCCATTGACGTCTCAAACATCATTCTCTTTTTGTTTGGTCTCTTGCAGTGCGAATATATCCACCTTATACTGTTGAATTTCTTCGTTTAGGTTTAGAATTGCTCCTTCCTCAAAAGTGCCCCTTACATTCCATGTGGCCACTACCAATTCTTTGTATTTTGTTTCCTATTCGTTTTAATGTCTAATTCCTCAATCTTTTTTGCCTATTTTTCTATTTCTTATTTTTTGTTTCAACCCTTGATATCCGTTTGAGATCTTTCAGTGTGTACTTCACCTTTTTTCCATTGTGTCCCGTTTTCTCTGTTTTTTCCCAATTTTGCAATTTTGTTTAGTTCATTTCTTAGTTCTGCTACTAGTAATGCCGTTCTTTCTAATTCTAGCTGCATTTACCTGTTCTCCTGCTCTAACAGTTGCATCGAATTTATAATCTCTTTAGCTTCCATTCCGGACATCGTTCATGTTACCACCCACGTTCTCGGCCACCCGCTCTGCGCCGTTAATTCACTCGTGTACGTCCTGCTTTAGTTTGGTCGTGCCTGCGATTCACCAATCACATGTATTTCGTGTGTGACGTATGCGTGACGTTTTACGCGGTCATTGTTATTATCATTGGTAAATTTCCGTATGTTACTGGTTAGTTCGCGCTTTCAAGACTTTCGCTACCCCTATTTATTTACTGTGCTGGTACACTACACTTTGTTTTCCACTTCACTGTTTTTTGCACCTTTAAAATATCACTATAACTCTATTTACATCTGTTTTGTTGTGAGCCAGGACTGCGTAGTTGACAGTTCCCTGACGCCCCGACACAATGAAAGATATAATAAAGAAAAATGAAGAGCCATACTTTGGCTTACTGGTATATAGAAATACACTTCTTGACTTCTAGAATACAAAGCATCCCCTGCTCAATTATTAATGGGTCGTAATTTGAGGGAAACGTTGTCAATCAATAACAAATACTTACAACCAAGGTTACCTGATCTTGATCATGAAGAGGCCAAAGAACAAATGAAAAGGGATAAGAAAAAATAAAAAACGTGGTATGACCGTACCCATCGAACAAAACCTCTAGAACAAATAAAAGGAGCACGAGTGCGGATTACAAACGAAAAGAAAGATGAAATTATTATAATACAATGTGAAGAGCCCCGATCTTATCTGGTACAAACAGAAGATGTACAAATAAGAAGAAATAGAAAACAAGCAGTCTTTATTCGATAAACGAAATAACAAACCGGACAGACAAGAAACTCAACCATAGAAGGAACCTCTTTTAGGACGAAGCAGTTACCAGACGACGACAGTAAACCGAAACATCATCCCGGCACGTATTCGAAAGAAACCCAATTATTTAAAAGACTACGTGTGCTAAAATATGTTAACCATGTTGCATTATTAACTTTGACATGCACAGTACTAAGAAGGGGAGACGTGGGGAAAGTTAGTTAGAAGACGGGTGGTTGGTAATGCTTGTGTGAGGATTAAGGATCATGTTAATAAACCACCTTTGACAGTAAAGTGCTTTTATTAATTAATACGTGCTAATGAACATAACACATTAACTACGAATTTCTTTAAAAAAAATAAAGAAATGAATTGCCTTTTCTCCACAAAAACTTCCCCCCCTTAGAAATATTGTCCCGAATTTGTTATTTTCAAATATGGGAATCCTATAGATACCTTTTACAACAATCCTCGAAATAGACTGCCTCTCCACAGTTTTTACTAACGATATAGCACTGGCACGCAAACAAATGTGTGTACGCCTTTATATAGACAGTGGCGACAATACAACTAAGCCACCCGCACGCCGCTATATTTAGGTGTTCAATTAAATCATTAATCAAAGTCGACTGTGATACGTGTTTTACGTTTTGCAGTACTGAAAACATTCGAGATTTTCAGGTTAAGATGTGCGTCAGTCTGTGTCAAATAACAAACAAAACTTAACCTACTAACCTCGAATTTGACATAGACTGACAATACAGTTCATTAGTGCCAAAAGTATAACACGAATCACAGGTGATTTAGCGTAAGCAAGGCTGTTAAAACCACGTGATTTAGGGAGCCAATCTAAAATAGGACACCCCATTGTCGCCACTCTCTATATAAAGTCACTGTAATTTATGATACAGTGATTTGATAGAGACTGTGGCGACAATAGGCATAATTTGCCTCAAAATGGCGGCCTATGGCCTACTAACTTTAATAAACCGAACGTTTTTCAATGGTCATGGTTATACAACATATGAATAATATGTTGGTGGCACTGTAAGTCTATGTCAAATTCGAGGTTATCAGGTTAGGTTCTGCGTCAGTTTTAACACAAACTGACGCAAAACCTAACCTGCTAACCTCGAAGTTGGTATCAACAAACAAAAGAATCAACAAATTTTGCCTCTTAATGGCGCCCGATACCACGTGATTCTAGAGTCCCTGTATATAGTATATACAGGGACTCTACGTGATTCGAGCGACCAATAAAAAAGAATACACTCTATTGTCGCCACTGTCTCACATAAATCACAGTGGCTATACCTATAAGGACAGTGTGGTCAATTTTAAAAAAGGCAGCCATTAAGAGTTGTCTCTACAGCCACGCCCTTAGGTATTGTTCTGTGCACGGCCTGCTAAATTGTAAGACAAATGTCATCCTGCTAAATTGTGACATAAACGTCATTTTATACGGACTGGACATATGTGAAATTCGGAGATGCTTTGTAGAGCGCTGTATACCCACGATCGCGAAAATTTGTGCAATATGAGGTGGTCAAAAAATGTGCAGTGTAACATTAATTTTACAAGAATGTCAATAATATTACTTAAACAGAATTAAACGTGAAGAGACGATGGGAAACGTAAGCAATCGCTGCCAGCAATTAAAAATCCTCGTTAACGTGCAACCTAATATTGGAATATAAGTTAAGGTGTCCTTTTTTATCTTATTTATTGTGTTTTTGTACATAGAAAACGAAAATTGACGACATTTTGCGTTGATCGACACAGAGATTAGGTACAAAAACTCAATTTTTTTTTTATATTTATAATCAAACCGTTGTATTTATTCCACCAGTTAATTTAGAGGAATAGAATATTCAGTATTACGTATCCCATAAATTCTCTTTAATTTGATGCCATAATCTTTGGCATTAAGACATTTATATAGTTTATTATAGCTTTTTATTTAGACTAATGCGCAATTTTAGCAAAAAGCATTTTACTTTAACTGGTTGATATTTACTTATGCGAACGAAAATTCGGAATTCGCTGACACAGAACACTGTAGAATTTTATGAGGATTATTTCATTCCACTTCATATTGGGCCTACTTTCAATAATAAAGGACTTAGAAGCAATTTTGTGTGACTATGTGTGATATCGTAAAACGACTCTTAATGGCGGATTTTAAAACAACCAATCAGAAACAGGACCAAAATTGACCACACTGTCCTTATATAGCCACTGTAATATAAATTACAGTGGCTATATACAAGACAGTGTGACCATACGATTGTTGGCCGCTATTTTCAGGCAAATTTGAGCCCAGAGATATACAGTGCCTTTAGAAATAATTGAACGTCTTTGAATGGTCATAATTTTGGCGCTAGTTATTTTAACTATTTGATATTTGCTACTCGTGGAGTGTTATGTTTTAACGCAACTTAGAGGCCCTGTATATAGGTTACTAAGAGTTGGACAAACAACGGGATACATTTTGATTGGTTTGGATCACTTTTTGCAAGGCATCGATGATAAAAGTGAAATTTTTACATATTTTGTAACATGTTACGACCGATAGTTTCACACATGCAAATCTAAATCTTAACTAAATTGGCCGTATATTCCTAATAGTCGGTTCTAGAGATCCTAAGCATGATCAATACTCTGAAAATTCTCCCATGAAATGCAAGTTAGCAAGGTTGGTTCCCATAACCTCTTTGTTCGACATATATCTAATTTGGATCTAATTTGGAGCCCCCCCCCCCCCCTGGAAACAATGAAACTAAATCATTACGAAATTACATAAATCTCTTTTTTTCCGTTTTTCTTAATATTTATTATTTTTAAGTGCATTTGGCACATCACTTCTCTACTAAGCAAGTGAGCCTGAGCGATCAGGTCAAATCGTTCCGAATCGTGGTATTGCGAACTGTGAAGTGAATCACTGATGTAGTCAGCTTGATGCCTTCTCGGTTGGGACGCTAGACATTGCACAACTTTTATAATTCGTTCGTCAAAGTTATAGTGAATTGTGTTAGTTTGGGTTAATTTGTCGTGTATTTGTGTAAAGTACGAACAAACGTTTGTATTTCAGAATAATTAATTTTACCAAAAGTAAGTTTATGATCTTAAATTTTGTCTTTTTTGTTTCTTCCATTCTTGTTTTTTAGATAATGTCTGTTAAAGCTAACAAGAGACCGTCAAATAGTATCGTTAATTATTTCAAAAGTATTAGGAGTAATGGGATATAAACCGCTAATAACACCACACAAAATTCCTTTGAAATTGGTATTAGAAATTGTAGCAGCTGTAGCCAAAGCATCGATCCCGAATCAGGACTGTCATCAACAAAAATTGAAAATAAAACCGGAATCCCAGATTGTAGACGATGACTTTGTAGGCACTGGTGGATTCAAGGGGTGTCAATCCCCTTGGGCCTCTTAAAAAAATTAATCGGATAAAAAGTTGGCTACTTTGTTTTAATTATAAATAAAACGCAGCTTTATAGCATCCGCTTGTAATATTTAAATTTGAATTTGCCGAATGCTTTTTCAACATCCTTCATTTCTTTTTAATTTCAATAGGCGCAAATTTGTCCTCACTCCCCAGCGTTGGTGGGGTTTTCGTCGCTCTTCGATGTCGATTCTGTGACCTGTCTAGTGTATACCAGTCGCCACTAGACAAAAGAATGAACTGCACCTGGTGCATAGTTATCGGCTCATTTTTAAATTTTGCTAATAATATAATGTGTTCATACTTTGTTTTAAATTGTACAACTAGTTAGTCAAAGTTTAAAATATCCAAAGCCTGCAAAATTTCAATTTCGTATGTAAAACAATGCATATTTTCCAGGGCCTGCTGCAAATGAGTTTTTAAAAAATCACTCTGTATCTACCTAGTACCATCCCGTAGTAGGCATTACCTACCTAAACTATTAGTTTAGCCTTACTGCTCAATCTACAAAAATTAGTTGACACCCCCTTAGAAAGTCTCTGGATCCGCCTATGTTTGTAGGGAGCATTAGCAATAATGATATTGGATTGTACCTTACAAATATTGGCGGTAGTGACGATGCTATTCGCACTTGCGTCTAGAGACAGGACGGTCACAAATGATCACCACGAGCACATGCGCAAATATTACAACTTACAGCTTCAGCGGTTTTAGGCTTCAGCTATTTAGTATCACCAGCGTGCACCAGTGTTAGCCGTCAGCTATCATTTATTTACTTATATTGTACGTTATACGGTATACATAACCTCTTAAACCTTAAACACTCCGGCACTTTATTATATATAAAGGCTTTCATTCTTTGGAAGAATATTGCCACTTCTTTCCGAAGCATGAATCCATTTATTAGGGTGGATTAGTCTCTTGTTTTTCCTTTATCTTTATCCCATTAAAGTTTCTTGTGGGTTTTTGCTTCTTCTCCTATTTTCCTCCATATTTTCCGATTTTTTGCTTTCTCTCTCCAGTCTCTTATTTCCATGTTTCTTAGGTCTCTTATTACTTCTTCATACCACCTATTTCTTGGTCTTCCCCTTGGTCTGTCTGCTTCGGGCTTCCATGTTGTTATTATTTTTATAGTTTTTGATTCATCTGCTCTCATTATGTGTCCAAACCATCTGATCCGTTGCGACTTCATTACTTTTACGATGTCTTCGCCTCCCATTATTTCCAGGATTTCATGGTTCATATAGTGTCTATATTCTTCATTTTCCAGTTTCTTCGCTCCCACTATTGCTCGTAATACCTTTTTTTCAAATATTCTCAGTTGTTCACATTCTTTATTAGTTGGGCACATTACTTCTGCTGCATATAACACTACTGGTCTAATTAGGCATTTGTATACTCGTATTTTAGTTTTTATACTTATTTTGTTGCTCTTTAATAAGTTGCGGTTTGCATAGAATGCTTTAAAGCCAAGTTGTATTCTTTCCTTTATTTCTTCGCTTCGGTCGTTATTATAGTTTATTTGCACACCCAGATAGCTAAAGGATCTTACTGTTTCAATAGTATATTTATCTATTTTTACTTCTTTAATATCTTCTTTCTTTCCTCTTTGGCATTTCATATACTTAGTTTTGCTTTCATTTACTACAAGTCCTATTTCACCTGATGCTTTTTCCAAAATTTTAAAGACTTCTGTTAATTTATTCCACGATCTTGATATAATGAGTATGGCATCAGCATAGGTTATTATTTGTGCTTCTTTATTTCTTATTGTTCCCTGTACATTTACTTTTCGTATTATCCCTTCTAATGCTATGTTGAACAAAGTTGCTGATAACGCATCTCCTTGTCGGACTCCCATATTGATACTGAATTCTTCAGTTTGCCCGTCTCTTGTTTTTACTATTGCTTTTGTGTTCTTCATTGTTAGTTGTATACATTGTCTTAGTTTTTCTGGCACCCCAATTCTTTTTATTATTTGTATAAGTTTTTGTCTTTTAATTTTGTCGAATGCTTGTTTATAGTCTACAAATAACAGGTGTAAGTCGATTTCATGTTCATAGCATTTTTCCATTATTTGGTGTACTACATGTAGTGCATCTATTGTCGATCGTCCTGGTCTGAATCCCATTTGATATTCACCGATTTCTTTTTCTGTGTGTATTGTAAGTCTTTTCTGGATTAAGGTTGTAAATATCATATACATTGTGTTTAATAGTGAGATACCCCTGTAATTTTTGCATTCTTCCAAATCACCCTTTTTTGGAATTGGTATGATTATTCCCATTTCCCATTCTGTTGGCATTTTCTCTTCTTTCCATATCTCTTTAATCAAGTTGTATAATCTTTTATGCAATTCATCCCCTCCATACTTCAACATTTCTCCATTTATTTGGTCGCTTCCAGGTTCTTTCCCATTTTTTATTTTTGTTATGATGTTTCTGATTTTCTCGTAGGTGGGTTCTGTTGTTATATTTTCATTTTCTTCTCCTTCTCTTTCTTCATTTATTTCCTGATGTTCATATTTTTCTTCTTCCTCTTCTGTTTCATATTGCAGTTTATAAAAGTGTTCTCTCCATATGACTCTCTTCTTTTTCTCATCATATTCTGCATTGCTGTGTTTGTCTTTTAGTCCCCTTGTTTTTACTGGATACTTTCTCTTTTGGTCTTTAATTTGTTGATAGAACTTTCTTGTGTTATTTTTATTTTTCTGTTCTAGCTCATCCATCATTTCATCCATCCAAACCTTCTTGCTTCGTCTGCAGATCTTCTGAGCTATTCTTTTATTTTCTTTGTATCTTTCTAGATCCTCTTCTTTTTCTGTTTTCAACCATTTTTTTCGTGCTTCGTTCTTTGTGTTTATTACTTTTTGACATTCGTCGTTGTACCATTGCTTTTTAGTCTTGCTTTCCTTGTATCCAATTGCTCTCTCTGTACCCGTTAGTATTATTTTTCTGATGTCTTCCCATTCTTCCTCTATATCCACTTTATGCTCTTTTCCTTTCATCTCTTTGTTAATTTCTTTCACGTATTTCATTCTTCCCGCCTTTGTATACAGTTTTTCGATATTCCACTTTTTATATATTTGCCTATCAATCTGGTTTTTATAGTCTCTTTTAATTTTTGCCACTATCATGTAGTGATCTGTATCTGCGTTTGCGCCTCTATATGACCTGACATCTTTAATTATCCTTCTGTGACTCTTGTTTATTAGTATGTGGTCTATTTGGTTACCTCTATTTGTTCCTGGTATCATCCATGTTTCCTTATGTATTCTTTTGTGTTTGAATTGAGTACTGCTAATTGTCATATTTGTTGCTATAGCAAAATTACATATTCTATTTCCATTGTCATTTGTCTTTTCGTGTAGTGTTTGTTTTCCTGCAACTTCCCTTACATAGTTTTCCTTTCCAATTTTTGCATTTAGATCTCCTAGTAAAAGCAACGTATCCTGTTTTGGTACCTTCTCATATATCTGTTCCAATTCATCATAGAATTTATCTTTTACCTCCTGACTATCGACTTCTGTAGGTGCATATACGCAGATAATTGACATATTTACAGGTTTCATTTCAATTCTTAAGTAGCATATTCTACCATTTTGATAGGTTTAAAACTTACTATTTTTATTCTTCTGTCCACTATAAATCCTGTTCCATTACTGCCCTGTTTTTTTCACCTGAGTATAATATTGTGAAGTCCTTTTTGGTAATTTCACCTTGCCCTTTCCATCTTAGTTCCTGAATAGCTGCGATATCTATTTTATATTTTTGTATTTCTTTAACTATTTCCATCATTTTTCCTGGTAATAACATTGTTTTTATATTCCAGCTTGCAACCTTTAATGTTTTTTTGTTTTTATTTTTCGTTTTGCGCTTATTCCTATTCGTTTCCTTATCCATTGCTTTATTCGTCATCATTTTCGGCCATTCTTGTTTCATTTCTGGTTTTTTGGATTTTGCACTGGCTCCTTTGCATTTTGATGCTGGAGTCTTTTTTCTTTCTTGTCCCATTTATACACTTGATTGTCTATTATTAGTTTTTGGTAACCAATAATTATTTTGCTTCCTGTTTGTTTTTCTTCTTTGGCCGTTTGTATAATTTTTGCTTGTATTTCCCTTTCGTTTTTGGTTAAGTCATTTTCTATGTAGATTTTTTTCCCTTTCAGCTTCTTTTTGTTTATCATTATATCCGTTTTTTGCTTGAATGACTGAATTGTTGCAATGGCGATTTGTTTTCCTGGTATTTGTCCTATTTTGTGTGCTTCTGTAATTTTTACTTGTACGCCTATTTCTTTGCTTAAGAAATCTTCAATCTCGTCTTTTGCTTGCTCTTCGTTAATTGCCAGCCCTTTTATTACAATATTGTTTTTTGTTTTCATCTGGTCCTGCTTTTCTGATAATTCTTCAATTTTTTCGACTTTGTCGATTAGTTGTCGTTTTTCTTCTTCCCATTCTTTTTCCTTCCTTTTTAATTTTTGTATTTCTTCTTTTAATTGTTTAAATTCTTCTTTGTTTTCTTGGAACTTATTATTCATTTCTCTTCTCATTTCCCTAATCTCGTTTAATATTAGGTTTTCACTGCTTTTATTCGATTTAACTGGAGATCTTGTCGTTCTTTTGCTTCGTCCGAAAGTTAGTTCTTCATCCGCTTCATCATATTCCCTTCTTCTTTTGGATGCATCATCTGTTGATTCTCCTTCACTCGTCATATTGGGTTCAGGCCTGTTTCTTCTTTCCGGTTTCACTCTCTTGAATCTTTTATAATTCGCGGGATTTTGATGTCTTTTCACTCGTGTGTAAAATTTAAATTTCGCAGGAGTTATGATGGTTTTTCACTAGTGTGAAATATTTAAATTTCACAGGAGTTGTGATGTCTTTTCACTAGTGTGTAATATTTAAATTTCGCGATCGCTTTTGAATGTTGGCTATTCGTATATTCCACCTGCTGCGTATTATCTTTATCGCGATTAGCTGCTTACCACCTTTTTAATTGCTATGCTTGCAGTCTAAATATATCCTCCATACGGGCCTGTGTATATATCGCCACCTGCTGTTGACCGCGAAAAGAGCGTGACCCCGGTCCACGGCCTCCTGGATTAGTGCGAGACTGACGTCTCTACGCGGCCCGCCACATTTGCATAATTTTTGTGATTCTGAGGCCAACCAAGGTTGGTAAAACACGCTTTCAGTTTTACCAACCTTGAGGCCAACGTACTTTGGCGCCATCTGTTGGGTTTTTGATAAATTATCTGTAACGTAGGCGGGACTTTCTAGATTAATATTAATCCAGGAGGCCGTGGACGTATGCAACCAAGGGCACAAGCGCAACGTACTGTAGCGCCTCTACAAACTATAAAAATCTGGTGTGATACACGCACACAACTTCCTTTTACAGTGATCTTATAATTAGTCAAAAATTTGATTTAAAATGTTTAAGCATTTGTAAAAAAATTTCAAAAATTACAAATTCTGCAAAAACGGTACAAAATAGAGCGTTAGTTGAAGAGACAAATTTTCTCTAGAATTTTAAGCTGAATTCAAAAATGTAATAATATACCGGGTGTTCTATTTAAAATAAGAGTTAATAAAAAAAATAGACAAAAAACAAAAGAAACCCATTTTAGAAGTATTCAACTGGAAAATCACCTATCTCACATCAATACACATTCAAAATGTAATAAAAATGTAAAGTTTAAAAAAAATCGTTAGAGCCGTTTTTGAAAAAATCAAAAAAACTGAAAAATCACAAGAGTAAACACCTACTTCCGGTTATGCGATTCTTTTCAAAAGCTTGCTGTCTCATATACATAGTACATAAAACTTATATATGAAGTTTCAACGCCATACCGCTTTTCGTTTTTGAGATATTCTGTTCACAGACAGACAGACACACAGACAGACAGACAGACACACAGACCAATGAAAAAAAATATGTTTTTTGAGATCAGGGGACTCTAAAACGTGAAGATCTGTTGAAAACTCAATTTCGAATTTTTGGGGTGAATCCAATACTTCCTTTATTGTAAAAGGAAGTAAAAAACGCCTTGAACTAAAAATGCGGCGGGCCGCGTAGAGACGTCAGTCTCGCACTAATCCAGGAGGCCGTGCCCCGGTCGACCCGTCGATGGCCTCGCTCTTATCAGTGCAGCGGTTGGTTCTTGTTTATTTCGCTGTAGTTACTTATTCGCTATTCCTACCTTACTTGTTGATTATTATTGGTTGGTTACTGCTTTCCTTACTTGTATTTATGCACTTTCACAGATTATTACGCACTACTTCTTACTAATTCCTAAATTATTTACCGCACTTAGCTCACAGCTGTCACCACCAGGGTTGCACTTTATTAATTAATTATATAATTTAAAATCAGTTATGGAAAATAAAGAATGTTATAAGTGTAAGAAGTGTGGGAATAGTTACAGTAAAAATCTGGTGTGATACACTCACACAACTTCCTTTTACAGTGTTCTTATAATTAGTCAAAAATTTCATTTTTAATTTTTAGCCATTTGTCAAAAATTTTCAAAAATTACAAATACTACAAAAACGGTACAAAATAGAGTGTTAGTTGAAGAGACAAATTTTCTCTAGAATTTTAAGGTGAATTCAAAAATGTAATAATATACCGGGTGTTTTATTTAAAATGGGAGTTAATAAAAAAAATAGCAAAAAAAACAAAAGAAACCCACTTTAGAAGTATTCAACTGGAAAATCACCTACTTCACATCAATACACATTAAAAATGTAGTAAAAATGTAAAGTTTAAAAAAAATCGTTAGAGCCGTTTTTGAAAAAATCGAAAAAAACTGAAAAATCACAAGAGTAAACACCTACTTCCGGTTATGCGATTTTCTTCAAAAGCTTGCTGTCTCATCTACATAGTACACAAAACTTATATATGAAGTTTCAATGCCATACCTCTTTTCGTTTTTGAGATATTCTGTTCACAGACAGACACACACACACACACACACACAGACACACACACAGACAGACCAATGAAAAAAAATATGTTTTTTGGGATCAGGGGACTCTAAAACGTGAAGATCCGTTGAAAACTCAATTTCGAATTTTTGGGGTGAATCCAATACTTCCTTTATAGTAAAAGGAAGTAACAAGTCGAACTTGAGAAGACACGTGAAAAGTTTTCATGAAGGAAACTTGAATGAAATTGCTCTCGTTAATTACAAGAATAGTTCGAACTTTAAATTTCATTGCGAAATATGCGACAAAAACTTCAATCATAAAAAACATTTAAGATTTCACCTCAAAGCACATAATAGTTGTGATAATGTCGATGATAGAATTGTTAATAACTGTAATAAGAAGAAAAAATGCCCAATGTGTATGTGTGACGTTGAAACAAGAAACATATATCAACATTTTTAAACGGCTTATTGCGAGACGCCTAAAGTCGGGGTAACTGGCAATCCTTTTAATTGAAACACACTCGGACACGAAGACCAAAGCTACTGAGATTAATAAGAACACTTAAGTAGATACAAATACTTGCATTTATTTTTCTGCCGTTTGCGGAAACCTTAAGTTTACGTATTTACATATTCTTATTAACTAACTTAATTCTAAGTCCATTCTGACCAAGAAAGCTCGGTGGGCGTTTACAAAGTTCCCAATAACCTATCAGAGCTGGTCTAAATTTTGGACATTTGGCATTACATGCGGACGTGACCGTTCATAATAGTTCTATGAATTTTTACAAGCTTGAGGATTTCCCACAGTGAAATGTGGCCTGTTCGGACCCTTAGTAAATTACCGCTATAAAGATTTAAATTTCTACTAAAAGCATTTGGTCCCAGCTGCAAATAGTTTTTATGATCGAGTTGCAACCGTTGCTTCTTCTAATCACGTACCGGTCATATACATCACTCAATATTTCGGTTTATGAAGTAAACGCTGCATAAACTTACTCAAATCTTATTCGTGAGATTGGAATATCTCCAGCTTCCCAAGCGAAAGGCACGTTTCTGAACATCCGCTTGTTGTAATTTAAATATGACATTTTCCTACGAATTTTACCTTAAAATATTATACAGATTGCTTACAGCTAACTAAAGTACAGTATATTCCTACATAGTTCATTAAATTAAAGAACGCAAATCGTAACAGTTGCCCCCGGATTAAGATAGTCTTTGGGGTTTAAATCTATCGATTTTTACACCACAAGACGTTCTTCTTTCGCACTTAAGCAATACCAGTCATAAATCTCAGAACTCTATGGTCTCATTATGCTTACCCTAATTTAACTAACCTACGTGAATTAACATCAGTTATCTGGTGTAATTGTCAGTACTACTTTGGTTCTCGGTGACTTAACTAAACAAAATACCTAGATAAGGAATCCACGTTTCCGCATTTCTTTCCCGGTTTATAGAGAACAGTGAAATTTAACATTTGTAAAATTAATGACCACCGCAGTAATCTGCCATTCTTATTGCTCATCTGCCGTAACTAGGTCAAAGGACAGTGATCCGTTTCTACGGTAAAATGGCTCAGAAACAAATAAGGCTTTAATTTTCCGACTGCCCAGACTAAAGCTGCACATTCGAGTTCACTTGCGCTATAAGCTTGCTCCCTATCCGTGAGTTTTTTGCTCAGATACAGCACCGGATGCTCTTCTTGATTAGCATCTCGTTGCGATAAAGTCACCCCCATTCCTCGCTTCGAACAATCGGTTTGTACTATAAATTCGCGGGAATAATCTGGAGCTCTCAACACCTTACCGCTCATTAATTCGTCCTTCAATCTTTGGAATGCAACTTCTTTCTGATCATCCCATTCTACTCTTGTTTTCGCATTTTTCCGTAATGCGTCTGTAAGTGGACTAGCTATGTCTGCATAGTTCGGGACGTAATGATTATAATACCCAGTGATCCCGAGAAATGATCGAATATCCCGTTTGGTTTGGGGACGTTGAAACTCCTGTATGGCCGCTATCTTTACCTCCGACGGTTGTCTAAATCCCTGACCTATTTTATGTCCCAGATATATCACCTCGGCTTTTCCCCACTCACACTTCTTAGCCTTTATCGTTAGGCCTGCTTGATGCATTGCCTTGAATACCGCATGTAGATGTTCTAAATGCTCCTCCCAAGTCATCGAATGTACCGCCACATCGTCCAAAAATGGTTCTGCGAAATCGTCCATTCCCTCCAATATGGTGTCCATTAGCCGCTGAAACGAAAATGGAGCAGATTGCAGCCCGAACGCTAACGTCACTGGTTCGAAAACTCCACGATGCGTTATGAAAGCAGCATATTTACTTGCTCTTTCAGTCATCCCTATTTGCCAGTAGGCTCTTACTACATCGATTAAACTCAGGTATCTGGCCTTGCTGCATTTTTCCACACATGCTTCTATATTAGGAACAGGATGTTGCTGTGGCACCGTAATAGCATTTAACGCTCTGTAGTCGATTACAGGCCTTGGATCCTTCCCTTCAGCCTCCACAATCATCATCGGCGATGAATACTCGCTGTTACTGGGCCTAATTACTCCCAATTCTAACATTTTATCGATTTCTTTGTCGATAATCTCGCGTACCCTCTGTGAGTGTGAATACGCTCGAGTTCGTATAATTTTTTCCTCCTTGAGAGCAATATCATGTTCCACTAAGTTGGTTCTTCCGGGTCGATTTGAAAATAACCCTGGAAATTCTTGGATTAATTCCTCCAAGCTTTTCATTTGGGTTTCCGTGAGTTTTCCTACCCATTTGGCTTGTTTCAACACTTCCGAAGCACTTAAGATTTCGGTGTCTTCTATTTCCAGTTCTGGAAGATCGAGTTCTGCTCCTTCTTCCCCAGGTTGTGTGATTACTATCGCAATGACTTCTGCCTTTTCAAAATAAGGTTTCAACAAATTGACGTGGACAAGAGTTTGTTTACGTTTTCCCGATATTTCTTTAATTATATAATTAGTATCCGAAATTTTCTCCACAATTTCTTTGGGTCCAGTCCATTGCATCTGCAATTTGTTGGTCCTGGCTTGCTGATATAACATAACCTTCTCGCCAACCTCGTAACATGAAGCCTTCGCCTTCAGATCATAATAACCTTTTGATTTGGTTTGCGCTTCCAAAGTCGCCGTTTTCGCGATTTCCTGCATTTGCCTTAGCCTATCGAGTAACTTTAATATGTACACTACTACCGGTTCGTTGGTTTCCTTTCCAACCCACAACTCCTTGATCATGTTTAATGGAGATCTAATCTGACGTCCATAAACCAATTCTGCGGGACTAAATCCGTGTGCCGCGTGCGGTGCACATCTTAAAGCGAAAAGCGCTTGATCGATATATTCATCCCACTCATTTCCGTTTTCGTAACACAATGCTCTTAGGATTCGCTTGTATACGCCGTGGAATCGTTCTACTGCATTTGATTGCGGATGATATGCTGAACTGTGTATGATTTTTATACCACATCGGTCAAGAAATTCGGTCGTTAGATTGCTGGTAAATACAGTGCCCAAATCCATCTGGATTTCGGATGGAAATCCTACTCGTGAAAATATATTTAATAACCCCTTTACCACCGATTCAGAATCTGCTACTTTCAATGGGATCGCGTCAGGAAATTTTGTAGCACTACAAATTAGCGTTAGTAGATATCTGTTTCCCTTCTCGGTTTTCGCTAAAGGTCCTACAATATCCACATTTACTCGCTTATACGGTTCGGTGATTACTGGCACTCTACACATTGGAGCTTTTTTTCTATCAGTGGACTTCCCTACGCGCATGCAAACGTCACAGCACTTGATTTTGTTTTTCACGTCTCGTCCCATCTGATTCCACCAATAATTCTGCTTGATCCTGTCAATGGTTTTGTTACAACCCAAGTGTCCCATCCACATGTTATCATGTGCGATATCTAGCAACTTGCTTTGTAATTTTTCTGGCACCATCACTTGCTCAAAGCTCCGACCCAATTTGTCAGTAATTCTCCTGTGCAGTATTCCATAAGCAATGTAGAATTTTGCTCCATTGTTCTCCTTCTTTGATTTAGCCATCTCAAAATACTCCTTTAATTTTGGGTCTTCTAATTGCAGCATTCTTAAGGTTGTCGGTGTAAGTTTTGTTATATCCGAGTAGTCGATATCCGATTTAGGTATTGAAAATTGTTCGTCATCTTCCAGGCTCGGTGATTTATACCCAATCTCCTTTTCCGCTTCTTCTCCCTGTTCGTCGGAATCTTTTCCGTCTTCTGAACTCTTTACTTCGGCATTCGTTTCTTTATTTTTATCGTGAACCTTTTCCTTTTCCATTATAGCCTTCGCCTGCGCTCTCGTTAATGCGAGCACTTGTTGAATTACCACATCCTTTTCCTTCGGCAGCATCTCCCACGTTCTATTCGATAGCAGATACGTATAATCTCGAGGCAAACGATTCGCTACAGCTGCTTCAGTTTCCACCTGAATTTCTGGCAAATTTAATTTTACCTTCGCAACTGGTAACGCCACACATTCTTCATTCAGGAGTCCTTGCACATATACATATTTCCCTGTATAATCGGCTCCTTTGATTAAATTTGTGTGCACGATATCATAGCTGGCTCCGCTATCTCGTAGTAATTTTGCTTCCACTCGATTTACTTTCGCTATTATGGTATAAGGTTCTAGCAGACCTTCCTCGTTCTTGCTCTGGCCTATCGTTGCTAAAACGACTTGTGTTTTGGGACATTCCGGTGAACCTTTATAGTGACCTACTGCACCACATCCAAAGCACTTCCCCGGCCTTCGTCTGTCGAAACTGCGTTTGTCCAAGTTTTCCTTGACAACACTTTCCGTTTGCACCTGACTTTTCCCTAAGTCATTTTTCAAGTTCGACGTCGTTGGCTTACTTTCGAACTTATTTTTCGATGTCTTGAAGTTTCCATTATATTGCCGTTCTGTACCTGGTCCTCTTTTGGTGACGTATGTGTCTGCATGCTCTGCAGCTTCCTCCATCGTCTTGGACTTGTTTCGGTCCTCCACCCAGAATTTCATCTCTCCTGGCAACGAACTATACAATTTCTCCAAGCACATCAGTTGAGTTAGCTTGTCGAAGTTTCCTTCCGCTTCTTCGCTCTTGATCCATTCCTGGAAATTGGTTTTTAGTTGGTATGCAAATTCCGCATAACTCTGGTCAGTTTTCCGTTTCCCGTACCGAAATTTCGTTCTAAAAACTTCTGCTGTTAGCTGATATTTCTTGAGCAGACTAGCCCTGACTTTGTCGTAATCTTTGCTGTCCTCTTCTGTTAATCGAGCCACGACCTCATTCGCTGTTGGTGACAACACACTCGTCAATCGAATTGGCCACGATTCCTTGGAGAAGTTCAATTGCACACAAACCCGCTCGAAATTCGTTAAATACAATCCCATGTCACCGTCATCCTTGAAAGGTTGCAATTGTTTTGTCATATTCAAGGACATATTCCTAATTGCATTGACATCATGTACATTTTCATTTGTCGTTTGAGCTTGGGCCTGAGCAATTTTCACTTGAGCATCTAATCTAGCTACCTCCAATCTTTCTTCTCGCTCCCTTTCAGCTAATTCTAACCTTTCTCTCCTTTCAGCTAATTCTAACCTTTCTCTTCGTTCCCTTTCAGCTAATTCTTCCCACTTGTCCTTCCGAGGGTTTTCCTCCCAGGCACCTAATTCTACTTTAATGTCCTCTACCGAATGTTGAGCCTTAATCAATTCTTCTATGATCTCTGCCTTTTTCTTTTTCTCCGGTAATTCCAACAGATTAGCAACGTATTTTAATTCGCTCACCGAAAAAATACTGTATTCGGAAACCATTGTTTGTTTTTAAATGAAACACTTGATAAAAATTTAAATTCTGGAAACCAGGAATTTTGCGTAACCCGTAAATTACCTATCGCTGCTGTAAAAACTTAACTAGTTCACAACCCGTCGAAAATTTACTATTACTGACAACTACGAGCAATACCTGATCCTATTATTTCAAAAAAATATATACACAACCTTACTAAATCGCATAATAAGACCATATAATTCCGAAACAAACAACAAGTATTACTTACCCACAACTGCAATTTTCTGCTTTCCCCGCTGTGCTGTCGTCTTATTCCCACAGATCTGGACGCGCCGCCTCCCTGTTCTGAAGCCGCTTTCCTGACTTTTTTTCTGGAGTTTCCGCCGTCACTCACTTCGACACATTTACTGGCTTTTACTGCACTACACTGGTTTTTCTTCGTTGTCAGTTTTACCTGACGTTGTTCCCAGAATGCTGCCTCGCCGCCCCTTCGAATGACCGCCCTCCTGTTGTCTGGCCACCTCCACGGATTCCTTGCGCCGTTCCCGGATTGACTGCTCCCGTTGGACCACGGAATTTCCTGCATTCACTCCTCGACGTTCCTGGATTTTATCTACGCCGCCCCTTCGAATGACTGCCCTCCTGTTGTCTGGCCGCCTCCACGGATTCCTTGCCGTCACCTCCTCGACGCTCGCTGGTTTTCCAACGTTGCCACTTTTACGTGACGCCGTCCCCAGTCCTCTACGCCGTTCCTTCGAATGACCGCTTCCGTTGTACCGCCTCAGTTTATTAGATGCTTTTTCCCGTCCTGTTCACGTGCTTCCCCTTGTATATTTCAACGCTTGCACTTGGACCGACTTCGAAACAAAAGAAATCTTCTGTCGTGCGATTTAAATAAGTTATAAATTACACCGCTTGATCACCACTATTGCGAGACGCCTAAAGTCGGGGTAACTGGCAATCCTTTTAATTGAAACACACTCGGACACGAAGACCAAAGCTACTGAGATTAATAAGAACACTTAAGTAGATACAAATACTTGCATTTATTTTTCTGCCGTTTGCAGAAACCTTAAGTTTACGTATTTACATATTCTTATTAACTAACTTAATTCTAAGTCCATTCTGACCAAGAAAGCTCGGTGGGCGTTTACAAAGTTCCCAATAACCTATCAGAGCTGGTCTAAATTTTGGACATTTGGCATTACATGCGGACGTGACCGTTCATAATAGTTCTATGAATTTTTACAAGCTTGAGGATTTCCCACAGTGAAATGTGGCCTGTTCGGACCCTTAGTAAATTACCGCTATAAAGATTTAAATTTCTACTAAAAGCATTTGGTCCCAGCTGCAAATAGTTTTTATGATCGAGTTGCAACCGTTGCTTCTTCTAATCACGTACCGGTCATATACATCACTCAATATTTCGGTTTATGAAGTAAACGCTGCATAAACTTACTCAAATCTTATTCGTGAGATTGGAATATCTCCAGCTTCCCAAGCGAAAGGCACGTTTCTGAACATCCGCTTGTTGTAATTTAAATATGACATTTTCCTACGAATTTTACCTTAAAATATTATACAGATTGCTTACAGCTAACTAAAGTACAGTATATTCCTACATAGTTCATTAAATTAAAGAACGCAAATCGTAACAGGCTCATGATATTTCGGTTAAAATTGAACTACAAACATTTGTATCGTTTGACGAATTTAAAGTATGGAAAAATGGAATTGAGAAAAACACCAATTCAAAATTCGTGAAAAATTTAGGAGGCAGAAAAAATAACGTCATTTATAATTGCCATCGTTCCGGATTTTTTGTTTCTAAAGGGCAAGGCCAACGTCATCTTAAACTATTGGGAAGCAACAAAATTAATGCTTTTTGCCCAGCTCATATTAAACTAAATGTGGATAAAAAAGGTAATCATAAAGTTGAATACCTTATGACACATATTGGGCATCAGAACGATCTAGGCCATCTTACATCTAAGTGTTAGCGAAAAAAATTGCGTCCAAAGTTCCATTCAGTGCTATTCTTGATGAAGTAGCTGATTCCATTCCTGATTCAGATCCTAAAAGGTTACATCTGCTAACCAGAAAAGATCTTCACAATATTGAGAGATGTTTTAATTTATCGTCTGTTGCTGTTAAGCACTCAAATGATGCCATAAGTGTTGAAGCATGGGTGATGGAAATGAAACAAAAAAGTGACTGTGTAATGTTTTATAAACCTCAAGGCGTCACAGAAGAAGAGTCTGGATTAAAAAGTGAAGACTTTGTTTTAATGATAATGACATCAGCACAATGCGAGTTTCTTACCAAATATGGAACTGATTGTGTATGTTTAGACTCTACGCATGGTTTGAATAGCTACGACTTTGAACTCAGCACTCTACTGGTACTAGATGAACTACGTGAGGGGTTTCCATGTGCATTTTTAATATCCAACAGAACTGACAAACAAATTTTAAAAATGTTTTTTTCAAAAATTAAAAGTATTTCTGGAGAAATAAAACCGAAAGTTTTTATGTCTGATTTGGCAGACAATTTCTTCAACGCTTGGAAGGAAGAAATGGGAACACCGGAAAAAAGGTAGGCATCGAATCTTTAGCATTTTCTCGTATAAGATTGGCGGTTTTTTTCAGGCTATTTTGCACATGGAATGTTGAAAGAGCATGGAGAAAAAATTTATCTAAAATTAAGTCTCATGAGAAACAGGTAATGGTGTAATCCCATATTTATACATAACCCATATTTTACATTTAAACTATTGCAGGCCGAGATATATCAGAAACTCAGAGCATTGCTTGAAGAACGAGATACATTAGCTTTTGAAAGGATGATTGCAAATTTCTGCAACACGTTTGATTCAGAATCAATAGAATTTCTTAATTATTTCAAACAATATTACTTGGAAAACCGATGTTGCTGGGCCTACTGCTACAGATTACACTCGGGATTGAATACAAATATGCATCTCGAGAGGATGCATGGTACATTAAAATACATTTATCTAAATGGGTAAAAAGTTAAAAGATTGGATAAGGCTATTATGGCCATTATGAAATTTGTTCGAGATAAGCTTATTAACAGACTAATTGCTACACATAGAGGTAAACTTTGTAATAAAAGTCAAGAAATACGCAATCGTCATAAAAATATGGAATCATTGAATATTAATTTAGTTATTAAAACTAGTCATGGTTGGGAAGTAGCTTCCGAAAGAACTAACGAAATATATTTCGTTCAAGAATCAGACCAGGAATGCACTTGCAATTTAGTATGTTCCAAATGTGCAATTTGTATTCATAAGTATTCGTGTTCATGTTTAGATTCCGCTATAAAATTTAACATGTGCAAACATGCACATTTAATTGCGAAACATAGAAAAGAAACAGGAGGTCTTTCTCTAGAAGCAAGTACATCAGTTGTTGAAGGTATGATGTTCTTTATATGTAATTATATCACAGAATACTTTAAAATTTGTTATAACTATTTTCTTAAAATGCCTGATTAATTAAATAAAGTTGAATTATTTTAGTATTTAGATTCAGTACCGTTTCTAGGAACTGATTCATGAAAAGAAGTCAAAATAAAACTGTATTTTTAAGTTTCTATTGATCTTGCTTTCGCTTTAGTTGTACATTTTAAAAAATATGAATTTGGATATCTGTTACAGATCAAAATAAAGAATATGAAAATGGAGACGACGATTCCCTGCATATTCACTGTACTTCAAAGGAAGATGAAACGCAGATTCTTCTTGCTGAATTGAGTAAAAATAATCAAAAATCTCAAAGCTCGTTGCAGTTGGAAAAGGAAAAGATGATGGAAAATCTCCGAAAACAATTAGATAAGATAAATTCACCGTCCAAGCTACGTATTGTTAAAAAGATCATGGCCCCCTTATCTCCCACCCTCAATGCTGCTATGGACAACACTAATAATAACAAGAACTTCCCAGAAGCAAATATAAAGTTCACTCACAATGCTAAAATTCCAGCACAACGAAGACTTTGGTCCACGAAAAAGAAGACGCAAAAAAGAACTACTTTATTTAAAAAACCAGAAACTGTGACTTCCACTACAATTCAACTTTGAATACCGCTTGTTCAATAAATACAAAATAAATATTCCAATAAATTACTTCTAGAAGTTTCTATATGTACCTATCTATTAATTACTAGATACTAAAGATAACGCATGATTAATGGTGATTATTGTACTATACACTAAGGTGTATCTTTCATGAAGCTGACAATCGATTTTGTATGCATTCAGTTCTTAGCTTAGCTAATAGTATATTATGATACGAGTTTTGTAAGAAGCATTTTGTAGCACGCACGGGTTTAGGTTACGACGAACTTTTTGATACAACGAAAATCTTAGCGTTACAATTTTATTAACACCAATTACGTAGTAAGATGTAGTTAGTAATACTACTGATTTTTAGTTTTCTAATTGTTTTATGGTGTTTCCGCTCAAGACTTCTATTTTCGCTGCATTACTTTTGTCCGTTAGTGACGCAAGCGCTTGCTGATGATCATTTGTGACCGTTCTGTCCGTAGACGTAAGTGCTATTCGTTACCAATTATTAAAAAACCACTGGACGCCAGATAAAAATTTCTCGCCCCCCACCCCCTAAAAGAAATCCTAAATTCGCCCCTGTGCGGGAAATGACTATCGCCTCAGCTTCGCACCTGGTTCATACTTCAATTCACTAGGGGAGCGTGACGTGGCAGCCTTTTAAACTGAAAAGGGTGGGAGAAATCACTTTTCTTAGGTCAAAAAAGTTGTTCCGGTTTTTTTGACCGCCACTGTATCACACAAATTTGAATTTAAATTGCGGGCTAATTTCCGCGTAGTGTAGCGACAAAATTACAGTGATCTATAAAGTTTGGTATTTTGTTTTGTCCTAAGTCTTGTCAGTAACGCCAGGTGTCGCGCAAGTTCCTGCCCTACTTCTGAGTAAGGGAGTGAGGTATCTATTTCCTTTCTTGTCTGTGAAATCACTTTCCAAACAGATTTAAAAGGCTCATGTTATGTTAATTGGAGGAACTAAAGAAGGCTAAATATTATTTAATTGTAACTTTTAAAATCGAGGTAAGCCTTATATGATGAACATATTTTGTATTTAACTGGAATAGAAAACAAAATTGAGCCGAAATTCAATCAGATTTTCATTATACTTGATTGTGAATAAACTAAGGTTATGTTATGTGAATGTGATTTTGTAAGATTTTTTATTTAATACAGGGTGGGCAGGAGGTAAGTGCCCTACCTCAGGAGTGTAACTACACATAAATGTGTGATTATATAAAAAACGCAAAAGTTATAATCCGATTTCATTTATTTTCAAATTACAGTGTCAAGGTGAAATTTAAAAATGTTTTTCGTTCCCATGTAACTGGCACCTTCAGATGTTATGTACAAATTGGGAAGTGCTCCACTACCACACAGTGTGAAGGTTTTTATAAATACTTCTGTATTAGAAATTCTACCGTATGGAAACTGTTGACAAGATTCTTTAACCTCTTATATCTAGCATTCCCATTGCAAAAATCATACCAAACACTATATTTGCATATTCAGTATATGAGTATATAGGGCATTCAGTAAACACAAAAACATTTCAAGTTTTTTGAAGTTGGCATGTGCATATAATTTTTGTACTAGGGATTCTCTATTTTGTTTTGAAAAGGTTTCCACACCTGTGTACAGGCAGATTTGAATTAAAAAATCTGGTGTGATACACTCACACAACTTCCTTTTACAGTGATCTTATAATTAGTCAAAAATTTCATTTTTAATTTTTAAAAATTTGTCAAAAATTTTCAAAAATTACAAATTCTACAAAAACGGTACAAAATAGAGCGTTAGTTGAAGAGACAAATTTTCTCTAGAATTTTAAGGTGAATTCGAAAATGTAATAATATACCGGGTGTTTTATTTAAAATAGGAGTTAATAAAAAAAATAGAAAAAAAAACAAAAGAAACCCAGTTTAGAAGTATTCAACTGGAAAATCACATATCTCACATCAATACATATTAAAAATTTAATCAAAATATAAAGTTTAAAAAAAATCGTTAGAGCCGTTTTTGAAAAAATCGAAAAAAACCGAAAAATCACAAGAGTAAACAGCTACTTCCGGTTATGCGATTTTCTTCAAAAGCTTGCTGTCTCATCTACATAGTACACAAAACTTATATATGAAGTTTCAACGCCATACCTCTTGTCGTTTTTGAGATATTCTGTTCACAGACAGACAGACACACACACACACAGGCACACACACACACAGACAGACCAATGAAAAAAAATATGTTTTTTGGGATCAGGGGACTCTGAAACGTGAAGATCTGTTGAAAACTCAATTTCGAATTTTTGGGGTGAATCCAATACTTCCTTTATCGTAAAAGGAAGTAAAAATGACAATTACCTAATATTTCTGATTGTCAGTGTCAAAGTAGATATTTTTCTAGCAATTCTCACCTGAAGTTTAATAAAATGTAATAAAAATGCCTATTAGTAAACGCTACGTCAATTGTATCCAACACAGAACTTGTATAATATCTTAAAAGTTGTTATTTACAACATTTATGACAGATAGGAGGTAAATGTCATACCCTTAACCTATTTGTTTTAGTAAGTTTTTGTAGGTACATTCCTAGACAAAGATAAATTCTGGAAGTACAATCATGAAATTTTGGAAATCAAAGGCCACTTTGTGTTTTTATGTTTACTGAATAGACTGTGGCATTGTCAGAATAAAATATGCTACATTACCTGATTACACTCGAAACATCCAACATGCTGTAATTTGAAAACAAAAACCAGATTACAGATTTTGAGTTTTCTTAATAATAGTATAAACTTCAAAGTATGGTACTTTTCTCCAGATTCACCCCATATATCAAAAGTATAATGTAGTAGTTAATCAATAGTAAATTAGTTTTGCATTAGATCATGGTGATGTGCTTTGTGCCTGATTGCAAACACTACAGCGAAAAGCACGGCTGTAGATTTTTTGTCTTTCCAAAAAACCCACAAGAAAGGAAAAAAGGATAAAATTAATAAGGTAATGTACATTTTTGCAATTTTTGGGAATAAAAATACGATAAATTGTTTACATTAGACGAGAAGATAAAGATCCTTCACCACACTCACTAGTGTGTAGCTGTCACTTTATAAATCAGGACCGAATCAATGGACCTACAATTTTTGAACGGAATAAGGAAAAACTTTTCCAGTTTGAAAGTTTGAACACGGTTAAAGAGCACAAGTAAGTATATTTCTTTATGTGGAAGTGTCTACAATACTAAATTATGTATGTTATATTTCAAGACGCAGGAAAACAAAGCATGTTGAAACAATTGCAGTACATCCTAGTACGTCAAGTTCAGGAATGGAGTTTTGCAGTGCAGAAGTAAACATTAATATAGGTGAGGACACACCGAGCTCCCAATATTGCTGAAGCAATCTCGGTTGATCCTGCTTCTGATCCGATACCCATTATACAGGCCGAAGCACATAGCTCCACATCGCAGCAGCCTCATTTTACTGCCATGTTACAAGCAGAAGTTTTTCTTTTAAAACAAGAAAATAATGCACTCAAAGAAAATGTTGATAAAACAGCATATAAATTCTGTTTTAAGCAAATCGAAAACAATGATAATTTAATATCAATATATACAGGATTGCCAACAAAAGATATATTTTTAGCGCTGTATGCTTTAATGGAAAATTTTGAACTTAAATATTATTATAATTGGTCAGTGACAACTATACCAAAAATTGACCAGTTATTGTTGACACTGATGAAGCTCAGATTAAATCTGTTGTTTGAAGATTTAGCCTTTCGTTTTCAAGTTACCAAGAAAACTATATCCAATGTTGTAAAAACATGGTTATATGCACTACATGAAGTCCTGTTCAAGTGTTTCATGAGAAAGATACCGAGCAAAAGGAAAAATCAATTATGTATGCCAACTTGCTTCAACTCATTTACCAACTGCAGAATTGTTTTAGACTGCACTGAAATTGCCACTATTCAGGCCAAAAGTATGGAGAAGCAAAGGGCTACATATAGCACATATAAACATCGGAATACTTTGAAAGGTCTGGTAGGTGTTGCTCCTAATGGAGTGATTACATTTGTGAGCAGTTTATACCCAGGATCAAATTCGGACAAAAAAATTGTGCAGCATTGTGGTATTTTGTATAAACGTCAACCTGGAGATCTAGTCCTTGCAGACAAAGGATTTTTAATTAAAGATATTCTACCACAAGGTGTATCTTTAAATATTCCGCCATTTCTGACGACGGCACAGTTTACACCTGAGCAAGTACTAATGACGCGAACCATAGCAAGGGCTCGCATTCATGTTGAACGTGCTATACGTCGGATTAAGTGCTATAGCATTTTAAATCTAATACCGCAAAACTTGGTTCCTCATGCTTCAACTATTTATCAAGTATGTGCCTCTTTAACCAACTTACAGTTTCCCTTAATTAAAGAGGTTAAGGATTTGTACATTACCGAAGTATTACTTGTTTAAATAAATGTTTCTAACAAATTATAAACTTTTGTTTTTGTTATTTTACTGACTTGAATTTTTCAACAGAATGATTATAACAATGTAATATCTATGTATTTCAAACAAATGTAGGAAAATATACAAACATAAAATATGAGCATCAATAATCTAAACTATTAGTTATATATGGAATATATGTATTTACATAAAATTGCTTTAGTATATCTATATTATTTGAACTCCACTCAGTTTCCTTATATATTTCGTGAATTATGGTCTGCTGTGGTGACCATATAACCAGGTAGCATAGCTCTCTTCCTGTGAGATCTAAAAGCCCTTAAATTTGATGGTAATAGTCATGATTTTTATTCACTATTGTTTTCCCCTCTTCGTTCATCCATATTATGTATGATCTGTCTTTGTGTAGTTCTTCTAACAATATCTTTTCTCTCCATTTATATGGGCATTTGACTTCAATTATAGCATTCGTTGACACCAAGCCATCAGGGCTACCACCAAGAAACCCACAGGAATGTAACCATATACCTGAAGGTATAACTTCCTTCTTTGTTGTACTCGAAAATTCCTCGATGGCAGTTGTTTCATGAATCCTTCCCCATTGAATTGCTTTGGCCCCTTCTAGGCTGTAGGATTCTGAAATGTTATTTAGGGATTAGGCATACTGCTAATATTTTAATCCTTACTACTTACCAGTCAGTCTTTTAAACAGAGAAACTGGATATTTTCGTGAAGTTTTCTCTTGAACTCTCCTCACTGCACTTATTACAGGTCCAAAATTACTGGCAGTTACTCTATTTTTGCGACGAACAGTCAGCCAGTGGTGATTACTGGATTGCCCTACAGTACGCATTTGAATTTCCGCAATTTTTTCTGTAGACAGCTAAACTGTCCAACAAAAATTGCTCTTTATTAGCAGACTCCAAGTATGCGCTGGAAAAAATCATCTCCTCGATGTCTGGAGCAATCCTTGCTTCAGAGTTTGGATCGGGTTTCAAGAGCCAGCTAAATCCAACCGCTCCTCCGTACTCTTCAAGTGTATGGAGGAATTTAGCTGTTTCCTCTTCCGTTGGGTCTCTATTTATAGCAACGTGTGCTTTTGAACACGAATATGAAAGTATTAAGATCCAAAAGAAGTAGAGGGAAGCTGATTATCAAGAAATTAAAAAATGACGAAGGAGTAATTGTAACAGACAGAAAAGAAATTGTAAATACCGTTCAAAGTTTCTACCGTAAATTATATAACCAACAGGCACAAATGACGGATGAGTTACGGGAGACCCAGCATGCTAGGGGTACAATTACGAACATTGGATCTGAAGATCTACCAGAGATAGACACAGCAGAGTTAAGAACAGCGATAAAACAAATGAAGACATATAAAGCTCCAGGAGAAGATCGCATTACTAGCGAAATGCTCAAAGTGGGAGGAAGAACCCTTGAAAAGGCAATGCTTAAGCTGATGAATAGGTGTGTTGTCGACGGACACATACCCAAATCATGGCAAAATGCTGAAGTAATCTTGATATATAAGAAAGGTGACACCACAAATCTGGAAAACTACCGGCCCATCAGCTTATTATCGATCTGCTATAAACTCCTTACAAAGATACTGACTAACCGACTCACCACTAAGTTCGACTTCTATCAACCAATTAAGCAAGCAGGTTTCAGAAGAGGTTTTAGTACAACTGACCACATTTTTTCGATTATCATAAGGCGTTCGACTCTGTGGAAAGATGGGCAGTACTAGAAGGAATGGCAAGGGCACGGATTGACTCAAGATACATCACGCTTATCAAGCACATCTACGAAAACGCCTCACTTAAAGTAAAAATTAATGAAGATCTTGAGACCCATGAAATCCCAGTAGAGAGAGGAGTGAGACAAGGGGATACGATCTCTCCCAAATTGTTTACCCTCGCCCTCGAGGACGTATTCAAGACGCTACCCTGGCAGGATAAAGGTATCAACATCGACGGGACAAGACTAAATAATCTGCGATTCGCGGACGATATAGTTTTGATCAGTAACAGCGCACAAGAACTAAGAGACATGATAAAACAATTAGACGAAGCCTCTCAAACTATAGGCTTGACAATGAATGTAGAAAAAACAAAAATTATGAGTTCTGAAAATATAAATGTCACTCTGAGAAACCAGACCCTCGAAAATGTCCAAGAGTACAATTACCTAGGACATAATATCAAAAGGGGTAAAAATAACCAAACCGCTGAGCTCAATAGAAGAATCAGTCTCACATGGGCAGCTTTCGCAAAACTCAGTTATATTTTCAGAAACTCTGAAATACCAAACAACCTCAAACGAAAGGTATACAACACATGTATCCTTCCCGTGGCTACATACGGAATGGAAACAGCAACGTTAACAAAACACAGCGCAAACAGGTTGAGAATTTGTCAACGAGCAATGGAGAGAGCCATGCTCGGAATTAGCCTCAGAGATAGGATTCGGAATGAAGATATAAGAGCCAGGACGAGGGTCGAAGATGTTATCGAAAAAATTGCAAAACTAAAATGGCGCTGGGCCGGTCATATTGCCCGAGATAGTAATAAATGGACGAAAGCAATACTACAGTGGCGACCCCGAGAAACCAGAAGAAGTGTTGGACGACCTCAAACAAGATGGCGAGACGATCTAAAAGAAATAGCGGGGCGAAATTGGATGCTGAAGGCCCAAAACAGAGACACATGGAAGAAAATGGAGGAGGCTTATGTCCAGCAGTGGACCTTGAGAAGCTAGGAAGAAGAAGAAGAAGAAGAAGTGCTTTTGAAGAATACAATTCTTCGATTGTTTGTATTTCATCAGATTTTCGCTTAGGAGTATTCCACTGACATTGCATGTCAGGAACAGATACAATGTCTCTTGCAAATAAGCACAATGCAGCCATATGGTGACACAGAAATTGCCCCCTTGGGCAAGTACATGTAGCAGCCTGAATATTTCGTTCTGCATCCAGTGTAATCTAACATGAAAAACTGTAAAGATTTACCTGTATAATACAAATTTTGTTGAACTTACTACATCTAATGAATATATTCGATCACGCATGCTGGCTTGTACCTTCCCTCGAATAATTAGCATATCACCATCAAACGTCAAGTTCTGTACTCTGTTCGATTTCATTGCATTTTCGCCTCTGTCAATTAGGCCGAGTTCTTCTTTAAAAAAACCAGCGATTGTCCCGAAACTTAAAACGTGCCCTTGTTGAAGCATGATCCCTGCAATACGACATCAATTATCGAATTTGTAGGGCAGAAGAGTAAACTCTTTGCACTAACACAATTTTTTAAAAATTAAACAGTGTTGGCCTCCTCAAACCTGGGTTTAAAATCGTTTTTGCGTGACTATTGAGAACTAGAACTACCGCTGGTAGATACACTATTTAGTTTATTACTCACCTTATACAAATTAGCAATAACACAGGCACAACAGCTATTAAATTCTGACTCAAATTATAAAACATAAGTAAACCCCTGTGTTCAACTGTTTGTTTGGAAAGTGTTGCCTAACCTTCCTCAATAAACGTGGCGGCATGACGTCATCACTCCCTACCTGAATTTTTATTCCAAGGTCACCTATATATTTAACTTTCCCATCTAAACTTCTATAGTTATTTTCATGACAAGCGTCGAAAGTAGCAAATATCGAGCGAGTGTTGATTAGCCAAACGAGGGCGTAGCGAAGCGAAGCCCGAGTGGATCTAAAACACGAGCACAGATATTTGCACTTTCGGGCGAGTTATGAACACTATTTTTTAGACGACCACTCAAAGTAAATTCTATTTTTAAGAATTTTTTTTATTTCGTTTGCAAAATTTATCGTTATATTATTATTGGTACAATTATAAAAAATTAGAGCTTGTTGGGAGCAGAGCAACGAATAAAGCAAAAGCGTCTGAATTATTTGAATCACGGTCTGGTTAATTGTGTGACAAACGTCAAAGTGACGTTTGTCACACAATTAAGCAGGCCGTGATGTGAATAACTTTGTGCCGTTACGATATGACTAGCACGATATAGTATCGTGCTAGTGTATGAAATTGTCAACTTTCTATAGTAGGCTGCTGTCGCGATAATGTTACTTTCATACGTGGTCGTCTAAAAAAGTGTTTTTCTACTCCCGCATGTATATATTCTGTTTTCTTCACAATCTACAGAATGGATATGTAGGCAATTGTAGTTAACTGAACGTATATGATTTCATATCCACACAAGGGTGGATATGAAATACACCAATCACAAACCACGTTAGTCGTGTTTACCTAGGCAACTTTCATTAATTGTTTGTTTTGCAATGGGCACGCCCTGCTGTGCGCTGTTTGTGGCAAACGTGATTTTGTTGTAAGATATCTTATTATTTAGCGTTGAATAAATTTTCTTTTAATTTTCCATTCTTTTCCATTGATAGGTCGTAGAAAAAATACACTGTACAACTCGAGTGGAATGTCCATATCGCCCTCGGATAATCGAGCACTCCGCCTACGGCGTCGTGCTCAAACTTTATCCTCGTGCGATATGGACATCATATCCACTCTCGTTGTACAAACTACTATTTTCTACTCCCGCATGTATATATTCTGTTTTCTTCACAATCTACAGAATGGATATGTAGGCAATTGTAGTTAACTGAACGTATATGATTTCATATCCACACAAGGGTGGATATGAAATACACCAATCACAAACCACGTTAGTCGTGATTACCTAGGCAACTTTCATTAATTGTTTGTTTTGCAATGGGCACGCCCTGTTTGTGGCAAACGTGATTTTGTTGTAAGATATCTTATTAATTAGCGTTGAATAAATTTTCTTTTAATTTTCCATTCTTTTCCATTGATAGGTCGTAGAAAAAATACACTGTACAACTCGAGTGGAATGTTCATATCGCCCTCGGATAATTGAGCACTCCGCCTACGGCGTCGTGCTCAAACTTTATCCTCGTGCGATATGGACATCATGTCCACTCTCGTTGTACAAACTACTATTTCTTTATGATGGTAAAAGGGGTAACAGCATATATGTGGGTAAAAGGCTTGATGTTTTGTCAAATCAAAACAGGTGTAATTCTGTGATTCATTAATTGATCATATCTTTTTCGCCTCACATCTATTGAATGACCGGCTTCAACTCTCTGACAACGTTGACGTTCGACATCTCTGTTTAGTTTTAGTTACACTCATTCTTGTCTGTGGTTACACTCGAGTGTCAGTTGCAGCAAGATGCATTTGAAACTTAGGTTAAGTGTTGTGTGGGTTCGGGCGAACAGTTATTAAGTACCGTAAAGTGGGGTTACTTTGCTAACAGGAGGTAACTTTGCTCAAGAGGCAGGAAAGTTGGTAATACATAATTTTTTCAAAGTTGGTAGCAATTAGGACCCGAGAGTGAGCTTGAACTGGTTTCCACTCAGCCAGTCTACTGCGTAAAGTGGCGCGAGTTAGTTGCAGCATCTCCTGTAGGTTCCGAGACACATGTAAGTAAACGGCGGGATTTTATGATATTTTCATAACCTTGCAACTAAGGTCTGTGGAGTAACAATGATGAATTCTACGACATTGTGGTTGCTTTTCTCCAAGAGAGCAATCTTTTTTGTTGACTATGTAGTTTTTTCAGACAGGTTTAACAATATTGGCTTTTTTTATGAATTTTAATTCAAAACGATGTACATTTCACTTAAGATTTGGGGTTACTTTGCTCAAGCATTAAATTAAATGTTTATCAGGATTTAATTGCAATATAGACATATCTAATGCCACTTTTTCAGGAAAAAAATGGTAAGATGCTATAAGAGAGCTTTGGGTAGTCGCTGCTATCGCAACTATACAGATGAGCAGCTTCGTGCCGCAGTACGTGCCGTGAAATTTAGGGGCTTGTCCACTCACGCTGCAGCCGATGTCTTCGGGATCCCGCAAAGAACAATATACAACAAAGTTAAAAACTTACACCAACAGGACGTTGGGGGTCCAACGGCGTTAACCCTCGCCGAGGAGAGGCACTTTGTAGACTTGCTAATAGTGGTTGCGGAATATGGATCTCCCCTCACCCTTTTGGACCTTAGAGTCATCGTAAAGAACTATCTTAATGCTTCCGGCAAGACCGTCTCAAAATTTGATGATAACATGCCAGGAAAAGAGTGGTGCTTCTTGTTTCTAAAGCGCCATAGAAGACTGTTGTCGCAGAGATCATGCCAAAATATTAAGGTGTCTAGAGCAATGACCACAGAAGAAGCTATCGATGATTATATTCAACGATTAACCAGAAACCTGGAAGGTGTTCCTCGAGACAATATACTAAACTACGATGAAACCAATCTTACCGATGATCCCGGGCGATCAAAATGCATCTTCAAACGGGGAACCAAGTATCCCGAAAGGATCATGAATTACACAAAATCATCCATTTCAGTTATGTTCGCTGGAACAGCTGCGGGTGAGCTTTTTCCCCATTATGTAGTCTATAAGGCCGAAAGGTTGTATGACCAATGGTGCATTGGAGGACCCCCAAACACACGATATAATCGAACCAAATCCGGTTGGTTTGATGCTGCAACATTTTCCGACTGGTTTGAGAAAATGGTTATACCATGGGCGAAAAAGCTGGAGGGTCCAAAGGTTTTAATCGGCGACAATTTATCCAGTCATTTAAGTGTAGACATTTTACGACATTGCCAAAGACTGGGAATAAAATTCATATTCTTACCCCCCAATACTACCCACATCACACAACCACTTGACGTGGGATTCTTCCGCTCACTAAAAGGGAATTGGCGAGCTTTACTGACAGAATATAAAACTAAAAATCCTAAAGAGAGCGCTGTTAATAAGACTAGCTTTCCAGCTTTACTCAAAAGACTATTGGAAAGAATCGATCACAAAAACAAATCGATATTAAGAAATGCTTTCAAAGCAGCTGGAATCTATCCAGTGGATGGAACACAACTCACCAAGAAATTACCGAAAACAAAAGTCGAAAACCTTATGAACTCGACAGGAAGACAAATTGATGAAGCAGTCTTACACTATTTAGAACAGAAGAGAGGCAGTTTGTCTGGACCTTTGCAAAAGAAAAAGAAGAAAATGCTTCAAGTTCCTCCTGGAGAATCCATATCACATGAAGACTTGCTTGATACCAACGAGGCCGGCCTTAGCAATGTTAAACAGTCTCATTCAAAAAAGAAACGAACATCAGAAACACCAGAGCTTGACTCCCATGAAGAAGGTTTGCCAACACGACAACATGAAAGTGACGAAGACGAAGGAGATATTGTAGCTTATGAGGAAATTGGGGATGAGGAAGTTGCAAGTGACGATGAATATGATGAATCGCAGATGGAAAAATATGGAATTCCAGCTCCTTCAATAAGTGACGGTGATTTTATAGTGGTGCAGTTTGCTACTAAAAAGACCCTGAAGCACTTCATAGGGTTAGTGCTGGAAACAAAGCCTGACGTTTACGAAATCAAATTTCTAAGAAAGAGGAGATCAAACCTGTTTGTGTTTCCCGATGTTGAGGACATATCTGCCGTCATTGAGACTGACATAAAAAAAGTGCTGACGCCTCCAAAAATCGTTCGCGGTATTCACGAGTTTCAGGATGACCTAAGTATTTTCAATTTGTAAGAATTTGTGACCCCTACCTGATTTACTTGTGTGCCATACATCTTAGGCTGTGCTAGAATAAGAGTTTTTTTTTGTTCTTCGGAGATTCCAGATCTGTTTTTTTAAGAATGCTGCTATTTTAAGTTTTATGCCTAGGTAGGTTTTTGTAAGTCTGAAAAGGTCACCTCTGCATTTATTTTTTTTTCCAAGTTTTTTCTTTCCAGTTTAAAATTTTCATGAAAAAAGGGTGTTGTTTATTTTTTCATTAGATAGGTACTTACCAAAGTGAATATTTATTTTTAGAATTTTATATTTTGTTTTTCTAAGCCAAAGAAAGTTTTGGATTATTTTTTTTTATATTTTATTACATGTTCACAGTATTTTTATACAATTTATATAATAAATAAATAAAAGTTTCTGAAAATGTATCATGCCTTTTTATAATACCCCTAAAAAAGGTTAATATTCGTTCAAACTAGGACTTCATATATATCAATTTGTTGGAAACGACTTTCTTGAGCAAAGTAAGCCATCACCAAAGCGATATATGCTAACGTAACGATTTTATTAGCGATGGCAAAGTTGCCCCATTTGTGAGGTGAGTTTGCTCAGTCATTAAATTAAAAAAATATGTGGTGTCACTAAAAAAAGGCTACACTACTGCATGAAATCGATAGAGTAAATGTAATTACACCACATAGTTCTTTCCCCAATTTTTAGACCTAACAGCTACAAATTGAAGTTGAAAAAACTGCAAAATCTAAGCAAAGTAACCCCACTTTACGGTATTATTCTTTACTTTACAGATAGTTTAAAGGACCACTGTGTTATTATTGAAGTAGATCCCGATCGTTCCAACTAATCTATCAAGACTTTGCTTTGTTCGTTTAAGGTAAACTGCAAACGGTGGACACTAGAAGAATAAAACAAATGAAAAAATAACATCTGATTGTTTAACAGCTGCTTTATATAGCTAGTAAACAGAGCGGGAGCTAGGGTATCCAGCGCCCGTGGCTGCATATAATTTCGCATCTCTAATGTTATAGATTCATATCCTACAATGTGTAAAAAGAACACAAGAATAATTTACGACACAAGTGCGTAAAGCTAGTCTTTAGTCACGAGTGGGACAGAGTTAAGACGCCAGAGTGTGAGGGTTAAGCCCAACGATTGATTAAAGATGCTTTACGCATGTGTACCGTACAATATTTTATCTATTATAGAATCTAGAAAACACGAGAAATATAAAAAGAAATATTTAAATGTAAATTAAGATTAGTAGCAACCGGTCGTCATTTTGCGTTGTTAAAAAGTTTAAAACACGTTGCTACTGACAACGTAAACTAATGAAAGCATGTTATTAAATAGTCGTTTTACAAACTTAAAACTGCCAACCAAAAGTCAATTTTACACACTGTGGTAGATAATAAATATTATACACCAAGTGAATTAAACATATGTTGATTCACGAAAACATTTTGGGCTCACGAGCACGGAGTGCGAGTGAGTTCAAATCTTTGAGTTAAAAAATGTTTAATTCACGTGGCGTATACCTATATGTTTTTATTCAATTTTGACGAAATCTTGAATAAAAAATTTAAAAATATTCAAATTTATAGCGCCTGCTGCTCTTAAATCACTTACCAAATATCATATAAAGCATGGGTCACACGATCATTTTTTGCATCAAATTTGCTTGTCATACACCAATGATGACGTATTTCATGACGTCAGCCTCATATCGAGAGCATATATCTAATACTTACTATATTGCTAGCGGCTATGAGTGGGAAACTCACCGATGAAGTGAGACACACAACCAACTCCTTTTTGTATACGGTGAGCTGTGCGCAAGCGCGGCGGCGTTGTCCGCCCAATGGGGAAGTGGTCAAGTTTAAAATTCGCTTCTAAAGGCGGAGTTCGAATTCCCACGCATGCGCACGAGACGCGTTATAATCTAAGTGATACTATGTCGGCGCCGTAATGTTTTCTGAAGTTTCCAGGCCCTACCAGCAATATATGTGTATTATATATATGATCGAGAGATCCAAAAAAACTGTTCCTCAGAGGGCTGTGGAAATTCAATGTATGAATAATTGGGAAAGTGCAAGACAAGTGTTGGCGCCTGGCGGAGAAATAAGCAATTATAGAAGACGTGAACAACATAGATCAGCTGTGGATCAGTTATACACATAGGAAATATAATCAGATAGAATGGAAACTTCTCAATAAAAGTTGTCATCGTTTTGAGCCGTCTGCCGAGATGTGCGGCAACTAAATGGGAACGCGGGAAATTTAAACCCAGAAAATAAATTAGTATTTTATTTACGGTATTGCTAATATGATTGAAATTATTTATATACTTCTTGACGACTATTAAATAATTTATTACCAAGCATATAAACAATTTCAATCATATTAACATAGCCTAAATAATTAATAAATTAAAATAAAAAGCATTTTTAACAATAATTGTTACAATAAAATAAGAGTATAAGTTGCTGAAGGTTTTTATTAACTTTTATCTTTTTAGTTTTTTAGAAATAATTATCACAAATATAAAGCTTCAGCAAATATTTTGTACCGCTCGCTGCATTCCAATAATTCGGCACCTCACGTACACGTAAATGATGTATGTCGTCTAGTGGTCTATTTATTTCTTTCAACCACTCCTGCCGTTTCATGCTATTTCTTGGTCCTTAATTTGCAATAAGTAATTCATTAAAGAGTATTGCTAAATATTGCAGTTTAAATTACCTTCAGGAACTTGAAACAGCGTAAACCCTTTTATGCTGTTGTTCAGGCAACCTTTAACGTAGCAAATACAAACCATAATGCTATATATATACGTTTTGACAAAATTCGTCGGGAGAACTAGGGAATCCGAGATCACGATCATCTCTTCAGGGCATAATTTAGGCAAATAACCTGTAATCGTAAAAAAATACCTTTGATATTTCTTCAGATCTTCAAGTTTCAGGGTCAGTAAACGAAAAACATTTTAAATTGCGGTTCATCATCTGCATAACTTACAACCTAGAGAAAGGATTGTGGCATCGCATTCGAAGGATATATTACTAATAAGAAAAATTATTTATGACCTTACTAGTAGCGCCTATGGTAAATTTGACACTGACAAACTCGTTTTTTAAACTTGTCAAATGGTGTTTCCCTACCTGTGTTAGCGTAGCTAACGTGATTTAGTGACCTTAATCAAATTTTCTTAGAAGCGTCATCTGCTGAGATGTGCGGCAACTAAACTAAATAAAACATTTAGTTGTATAGCAGTGCGCATAGCATGGTTATACATAAACACATATAAAGGCAGGAGTGCGAGAAATTTTTAATTAAAAATATCAGCTTTATACTGCAAATTTTGTATAATTATTATGAAACCTAAATCGAGGTGTATTTGTTCTGTCCCTCAGTGCAAAAGTTACGCCATAAAAGGCATTAGTTTGCATAAATTTCCGAAAGATGTGAAACTGTCAAAACAATGGGCTACTGTACTGCGAATTGGTAAACCCATATCAAAATACATGTTAGTGTGCTCATTGCATTTCGAGGAAAAAGATTTTCATCCAAGTAAGTATCTTACTAGTTTTAGTAGGTATTTAAAAAATCGTTATAAAAAATATGAAAGAAACCGACAATTTAGGTTAAGTTTACTCACATGGTTTTCTTTGATTTCAGTAACACCTTTAAAAACAAAAAAAGTTTTAAAGAAAAATGTTATACCCTCTTGCAACATTCCATTGAGGTTACACGAGGTCCGAAAATCGAATAATGCACGATCAGAGCGGTTGCAAAATCGACAGAAGTATGTGCGACTAAGCCAATCAGCCCCTGTGGAAGGTAATTCACCAGTGGAAGCGATTCAGTTACCAGTTGTGGAAAGTGAAACGGCTACTTGTTTAGACTTATTAGCCGAAGTATGTACTGCCCAAATAAAGCTGCCAACTAATTGCGATAAGGAAGTGCAAGTTGATACGTTTTCAATGTTTTCAAATGCAGTATATGGCATTTTAAAGTCGGACAAATTGCTAGTGGCATATACAGGAATCGACAGTGATCTGTTTAATTGTATTGTAGAGCGTGTTGAAGCAACTATTACAAGTTTAAACGTACGTAATCGTAATGTTACAAACAACGTATTACTTGCGTTAATTAAACTTAAATTGAATGTTAGCTTCAGAGTGTTATCGGAGCTCTTTCAAAACAGTGCAACAAATTTAAAAAGATCTTTTGACGACATAATACCGTTGCTATCAGAAACATTAAAGTGCGCAATTTATTTGCCAACATTTGATGAAAATATAAAAAACTTGCCACAGTGTTTCAACAATTACAAGAAAGTGAGAATAATTCTGGATTGCACTGAAATACCTTTAAAACAACCAAAATGCCTAAAATGTCGTCTGCGATGTTATTCATATTATAAATCTATGAATACAGTAAAATTTTTGGTTGGAGTAAACCCCGCAGGTGTTATAACCTACTTGAGCCCAGCATATGGCGGAAAAGTATCTGATAAAGCCATATTTAACAATGAGCAAATTATTAACCTGTTGACGCCATATGTTGATCAAATAATGGTCGATAAAGGTTTTGCCATTGAGAAAGAATGTGCAGAAGCAGGAATAACCCTAGTTCGTCCCCCATTCTTGAGAAAGGCGCCTCAGCTGAGTAAATCGCAAGCAGAAAAAACAGCAAGCATCGCAAGAGCTAGGGTGCATGTAGAAAGAGTGATCCAGCGATTAAAAGTATTTAAGATATTCACAGAGAAAATATCATGGAATTTATTACCACACATCGACAATATAGGTGTAATTTTAGCAGCACTTGTCAACTTGTCAAACCCAATTTTGGCTGATGATAAGTTTTAATTAATGATTATTATGTAAGTACAGTTTAATAGAAGATTTTATAAGTCAAAATTAAAGTTCTCTAAGATTTTAGTTTGATAGATAAAAATCTTATTGTCGTAACATATTGTTTAATAATTAAAAAGGTTTATACACTGTGGTTTTTTTATCGCGTTGCAGCACATATTACGTGCATCGTTTTTCATGAGTGTTTAAAATTTTGATAACATTTTAAATAAACTAATTTCATAGATTCCGCTGAGGTAACTATGAAATTAGTTTATTTCAAATGTTATCAAAATTTTAAACACTCATGAAAAAACAATGCACGTAATGTGTTGTAATGAGAAAAAAACCACAGTTATTTAAATGTTTCGCCAATTATGTTGGCTTCATCAGTAAAAAAGGGAAAAAAATTACAAAATGATTAAAGTCCCATTATGTAAATTAAAACTTGATATTTATTTTGTAATTTGTCCCCTTTTTTACGGCACAACGTTTATATATAAATCTTTTTAACACGTTAAGCGCCGCAGCGGTCCGTAGGGACCGCTACCAATATTTCTCGTAGGGCCACGGCGGTCCCTAGGGACCGCTCGTTGGTTGAAGCAGTTTTAATTCTGTATAGGCCAGTGGACCGCTGCTTACATTAGTAAATGTACTGTATGGACCGCTCTGGCCTGTGGAGAACGTTCTGCAGTGCGAGTTTTTAAATTTTTTATTTCGTTCATTTTTTTATTGATTAAAAAAAGAAAAATTGCGTTTATTGTAAATAAACAATTGTATCATGATATTTATAACTTTTTGCTAGTATACCCATCATAAAATACCTAAAAATGCTTAAAATAGTTTTTGGCCCAATAAGAAAATTTTAAAAATTTCTCGTGGCGCTCAACGTGTTTATTAACAAAATGTGTTACGACAATAAGATTTTTATTTATCAAACTAAAATCTTAGATAACATTAATTTTGACTTATAAATCTCCTATTAAACTTATATTATTATGTACATATTAGTATTACAATAAAATATTTAATATAATTTGTTATAAGTAGGTTACAGTTTATTGATAAGTTAAAAAATATTTACCAATTAGTTTTAATTCATAATTTATTATGTATATACTACTATTAATTTATTGTTACTGCATATATCTTCCTGCCACTTTTGTAATGCGTTGTGCGCCAGCGGCGTTGCATGTGTTCATGCATGTAGTCAGGCTATAATATCGATTGTGCTACGCAGTCCACTGAGGGCAGTAGCAAAGAGCGATTTCATGTCGTCGGAGAGTTAAAAATTAAAATGTTAAAATAACTGTTGTGTTTTATTTCACTCTATTCACTCAACAAGTATAATCAACTATTAAATACAATTTGTTATATACAGTTTATTTACAATGAATTAAAACTTAAAAAATATGTCTTACATTAAAAAAGGGGTAGCATATTTACAAAATACGTTTCTTGTAATTTAGAAAGCATTTGTTGAACAAATGCTTCATCATATAACTCCTCTAAAATTATACATGTCTCGTCATATGATGCATAAATGACGAAATTACATTTTTTAATATTTAAAATAAACATTCCTAACTGTATCTGCCCGTAGTATATATGTTTTTTTTGTAAACTGTACACGTTATTTTTAAAATCTATGTACGGTAATTTATTTACAAAGTTAGCTGCAGTCATGTTTCGACCGATCACAGGACATTTAATTTCTATTAAATACTCTAAATTACACGTAACACCATCAGGGCTGCAGGCTAGCCACGGATGCCTGGGGTGAATTACAAGCCCACATTGCAATATCGATTGCTTCACATACTGCTCGTAGCATTTTCGAGCTGATTCTTCCTATAAATTAAAAAAATTAGCAAATAGATTGGTATTAAGCCCTAAGAAGCAAACAAATAAAAATAAGGTTTTTTCATACCTGTTGTTGGCCATAAAAAGTGTTTTCGTTTCCAAAAAAATTTGGATTTATAAAATTGTCCACCTTTTTCTTCCAATCTGGAGACTTATTATTCGCATATGTATATAATTTTTAACATGTACTCCCTGTAATTCTATATTTTCTGTGTTCCTTCCATAGGGAATTATTTTGCCCTCTTGTATTATTGTAAATTTGAACACAATCAATTTTGCTTTTCAAAATATTTTTTCTATACATTTCTGTTGCTACTCCGGGCATAGAATTTTCTAATGACAGCACAATACTGTTTTCTTTTGCAACAGAGCTGAAAATAGCTTCTGCAGAAATATATTTGTTATCTGCTGCCGGAAATAACGTTGCATCAGCAGCATTCTTTGTACAGTTTCCGTAAATATTTGCTGAAACGTCTTTTAAAACTGTACCGCTAATTTCCATTGCGGATGGACTAGATGCATGTGTTACCCCCACAGTTTCACTATTGTCACTTTTTCGCTTTGGCAAAGTTTCTGCTGCTGTCCTGCCATTAAAAAATTTTGCTAAAGCAGAATTTGGTTTACCTACAATATGTTTTTAAATTGTCAATAATTATTATAAGCAATAATAAAACATTTAAGTAGTTGGAACATACATTTTAAAAAGGCACTCAAGTTTTGCTGCTGTACGTCTTTGGAAACTTTAAATTTTGATTTTGTCATGGTAACATGGCAGTATTCTTTAATTCGCACAGGCTTTTTATATTCAGCTTGTGTACCCTTGGCTGAATCTTTGCCCCATTGTTGGGCCAAGTCCGTACAAGTTACTTCTTCTACGTCATTCCTAAAATGCAATAAATAAGCTGGGAAGTTTGATAATGTAAAAGCTAGAGTAACAACATTGACCTATTAATGTATAACAACACTCCAACAATGTGTTTACATCGAGATCCCATTCCTGCTTTACAAGAGCATGTGCACACCCAGTTGAAAGGATCCTCATGCAGGTGAATTGTTACGACATGGGGATCTTTTTGTATCGCTGATGACTGTATTACATATGCATAAATACATGTTTTGTCTTTTATGCCACACTTCACAATGTGACCGCTCAACATTAACGCTTCGCCCTCGCGTAAAGGTCGACGGCCATCGCCAATGTACTTTAAAATATCGACCAACGTGATCGTCACACGCATGTTTACACAATGTAATATTTGTTAACATTCAAAATCACACTAATTTTTATATTAACACGTGCTTGATATGTATAACCACAGTAGAACCTTCGAAGTGATCACGTCTTCGTCGCCATTAGTTGTCACTGGCGCGCGCCATCTATCGAAACTGTAATTTCCCAATATGTTGGTGACACTGTACGTCAATGTCAAATTTGAGGTTAGCAGGTTAGGATTTTCGTCAGTTTTGACACAAACTGACGCAAAATCTAACCTGATAACCTCGAATTTGACATTGACGTACAGTGTCACCAACATATTATTCATACGTTGAATTTCCACAGCCCGCTGAGGAACAGTTTTTTTTGAATCTCTCGATAGTTGTCAAACATTTCTAAAAAATAGGACGGGCTCTATTTCGGTGCAACTTTTTCACGCGATTCTGCGCAGTGCGTGAAAGTGGTATTTCACGGTTCAGGGTTTTTAGGTTAAGAATGCATTTTTACTTCAAAAATAGCCATGTCTTGGACGCGTCAGCAAGTGTCGGCCCTAATAGACGCCTATCAACAAGAGGAGGTCTTGTATTTCGTAAAAGACCCTAGCTATCATAACAAGCTAGCACGGAATGAAGCTTTGTCTCATATTCGTGTCGGTTTTTGAAATTGTGTTGGTAACTATATTTAAAAGTTTTGTAAATACGCTTTCATCCATCCTCAAATAATTTTTAAAACTACCACCATCTTCACATTCCAATTCTGTGTGTACCATTGATAACACCCCTCATTCTTGGTCACGTCGTTGTAACCACTTGCGCCCACTCTTTTCGAGATTTTTGCTGTTTCTTATTACACAACGCTAGACCTAAACCTACTAACGACAGGATAATCACTTGCTCTTCCATTTTGAAACAAAAAAAATCTGGTGTGATACACGCACACAACTTCCTTTTACAGTGATCTTATAATTAACCAAAAATTTGATTTTTAATTTTTAAGCATTTGTCAAAATTTAAAAAAAATTACAAATTCTACAAAAACGGTACAAAATAGAGCGTTAGGTGAAGAGACAAATTTTCTCTATAATTTTAAGCTGAATTCAAAAATGTAATAATATACCGGGTGATTTATTTAAAATAGGAGTTAATAAAAAAAATAGAAAAAAACAAAAGAAACCCATTTTAGAAGTATTCAACTGGAAAATCACCTATCTCACATCAATACACATTAAAAATGTAATAAAAATGAGAAGTTTGAAAAAAATCGTTAGAACCGTTTTTGAAAAAATCGAAAAAAACTGAAAAATCACAAGAGTAAACACCTACTTCCGGTTATGCGATTTTCTTCAAAAGCTTGCTGTCGCATCTAGATACCACACAAAACTTATCTATGAAGTTTCAACGCCATACCTCTTCGTTTTTGAGATATTCTCTTCACAGACAGACAGACCAATGAAAAAAAATGTGTTTTGTGTTCAGGGGAGTCCAAAACGTGAAGATCTGTTGAAAACTCAATTTAGAATTTTTGGGGTGAAGCCAATATGTACTTCCTTTATTGTAAAAGGAAGTAATAAACGTTAACAATTCGTGCCTTTACAGCAAACCATAACCTCACAATAACAGCTGATTCTAATAGTTGCACAAGTTTTATGGTGTGACCACCCTGTTTGATAGAGAGAATCAAACATTGTTGTATGACGTCACGGAAAATGTTTGACAAGCAAATTTGATGCAAAAAAATGATCGTGTGACCCATGCTTAAAACACCACACTTACTGTGTGCCAAACATCAAAGTGACGTTTGTCACCTGCTTACAGCCATACACAAAATTGGAAATAAATGACATTAAAAATATTCAAATTAAGTTAATTATATATTACACACTACAAAGAGAAAGAATAATTGAATGTAAATATTTGTAGAAATCATAAAAATATGTTGTTCTTCATTGAAACGTTTTTAAATCTCTAGTGAATTAAACACTATAAGTTTATGTCAAATTCGAGGTTAGCAGGTTAGGTTTTACGTCAGTCTGTGTCAAAACTGACGCAAAACCTAACCTACTAACATCGAATTTGTCATAGACTTACAGTGTCACCAACAATACATTTCAGTATGGCCAAACATAATTTGTTTCCATAGGTGACTCTGATAAGACGAGTTTTCTAACACCCATTACTAATACTATTTAACTTTTTTATTTTTGTAGGTGTTATGAAAAGTATTGAACGACATACGGCCGTTATCGCATCTAACTAACTCGGATAAATTCATTAGCCTCAGCCTGACGGCCTCGGCCACAAATTCATCCTCGTTTGTTAGATGCTTGCTAACGGCCTTATGTCGTTAATAACTATTATTTCTCTTGTGAATCATGTTTATGAAGGTTGTTATGGAGTTAATAATGTCACTTTAAACTGTCAAAATTGAATAAAATGAATTAAACAAACATATCATTATAGCGATATACAGTATTTCTTGAAATTAAGAACATTTCATCTATAAATATAAGACATTCAGATCGCTTAGTTTTGGCACCCCTGAAAAAAATATATAAAATTACTCTAAACACATTTATTGTGTAATTTTTAACTCAAAACGTCAAAAAAATTAAATATTATTTTGCCCCCCTAAAAACGTGTGTGTGTGTGGTGTACAGCACCTTCACTATGCCCTAGTTTCTTCTCTGTTAGTGAAGCATTGTATTTAATTCTATGGTGTTGTTTAAAATACTAGTTTTAAGGTAACTCTGACTTTATTTATAGTACAGTATATAAATGTGATCATAATGTTCTAATATGTCAATTAGTTGCAATAATACATACTTGTTTCAGGTATGGCATCTCAACTGTTCCTGTAATCATATATTGAGCTAAAAGTAGTACTTCCAAGCCAATCTTAAACTAGCCATGATGACCACTAATCAAGAAACATTAGTTAATAATTTATAATAGTTCAACAACAACTTCACTGCATCAAGAGACTTAGATCACACATATTAACAAATTATCTATCAAACAAGAAATCATTGGAAGCAGTGACGACGTCAGTGCTTATTCGGAAATTGATATTAAATGCGAGTTTGAAATTCCAGACCAAAGATTTATGGCTCAAAATTCAACAGCACAAAAACAGGGTTTGGTTATGAAGCCTACTACAGGTGAAAAATCATTCTCTTGTTTTGTTTGTGATTATAAAACTGTCCGAAAACATAATCTAGTTACTCATGTGAAAACTCATACAGACGAGAAACCCTATTCTTGTTCAGTATGTGATTATAAAACTGCCTACAAACATCAACTAGTTACTCATGTGAGAACTCATACAGGCGAAAAACCCTATTCTTGTTCAGTATGTGATTATAAAACTGCCCACAAACATCGTTTAGTTACTCATGTGCAGGGCCGTCGCTAGAGTTTTGGCCGCCCGGTGCAGGTTTTTAAATTGTTGCCCTTATGTTTGTAGGTATGTATTAAAAAAATGGCTAAATTTAAAAAATGTTTTTAAAAAAATATAACATGGTTAAATATACTGTTTTGGCTAAGAGCATGGTGTCTTTCTTTACTTTTAATTATTAGTTTGCCACATTAATATGCACTGGATACACGTTGCTGTGCCTTAAATTTGTACTGAACCTTCAAGTATTGGATCAGTTTTTTAAATTACAAATTGCCCTATTTTGTATTATAATGTCAATAATTACTATTATAGATAGTTCCTGAAAACTCAACAGGGGTGGATTCTGTTAACTAGTTACTTGTTTTCTGTCGATTGATTTTCTAATATTTTAAATCTCATTTGCATCATAAGTCACAATACTTATGTCAACCAAACGTCATAAACAGATTTGAAATTCATATGACAAATACAGATTGTTTCCCTATTACACAACAATATTAAAAACACAGTAAGTAATTCTTTGAAAACTAATTCACTTATATAGTCTTTTCTTTGCTTTTTTCTAGTAATTACATTTCAAATGATCTCCACAACGTTTAGGATGTAAACCAACCTGCTTTTCTCTGCCTACTGATACAATCTCTGACGCACCTTCCCGCAATGAAAGGTTCCTCCTATAAACAAGACGTCGCCAACTGTCCCAAATCAGTAACTCTAACCTTCCCACAGAATGTAGCTAACCGTCCAAATCTGCAGATACTGACTTCCTTTACTGCCGCTGCCAAACTTCTTTTACTGCCGCTGCCAAACTTCCCGGAACGTGTCCTCTTAACTGATGGTGCTCCTCTGAAACTCTCCCTTATCACTCAACAGCTAGATGTAATCCAATTCAATTAATGTCTGACGTTAAATGTATTTTTCCATTAAACTTGACTTTATATTCTTCTCCAGTTATTCACTTTTATAGATTAATTCTGCTTGCTTATTATTTTTAACCACATACTTGTAACCATCCTTAGTTTTTTATCTGTTATTCTTCTTATATGTTTAAATCTTCTTATATATTTAACCACGCAAATTTTATAATTACCCTTTTATTTTCCAAACAGATTTATAATAAAATAGGGTTAATTTTCAATACTTTTAATTACTACAAATCATTTTCGTTATATTTTTTACAAGTTGTTATCAATAATTTGAAGAAAATTTCTTAACTACCTCATTTTCCTTTTTATACACTCTAGTCTTATCTATTTGAGTTAAACCTACTAAAATTTTATTTTATTTCAAATTAAGCATTTTTCATTCGTTTTCAAACTGTAATTTATGCAATATTATCTTGTTTTTAAATCCACCTGTTTTTCAATAGCTATTTTTCATTCACATTTTCACCTTATCTCTGAATAAATCCAAATTATTTTATTAACCAATTGTAATCCCTTTAATTTTAATGAATTTGATTCTAACTACATTAAGGTCGTATCATAACAATACCTATACTATATACTACATAGTAACACATACATAATACATACACAAAAATAAAACTCTAAAAAATTTGACTCAGTCACAAATACATAGGTACATAAAAAAAACTAAATATATTTTCGAGCTTATTTTCAGAAAGCATACTTATTATTTTATCATAATTTAAATTATTGGCAATTTCATGTGCGATGGAGATTAATGCCAAACCAGTTAAACGTTCCTGTGACATATATGATCTGAAATAATTTTCGATTATTTTTTAATTTCGAGAAACTTCGTTCCCCAGAAGCATGGGTAAAATGCATAAGATTCTAAGAGATATTACTAAATTAGGGAAAGTGTTTTCTACATTATTTTCTGTTATGTACTTAAGAGTATTTAAAGGATTATTGGTTTCATGTTCCTTTGATCCAAGCAAAGTCATAAATGAGAGCAGTCATCTTTAAGCTCCAAACCGTTTATGCCACTATTTAAACTATCAGTATCGGATAAGTATGTACGCATATTTTGTAGAAGACATCGCGTGGCGCTTTCTTGACGAAAACATTGGGTGTTGGGTATACAAATAGAGTTTGTTCTGCATAAAACTTAAGGTAAAGTTTGCTTCCACATAGAGTGATATTCTGGTTTAAGAATAAAATAAATAGCAAATATTGACGTCCTTTTGAGTATGATTACGTCTTTAAGTCATACATTATATTTACTAACTCTACTCCTATATCATATAATAAAAAAATAGTATAATATTTTGTTAAGAAAAATAGCCGCCCCTCAAAAAACGGCCGCCCGGTGCTGCCGCACGCTCGCACCTGCTGTAACGACGGCCCTGCTCATGTGAAAACTCATACAGGCGAAAAACCCTATTCTTGTTCAGTATGTAATTATAAAACTGCCCAGAAAACTAATATAGTTCAACATGTGAAAACTCATACAGGCGAAAAACCTTATTCTTGTTCAGTGTGTGCTTATAAAACTGTCCAAAAAGCTAGTTTAGTTAGGCACGTAAAAATTCATACATGTGAAAACCTTATTCTTGTTCAGTATGTGATTATAAAACTGCTCACAAACCTAATTTAGTTCAACATGTGAAAACTCATACAGGTGAAAAACCCTATTCTTGTTCAGTGTGTGATTATAAAACTGCCCAAAAATGTAATTTAGTTCAACATGTGAAAACTCATACAGGCGAAAAACCCTATTCTTGTTCAGTATGTGATTATAAAACTGCCCAGAAAACTAATATAGTTCAACATGTGAAAACTCATACATACGAAAAACCTTATTCTTGTTCAGTGTCTGATTATAAAACTGCCCGGAAATCTAATTTAGTTCAACATTTGAAAACTCATACAGGCGAAAAACCATATTCTTGTTCAGTATGTGATTATAAAACTGCCCAGAAAACTCATATAGTTCAACATGTGAAAATTCATACAGGCGAAAAACCCTATTCTTGTTCAGTATGTGATTATAAAACTGCCCAGAAATCTAATTTAGTCAACATGTGAAAACTCATAGAGGCGAAAAACCCTATTCTTGTTCAGTATGTGATTTTAAAACTGCCCACAAAATTAGTATAGTTCAACATTTGAATACTCATACAGGTGAAAAACCCTATTCTTGTTCAGTGTGTGATTATAAAGCTGCCCAGAAATCTAATTTAGTTCAACATGTAAAAACTCATACATACGAAAAACCTTATTCTTGTTCAGTGTGTGATTATAAAACTGCCCAGAAATCTACTTTAGTTCAACATGTGAAAACTCATACAGGCGAAAAACCCTATTCTTGTTCAGTATGTGATTATAAGACTGCCTGGAAACCTACTTTAGTTAGGCACGTGAAAACTCATACAGGCGAAAAAACCCTATTCTTGTTCAGTGTGTGATTATAAAACTGCCCAGAAATCTAATTTAGTTCAACATGTGAAAACTCATACAGGCGAAAAACCATATTCTTGTTCAGTATGTGATTATAAAACTGCCCAGAAATCTAATTTAGTCCACATGTGAAAACTCATAGAGGCGAAAAACCCTATTCTTGTTCAGTATGTGATTATAAGACTGTCTCGAAACCTACTTTAGTTAGGCACGTGAAAACTCATACAGGCGAAAAACTTTATTCTTGTTCAGTGTGTGATTATAAAACTGCCCAGAAATCTAATTTAGTTCAACATGTGAAAACTCATACATACAAAAAACCTTGTTCTTGTTCAGTGTGTGATTATAAAACTGCCCACAAAACTAATATAGTTCAACATGTAAAAACTCATACAGGCGAAAAACCCTATTCTTGTTCAGTATGTGATTATAGAACTGCCCAGAAATCTAATTTTGTTCAACATGTGAAAACTCATACAGGCGAAAAACCCTATTCTTGTTCAGTATGTGATTATAAAACTGCCCAGAAAACTCATATAGTTCAACATGTGAAAATTCATACAGGCGAAAAACCCTATTCTTGTTCAGTATGTGATTATAAAACTGCCCAGAAATCTAATTTAGTTCAACATGTGAAAACTGATAGAGGCGAAAAACCCTATTCTTGTTCAGTATGTGATTTTAAAACTGCCCACAAAATTAGTATAGTTCAACATTTGAATACTCATACAGGCGAAAAACCCTATTCTTGTTCAGTATGTGATTATAAAACTGCCCAGAAATCTAATTTAGTTCAACATGTGAAAACTCATAGAGGCGAAAAACCATATTCTTGTTCAGTATGTGATTTTAAAACTGCCCACAAAATTAGTATAGTTCAACATTTGAATACTCATACAGCCGAAAAACCCTATTCTTGTTCAGTATGTGATTATAAAACTGCCCAGAAAACTCATATAGTTCAACATGTGAAAATTCATACAAGCGAAAAACCCTATTCTTGTTCAGTATGTGATTATAAAACTGCCCAGAAATCTAATTTAGTTCAACATGTGAAAACTCATAGAGGCGAAAAACCATATTCTTGTTCAGTATGTGATTTTAAAACTGCCCACAAAATTAGTATAGTTCAACATTTGAATACTCATACAGGCGAAAAACCCTATTCTTGTTCAGTATGTGATTATAAAACTGCCCAGAAAACTCATATAGTTCAACATGTGAAAATTCATACAGGCGAAAAACCCTATTCTTGTTCAGTATGTGATTATAAAACTGCCCAGAAATCTAATTTAGTTCAACATGTGAAAACTCATAGAGGCGAAAAACCCTATTCTTGTTCAGTATGTGATTTTAAAACTGCCCACAAAATTAGTATAGTTCAACATTTGAATACTCATACAGGCGAAAAACCCTATTCTTGTTCAGTATGTGATTATAAAACTGCCCAGAAAACTCATATAGTTCAACATGTGAAAATTCATACAGGCGAAAAACCCTATTCTTGTTCAGTATGTGATTATAAAACTGCCCAGAAATCTAATTTAGTTCAACATGTGAAAACTCATAGAGGCGAAAAACCCTATTCTTGTTCAGTATGTGATTTTAAAACTGCCCACAAAATTAGTATAGTTCAACATTTGAATACTCATACAGGCGAAAAACCCTATTCTTGTTCAGTATGTGATTTTAAAACTGCCCACAAAATTAGTATAGTTCAACATTTGAATACTCATACAGGCGAAAAACCCTATTCTTGTTCAGTATGTGATTATAAAACTGCCCAGAAAACTCATATAGTTCAACATGTGAAAATTCATACAGGCGAAAAACCCTATTCTTGTTCAGTATGTGATTATAAAACTGGCCAGAAATCTAATTTAGTTCAACATGTGAAAACTCATAGAGGCGAAAAACCCTATTCTTGTTCAGTATGTGATTTTAAAACTGCCCACAAAATTAGTATAGTTCAACATTTGAATACTCATACAGGCGAAAAACCCTATTCTTGTTCAGTATGTGATTATAAAACTGCCCAGAAAACTCATATAGTTCAACATGTGAAAATTCATACAGGCGAAAAACCCTATTCTTGTTCAGTATGTGATTATAAAACTGCCCAGAAATCTAATTTAGTTCAACATGTGAAAACTCATACAGGCGAAAAACCATATTCTTGTTCAGTATGTGATTATAAAACTGCCCAGAAAACTCATATAGTTCAACATGTGAAAATTCATACAGGCGAAAAACCCTATTCTTGTTCAGTATGTGATTATAAAACTGCCCAGAAATCTAATTTAGTTCAACATGTGAAAACTCATAGAGGCGAAAAACCCTATTCTTGTTCAGTATGTGATTTTAAAACTGCCCACAAAATTAGTATAGTTCAACATTTGAATACTCATACAGGCGAAAAACCCTATTCTTGTTCAGTGTGTGATTATAAAGCTGCCCAGAAATCTAATTTAGTTCAACATGTAAAAACTCATACATACGAAAAACCTTATTCTTGTTCAGTGTGTGATTATAAAACTGCCCAGAAATCTACTTTAGTTCAACATGTGAAAACTCATACAGGCGAAAAACCCTATTCTTGTTCAGTATGTGATTATAAGACTGCCTGGAAACCTACTTTAGTTAGGCACGTGAAAACTCATACAGGCGAAAAAACCCTATTCTTGTTCAGTGTGTCATTATAAAACTGCCCAGAAATCTAATTTAGTTCAACATGTGAAAACTCATACAGGCGAAAAACCATATTCTTGTTCAGTATGTGATTATAAAACTGCCCAGAAATCTAATTTAGTCCACATGTGAAAACTCATACATACAAAAAACCTTGTTCTTGTTCAGTGTGTGATTATAAAACTGCCCACAAAACTAATATAGTTCAACATGTAAAAACTCATACAGGCGAAAAACCCTATTCTTGTTCAGTATGTGATTATAGAACTGCCCAGAAATCTAATTTAGTTCAACATGTGAAAACTCATACAGGCGAAAAACCCTATTCTTGTTCAGTATGTGATTATAAGACTGCCCAGAAAACTAATATAGTTCAACATGAGAAAACTCATACAGGCGAAAAACCCTATTCTTGTTCAGTGTGTGATTATAAGACTGCCCAGAAATCTAATTTAGTTCAACATGTGAAAACTCATACATACAAAAAACCTTGTTCTTGTTCAGTGTGTGATTATAAAACTGCCCACAAAACTAATATAGTTCAACATGTAAAAACTCATACAGGCGAAAAACCCTATTCTTGTTCAGTATGTGATTATAGAACTGCCCAGAAATCTAATTTAGTTCAACATGTGAAAACTCATACAGGCGAAAAACCCTATTCTTGTTCAGTATGTGATTATAAGACTGCCCAGAAAACTAATATAGTTCAACATGAGAAAACTCATACAGGCGAAAAACCCTATTCTTGTTCAGTGTGTGATTATAAGACTGCCCAGAAATCTAATTTAGTTCAACATGTGAAAACTCATAGACGCGAAAAACCATATTCTTGTGCAGTGTGTGATTATAAGACTGCCTGGAAATCTACTTTAGTTAGGCACGTGAAAACTCATACAGTCGAAAAACTCTCTTCTTGTTCAGTGTGTGATTATAAGACTGCCTGGAAATCTACTTTAGTTAGGCACGTGAAAACTCATACAGTCGAAAAACTCTCTTCTTGTTCAGTGTGTGATTATAAGACTGCCCAGAAACCTACTTTAGTTAGGCACGTGAAAACTCATACAGGTAAAAAACCCTATTCTTGTTCAGTTTGTGATTATAAGACATGTGAAAACTCATACAGGCGAAAAACCTTATTCTTGTTCAGTGTGTGATTATAAGACTGCCCAGAAACCTACTTTAGTTAGGCACGTGAAAACTCATACAGGCAAAAAACCCTATTCTTGTTCAGTTTGTGATTATAAAACTGCCCAGAAATCTAATTTAGTTCAACATGTGAAAACTCATACATACAAAAAACCTTGTTCTTGTTCAGTGTGTGATTATAAAACTGCCCACAAAACTAATATAGTTCAACATGTAAAAACTCATACAGGCGAAAAACCCTATTCTTGTTCAGTATGTGATTATAGAACTGCCCAGAAATCTAATTTAGTTCAACATGTGAAAACTCATACAGGCGAAAAACCCTATTCTTGTTCAGTATGTGATTATAAGACTGCCCAGAAAACTAATATAGTTCAACATGAGAAAACTCATACAGGCGAAAAACCCTATTCTTGTTCAGTGTGTGATTATAAGACTGCCCAGAAATCTAATTTAGTTCAAAATGTGAAAACTCATAGACGCGAAAAACCATATTCTTGTTCAGTGTGTGATTATAAGACTGCCTGGAAATCTACTTTAGTTAGGCACGTGAAAACTCATACAGTCGAAAAACTCTCTTCTTGTTCAGTGTGTGATTATAAGACTGCCTGGAAATCTACTTTAGTTAGGCACGTGAAAACTCATACAGTCGAAAAACTCTCTTCTTGTTCAGTGTGTGATTATAAGACTGCCCAGAAACCTACTTTAGTTAGGCACGTGAAAACTCATACCAGTAAAAAACCCTATTCTTGTTCAGTTTGTGATTATAAGACATGTGAAAACTCATACAGGCGAAAAACCTTATTCTTGTTCAGTGTGTGATTATAAGACTGCCCAGAAACCTACTTTAGTTAGGCACGTGAAAACTCATACAGGCAAAAAACCCTATTCTTGTTCAGTTTGTGATTATAAGACTGGCCGGAAACCTAATTTACCTAGTTCAACATGTGAAAACTCATACAGGCGAAAAACCTTATTCTTGTTCAGTATGTGATTATAAGGACTCCCGGAAACCTAATTTAGTTATGCATGTGAGAACTCATACAGACGAGAAATCTTAATTCTATTTTGTTTATTTTGTTTGTAAACATACAACAGCATACAAACGCTCTTTAGTTACACATGTGAAATCTCATTCAGACGAAAAGCTGTATTGTTGTTCTGTTTGTGAATATAAAGCTGCTCAAAAATATAGCGTAGTTATGCATGTGGAATCTCACACAAATGAAAAACCTTCGTGTCATGGGGTTATTACTTCTTCATTTCGAATGTACAGGGTGAAAATAAAGTTCCGGGACTTTTTCTAATTCATTATTTTACCCACCAAAGCTGTCAAACCAACTTGTACTTTGTATCTGAAATCTAGATGGCTTAGTCAAGTGTTACTATTTTGTAATTATTTGATGTTTGCATTGCAGTAATTAGTAAATCATGTTAGAAAGTCGTGCTGCATTTATAAGCTTATTTTCAGATAGTCTCAAATAGTGTGAAATTATTAGAACACTTTGAATAAACCAAGAAATTTACAAAGACATTTCGGGGAATGTCATATTATCCTGGTCTGAACAGCACTTTGGCGATGAAAACTGGATATACCAACAATATTGTGCACCCTCTCATTGGGCTAGAAGTGTTCAAGATAGGTGTGCAGAACCAATTTGCCTAATTTAATTAGTGCTGATTAGTGCTCCCTCCTAGTCACTCAATTTAAATCCAATGGATTATAGGGTATGGTCCATCTTAAGAGTGTCAAGCTTGTACAAAACCTCGCCAAAATTTGGATTCTCTAAAGGCCTCATTACTTAAAGAATGGAATACAATTACTGTCGAGAAGTGCCGGAACATAACCGACAATTTCACTAAACGTTTATAGGTGTGTATCAAAGCTAAACGCGGATATTCTGATAATAAGTAGTTATACTATTTTATGAACCGTTGAGTTATAATTTGTTGGTTATTTCTAATTTAAAAGCTTTGCAATTCAGTATATAACTTTATTTGATTAAGTCTGAGAGCTTTATGGTCACCCTGTATATACAAAGCGACATGCAGAAAAAAATGATGTTAATTGGCACAATATAAGAATTCCGTCATCTGTAACACGGTATAAAAAAGTTATTGTTTTGAAAATTAAAATATTAGAAAATTGTTTTAAAAGTTGCATCTAAAATAATCATCTAGAGAATGTACACAAAGAATCATTGAAAATGAACACGGCTATGCATACAACATTACAGTAGTTGATATACGTTTTCTGAATGGTCTATACATGATCAGAAATATAAAATATATTAACAGCTCTGTACAATTTTTGAAAATGGTAGTAGCCTTCTAAAAACATCGTTTCATATGTGTAACATGTGTTGCATAACCCTGTTCATTTTCAATGATCTAACACTTATTTTAATAAAATTATTTAAGAATTTAAATTTTCTTATGTTTATATTGCCCTCGTATAAAAGACGAAGGAAGTATTGTAATCGCGAAAAAATTATCTTCCGAGATTTCTCCAGATCTTCACGTTTCAGGGTTCCTAGATGACGAAAAACAGGTTTTCTCAATTCCGTCTGTCTGTCTGTCTGTTGGCGGTATATATTGTGATGAAATGACTGTAAAGGCTCCACGCTGCGGTGCCTGTTTGTAATGAATGCCTTGTATTATAAAGGTTATTTTTAATTAGGAAATTTAATTATAGGGCAAATCACCACACAATCCTCGGGTACTTTTATTTTGTACTTACTTTGCCTGTCAGTAATTTAAGGCTAGTTAAAGTGAAATGTATTAGTTAATGTTTAAATAAATGGGTAAATGCCCTTTTCTCAATATTTATTTAACTGCCATATTTTATACTAGCTCACGGCAAAACACAAAAACTGTTCTTAGGTGAGTTCAGACTATATTCACAATTTTAGGCTATTTGTCTCAAAGTAGCTCATATGCTCGCTTTTAGTAGATAATATTTGTAACCTCAATCTGACAGATAAAACACAAAGCTGATTTGTGCGTATAGACTGTATTTGAACGTTTTAATAGCGAAAATAGGCGAGGAAGCGTCAGATAAATTGATTCAATCTTCTGCTTGGCAACCAACTCCTCGACTTCACTGTTACAGGTGTGACGCAAGACCCACGCTAACAATCACTTGATGATTGAACACTTCCGCTAAATCGCAGAATTTACTGACGTTTGTAAAGATTGCCGCAACTTGGCTCGGAGATGGTCGTAGACGACGCTGCTGGAATTTCTCAGCCTGTGGACGTTTCCCTGGCGGCAAATGTTGATTCGGACGTTCTTGCAGATCCCGCTGATGTCCTGGATAGCTGACCTCTGGGTTCCGATGCTTAGGTAGTTGACTTATAGTTGAAGATTGGAAATTTCAGATGGTCGGCTGCCGATCCCACTCGGAGGCGATTTTGTGAAAATGTAAATTTATTGACGTAGAACTTTACACAAACGCTCCCACAACTGGCCGAACACTTGTACAATAAAATAGACCACATTTTATATAAATAAAACGCTTTTATTATAGTAAAAACATTAATTAAAACGGAGCACATATTTGCCCAAGCTTCCAATAATTTCATTGCAATTCTCTTATTAATAACAAAAAAGAATCACGTTGCTATGTTACCGTGATCTGCTATTAATTGGAAATTAGTTTTGATAACAAATAACTATGAACGGAGTAAAGTTTGAATACATAAATCTTAAATTAACATTTTCTTAAATCTAAATATTGTCTTTTGCTTATAACTAATATTATTCCTTCTTGTTACACAAACGTTTTTTTAAAATCACTGCTCTGCTTTTTGCACTTTGTTTTTATTACACTGGTATTTGAGTTCACCATTTTTACACGTCACTTGCTTTTCTTTTCTTCCGTTGCCTAATTCTGGATTGCTCTTTGCAATTTTCTATTCCCTTATATTGCTTTCATCTACCTTTCAGATTGCTCGCCTTTTCATTAGCCTTTGTTTTTATTAATAACTGCGCTCATTTAGTATGTACATAACAAACATTTTGTGTCAATTACTTTCGTTTGGTCTGGCTTTAAATATGCCCAAACCTATCATTTTGATTGTATTATTTTACTGAAACTTCAAATTCAAACCCTTTGAGATATGCTTTGCTTTTGCGTGCCTTTATCCGACTAATTTCTGCTTCTGGCATCTCATTTAATGCTTTTATTATTGTTTAAAATTGCAATCATAAAATATTTCTTAACTCTGTGCTTTATTGACTTGGTTAAATATTTGGCACTGCAAACGGAGCCAAATTGTAGGCTTAAAACCATTTCATAATTCCCCCAATTTTTGAGTGTTATTTCTCAGCATACGATGTCATTTTGATTATCACAATTTTTTATTGCATGATTCAAATCTCTCTTTTAAGCAGCACAATCTGATATTTACCTTATTTTAAAATTCAGTTCACTAACAATTCCTATTCTATCTAAACTATCTTAATAAGAGTGTCCCAACATTTTTTCAAAACTAAGCTAACCTATTCTACATTATTTAAGTATGGGTAAATCGCTGAAATATGAAAACGTCCTCTGATTTTATTATCATTCTCATTGATTACCTAGCTCATTAGTGTTTTAATTGCTTAATATCCGATGTATCTTATATGGTCCTTCATAAGCGTTTAGGAATTTGGCACAGATTTTCTCTCTTCGATCGGCTATCCTTAGCTTCTTTATTATTACCAGATCTCCTATTCTGAATTTTGTACGTCTAAACATAACCTAAGACTACCATCGTTCTTCTTCTGTAGTTGTACCTACTTCGGCTATATAAGATAGGGATACAGTTAAAATACAGGGTGTTGCATGACGTACCGTACAAATTCAAGGAGCATGTTCCCGAGGGCATTGTAAGTAGGAAATGTTCTATAAACATGGGTCCAATTCGCAACGGTTACCTAGCTATAGACGCTTAAAGTTTAGACAATATTAATGTAGTTGGCTATGAAATTCTAAACTTTTGTTTGTGACCTGTCAGAAATTGTCCTGGTTCGACTGCAGATTGAAATGATTTATAACGGGTGTTCATAAACAGTCGTCATCCCAGTAGGTTTTGACTTCAGAAACGTATGTCTATTAAAATTGAGAAAACATACTCTATGACAGTACTCAATGACGTTTCATTGTGTTGCACGAGTTAATCAAAGACATAACATTTTGTTTTTCAAAGCAACTGGGATGACGACTGTTTATGAACACCCGTTAGTAAGAAATAAATGAAAACAGAACGTATAAAACAACTTAAAAATCACAAACTGTACCGTCTTCGGGTTCTAGGTGCTGAATCTTTTGTATGTTATAGGGACATAATAGCTCACCATTTAATGTTCGCCATACTCTCCAATGAGGAACCTCCGTACGTGAAGAAATTTTTCTGGTACTTAATCCTGGACTGCGTCCAATAGTTTGCTCATACAGATTTTGCTGCACAGGACGTTCACATCTTGTGGAAACTGTTGGAAATGAACCATGTCTTCGTTCATGTTGAAACACACGCGTAAAGGTTTGATGATTTGGCATCCTGTTCGGAAATAGTAGTTGCTACTCACTTCGAGCAGCTCACGCATTTCCATCACAAAATGCATAGATGTACAGTCGTGTGCAAATAAATCTGGGACAGTGTTTTTTTCACATGCAGATTCAGTTAAGAATTGAAGAATATCTCCATGGATTTCCTGCTATCAGAAAGAGTTACATTAAACTTTAACAGGTACTGAAACCCGTAACTCTCTCTAATAAGAGGAAATCCATGGAAATATTCTTCAAATTCTTAACTGAATCTGCATGTGAAAAAAACACTGTCCCAGATTTATTTGCACACGACTGTACATAATATCGACGTTTGAAACTTGCATGGGCATTTTTACAATAACGTTGTTAACTCTGTACAACTTGGAACTGTAACACACCACATCTACGTAAGTTTACAATTGACGGCTCGGAAAGCAGAACGAGATCTGCGCTCGAACCAAGACAATTTCTGACAGGTTACAAACAACTAGAATTTCATAGCTAACTACATTAATATTGTCTAAACTATAAACGTCTATAGCTGGGTAATCGTTGCGAATTGGACCGATGTTTATCGGACATTTTCTACTTACAATACCTTCAAGAACATGTTCCCTGAGTTTGTACGGTACGTCATGCAACACCCTGTATATTTAAACATTTAAAGCAGTGTTAATGCATAATCCAGTTATGTATAAAAATGTTAAGTGAACCATCACTGACACTAGGTATAAAACAACATGGAGTGCACAGTGTGGTTTATCTGTTATTGGTACGAAAGAAGGTTAACATGTAAATCAACATTTTGTATTTAACAGTGTTAAGAATATAAAAAGAAATTATTTTTTTATGCATTAGAAGTTTGACATTTAATATTTCTTTAAACCGGAAGACCTACCATACCAACTTGTTATTTTCAGAAAGACTAAGGGTGTTCTCAATGAAGCTGAATCAAATTAGGACAAAAGTGCAGTATAAATCTAAGTGTAGCAATGAACAGTGTTACGTGCTAAAGCATTTTGGCACTATACTAGTAGTTTACGTTATATAATTAGAGAATAAAAGATCAAGTGGGATTAATGCGATAAAAGCTCATAAAAATTAATATGAGATTGGCAATGGTCGTTACTAAAGGGGGAAAATAAACAACGGTTTTTGGTTTTTGGAAAAAAACGTATGACAGCATTTGAACGTGCAAGCAGTTTCGTGGGTTATTTGGTGATAATCTCGCCATTTCAAATGGTTTGGTTATAGTAGTGAATATTACTGGCCAACCGTCCTGGTAGGAGATTTTAGAAGCGAAAATCACTTTTCCGACGGATATAGATTCGAGCTTAGAAGCGATTTAGGAAACCACGAATTAACGTTTGCATAGTTATTGCCTGTTAACAGGCAACTAGTATTGGGCGGGAAAAACCTACAGAAAGTTTAGTCTGCTGAGAGTCATCAGGCAGTTTTGGGGCCTACTTGCCGCATATGACAGCTGGCGATTTGGGGCTGTCAAGCTGACATTTAATAGGAGTAATTGGAGGCATTAAACGTCTACAAGTGTAACCACGAACAGATAAGTGATTTCTGATGATATTTTGCATATAAAAACACTGTGTAAACATTAAACATATTAGTGGTTTAAGTTAAGTGGGGTACCCCTTTCAAGTAGTAGAGCCGAATTGAATAATGGTCAACGTTTGAGTAGGTAACAATAAAGCTAGTTAAAGGTATTACTCTCTTTCATTTTAATTTCATTCATTGAGTTCGATAATTGTTTCATTAGATATAAAGTGAAGTTACAAGTTTCTTGACCTATATCAGTGTAACTGAGTATAACTTATTGGCGCTCCGTGTTGCTAGAGACGGGCCTCAAGTACACTTTTATGGTGATCAATTGTTGAGTTAAAAATATAGAACGCCGACCTAAAGGTAAGTAAAAAGCTAACAACAGTGTCATTCGCAAAGTAATAAACTATAATAGTCAATTACACGACCTGGTAATACTACAAAAGACTTTCATAACACAGCTTACGAAGACCGGAAATATTTATAGAACTGCTTCGACATTAATTATTTTTATTCTACCTGGCATTTGCACCATTTAAAAGTAACATAATGACTAAAACTTAAGTCAATAATGAAGAGTCGTTGTTCACTTACATTAAACTTTGTAGTTGCCTCAGTTTTTATTAAAACTGTGTTTCACACACTCTCCAAAAATAAAGAAAAAATTAGCTGCAACATTACCCTTTATCATATTTTACTCTGTAATTAACTGAAGATAGCTTCTGGAATGGTGACATTTATTATATAGTCAAGTAATACAAAGATGTAACAGTATATTTATAAAAATAAAACAACTTAACCTATGTAACCCATGGATAAAAGAACATTTCTGTAATTATTTTAAAGTTTGTAACTTTCTATACATCTTTGCTGATTGAGAGTACAACATATATGCAAAAGCTATGGTGCTACAGCTGTAAATAATCTTATTTGAACATAATAAATTTATCTGCTCGATAACATCTAAATTTGTGTGACGCAAATTGTTTCATAAATTTCTAAAAACTGCTTGTGTCATCACTTAAAAACACTTTCACTGTTTGTGCATGTCTTTCCAATATTTATTGTCTTCTTCTACATTCAGGATTTGTTCTTTCTTGAGGCTCTTTCGACGACAAATATGTTGGTAAATTTGGAAATACGCTTGGGGACAGCATTGTCAGCTAATTGAGGGTAATGCAGCAACAGTTCTGCATTTCTCCACTCTCATTTTTAACGTTTCCAAATGTCTTTTCCATTAAAATGTATTTCACACACGACAGCATTTTGTTATAGCTTGCATGCGATTTTATTTTAAGGTACTATTGTGGTTGGTACACAGCGTCTTGGTGGCATTCTAAATATAAAATTAAAAGTTACAAGAAATGCTCTAAAAATGAGGTTGTATTGTTACTTACTTCAGTGAAATACTTAATAAAAACCCATAAATTCTAGCAGCAATTTTACTTGCACTTATCACGAATAGTACAGTAATATAAATAAATTTCTTCAAACTTAGAGCAGTCCAACATATTAATATTTAATCACACGCCACATTTGCATAGACGTTTTTATAAAGAAACAGTACAAAAATTGGTCTACGATCAGCGTTGCCAAATCTCCAACAGCATGGCTTGTAAGTGTAGGAGGCAGTGATTTAAGGGAAGATAAGATAGCAAACTCAGCTTTGTTGTTAACGCTCCTAGCTCCACCAAATTTTAGAGAACTGTAACCAGAGACGTCCCCAATTATCTAATACCGTTTGGAAACCCCTCGGATAGAAAAAAAAATATTAAGGTTTTATGAATTTAAACTTTTGCAAGGAAATACGTTCGTGCTTGTTCGTCAAACGACCGAAGGCGTTGCATGTGCTAATATACGTATTCTTGGTATGTATAATAGGTTTTACGAGAAAGTGGGTGTAACATATTTCAAGGCGTAATATGAGCCATTACACATAATCGAGGGACGCGTAGTGGAGCATAGAGAACATCTTCGTGGGAGTATTTTCAAGGGAGCAAAAATGGAGTCGTTGTAAAACTCTTTACATGAAACATACTGGTAAACAATTATTACATTATTTGGACGACGTGCGGAACAGATGCCAGTTTATTTAACACTGCTGAAAAGAAAAATATTTGCCAAAATAAGAACAATTCCGATTACATAAAATGTTACGTTTTTAACAGTGTTCAGAAAAATCGTTACGAATTCTAGAAATTGAAAAATACAATAGTAAATAATATGTGTAAATATAATATACATTAACCCATTATTTCTAAAACAATATGAATTTAATATACAGGGTGACTGGGACCTAAACGTATTTCTGTCAGGGGGTGTTAGTAGAGCCCATTTGCAGTTTATTTAACCATTTTTACTTCTATACCAAATCCGAAGGTTTTTGAGATATTGTAAAGTTAGCCTTTTTTTGAAAATTTACTATACTACTTATACCCAAAATTAAAGAAAATTACAAAAGATTTTTTTAAATACACCAATTTGGTTAGCTGGCTTACATTCTGAAGGTTATTCGGACAAAAGTAGCTTACATAATTTTGTAAAATGGAAAAAGCGATGGTTCAATTAGACCTAACTAAAAAATAATTCAGCCATTTAAACATTGATAGTTATTTATTTCGAAAATTTATTACTTAGCTTCAACAGTTTGTGGGGTTTCATATCCACAAACTAATAAAAAATTAGCATTTTTTTTTTCATTTACCACTTTTCCGAAATATCAAAACTAACGGAGGTAGAGTGTGTTAAAGTTTCAAATTAAAAACTAAACTTTGGCGTAAAGGCGGCTGAGCAATTTTATTTATGTTTATCTCTGTTGTCAAGCAATGACCTGTCAACTAGTTTTCCATTGTCATTTTATTAATGTTATTGCTGCAATAATGGTTCATGTTTATGCAAATAATGAATTACTGAATATGCTTATTATTTACTGGGAGTGTCTTCAAAATGCCGCTGCCGCATCGCTCTTACACGCGGAACGGGGTGTCCTATTTTTGATTGACTTCCTAGATCACGTGGTTTCAGCAATGTTTAGGCTAAATCGCCTGTGATACGTGTTATACGTTTGGCAGTACTGAAGTGTATTGTCAGTCTATGTCAAATTCGAGGTTAGCAGGTTAGCTTTTGTTTGTTATTTGACATAGACTGACGTAAATCTTAATCTGCAAATCTCGAATGTTTTCAGTAATGCCAAACGTAAAACACGTATTACAAGCGACTCTGATTACTAATTTAAATGAACACCCGTTACAAATTTGCCTAAATATGGCGGCGGGGGCTTGGCTTAGTTATATTGTCGCCACTGTCTCATATAAAGGCACTGTAAGTTGCTTTACAGTAGTGACTATATACAAGACAGTGTGGCCATTGGGATGTCTTCGCCGCTATTGGTCGACGCGCATGTCCGCCATTAACAGGCAAAATATTTAGTTACATCTAAGTTGTTTCCAAAGAGGTTGGTAGAGCCTGTTCATTTGGTTATGGAAAAAAAACAAAACCTTTCAAATCTGACAATTGTAAATTGTCAGTGTGAAATAATTCATTAGCGTCGCAAGCGGGTGAAATTTTATCATCTATTGCCCTAAAAACTGATATGCTGCACAGTATTTAAATGTGACAATTTATAATTGTTGGATTTGGAAGGTTTCGTTTTGTCTATAACGAAATGAACAGGCTCTAGTTCCGTTTGGTTTCCGTTGGTGTGTGCGCTTCTGGATTCTGGATTAAATAACTATGGAGGGTGAGTTACCTCACACGCACTTAGGCCGCATTAAGCGGGCCCATTGTGCTACCTCCCAGCAGGTCTTCAAGTTGGGTATCACTCAAGCCATCCAATTCTTTGAATGTACTTAATGACGACTGCAACTGGAATGTTGCTGTTTCTGACCATATATGGGCAGAAGTCCCATTAATCCTCTGACCCTTGCGAGAGCTGGACAGTGGCACAGAACGTGTTCTGCTGTCTCGTCATCCTCGTTGCATCCGCGACAGTTTGGGCTGTCCACTAGTCCCATTCTGTGCATATGTTGGTTTAGAGTGCAGTGCTCAGATAGGATACCCACGACTAGTCGAAGGTTCCTTCGGGACAGTTGCAAGCAATATTTGGCTGTCTTTGGCGAGGGCGCTGTAATAGCAGCTCTTGCTTTACAACAGCTTTGCATGTTAACCCATGTAGCTGTTTATAGCTATTAACATATCTAGGAATGTTATGATTCATAACATCCGTGATTTGTTCAATAGTTTATCGGTTACTGCATGGTTATGGTTGCCATGTACGGTAATGGACTATTACCGTACAGATCAGTTATGATTTAGTTACCAGCCTACTTTTGTATATGTAAACAAGGCATTAATATCCTGCAACCGATAAAGGTTTTTTGATATAGTATAGAGATTAATGTTGTCAGGGATACAGGGATTACGGGTTCTGGCCTCCAGAGAAGTTGTTCGGAAGCTAGTCTCGCAGTCTCATCGGCCTTCTAATTGCCGTAGTTGCCGTCATGTCCGTCCACCCATACAAGGGAAACGACATTATTTTTTTAGATATCTTCGAGAGCTTCACGGCGCTGCAGTACCATACCTGTGGTAATTTTGTAACTTGCCAGGGCTGTCACTGAAGATACCAACACATTGATTCTCGATTTTCCTTTCAAGAATTGCTTTTGCATCATGCAGCATGTATCGCCAATTCAATAGATCTCCCTGAGATATATGCGTGTTGGTTTAGATTTTAGATGAAATGGGTGTAAAACCAGCACCCTTTCCCGTATTACTCTGTCACAAAGTCTTTATAAGAAAGATGTAAGACTAATGTGACCATATCATTCGGCGTGGACATAATCCGTTTAAGTAAAAAAACTACCTTCACTTCTCTCCAGCTTTCCGGTATATATCGAAAAGCTATACATCTCCGGTAGATGCGCACCAGGTGAACAAGCATCAGGTCCAGTCCCCATTTGAGTAGGACTGGAAAATTACCGTCCACTCCTGGCGACTTGAAGGGGAGAAATGAGTTTATAGCCCAGGTTACCCCGTACGACTTGGTTTGCCACATTCCAATATTCCTCTGAGGGAGGTGGGATGTTGGGTCACAGAACCATAACTGAAACCGGCTGTAAATTTCATGCAACACCTTAAAGCACAACGAACGAATGCCAATGATAAATGTCAACGTCAAAACATAACACTGCACGTGTAGTCAACATCAAATAGTTAAAATAACTAACGCCAAAATAATGACCATTCAAAAAGGTTCGATTATTTCCAAAGGCACTGTATATCTAGGCTCAAATTTGCCTGAAAATGGCGGCCAACAATCGTATGGCCACACTGTTGTGTATATAGTCACTGTAAGTTGCATTAGAGATCCTGTATCTAGTTTACTAAAAGTTGGGCAAACAGCCTGATTTGACATATATTTTTGATCCAAAAGATATTTGGCATATGTCGAACAAAGAGGTTATGGGAACCAACCTTGCTAACAATATTTGATGGGAGAGTTTTCAGAGTATTGATCATTCTTAGGATCTCTAGAACCGACTATTAGTAATACACGGCCAATTTAGTTAAGATTTAGATTTGCATGTGTGACACTATGACTATCGGTCGTAACATGTTACAAAATATGTAAAAATGGCACTTTTATAACACATGCCTTGCAAAGAGTGATTCAAACCAATCAAAATGTATCCCATTGTTTCCCCTACTCTTAGTAACCGATGTACAGAGACTCTAAAGTTGCATGATTTAGTAACCTTAAGTTGCATTAGAGTCCCTGTAATAATCGAGTACCGCAATTGATTGCGCCAGTGTTTTGTATTTTCGGAGCAAATATGGTAGATACACTGTAAAATCGTAGAAGATCAAGGTTGTTGACACGTTGGCGCATATGTCAACAGCTGTGCGCATGTCAAACAATTCCGTTCGAATTCGAAGTTGTGCTTATGCTTCAGTGTTTCTTTTGTGCAAGTTCAGTGCACATTTTATATTATAAAAATTAAGTATTAATTATAGAAAGAAAATGCCGGGCTGCTGTGTGCCCTGTTGCAAAAATCGTTTCGAAAACGGGCTTAGATTGTTCTACATACTCCAACGTACTAAGTATCTAGAAAGAAGGCAAATCTGGTTAACATTTACAGCGGGATACATTTTGATTGGTTTGGATCACTTTTTACGAGGCATGTGTTATAAATGTGCCCTTTTTACATATTTTGTAACATGTTATGACTGATAGTTTCACAAAAGCAATTCTAAATTTTAACTAAATTGGCCGTATATTCCTAATAATCGGTTCTAGAGATTCTAAGAAAGCAAGTTAGCAAGATTGGTTCCCATAACCTCTTTGTTCAACATAGGTATGTCAAATATCTAATTTGGACCAAAATTTTAGGTCAAATCAGGCTGTTTGCTATACACAGGATCTCTAAGTTGCATTTTCTGCAGCGTTTTTTTTTGCTTTATTGCCATTGGTTACTTTTGATCTACATTTTGCCGTTTATTGGTGGAGGCGATACTTTTTTGTTTTTCTGTTTTTTGAGAAAACGCTAAAATCGAGTCTCTCCATCTTGATGTTGCCTTGTGAAAGTTACGCTACTTGGAAATCTCCAAACATACTATTTAATATGATCTTTGATTGTTAGTAAATTTCGTCGCGATGTGTTTCGTGCAGCGTTTATAGTCGGATGTTTGGTATGTAGACGATTCTCCTTTTGAGTCGAATTTTAAAGTGAAATTTTAATAGGAAATTTTCAACGCTTGGGTACCATTACACTGCATATTTCCAACGCTGATTTCCATCGGTGAGTCGCACTGTTCTGCAGATTTCCACCGTTGAGTGCGATCGCTGAGTTCTAATTGACTGTAAGCTGTTACTTCTAGCCGCTCGCCCATTTCACTTTGTGGAAGCTGTTGCAGAGAAAGGAGTTTTGCTGGGAGCAACAGGTGTCTGAGGTGGGCATTCGACATCACATTGTAAGTTGACTTTGTCGCCGTTGTATCCTGGATAAGGGTATTCCACGTACCATATGGAGGCATCGCCGCATTGTAAACTTCTTCAGGTGCTGTATGATAATGTTGCCCTTTCGTTGAACTTCGATTGGAAATACATTTAACTTGGTTGTGTACTCCTTGAGTGCAATTATTTCGAATGTTTAATTAGGGGGCTGACAAAGTCCACAGGTTTTCTTGAAGCTCGAACGGCAGCACGAATCGCAGCTTCTGGCTATGGACTGCCGCTGAGTCTCGGAGATGCTACCCCAAGCTCACACTTGTAATATTTTGCGTGGCGCCCCTTTGCTTTGGGGTGACACGCACAGCTCGCTTGTTGGCACGCGACTGTCGCTCGCGCCGCCGCTCGCGCACAACTTGCTTTTGTTCGGTTCATATATGTAATACTTCTATATGGCGTGTTGAAGAGAGAGGGTGTCAGAGAAAATTGAAGGACAGAATGATTGCGATTTGTGCGTAATGCGCAAGCGCTAATTCTGTTTGGCTGCCAGAAATACGATCCGCGTGGTACGACACTATCCGACGCCAAAGCGAAGGCGATTTTACGAGCCACGAAGTTACGCGCGGAGATTAGCGCACCCGCAAAGGCAGGAACTTGCAATCATTCCGTCTCACTTCTTTCGTGAACACTAGCATACAGCGCTTGAATAGGAACACGCCATATAGAAGTATTACATATATGGTTCGGTTAATAAACGCACGCAATACTGTATCATCTGGTTTCTGCGCGCAATCGCACGCGTGAAACTCGTATGTTTTAAATGCTCAATAGGTTTTAGCCTAATTATTACAATGTAGAAATACAGTTTAGTTCTATACCTAGCAGAATAATGGTTAAATACCCAGGTGATTCAAAATACTAAGGTGTCACGAACTGGACCGTTACAATATCCCCCTTGGTTTTATTCTAAATTGGTAACAGATGAGAAGAAAACCTCCTTTACTAATTCTGTATTCGTGTAATCTGAGTGAACTAGGAGTTGCCTAAGGCTACTATATAGCTTAAAACATGCTGTTATTTTGTCATAACAAAGAAGCTGACCTGCGGTTAATTTATTAAAATAATTAACAGTGATAGCAAAAGACCGCAGATCAACCTGCTTGCTGCGCTTACTACACGGCAAATACAAGAATTTCCCGACACTTACCGCGTAGGCCGAACTAGCTTAATTTCGGCGGCTTTGGATCGTAGATTCTTTATCAGCTGTACTAATCTGTGAATAACTCCAAAGACAAAAAAACAAATGGGCGCCAGAAACCAAATGGTTTCGGTTAGAATAAACCAACTACAGTAATTAGAGTTTATTAAATGCATAATAATCTGGTAATCAATAAATGTAATTTATGTAATTCATAAAATATTTGAAAATTTTGCTACACTATGCAGCCAAAACTAATTGAAGGTGGCCACACCCATTACCACAAATATCTCCTTTTAGGGTCGTTAGATTACTTGAAATTGCAAAGTAAATCTAGAGATATGCATATCGCTGTCATCCATAAAGACCTTTCTTTCTAGGTTGATGCGAGAAAAAGAACGTGGGTGGTCCTTTTACAAAAAAAGGTATAGAGTACACATAAAAATTCAATAGTTTTAAATGCTCTGTTTAATTAAATTTGCTGAGTGAATCAACTATCATGTTAGTAATAAATTTAGTATCCGGTATCACCAGCACAAGATTGACTTGGTAGGTACATAACCCATCCTCGATCGGTGTTGTAATAAAAAACGAACCAACTGACCTTCTAGGCCCAAAAGTTTAGGGTATAAACGCTAGCCGGGAGCTGCTATAACTGGTAACCCGCATACAGCAAGGAAGCAGAAGCGATGCAGAAAACAGCAGGCGTTCGTTTCGAATTAGGACAGGAAACCGGAATCCAAGTCCAGAATCATCCGGTGAAAATTGCCAATCCCAAGTGCGATTTGTGAATTCCAGGTGAAAGCTGAATCAAATTATCAGCTCTTGGAAACAAAATGCTTGTAAAAATTTGTTGAGCGCACGTACTTTTGACTTGTTTAAAAATCAAACCTCGACCGCACGAAACGCGTCGGCCGGGGCTAGAAGACAAGTGCCGGGCCCGAAACGTTCGCTTCAAAAAGAAAGTTCGTATTCCTACGGCCAGCGATAACAGTTAGAGCGGGTCAAAAGTGCACCGTGCTAACGATAGCAACTCAATACAGGTACAAAATTCGCTACACTGAAAATTTTAAAAATTCTAAATGCAAGGGATTATAATTCAAATAAAAATATACAGGTTAGGCCTGAAATAATTTGGTAAATGGCGAAACAATTAAGCGGAGCCAAAAAATTGTTTCAATTTAAAAGCAAATGATTAAATAAAACTGATATGGTTGAGTTGAGTGTTATTCCAACCCCTCAACCTTAACTCTTCCATCGCCATCGTGACACGCCATCATTAAACAAATAATGTTTCTTAACTTTCTTTTTAATATCGTCTTCGTCTTGTTGAATTAATTTAAAATCGTTTGGGATTCGCGCTTTAAAACCGATAAATGCCACGATCAGCAGAGTTAAGCAATGCTCTCTCTGGTCAGAACTTGGATGGGAGTTCCACGGCTGCATCTCTCGGCGCCTCGTGGTACGGCTATTGTGAGGAAGGAAAATTGTTTTGGCTTTACCTGTTGGCGAAAGTTTTACTTGGTATTTTGACGGCTGGTAACTATCGGGCTAATTGAAAGAGAACAACAAAGAAGGGAGAGGGCGCCAGGTCCACGACGTGGTTCTACTCCTTGTGTCGGACGTTCCACAAGGTATAGACAATCCCAGCAGAACAAACAAAATCAAAGCAACGACCAATCAAAATATCACAGCTTTATTAACATTTGGTGGGTGGGTACTATAGTGCAAATATAAATACAAAACATATGACAATCCAAACAGGCATCAAAATTTATATATATATATCGTAACAAATTTAAATATGTGCATAAATATAGTAACTACATGCAGGCTACGTAAATGTTTCGAGCCGAATATAAATTTTTCCATGCAAACCTATCTGTAAAATTAATTTAGGCCGCGATACGGCGGACAATACAAACACTCTAAAAAAAAGGGGACAAAGTTACGAAGGGCGTCGCGGAGGTAATTAAAAAAAATAGCAGAGGTCGAAACTGTACAGAGCGCGAAGCGGGCTCAAAAGCAAATACGCCGATACAGAGCGATACAAGCCTAACCTGGCTAACGTTTAACCCCGAATGTTAGCTCTAAATGACGTGGAAACGCTACTCAAAATAATTTCTAAGTGTCGGAGCACTGTACGTTTGCGTGGCCACACTAAACATGTCGATGTCCTTAATATTAAAAACGCATCAAGGTATTCCCATATAATATTAATTATAGCAAACGCTTGGATCTGCTCTATATCCGGTTTTGACCGATACAAACTAATTAATCAATTCGCGGCGATTCGACAGTGAAGCAAACGGCTCCCGTAAGAAGGTCATGAGCCACAACCCAAAACTACTAACTTTGCGTCACACGGCTGACGTGCAAATGGCGGCCACCGGGGACCGCAAAGAAATGTAAGTACAGTTTTAAATTTGAAACAAATAAGTGAAAAACCTAACACACGGTTTGCAGGGGGTTCCACGGAGGGCATCGGTCAGCGGGGCCGCTTACAACTCGTAGCTCCCGCGCGAGGGGGATCTACACCTATGCTGGATAATCGAAAGCTCCAACATCACGAGTAGAGACCTAATCTGGAGCAAGAACTCCAAAACTTGGCTCCGGTGGATCTGTCTGACATTAATTACTATTTAATTAAACTGCACAAGATGGCCGCTTGAAATTTTGCAACATAACAATTAATCTAACATAATCAAAAGCATGCACGGGGCAGAACACACATTTTTAACTATACGAAGCGTTGCTGTTCGATCACAAAACTCAGCAGGCGCAGTGGGCAATAACTTAAGCTAACGTCTTGCCTGCAGGAAGGTACGTCGAAGGCCAATCCTTCCGATCGCTCCCAGGCAATCTGGCACAGTTGGGGCCGCAGAGGGAGAAGGCCACGACAGCAGCTATCGAAGGCGAGGCAAACTATGGACGCCGTGAGTGACGTAGAGGTAAGCGGGACACTATCGCCTATTCCCAGGCGTAGCCCACGGGGGTTGTAGATTGTACAGGCATTACGTCAATTTCAGGGGTCCAGATCGACGGGGTGGTTTCCAGCCAAGAGCGACAGAACGGGGAGTGCTTAATCTCCAACGGGAGGTGTCCAATCCGACAGGAAATGGCTTTAGCGATGACTGGCATCCGACAGGAAATGGCTATAAACGCACCATGCCCAAATAAATTTACGATTAAGGAGCCGAGGCTAGTGACAGCTTACCTTAAGTGGTGACGGGCAGCCATTAAAAGTGCAAGAATGATGCTGGCCTCAAACGAATCCACAATTGCGAACGACGTAAGTAAAGTACGTTTTTTTCCTATAAAAATTTTCAAGGTCAAAGAATTTAGGGTTTATGTTGGCATAACTTGGATTCCTTTAAAAAATATATGTTGGCAAAATTTGTTTTAGTAACTTTATAGAACTAAAAATTGGTGGGAGATTTAAAATCTGGCATTAAAGTTCTATGTACATCAAAAGCTCTTGCTAATCTTTCGTAAACTTCTTCTTCTGGTGTGTTAAGATGCAGATCCAACAGTTCCTCTGCACACTTCACTCCATTTAATTTTAAAAGATTCCGTTTTTTACGCGTATTCAGTTTCAAAAAAGAAAAACTGACAATTTAATTTTAAATGTCAAAGTGACAAAAGTCGTTAACAGCAAAACCTGACGAAAATAAATTTTCTAATAATTTAAAAAAAGCAGTTTTGCCAATTTTATCTTGACCTTGAAAATTTTTATAGGAAAAAAACGTACTATACAGCTAAATCAAATACGAACGTCTTAAAGGGCACATGTGCTTTGTAGATCCTCCTCGAACCGAAACGGAGCGAAGCTACACTAATTAACTCATAAATAAAGCACACAGTCGAGGCACCAGCAGCTTACACCAAGTTTTAAAATGGGAGAAAGCTCAAAAATCCACCAGTTACCAGTTATCAAAACTTTCCAAAATTTTGGACCAGAAGATAAAAAAAACCCTGAAGAAATTTGACTGCAATAAGAGATATCCTTATCTAGCAACAAAGGAATAGTTTAATTGAAGTGCAATAATGGTTGCCTAGCCGCCATACTTAAATATCTGTAGAAATGTAACCAGAATAAATTTAATTTGTAAAATATGGGTAATTATTCGGGGAGTTGCTTACGAAACTGCTTGATAATTATAGGAGAGTATTTAAAATTAGGGTGCCGCTAACCAAACCCAATTTCAAGCATGCAAAAATTCCTGAAAAGCCACCTAATAATACTCGAAGCTAAAAATTCAACTAGCAAACGTTTACTAATACGAGGGTCGCTCCAAAAGTACCGTAACACTATCACGGAAAAAAGTTGGTCCCGGCGGTCATAACATCATGACAGCGTTAGTGGGGTTGGAAGTCCCCATAACTGCACAGCGACGCCTATAATTGGCCTAACGGCTGTTGGCTGAGTGCGAAATAAATAAATAAATAAATGATGACTGTATTTTTAAATCGCGCTGTATTTGTATTATCATTATTAGGCCGAGCGCCGATATTATTTATCTTAAACGCTTCACGTCTAATTGGGCGTTGGTGCCTTTGCATATGTTCTTCTTTATTTCGTGATGGAACCACAGCTGGCACAGAGTACACCTAACATTTGTGATTTCGACTGTCGGGTACAGTTCAACAGTTTCCTGTACCTTGTTTACTACGTCTTCCAACTGTTTTTTCAAAACGCCTACCTCTTCAGTCCACGCGCAATCTTGCTTTGGTTCTACCACGCTTGTTTTGGGCCACGAGCTTTTTTGCTTTGGTTCTACTAAGCTTGTTTTGTGTCTCATATTTGACCTTGCGATATTTCGAGCCCTATAGTGGCCTTATCTCCCCCATTCGTTGGATATTCCCGTCAATGGTTCTGCTGTGATAATATTACCGGTGTCATTTGTGTCTTGAATTTCATTTGAATCGATATTGACCCATATGCTATCCCCCCAGTGTTTTCAAAAGTCCACGCAGGGTTTGGCATTCTTTACCGCCGGACCGAGTTCGGTGCCCAACTCGTTGTGGATTGATAGCTTCACTTCGTTTGTGTTAAAATAACTTATCCCCTCACAATTTAAGATTTGGGTGGTCTCGTTGGCTTCTCTCACCATAAACATCTCATTCCCTTTGCAGACACCCTTGATTTCATTGTTTATGTGTATAAATATGCTTTGACAAATTTACGAACAAATTCCAAATATTTTAGTGTCTCCCTAGTATGGGAATTATTCTGATCAATTGGAGCCGCTTGACCAGATCGTCTTAGTTTTCCAAATTATCTTCTTCATTAAAATCCTCCGCTTCGCGGTCTCGTCCCACGTACCGTCATTGCGTTTGATAATGTTGGTCTCTGTGATCAGCGAATTATTAATTGCATTATTATTGTGGTTACTCTCATTGTTTAGGCCTTTGCGATGGTTCAGTTGGCGTAACATTGCCAATAGTTTATCTACCGTGTTCGTCTTTAACGTAATGAGTGTAGTACCAATACCAAATGGGTAGTGTTTAATCATTGCTCGCACAAATACCTCTTCGTCGATAGGTGGGTCTAAATATTGTGTTTTTTCTATCCAATACTATGCATGTGACTCCAAACTGTCCACTCGCGAATCGTACGTTTCCTGTTCATATATTGATAATCTTACCTCTTCTTGAATTAGCTTGGACTAGAATTCTTCAATAAAGTCCTTTTTAAGGTCGTTAAAATCATGCCATCGGTTTAATTTGCGTTCAGCCCATACGTTTGCGTTACCTTGCAGGCATTCTATTACTACTAGCAACACTTGTGTTTGTGTTACCTTCACATTCTGTAAATAAAGGTCGAGTTTCTTGAGAAATTTAACCGGATGTTACCATTTGTGTCATTATTGAATTTGGGTTTTTCTTGCGTATTCGGCGGTTGTGCATTGCAAATTACGACCGACACAACTTTGCTTTGCATGCATTCATGGACTTTTATACTTAAAACGCGTAAATTTTGATCTCTTGTAGTTACCGAATGATCAACATTATGATTTACGCGACTTATTTCGCTTTTGACAACAGTTAACTTTAGTTCGCAACTATTCCCGTGCGCGCTTACTCCCTCTAACAAATCGCTTTGATCGCTTTCTAACTTACTAATTTTATCGTATACGGTACACAATTTTATTTATATGGTATGTCCCATTGTTCGCTCAATGGCCGCTATTTTTTGGTTATTGCTCAACTGTACTTGCTTCAATTTGTTTTTTATTCCCTCTAAGTTTGTTGCTAATTTTTTTTCAATCGGCGTTCTATTTCCGCTAATACGCTTTGTGTTTCCGCTAAATTTATTTTGAATAAGCCTTGCATTAAGTCAGCTAATTCCGCCGCACATATTCCCGTACTTGTTTTGGACGTTTCCTGACCCTGCTTCCTGTCTCTGGACCACGAACTATGTCTGTCCCAGCTGTTGCACGTTGCCCTGAATCTCTCGGAGCTCCCTGCCTTATTGTATCGAGCTTCAAAAGTGGACCTCGTATTTGGATTACATTTCTAAAGGACACTAAGGTCGTAATTTCTTTCTGGAGTGCTTGCCGCTGCGGTTGTCTTCTTATAACCCACAAGCAAGGGCCACTATACACGCTGAACACTGGTATCTACTTTCCGTAGCCTCAAAATATAGCCCCGAAGTTGAACTCAAATGGGCGAAGTTTTCCTCTAGTACTGTACTTTATAACTTTGTGAAAATTACGCACAAATGGACTCTGCACACTGGTGATTAAATAAAACCAACAACTGGCGCAAATAGTATTTTTTTTAAATCAATTAAACTTTGGGAGCCAATGTTATCAAACAGCTTCTGGCTTGGCTTCCCTAGTAAACACTCATAGTTGAGCATCTAGTATCATAGCAACAAGTTAACAATTATTTCAAGTACGTTTTTACAATGTTTTCCCTTAAATACTAAATTCTTTTTGCTTAAATGTCAATTCTGGAACACACTAACCTTACTTTGATTGCTTTTATCACTTTTTAGTTTATAAACACTAGTTCATATGTTTATTTAGAACTGTATTGTAGACTTCTTTCACGTCCAGGTTATTTTTTACATGCTTTTTACATTCCTTTTCTTCCTTACACTGCTTAGACACTCTTCAGCTGCGTTATTGATATCTGCATGTCTTAGTAGTATACCAAATAACCTGCTGGGGTAGCTTTTCCTCCAGCGAACTTAATTACTAAGGCGATAGTTATGGAACAAACGTACGTGGGTTCACTATTCACTCAGCTAATTTATTAGCATACATAGCTACGTTAATTATAACTGAACTAACTGAGCTTGAAACTGACGTTCGTTTAACACACCTGAATTACAGTTCGTTACCACAGCGGTGAAGCCGCTGGCTTTAAGGCATATATGAACTACTAAATTAAGATAACAAACGGCGAGGCCGTTAGGAATTCAATAGCATGTCAATTATTAGATCACAATAACAAAATAGCACAGGAGACTGCCTTGGGGCTGCTTGAAAGATACAGGGGGCAGCGGGACAATCGCAGACTAAACTGCACGTTATTCGGCAATGCTGTAGGCCTCTACTCTATTTGGGCAGCTTTAACCCGTAGCTTGAAGGCTACATATATATACATCAAGTTAGCAATTTGAACAAGAAAGAATAAAAACGCCTTACCAGAAAATTCTGCCTAAAACTCACACCAAAAATGTGCTCGCCCAAACAACTTATATTTGCATGGTTAGAGTCGAAAATGTGTCCAAATCGATTATGCTACCTACATACGCCTGATCCAGCGGTTAATGCATCACTCCATCTCAGACATGTTCACAGAGCCCGATGGACGAAATTTTTTGTACCGGCAAATCGAACAGTGTTTAACACCTTTCTCACATATTTTCGAAAGCGGAAGTGATGCCAAACTGCATCGCAATCTCGCGACAATTAATGCCCTTGGCGGAAAGAATTGCAGATTACATAGGAAACTGTATGGAAGCAGAGCACTGAGGCCTCCGGGATCTTACCTTCGACATGCCAGTAGAATCAGTTATCTAACCGCTGGGCGTTTTCGGCCCGTGAAACTTGTTAAATTACGACATGACAATGAGTTCGTCTCAATAACAACTTGAGCAAAGATGTTACTGCTTTTATTAGGAGGAACGGGCCAGTGTGAAAAAGGATTAGATGAGAATAGATCTTTAAGTTGTTTAGTCGATATGTATCTTTAGTTGTGTTAGTTGTTCAATAAATGCATTTTAAAAGGATTTGTTGTTTGGGAGCTTTTACATTGTCTAAACTAAGTAACTTCGCATTTTCCGTACATATACATACCGATATACAATAATATACATATTTAATCAATCAGATTAGCCCTGCATTAGGAGAAGTTACACGTGAAAATCAGGATCTTTGGTTTCAGCATGATGGCATCTAAGTGATAACTTTTCTAATTGCTGGATTGGTCGCGTGGCACTATCAACTGGCCACCAAGATCTCCTGATTTGGCACTATGCGACTTCTTTTTGTAGGGTCATCTGAAAAACAAAATTTACAGAAAACGCCACCCAAATATTGACTCTTTGCCAGAAGCAATCGTTGCGGAGTGTAGGCTAATCACAGATAGACAGTTGGCTAATGTAAGGCAAGCATTTATAACAGATTGGGTTATTGTTTACAGCAGAATGCAGAACTTTTTGAGTACTTGCTATAAATTTGCTTGTAGTTTCAAATTCTTTCACAAACTTGTGAATTGTTGATACAGATGGAATAGGTCGATTATTAAATTTAACCGATAGTAAATCACGAACTTTGCGTAAATTGACGCCACTCTAAAATGTTTTGATAATAAATGCCCTTTCTTTATTAGAATATTTAACAGTATTATTCATAGTAATTAGTTAAATACGTATATTGATAACTGACGGAAAATTACATTTATTATAGCATAAACAAGTTTGATCACGGCTGTTCTGTTTTTTGTGAATAAAATGCAAAATATTTATTACAGTTTTTAAGCTACTTCTATCTTAAACAAGCAACAAATTCAAGTAAAGTAGTATCAAATTAAAGTAAAGTAAAGTTCAGGGCGCTTCATTCCACACGTGGGAATATGGCCTGAGACTCGGCGAGTCAGGGTCGCCGAAATGTTTCCTTTCGAAACCCAGTTATCTGGCATACCGTTAACGGGGAATTGGGTGATGTGGTTAGCATCACTCCTTCGACAACTGTCTTACTTTCCCTATTTCCACAACCGTGGGTTAGGTACTCAATTTTTAAAGCGACTGGGTGGGCCGCCCGTCAGTTGCCACGTGTGGGAATTGAACCCCGTACCGTAACATCGCAGTAGAACTCCCTAGCCGCTCGGCCATGCTGGCGATAGTATCAAATTAAGTGCATGTTTTTCTCTTTCGATAGATACCTATTCAAGCGGCAAGCAGGAAGCTGCATATATACGATTTCCCATGTTATTTCCTTATGTTTGCACTTTAAGTGACACACTCGTTATGTATATATATTTATAGTATTTGTAAAATCCCCACCAATTTTTTCTATTACAATTCCACATTAAGTTTTAGTACAAACATCTGACACTAACATCCCAACCCTGCCAGTGGCCGTCTACCATTCTACTACCGTCTGCCAATAAGTGCAGCGCGGAAATTAACTTATCACCACGAAATATTATTCATGCTAGACAAAAATACAATCCGACATTCCGTTAGTATCACGCTATTTCATATTTACTTGCAAATTTACAATTTCACAAAGGGCTCGAATTAAACAAAGCTGCACATTTTCCTTATTTAAAATTGAGAAAACAAGGCAAAAAATCCCCCCTTTACAACCGCATCCCAAATTCTCTTAAAAAATTATTCAATCGGACAGTAGAAGGTCTCCAAACAGCGAATTTTACATAAATACTGATTTTAAGGTTTTTCTTATAATTATTACGTTTTCCCCATTTTGAAACCTCCAAATCCAACTGGGCCGCTAAATTCCTACATTTGGAATTCTCTTAAAAAATGCAATCGACCAGTAGAAAGCCTCCAAACAGCGAATTTCACACAAATATTGATTTTAAGGTTTTTCTGATAATTATAACGTCTTCCCGATTTAGCAACCTCCGGATCCACCTGGGCCGCAAAACTCCCACATTCCGAATTCTCTTAAAAAATACAATCGACCAGAAGAAAGTCTCCAAACATCGAACTTCACACAAATATTGATTTTAAGGTTTTTCTGATAATTATAACGTTTTCCCCATTGCAACCGCCAAATCCGCCAGAGCCTCAAAATTCTTAAAAACCCACAGATTCACCCACATACTGCCAAAAACAAAATTGGATTTTGTTTCTTTTCCCCCTGTGTATGCCAACATCTAATTTGCTACAAACGCACCTCAGCTTTATTCCCCTGTAACTTCGCGCCCGTGTATCGCAGACCTCGAAAAACAGCCAGTACGATGAGCGTTGGTTCATCCTCTTTCCAACTAGTCCCAAATCACATTTGAATCTTTCAAAAAGTATGCGATGCAACACGATGCAACGCTTTCGTATCCAAAAAATCGTTTTAACCCCCCTATTTTCGCCCCCCTCAAATCTTACAGTTTCACAACCTCTCCAGAAAGTTCGCCCTTGACGAGATATTCAAAATGGGTCTTGGACACAACGCCCACTGGTCACAACGTCTACCACCTAGTATGGCCGCCATGTTGGACACAACGTCCACCGCTATTTTTGGTCACAACGTCCACCCTGGTCACAACGTCCACCACCATAACGCCCACTCTGGTCACAACGTCCACCGTCGCATTTGGTCACAAGGTCCACTTTGGACACAACGTCCACCGCCACAACGTCCACTCTGGTCACAACGTCCACCGACGCCTGTTGAGAATAACATTTTACGGCGTTGGTCATAACGTCCACCCTGGTCACAACGTCCACCGCAATAACGCCCACTCTGGTCACAACGTCCACTTTCAAATTTGGTCACAACGTCCACCTTGGACACAACGTCCACCGCCATAACGCCCACTCTGGTCACAACGGCCACTTTCAAATTTGGTCACAACGTCAACCTTGGACACAACGTCCACCGCCATAACGCCCACTCTGGTCACAACGTCCACTTTCAAATTTGGTCACAACGTCCACCTTGGACACAACGTCCACCGCCATAACGCCCACTCTGGTCACAACGGCCACTTTCAAATTTGGTCACAACGTCCACCTTGGACACAACGTTCACCGCCACAACGCCTACTCTGGTCACAACGTCCACCTTCGCATTTGGTCATAACGTCCACCTTGGACACAACGCCCACTTTTGTTTTACTTGTTATTTAATCAACCTTTAACTGCCTTCTTTAATGCTTTTTGAGTGGTCTAATGTTGTTTAGAATTTGAAAATGTTGGTTTTAGGCTATTTTATGTATTTTTTAGTCAATGTATAGTTTCAACTATTTCCTCCCCATTCAAGACGATTTTATCTCTATTTTATGATGGTTTTTGTGTAGTGTATGTATTTCCAGCTCGTTTCTCATATAAATCGGTATACGAAGATTAAAGATCCTATTACAACACTAAATATACCTAAAGATTCATTGGCTTGCGATACACCTCATTCGAAAAAAACGTTTCCGTATTGTGTGTAAAACCAGTAGGTAAGTATTTACAAGTCCCTAAAAAACTAAAAATAAAATAGAAGGTTGACGTCACTGAAAAACGTGGTTGTACATGTTGTTATTAGTAATATAACAAGGGCGAGACCAGCACAATAACTCTTTTGATGGGCAAAATTATTTATAAGTGTCGCCCACGTTTGTTATTTTGAAGATTATTACACAAAAACCGTATACGAATTATGATTTAGAATTGACCTAATAACTCAAAAAGACTCAAGTTGCTTGTTTTTTGCAATTTTACTTCCAATTATGACACCATCCACGGGGTCGATAGTCATCCCTAGGGCGCTTATCGCTTGATAAGCATCCCTAGAGTGTTTAAGTTATACAAAAATTCCATTTTCCGGCGGCTCGCGTACTGAACGGACGTGGAACGGTACAGTGGCGATAAATCTACTCGTTTCACGGGCTTTATCCCACGAAATATTCCGCGTTGTGCAAAAAGTGGCTTAAAAAGGGGCTGCAACAGGTTAGCAGACTGTAGAGTGTAAAAAGTGCACTGAATTCCTAGCTTTTCGGAACGTAATATAGCAACATACGAAAACCCAATAAACAAGCGTAAGTATCGAGCCAAGCGCGGCAAGGCCGCCCGGGTTTAACGCGAGTTATCGGTCAGGGTTCAAACTACAGCTGTGGAGCTGGCGGGCAGTGGTGCACGATAAGAAGTGTTTATATGTATGCAGACTAAAAACAATAACAGTAAACAATAAACTTACATAAAAGTGGGGCCAATTCAGCGGTAAAAATACGTGAATAAACTAAATGTCAGAGGCGCGCAATAGAGACAATAACAGCGGATCAATAACAGAAGATATCAGCAAAAGAAAAAGGCAACAAAAAGAAAACCAAGTGGAAGTAGAAGTATTTCAACGGAGCAAAAAAATACAGAGATCGACACAAACAAAGGCAACAACCCCTAAAGAACAAGAGAAAGAGGAAAAGACGGAAATGGATAAACTAGAAAAAGTGATAATGAAATTATCAAACCAGATAAAAGACATAAAGGAGGGCACCAGCAGCACAAGCAAGGCCATAGATACGATAAATGAGCAACTGAAAACATTTGGCCAAGAAATAAGAGTATTAAAGGAACAGTCGCTAAAGAAGGAAGCCGAATGGGAGAGAGAAAAAGTGATATTACGCAAGGAAATGGAACAGATGAAGAACAGGCTGGAAAATCAGGAGAGAAAAGAGAAGAAGAACAATATAATTATCAGAGGAGGGGAATTTAATAAAGAGACAAATCAACAAGAAATAAAGGAATTTGTCCGAAAGGAAATTGGAGTCGATATAGACATTGAGGACGCATACCAGGTGGGAAATCCGGAAGCAAAGATGACGGTGGTAAAAATGAAAAAATTTGAACAAAAACTTGAGGTTCTGAAGAGGAAAAGCAGCTTAGGAAAACGAGAAATATATATAGAATGTGACCTAACCCAAGATGAGCAACGAATACAAGCGACAATAAGAAAGGTGGCAAGAGATGAGAAGGCAAAAGGAAAGACGACCAAAGTAGGCTACAAGAAACTAATGATAGACAACACAATATATGAGTGGCCTGAAGAAGAAGGAGGGAGTTTGAGAAGGAAAAAAGAACAGGAGCCGAAAAACTACTAAAGGGCAAAACGGAAGGAGAACTGGCAACGAAATCGGCTATGATAAAGGAAACGAGAAGGAATAACAATCAGGAATGGAAGCGGGAGGATAGGAAAAACCTAAATGAAAATAAAAATGAAAGAAAGAAAGAAGATAATAAAATAGTACATTGTAACATGAGAGTTAAAGTGCAGACAGGAATAGGGAACAAGAGTCAAGGGAGGAGTAAAAAACTGAAGGAAGCCAAAGCGAGGACGGAGGGAATTGTAAACGACCAGGTGAGGGATAAGGATCTGAGTGAAATAGTTAAGAAAAAAATAAAAAATAGAAACAATGAAAGCAATCCATGGAGAATAGCTACATGGAATGTCAGAGTCATTAATGGGAAAGAGACCGAGTTAGCTGAGGTACTGGAAAACAAAAAATAGATTTCATAGCTGTCACAGAAACTAAGAAGAAAGGCAGTGGTTGTGTGGAAATACACGGGGGCCATGTGATGATGTACAGCGGAGTGGATGAAGACCAATGGGCACAGTCAGGAGTTGCTGCTATTGTTAATAGGGATAACGTGAACAACATCACAGAATGGAAGAATGTGTCCGATAGAATAATTAGACTGGAATATGAAAAACAGAAAGAACTGTATACGTATCTGATCATATATGGTCCAAACAAAGGAGCAGGTGAGAAGGAACTGGAGGTGTTTTGGAGCACCCTACAAAGTGAAGTAGACGTGAAAAAAGGAACACTAATTATAATGGGGGATTTCAACGGTAGAGTGGGAAACTGCTCTGAAAGTACGGAAGGCTGCGTAGGCAAACACGGAGAAAGCGCCGTACACAGCAATGGACATAAAATTATAGATTTTTGCATATTAAATAATTTGGTTGTGGGAAATACGTGGTTCCAACACAAAGAAATTCACAAATATACCCGTGTAATGCGCAGCCGCAACGAAAAATCTATAATCGACCTGATACTGGTCGAAAAAGATACTCTAAAAAAGATCAACGATATAAGAGCCAAAAGAGGGTTTGAAATAGGGAGTGACCACTTCTTGGTGCTGGCCAGCATGACATCTAGGAAAAAAGGAAAAGAGTTGAAAGACCTGACAAAATGTAAGAAAGTAGAATTTAAGAGTATCAAAGCATATAGACTCCAACAAGATAAGATAAAGAAAAAATATGAAGAAAGAATTACGGAAGAGATATGGAAACGTAAAGAAGAGATGGATAGCATGCATCTTGAAGAAATTTTGAATAAATTTAAATTAATAATCAGTTGTGTAGCAGCTGAAGTGTGTGGGGTGAATAAAAGCACAAACAAGAAAAAACAAACTGCTTGGTGGAGCGTAGAAATAAAACAGGAAGTTAAGGAAAAGAAACGTCTATGGAGAAAGTACATTGGGTCAAACAAACACTTAGAAGCCTACCAAGAATACAGTATGCAAAGAGACAAAGTTAAAAATATGATCAAAGATGCAAAGGCGAGAGACTGGGAAGATTTCGGGGAGAGAATGCAAAGAGACTCCAAAGGAAATGCAAAAATGTTATACCGCACCTTAAGAAACATAAGAAAAGAGAAAAAGACCCCTTAAGAAATATCAAAAACAAAGATGGAAAAGTTATTACCGGAGAAAAGCCCATCATGGAAAGGTGGAGAGAATACTTCATACAGCTACTAAACACAGAAGAGCCAAATGTAATACCGCAGAATGACAACACACCAAACCCAGAAGCAGAAAATAAACAAAGGGGGCACATTGAAAAATGGGAAGTAGTGAAAGCTCTCAAACAACTACAGATAGGAAAGGCCCCCGGTATAGATGGCATAAGACCGGAAATGCTAAAATACATGGGAGAAGAAGGGACTTGTATAGGATTATACTCACGGCTTGGGAAGAAAACTCTATACCGAAGGACTGGAGAACGGCAGTGTTAGTCCCTGTACATAAAAAAGGAGAATCCAACAACTGTAACAACTATCGTGGACTATCCCTACTATGCGTGTCGTATAAAATATTCGAAAGGATAATAGAAGAAAGGTTATGGAATAAGATAGAAATTACAATGGGAGATACTCAGGCGGGATTTAGAGCCGGCAGATCAACGCAGGATTGGATATTTGCGGTACGACAAATAGTTGAAAAAATAATAGCGACCAAGCAACAACTACATGTGTGCACAATAGACTTAGAAAAAGCTTTCGATAGCATAACCAGGGATGAAATCTGGAAGGCTATGAAAGCAAGGGGAATAGAAACAAAGTTGATAAAGGTAGTACCAAGTTTATATGATAGAACAGAAAATGTAGTTAGAGTAGGGGGAAACACGTCAGAAGGATTTATAACAACGAGAGGAGTCAGACAGGGAAGCATACTAAGCCCCCTACTATTCATAATGATAATGGACGATGTATCAAAGAAAGTGAACCAACTCACAAGAGGTGTACAGCTAGGATACTACAAACTAAGACCAATCAGAATGAACGAACTCATGTACGCTGATGACCTTTTATTATTCGCAAATAACAAAAACGAACTGCAACAACGAATCCATAGATGGAAGGAAGCTCTAGAGAAATATAATTTGAAGATAAACCTAACAAAGACAGAAATAATAACGGTCGCAGAAACAATAGATCATCCTGAAATCGAAATAAATGACCAGAAAATTGAAGCAAAACAACAGCTGGGCGATAATGGACCAATCCGGCAGGATAGACAGGGAAATAGCACACAGGATCAATAAAGTAGCAATGTTATACAGAATATTATACGACCCGTTCTTCAGCAAGAAAGAAGTAACCAAGAAGACGAAAACGAGAATCTACGAATCCGTACTAGTGCCAATGCTCATATACGGTTGCGAATCGTGGGTATTAACGGATAATTTAAAGAAAAAGGTAGAAGCTTGCGAGATGAGAGTGTTGAGAAAGATTGAGGGCGTGACACGAATGGACAAGATCAGGAGCGAAACCATTAGAAACAGGATAAACGTGAAAAGTGTACTAGACAAAATCGAGGCGCAACAACTGCGGTGGTTTGGACATGTAGTGAGAATGAGTGATGGAAGAGTGGTGAAAGTGTTATGGGAGATGGGAACAGGAAAAAATAGGAAACAAGGACGACCGCGAAAAACCTGGAATAATACGATCACCGATGCACTAAGAAAAAAGGGACTCGACTGGAACCAAGCTAGGATAGACGCAAAAGACAGGAAAAGATGGAGAAAGACCATCGCCTCGACACCACAGGTAGAAGAGGCTCGGGATAAGTAAGTAAGTAAGTAAAAATTCCTTGTCTTATATTTTCGAAGATATAGCGAAGTTTAATTACAAATAGGTAAGGCTACTTTTAATCGATATAACACTTAATTGAAATACGTAACTGTAATTTTCCACTGATCTGTTATTTGTTGTTAATGTTTGATGTACGAGGTAAACCGGGTTGCAATGAGATATGAGCCATGTTTCTATATCCTTTACTTATAAACGGATTTGCATTAAACTTGTTGCAAAGATATTACACATAATTTCGGATTGACAGACGAATATAATATCCAATTTCCGGTTTTACCGGAAATGTCATTAACTTTGAATTTTTAAAGAGATCACCCTACAGATTTTGTTTTTCGGAATCTAAGGCTCAAACTACATACGACAGTGATGCCAAATTTGCTTAGGTATCATAATCATATTTTAAAAATTTATTAATTAAAAAATTTTAAGTTTTAAATAAATATAAAGTAGGGCATAGTGCACATCGTTAGACTGGCAATTACATTTTCTATGGTACGATGGCTCTTGATAGGTGCCATTTAAAAAAATTACTTTTTCTCAAAAAACACGTTCAGTAAATTTTAGCAGTGTAGAAGGTTTAATTACATATTTTCATCGTAACCAACCAAATTTGTAAAACTGGTGTTGCACTGCAATATCAACAACCGCACATTGAACATCTGGAAATATATCAGTGTTTAGGACTTGATTTCATACAAACTGCATTGGTTAGCTAAACTATTGTTTTCTTCTTTTTATTGATTTAATTTGGCGTTAGTCAAGTTCTCTATTTGTAATGATGTGGTGTTCATTAAATTACTTACTTCTTCATTAGTTACGATATATTTTTCAGTTGCTAAATTAGGATTTGGTTCAGAGCACAACTGATCCGAATGAACTCGAGTAACATGTTCAATATACTTATCCAGTTATCCTTGTCAAATATTTTAATAGTCGGAATAGTCCTATTTGTTTGTGTGTTGCCTTTAATGCTTCCTCCTTCCCTAACTGAAACAGTTGATAGTGTAGCATAATACTCAAGGGTAATACCACAAGCAGTGGATATATTTTTGACAAATATTTTGTCGTTTCCATGTAAATTATTGCGTTTAAATTTCACGATACAAAATCACATCAAAAAGGTCACGAGCCGAAGGCGAGTGGCATTTAAATGTGATTTTGTTGAGTGAAATTTGCAATAATTTCCATGGAAATGGCAAAATATTTAAAAAAAAAATATCCACTTCGAGTGGTATTTGGGACGACTATTTAACAATATTAATACATAACGATTAACTTTATTGAAAAATATTCCAACAATTAATATAATTATTCATTCTCAATTAAATTCAGCGGAATACTTCCAAAGCACAATATTTTAAAATTTTTAAAACAAGCCACACAGTTTGTTGGGGTTTAGTGTTACGTAACCTAGCGATATCACTAAGGACAGAACATCGTTGCTAAGCTATACTTCGCAAAAAGGCTATTTATTTTTTGAGTACGTAGCTTGTTTTGTGAATATTTTGCATGGTGCCCAATATTCAGTGATATACTGCTGTTATTGGTTGAACAAAGCAAATGTCTGCAATGTGATTGGCTTATATGTTATAGTGTTGAATAGTCTGTGATATAGCTTTCTAGTATGATCTTATTCTGTAATATAAAAATTGTAAATAAAATACATGACCGCTAAAAAAGTTCTTTAATATTGATTTTTCTTTAATCTATTGTGTATATCTATTAGTGTATAGTATTTCACTACGAAGACTACTATTTATAAATCTACTAAATACATTGACAGTGATTGGAGTTACAACCAACAGCAGAGTGATTAAAAAAGAACTACAGTATGATCAAGTCACATTGGAATTTAAATCTGTCAGTTTAAGGTTATGCCATGATTGTCATTTCAACAAATACAAACATTATTTTGAATACATAAAAATGTTAGTAACGAAAACAACTACAGCTATTCAAAATGATTTGTTGCATTTTCCATACACAGAACCACCTAGTGCTCGGCATTAAACATCCTGTAAAAGTTAAGTTTATCTGTCAACATTGTATAGGTTATATTATTAACTAGCTTTACTCACCACTGCCAACATAAATTTAATTTAAAAAAAATCCACAGCCCTCTAGACGTTGAAAGTTTTCGATCATATGGTACATGTGTGCCGCTATATTCTTTATTGTTCTCAAACTAGCTGACGCTAGTTCAAGAACATTAAAGACACATATAATACATAAATTAATATTTTATTTATCCCGCCCTAAAACAAATATTCAGTAGTTATATCCCTAGTGCATTCTGTATATTCGAGTATTTCTCGAGAACGCGAAGCGTTCGAGCGAAATACTCCAATTATACAGAATTCACTCGGGGAATATTGCAAGACTATTCCTCGACGAAATTTTATCCTTTGTATACCATATTATTTTTTTTAAAGAGTTTCAGTTTTCTTTCTGAAATTTCTTGTATACCGAGCTGGTTTGGTGTTCTTCCCGCAAATACTCGAATATGCACTAGTGCAAATACCCTGGTATTGCATTTGTGCAAAATATTTGCTGTATTCGACTCTGATGGTTCAAATTTTGAAAATTGATTGATGGAATTGGTTTATATTATCTGAGGGGAATAGTCTCCTAAATTCACCGATATACCGACTATGCTAGCCTGAGCAACAGATTCGCCGGAAAACTTGATTTTTACATGCCTTCTGTTGCAAAGTTTAGCCGAATATGTTTCACATTATTTTAATAGGTAGTTATTTACTATACAAGCAGGATAAGAGCATCATTAATAGACTTGTATGTAAGTACACAAGTATATTAATGATGCATAATTACACATGTATTGTACAAAATTTTATCTACAACTGCCCAAAATTGAGAAAAGTGCATTAAGAGAAATGTCAGATCTGTCATTTTCAAATAGTAATTTACGATACAAGTGCGTAAAGCTACTCTTTAGGCACGAGTGGGGTAGAGTTAAAACGTGAGTGAGCGAGTGTTTTAAGCCCCGCGAGTGACTAAAGATGCTTTACGCGTATGTATCGTACAATATTTTATCTTACAGTAGCAGCTATTACCATACATTATACAACTGTTTTCAGTGACTAAAATGAAGTTTTATTCACTAGTGAGTATAAAAGGTTTTTATACTCACTAGTGAGTAAAACTTAATTTTAGTCACTGAAAACAGTTGTATAATGTATTTTATACTGAATAGTGAATAAAACTTCATTTTAGTCACGGAACACAGTTGTATAATGTATGACAGTAGGTGCTACTGCAACTATCTATTGTCTGTTTTGCGACATATTCTGACGGCTCAAACTGTTTAGGTATACGAATTGCTACTGTAAGATAAAACGTCGTATATCACACGTGAGCGAAATGCCATTATAAGCTCGTGAGAAATTCTCACTCGCAAATAATGATGCATTTCTCTCACTTATAATATAATCTACTATTATCTACGATAGACTCTAGAACACAGGGTAAATATAAAAAAAAATTATATGTAAATTAGGATTACCAGCAACCGGTCGTAATTTTGTGTTTTAAAAATTTTAAAACACGTTGCTACTGACAACGTGCCTAATAAAATCTTTTAAACACGTTACTACTGACGACGTAAACTAATGAAAACATGTTATTAAACAGTAGTTTTACAAACCGAATTTTTTTATTTTCTATTTTATTTTTTCTGGCGTTAATATTAAAGTTCGAGCGAAACTGACAATACTTCTTTATAGCAACTTTTTATGGACTAAAATATTGCGTTATCAATTTTTTATCCGACGTTTCGCCTTCGACTAACCATCATCAACTTAATTTTCTACCATACCAAATTTGTGAAGCCGTTTTTATTCTCAATTCAATAATGTGCCACACATTATGGTTTAATTACGTTTCGAGTCTTTGCAAACCACCATCAAGAAATGTTTGGATACGGACCTGTGTCCTAGAGCATTACATACGTTGTTTTACCTTTTGTAATAAAAAAAGAAGGTAATGAGCCATACTGGATGTTTTTAATCTTTAATAATCACGTTTGGTCTTGGAATACAAATAATTTTAATAGTCATGCAGTAATTAATTTATTGATTATGTTTCTTACTTCTAAACAATAATTAAAATTAGCAATAAAAACATTCAGTGAGGCTCATTACTTCTTTCTTTAAATTACAAACTCTGAAACAACGTATGAAATGCGCTAGGACACAGATCCGCCTCCAAAAATTTCTTGATGGTGGTCAAAAAAGATTCGAAACGCAATTAAACCATAATGTGCGGTACATTTTTGAATTCACCATACAAAAGGCTTCAACAATTTGGCATCAGAAAATCAGAACCGCATTTAAAACAAAATTAAGTTGATGATGGTTCCTCGAAGACGAAACGTCGGATAAAAAGTTTGATAACGTAATCATTAAGTCCACGAGAAGTTGCTATAAAGAACTTGAATTAGTTTCGCTCTAACTTTAATATTAATGCCAGAAACAAAATAGAAAATCCAAAAATTCGATCTTTTTTAGATAATTCAAAAACGAAAAATTATATAAAACATTTCTAGGCGCCATCTTGTTAGTCCTTTAATTGCTCAACTTTCTTCCCATTTAACGAAATTTGTATCTCTTACAATTAACCAGATCCCCATACTGGCCCTCCTTACCTTGGACACGCTGTAGAAGGCAGTGAGTGGAGAAAATATATTCTAATTAACTTTAGTAACTCATAATAATAACTATTTCAAGAATTTCACAATTTCTTAGATCAATAAAAAATCCTTCATGAACGAATAAAACTTGATGAGAGTGTTTTTTGAGAAAAAGTCATTTTTAAATGGCACACCTCACACAATGGTTGCTGCGCAAGCACCAAAGGCGCGATCCAACTCTGTATCCCGAATCCGGGGCAAGTTGATCATTGTACCGCCAGATGCCAGCGCATAAAGCACCAGCCTCGACACCGCAAGGTAAATGAGGTTACAGATTATACATACCTACTAAGAGCCATCGTACCATAGAAAATGTAATTACCAGTCTAACGATGTGCACTATGCCCTACTTTATATTTATTTAAAACTGAAAGATGTTTAATTAATAAATTTTTAAAATATGATTGTGTAATACCTAAGCAAATTTGGCATCACTGTCGTGTGTAGTTTGAGCCTTAGATTCCGAAAAACATAAAATATGTAGGGTGATCTCTTTAAAAAACAAAGTTAATGACATTTCCGGTTGATTATATCCGAAATTATGTTTAATATTTTTGCAACAAGTTTAATGCAAATCCGTTTATAAGTAAAAGAGATAGAGACATGGCTCTTGTCTCATTGCCAACCGGCATACCTCCTACATCAGACATAAACAACAAATAACAGATCAGTGGAAAGTTACAGTTACGTATTTCAATTAAGTGTTATCATCATAATCATCATAATCATAACTCTATAATAAAGCAGAACAATTCCCAAGGTGAAACATGTATGCGCGTGGTCTATGTGTAGTTACCATTGTGGGCGTGGTCTTGATATTTTCTAAGAGCCAGTAATATGGAAGGAGAGAACAATTATTGCTCTTGTTAGGGCCTACACACATTTTTTACATTACACAGGAATGTTTGTACTATGTACACATAAATATTAAATCTGCAAATAACCTAAATTCGGAGCTTTGTACAAAAATATGGTTATAAACTTTTTCCAAGTGGACTTTACTACCTCTAGAAAGAACGGTGGTTACAACTTGTCAGAAGCAAGGCTACAAACCAACCTGAAAATATCATTGCGTTTTTGTGTTTTCGTGCTTATAAGTTAGTTTTTGCGTTCTTTATCTACTTATATTTCTATTTATTATAAAACAGTTTTTTCAACGATACAGAGCTACAGCATTTTATTGCAACTGTAAGTACAAGTGTCCAAGTTTAAGATTGAAAATTGTTTATAGGTTAGAATGAGCTGTACGACAAGTGCTGATTCAGAAAACAGACCACTTAATTATTGTGCATGCTGGCGGTAAAATAGGTTTTGTTCCGAATGGGCGTACAAGTGTCCAAGCCTAAGATTGAAAATTGTTTATAGGTTAGAATGAGCTGTACGACAAGTGCTGATTCAGACAACAGACCACTTAATTATTGTTCATGCTGGCGGTAAAATAGGTTTTGTTCCGAATGGGCTAATTATTTTTAAATCGGGCCTTAAGACTGGGGACTACCATGCCGATATGAATAACAAGCATTTTTCCAAGTGGTTACAAGAAAAATTCTTACCAAAAGTTAAAGAAAAGAAAGGCTACAGTGTAGAATAACGAGCAACGCTAAAAGGACGGTTCACAGCCAAGGTAATTTGTTGGTATTTTAGAATCACTGTGTGTTTTATTTAAATTTTATTTCAGAATACATCGGCAGTAGCTGATTGGGCATTAATAGTGGATATTTTGAAAGCAACTACCTAATATTTATTAAAAACTGGCAAATTTAATCAAAGTCTAAGGTACACAAAGAATAATTGAAAATGAACAGGGCTATGCAACAAACATTGCAGTAGTTCATATACGTTTTCTGAATTTCCCTTGTCTCTAAAGCAGAATCGTGTTGTCCTAACTCTCTCCTCATCGTAATAATAAAATAACGTTGCACGCAATTGCAAAACATCGGTTAAGTCAATTTGACATGCATAACCCTGTTCATTTTCAATGATCGTAAGTGTACATGTCCAGTGTAACTATCCGGGAAGCATCAGATTTTGTTTGTAAGTTATTTAGTGGAATTTCATTATGTGTGTGCTTATTTTTTGTGTGTTAACAGATAAAAATGAAAGTTTGGGACTCGATATCAAGTTTTAATTTGTGTTACGATTTACCTAATTATACTTTAAATCCCAATGGCACATATGAAGCAATTACATACAGTGTGTCCCAGATCGACTGGGATTGCATGGGTAACTTTCTTATCATTGAAGATGGAGATTTGGTTAAATGGCCAATGTTTTCCAGTTTCATATGCTGATTTAATATCTGTTTGAAAAAGTTCAGAATGTCGAACCAGTCAAAAGTTATTAGAAAAAAACTAAAAACTGTCATTTTCTTGTATGTCAAATATCTTTGTAAGTATAAGAGATACGAAAAAAGTAATATTTGATATTTAGGTTACTGAATAGAATTTCTATTCTCTATTCAACGATGTAAGATAACGTATGATTGAATAAAAAATACCAGTAAAATTAATTGTTTTTACATTTTAATCAAGTAAGCTTACATGGATCAAAACAAAATTAGTTGAAATTTATTTTAGAAAACCTTTGTATGTAATTCCTATAATACTTAGTAACATGTTAATTCAGTACTAAGTACTTGAACCACAAAAACCATCGTGATATTGCTTTTTAAATGTATAATCAAGTAGGTAACCAGCTATGCTGAAAAACAATAAGAAAGTTTGCGTAAAGTAACCCGTCGTGTCGTCAAATGGTGTCAACTATGTTTCCCTAACAATCGCCAGCATTTTGATCGTTGAAAAGAGAATAAAAAATTCTATTCAGTAACCTAAAAATCAAATATTGCTCCCATATAACTTAAGGAAGTTGATACGAGTACCTCTAAAGCAGCCATCTTGAATTTTTGTTCGACACCAATTTTAAATTGATCTCATCGAAAACAGCAACTTTTATATAAAACTTTTTATTTGATTTTTAGGTTACTGAATAGAATTTCTATTCTCTTTTCAACGATGTAAGATAACGTATGATTGAATAAAAAATACCAGTAAAATTAATTGTTTTTACATTTTAATCAAGTAAGCTTACATGGATCAAAACAAAATTAGTTGAAATTTATTTTATAAAACCTTTGTATGTAATTCCTATAATACTTAGTAACATGTTAATTCAGTACTAAGTACTTGAACCACAAAAACCATCGTGATATTGCTTTTTAAATGTATAATCAAGTAGGTAACCAGCTATGATGAAAAACAATAAAAAAGTTTGCGTAAAGTAACCCGTCGTGTCGTCAAATGGTGTCAACTATGTTTCGCTAAAAATCGCCAGCATTTTGATCATTTCATGTGATTATCAGGATTATGTTTTGTTTTTAAATAAATGTTGTTTGTTTTTGTTTGGATCCATGTAAGCCTACTTGATTAAAATGTAAAAACAATTAATTTTACTGGTATTTTTTATTCAATCATACGTTATCTTACATCGTTGAAAAGAGAATAAAAAATTCTATTCAGTAACCTAAAAATCAAATATTGCTCCCATATAACTTAAGGAAGTTGATACGAGTACCTCAAAAGCAGCCATCTTGAATTTTTGTTCGACACCAATTTTAAATTGATCTCATAGAAAACAGCAACTTTTATATAAAACTTTTTATTTGATTTTTAGGTTACTGAATAGAATTTCTATTCTCTTTTCAACGATGTAAGATAACGTATGATTGAATAAAAAATACCAGTAAAATTAATTGTTTTTACATTTTAATCAAGTAAGCTTACATGGATCAAAACAAAATTAGTTGAAATTTATTTTATAAAACCTTTGTATGTAATTCCTATAATACTTAGTAACATGTTAATTCAGTACTAAGTACTTGAACCACAAAAACCATCGTAATATTGCTTTTTAAATGTATAATCAAGTAGGTAACCAGCTATGATGAAAAACAATAAGAAAGTTTGCGTAAAGTAACCCGTCGTGTCGTCAAATGGTGTCAACTATGTTTCGCTAACAATCGCCAGCATTTTGATCATTTCATGTGATTATCAGGATTATGTTTTGTTTTTAAATAAATGTTGTTTGTTTTGGTTTGGTTCCATGTAAGCCTACTTGATTAAAATGTAAAAACAATTAATTTTACTGGTATTTTTTATTCAATCATACGTTATCTTACATCGTTGAAAAGAGAATAAAAAATTCTATTCAGTAACCTAAAAATCAAATATTGCTCCCATATAACTTAAGGAAGTTGATACGAGTACCTCAAAAGCAGCCATCTTGAATTTTTGTTCGACACCAATTTTAAATTGATCTCATCGAAAACAGCAACTTTTATATAAAACTTTTTATTTGATTTTTAGGTTACTGAATAGAATTTCTATTCTCTTTTCAACGATGTAAGATAACGTATGATTGAATAAAAAATACCAGTAAAATTAATTGTTTTTACATTTTAATCAGGTAAGCTTACATGGATCAAAACAAAATTAGTTGAAATTTATTTTATAAAACCTTTGTATGTAATTCCTATAATACTTAGTAACATGTTAATTCAGTACTAAGTACTTGAACCACAAAAACCATCGTGATATTGCTTTTTAAATGTATAATCAAGTAGGTAACCAGCTATGATGAAAAACAATAAAAAAGTTTGCGTAAAGTAACCCGTCGTGTCGTCAAATGGTGTCAACTATGTTTCGCTAACAATCGCCAGCATTTTGATCATTTCATGTGATTATCAGGATTATGTTTTGTTTTTAAATAAATGTTGTTTGTTTTTGTTTGGTTCCATGTAAGCCTACTTGATTAAAATGTAACAACAATTAATTTTACTGGTATTTTTTATTCAATCATACGTTATCTTACATCGTTGAAAAGAGAATAAAAAATTCTATTCAGTAACCTAAAAATCAAATATTGCTCCCATATAACTTAAGGAAGTTGATACGAGTACCTCAAAAGCAGCCATCTTGAATTTTTGTTCGACACCAATTTTAAATTGATCTCATCGAAAACAGCAACTTTTATATAAAACTTTTTATTTGATTTTTAGGTTACTGAATAGAATTTCTATTCTCTTTTCAACGATGTAAGATAACGTATGATTGAATAAAAAATACCAGTAAAATTAATTGTTTTTACATTTTAATCAAGTAAGCTTACATGGATCAAAACAAAATTAGTTGAAATTTATTTTAGAAAACCTTTGTATGTAATTCCTATAATACTTAGTAACATGTTAATTCAGTACCAAGTACTTGAACCACAAAAACCATCGTGATATTGCTTTTTAAATGTATAATCAAGTAGGTAACCAGCTATGATGAAAAACAATAAGAAAGTTTGCGTAAAGTAACCCGTCGTGTCGTCAAATGGTGTCAACTATGTTTCGCTAACAATCGCCAGCATTTTGATCATTTCATGTGATTATCAGGATTATGTTTTGTTTTTAAATAAATGTTGTTTGTTTTTGTTTGGTTCTATGTAAGCCTACTTGATTAAAATGTAAAAACAATTAATTTTACTGGTATTTTTTATTCAATCATACGTTATCTTACATCGTTGAAAAGAGAATAAAAAATTCTATTCAGTAACCTAAAAATCAAATATTGCTCCCATATAACTTAAGGAAGTTGATACGATACCTCAAAAGCAGCCATCTTGAATTTTTGTTCGACACCAATTTTAAATTGATCTCATCGAAAACAGCAACTTTTATATAAAACTTTTTATTTGATTTTTAGGTTACTGAATAGAATTTCTATTCTCTTTTCAACGATGTAAGATAACGTATGATTGAATAAAAAATACCAGTAAAATGAATTGTTTTTACATTTTAATCAAGTAAGCTTACATGGATCAAAACAAAATTAGTTGAAATTTATTTTAGAAAACCTTTGTATGTAATTCCTATAATACTTAGTAACATGTTAATTCAGTACTAAGTACTTGAACCACAAAAACCATCGTGATATTGCTTTTTAAATGTATAATCAAGTAGGTAACCAGCTATGATGAAAAACAATAAGAAAGTTTGCGTAAAGTAACCCGTCGTGTCGTCAAATGGTGTCAACTATGTTTCGCTAACAATCGCCAGCATTTTGATCATTTCATGTGATTATCAGGATTATGTTTTGTTTTGAAATAAATGTTGTTTGTTTTTGTTTTGATCCATGTAAGCCTACTTGATTAAAATGTAAAAACAATTAATTTTACTGGTATTTTTTATTCAATCATACGTTATCTTACATCGTTGAAAAGATAATGAAAAATTCTATTCAGTAACCTAAAAATCAAATATGGCGCCCATATAACTTATAGAAGTTGATACGAGTACCTCAAAAGCAGCCATCTTGAATTTTTGTTCGACACCAATTTTAAATTGATCTCATCGAAAACAGCGACTTTTATATAAAACTTTTTTTTGTATCTCTTATACTTACAAAGATATTTGACATACAAGAAAATTACAGTTTTTAGTTTTTTTTTAAATAACTTAACTGGTTCGACATTGCCAATTTAACCAAATCTTCATCTTCAATGATAAAAAAGTTACCTATGCAATCCCACTCGATCTAGGACACACTGTATATATACAGTTACTGGCCACATTCATATATGGTAAGAAAATCGTTTTATTTGTTCCTCACTTGTAAACATCAATTTATCAAGTCACTGTATTCACCTTGAAAATGTTTCTTAACTGGCTAGCCAGTAAATTTTTTACTGGCTAGCCAGTTATATTTTACAAGCGTGCTCATAGATAAATGATAGCGTCCAAAGCCAGAGTTGTCTTCATTAGTATGTGTCATTTTGATTAATTTAGTTGCTTGTCAGTTTGACATTTTGAATAAATGGTGAATTTCTAGTTATTTACAAGTGAGAAACAAATAAAACATTCAACAATACACGCCAGGTAACCATTTTTACTGGCTCAAGGATATGACAGGCTCGCCTAACGGCTCGCCAGTCATCCCAATCCTATCGCCAGTAAAACCTGTTTTACCTGGCTTGTAATGTTAAATACTATTAATTTAATTTTTATTTGTGTGGAGCCAGTAACTTTTCCAAGCAAAACGCAAGAGGACTTTAAGCCCAATAAGTCGAAAGTTCTTAGCCGCGACGAAGTTTTGAGGTGCATTCGTACTTCACCGGACGAGAAGTATTTACTTGCAAAGGTTAGCATTATTGATCCATTTGTTTCCTTTTAATTGTAAAATTACATTGCAGACTATACTTATGGGTATTACTGGCGGTTGTCGCATTGGAGAACTGGTCAAAATGAAAATTGACGACGTGGACGTCGTTTTGTTAATTTAGTTGATAAAAATTGATTTATTTTGGTTGACATTTATTTGACATTTTTAAAGCGCTAGCGCAATAAAAATTTTAAATCACTAGCGGAATACAAATTTTAAATGACTGTTTATAAAACACCAACTTTCATGGGCAGGCCAGAAACCAACTGATTTACAGTTATCAATTGAAAAAAAAAATTGCAATAATACCAGCTCTTTTTTAAATCTCGTAGGTACTTAGAATATGTTCAGGAAATTTATTGACAAATATAAATGTGTAATAACATTAGTTAAGCCAATTACGTATTTTTTTGTAGAAAAAGTAGGTAATATGATGGACATTTTACTTACCATGTTGATTAGGGTGACCACCTTTTGAAAAAGCTAACTCGGGACATTTGACACCTATTTATTTATATTGACCATAGCTACTAACGAATAGAAAAAAATCTGGTGTGATACACGCACACAACTTCCTTTTACAGTGATCTTATAATTAGCCAAAAATTTAATTTTTAATTTTTAAGCATTATTTGTCAAACATTTTCAAAAATTACAATTGCTAAAGAAACCCTACAAAATGGAGCGTTAGTTCAAGAGACAAATTTTCTCTAAACTTTTAAGCTGAATTCAAAAATTAATTATATACCGGATGTTCTATTTAAAATAGGAGTTCATAAAAAAATAGGAAAAAAACAAACGAAACTTTTTTTGGAGGTATTCAACTGGAAAATCACCTATCTTTCATCAATATAAATTAAAAATGTAATAAACATGTAAAGTTTGAAAAAAATTGTTTTAAGAGTTGTTTTTGAAAAATTTTCTTCAAAAGCTTGCTGTCGCATCTAGATAGTACACAAAACTTATTTATGAAGTTTCAACGCCATACCTCTTTTCGTTTTTGAGATATTCTGTTCACAGACAGACAGACACACATACACAGACAGAATGACAGACCAATGAACAAAAATATGTATTTTGGGTCCAGGGGACTTTAAATCTGTGGAAAACTCAATTTAGAATTTTTGGGGTGAACCCAATACTTCCTTTCGTAAGAGGAAGTAAAAATCTTAAAATCTTGGACAATGTGCAGCTAAGAGTTTACCATTTTCGAGAGATAGTATTTTAAAGACGGAGTTCTGTTTTCCAAAATTTACGGCTGCATTATCTGCAGACAATGCTGATATTCTATTACTTGGAAGATTGTGCTTTTTCAAAGAGCTAAAAAATTTTGTCAGTTATCGCTTTTGCTGACGAAATGAAGTCGTAATACATGAAATAAAGGGGGGAAATAAATTTACCCGCTATCGGGAAATGTTATGTCCCGGGCGATACCAACTCTGGACCGGAACATTGGTCATCAAACACGGGACTGTCCCGGGTAAATCGGGACGGGTGGTCACCCTAATGTTGATTCACACACCACTTATAAGAACAAGACACCAAGCCAAATAAACAATATACCAAGACAAAATTACAAAAGCGACTGAACACCAAGAACTTTAAGCAATAATGTTGCTGATATCAGGTTGTTATGCAAGTGGGGTTGATTACCTGAGTTTTTGGAATAGGAATTGGACACTTAAATACGTATACAAATTATCCATCATAACAATAAAACATAATATTTCCTTTATATTTGGGATATTCCAAAAGCAGATAAGTACTTAATTGTCCCTATTTTCAGAAAATTGTAGGTTTGTCTAAATATAGTGCTTTTAGAGATCAGCAAATTCCAGGAATTTAGTGTTTAGAAACTGTCCCAGTGACATTTCCACTAACTGGATTTATAGCATTGTAACAATAATTAGCATTTAATACTGAACAGAAAAAAGAAGACACTATTCAATTCAGCAGTATCGGTGTATCCAATATGTAGGAGGAAAGTGGCCTGTATATTTTAAATGCGGCATATGCCGCGGGTTTCAGCTAGTATACTATATTAAAACAATGTAGCCTTACCTATTTGTAATTAAACCATGTTGCCAGTTCTGCTAGTTTTTAAATTAATAAAACTTCGCTATATCTTCGAAAATATAAGACAAGGAATTTTTGTATAACTTTTTTCCTACTCAGAATGTGCCTCTTAATAACTTAACATGTAGTTAATACGTAATTTTTGCAGCATATATACCGGGTGACTAGAAATGATTGTGATTTTTTTTTCTTAGGTACTGATGCAAAACCTAACCTGCTAACCTCGAAGTTGACTTAGTCTTAAAGTGCCACCACCATAAACAGTGCCAACCTAAGAAAAAAATCACAATCATTTATGGTCACCCGGTATATGTCCATGACAATGCATTTTTTATTCATATTCTTATTTGGGTATTTCGCCACTCTGCAAATTAAAATTATTAAATAACGTAAATAAAGTTTTAATAATTTTAATGTGCAGAGTGGGGAAATACTCAAATAAGAATATGAATTATAGATTCACGCCACAAAGAAGTTCCAGAGATAATGCATTTTTTATGAGTTACATAAGCGACACATTGGTCAGATTTGTCAAGGTCATTATTAGACCCTATGTAACCTTAAATAACTAAAATTATATAAGCATTGGTATACTAAAGTCTGTGGTAAAAGATTGCAACAGATAGGCCACTTGTACTTAGTGGGACACACGAACGTTACTTAGTTGGAGTATTACACTCAACCTATCGACCCCGTGGATGGTGTCATAATTGGAAGTAGAGTTGCAAAAAACCAGTAACTTGAGTGTTTTCGCGTTATTAAGTCAATTCTAAATCATAATTTGTATACGGTTTTTGTGTAATACTCTTCAAAATATAAACGCGGGCGACATACTTACAAATAATTTTTCCCATCAAAAGAGTTATCGTGCTGGTCTCGCCCTTGTTATATATTACTAATAATAACACGTACAACCACGTTTTTTAGTGACGTCAACCTTCTGAGGTGTATCGTAAACCAACGAATCTTTAGGTATATTTAGTGTTATAATAGGACCCTTATTCTTCGTATACCGATTTATATGAGAAACGAGATGGAAATACATACACTACACAAAAACCATCATAAAATAGAGATAAAATCGTCATGAATGGGGAGGAAATAGTTGAAACTATACATTGACTAAAAAATACATAAAATAGCCTAAAACCAACATTTTCAAATTCTCAACAACTTTAGACCTCTCAAAAAGGATTAAAGAAGGCAGTTAAAGGTTGATTGAATAACAAGTAAAACAAAAGTGGGCGTTGTGTCCAAAGTGGACGTTATGACCAAATGCGAAGGTGGACGTTGTGACCAGAGTGGGCGTTGTGGCGGTGGACGTTGTGACCAAATTTGAAAGTGGACGCTGTGACCAGAGTGGGCGTTGTGGCGGTGGACGTTGTGTCCAAGGTGGACGTTGTGACCAAATTTGAAAGTGGACGCTGTGACCAGAGTGGGCGTTATGGCGGTGGACGTTGTGTCCAAGGTGGACGTTGTGACCAAATTTGAAAGTGGACGTTGTGACCAGAGTGGGCGTTGTGGCGGTGGACGTTGTGTCCAAGGTGGACGTTGTGACCAAATTTGAAAGTGGACGTTGTGACCAGAGTGGGCGTTATGGCGGTGGACGTTGTGACCAGGGTGGACGTTACGACCAACGCCGTAAAATGTTATTCTCAACAGGCGTCGGTGGACGTTGTGACCAGAGTGGGCGTTGTGGCGGTGGACGTTGTGACCAAATGCGACGGTGGACGTTGTGACCAGAGTGGGTGTTATGGTGGTGGACGTTGTGACCAGGGTGGACGTTATGACCAAAAATAGCGGTGGACGTTGTGTCCAACATGGCGGCCATACTAGGTGGTGGACGTTGTGACCAGTGGGCGTTGTGTCCAGGCCCCTTCAAAATGACACCAACAACATTCACTTGCAATACGCACAACTTACCTACTGGTTCAACACACAATACGGAAACGTTTTTTTCGAATGAGGTGTATCGCAAACCAATGAATCTTTAGGTATATTTAGTGTTATAATAGGATCTTTATTCTTCGTATACCGATTTATATGAGAAAAGAGCTGGAAATACATAGACTAGACAAAAACTATCATACAATAGAGATAAAATCGTCTTGAATGGGGAGGAAATAGTTGAAACTATACATTGACTAAAAAACACATAAAATAGCCTAAAATCAACATTTTCAAAATCTAAACAACATTAGACCACTCAAAAAGCATGAAAGAAGGCAGTTAAAGGTTGATTAAATACAAGTAAAACAAAAGTGGGCGTTGTGTCCAAGGTGGACGTTATGACCAAATGCGAAGGTGGACGTTGTGACCAGAGTGGGCGTTGTGGCGGTGGACGTTGTGTCCAAGGTGGACGTTGTGACCAAATTTGAAAGTGGACGTTGTGACCAGAGTGGGCGTTGTGGCGGTGGACGTTGTGTCCAAGGTGGACGTTGTGACCAAATTTGAAAGTGGACGTTGTAACCAGAGTGGGCGTTATGGCGGTGGACGTTGTGACCAGGGTGGACGTTACGACCAACGCCGTAAAATGTTATTCTCAACAGGCGTCGGTGGACGTTGTGACCAGAGTGGGCGTTGTGGCGGTGGACGTTGTGACCAAATGCGACGGTGGACGTTGTGACCAGAGTGGGTGTTATGGTGGTGGACGTTGTGACCAGGGTGGACGTTATGACCAAAAATAGCGGTGGACGTTGTGTCCAACATGGCGGCCATACTAGGTGGTGGACGTTGTGACCAGTGGGCGTTGTGTCCAGGCCCCTTCAAAATGACACCAACAACATTCATTTGCAATACGCACAACTTACCTACTGGTTCAACACACAATACGGAAACGTTTTTTTCGAATGAGGTGTATCGCAAACCAATGAATCTTTAGGTATATTTAGTGTTATAATAGGATCTTTATTCTTCGTATACCGATTTATATGAGAAAAGAGCTGGAAATACATAGACTAGACAAAAACTATCATACAATAGAGATAAAATCGTCTTGAATGGGGAGGAAATAGTTGAAACTATACATTGACTAAAAAACACATAAAATAGCCTAAAATCAACATTTTCAAAATCTAAACAACATTAGACCACTCAAAAAGCATGAAAGAAGGCAGTTAAAGGTTGATTAAATAACAAGTAAAACAAAAGTGGGCGTTGTGTCCAAGGTGGACGTTATGACCAAATGCGAAGGTGGACGTTGTGACCAGAGTGGGCGTTGTGGCGGTGGACGTTGTGTCCAAGGTGGACGTTGTGACCAAATTTGAAAGTGGACGTTGTGACCAGAGTGGGCGTTATGGCGGTGGACGTTGTGACCAAATTTGAAAGTGGACGTTGTGACCAGAGTGGGCGTTATGGCGGTGGACGTTGTGACCAGGGTGGACGTTACGACCAACGCCGTAAAATGTTATTCTCAACAGGCGTCGGTGGACGTTGTGACCAGAGTGGGCATTGTGGCGGTGGACGTTGTGTCCAAGGTGGACGTTGTGACCAAATGCGACGGTGGACGTTGTGACCAGAGTGGGCGTTATGGTGGTGGACGTTGTGACCAGGGTGGACGTTATGACCAAAAATAGCGGTGGACGTTGTGTCCAACATGGCGGCCATACTAGGTGGTGGACGTTGTGTCCAGGCCCCTTCAAAATGACACCAACAACATTCACCTGCAATACGCACAACTTGCAAAAATTTGCGAAAATTGGTTATTTTCCAAGCCTCACACAAACCGCTACTGGAGTCGCGTATTAGCGTCACACTTCTAATTTGTTAAACATTTTCAAGTTAAAAAGTTCTTAAATTACTCAATGCGATCTATTTACCGCAAAAACAGCTCACCACTAATCGGTAAACGGTAGATATTTACCTACCGGTATAAGTTTCATAAACGCCTAAAATTTTGCATTTATTGACATTGTCAATGTGACAAGTAATCAAATTGATCAATATCACACATACTAAAGAAGACAACTCTGACCTTGCACGCTATAATTTATTTTTGGATCAAAAACGGCCGCTGACATTTGCTATTGTCCTACTCTTATCTGACTATATACAGGGTCTCTACAACTAACTACAGAGTGTTCCTTATATACAAATAGATGCGTAGATAGACAGACCTGCATGTTATTTTATTAATAAGAATAATACTCGTGACCTTTTTACTAGAATATCTATTTATTAAGAAATGTTATCGATTACAACAATGTTCCTTAGTACGATATTGTATAATTCATTTACAATGTTTCTTCCTTCCAGTAGGCTGTTATATGTTTTTATTAGGTTGCATCATGAATTGGAAGAAGTCAAATTGTGATATGAAAAAACTATGCCATTTCTTACAACTGCTTTATTGCTATTGTTGCAATGTTAATGTCAAAATGCTGAAAATTTTACGGAATGAGGCAAAAATGAAAACTTCATAACCCAATTTTGTCATGTTTAGTTATTTCGCATGCCTACCAACAAAACTACCACCCTAACATCGCCTGCGGGGAGGAGGAAACATTGTGAATGGAGTATAAACGGTAGTTATGCTAAATGGAGAATTTGTTACAAAAAGCATTTTTAAGTGGAATATCCGATAAACTATTGATAACGGAAGTTTGAAAAACGTAAACCCCTAGTTTGTAGCACATCATTAACTGTTTACAGTGTATATCTTATAATATTATTTTTATTATGCTTTTGATCAAGCTCTGTTGAAATTAATACTACCACGATAATCATGCACATCAATTTACAGAATTATAAGACGTTGAAATTGCAGATTAGAAAGCAATTGTGAGTGCTACAACATTTAAACACCTAATTCAGTACAATTCCTACTTTCTGACATTTCTATTTTTCTATTTGACAATCTTCGATTGTAATAACTAATATAGGCGTGAACTTGATGCTTCTTTCCATCAACAAAATACTTTTTTCTACTCATGATATTGAAATCAGGCATTTTGACATTGATTCCGATGGTTGAAATTGCATTTCAACCACTAGAGATTGAAATGTTCCGACTACCGCGATTTCAAACTGTTTGACATGCAATTGTTGACAAGAGAAATGTCACTTGATGTTTAATTTTTTCCAAAGTGCATTAATTTGTTAAAATTCGTAGAAAAAATAGTATATGCAACTCGTGGCTGATAAAATTTCAACGTCTCGAGTTACTTCTTTCAACTCGCTTCGCTCGTTGAAAAAAACCACTCTCAACGTTGAAATTTTATTTCAACCACTTGTCCCATAATATACTATTTTTCACTACCTTCCTTGCAAGTGATCATTACACTGTCTGATTTGAGGGATGTAGGAAACATTTACAAAAATTGTTACAGTTTCCATGACAATGTACTTACTTCCCTAGAGAAGTGAATTTCTTACATCCCGCATTTACTATTACTGACGAGATGCCATGTTTGCCATTTGATTAACATGAAGAAAACCATTATCGCTCGTACTACGATATTATCCATTTTTAATCAGAATACAGTCACAAAGCTCACAAAACAGCACTCGCAATTGTATTCACGCATTTTTCACAGTGCATTTATAATTGTCAAACAAAACGTCACATCACTGTAACAATGCCGCAAGCTCCGAAATAGGCTACTAGATATAACTTAGAAAATGTAATAATTTTACGCTATTACCATTTATTTAAGGAAATATTGGTAGTGAAAAAAATTATGTACTTTACACATGATGTAGGAAGATTTACATTACCTCGCACCTTGCTGCCCTCGTTCGCTGCGCTCACTCAGGCATCAAACGATTCTCGGTAGTGTAAATCTTACCTACATCCCTTGTAAAGTAATATACTATTTCTACGGCCTCTACTAAAAGTAGACATTTTATCAATAGCTTGTCGAACTAAAAATGACATATTATAGATCAACTTGCTAAAAGTAAACAGCTGATTTTGAGTTTACGTCTTCTAAACTGAAAGTGAGCTTATAAAGTTATTCTACTTGCTTCTTTTGTTAGAGGTAAAATGTTTTAACTAATTAAAGCATCATGTAATGAGTAACGTAAAAGTATTACTATAAATAATTAATTTTAATCACAACCATATTTATGTAATAAGGTCATTACTGACTTTTAAAAAGTTGGAAAATGCGCCATTACCAACTTTTACTTCCCACCCCTGCTGGCGGGAAGTAGATTACCACGACAGCGCAGCAGATGGAAACTTGTTCCCCTTTGGTCGAAAATTACAGTTCAACACTTCCATCAAATGTCAGTCACAACCTGTCAAATACATTAATAATATATGAATTGGTTGTGAATAAAATAGTATACATACCCCGGTGAAAAGTTTCATTCCTGTCTCAAAATAAAGACGCTTCGCGTCTCGGTTAACTACTTAATCTCTCGACAGTAACGAAACACTTTCCGCCTCGGTATGTAATATACTATTGACGTTTAACATTGACAGCTAATGGCTGCAGAAATAGTCACCGATGCTGGATACTTATCCTCTGCCATGTTTTTATTATGACATAAATTATAACTGTCAAAAATGTAAACCTTTTTAAATCGATATTTATGGATTAATAACAGTAAATTTAAGGTTGCAGAAAAACTATTGTATGCAAAAAGTGTTACTGCACTTGTCATGTTATGAAACTCAGCCTACGGCTTGATAATTTTCATGTTGCGTGCACTAAACGGTCACTTTTAGCACTTGTATCATAAATAGCTATTAAAAAAATAGTTTTCATTAGAAAATATAAAATTTTCATTGTCTGTTACCATAGCAATTATGTGGCTTGTTACTAGATTTTCCGAAAAATATTTTGAAAAATGATTTGGTTTATTGAACAGTCCCTCGAGTATCATTCTTAGCCAAAGTTACGTAGACTTTTTGCGATTATATAACTACTAATGGACTGCGCATGGGATTAGGACTAGTCCTAGGACACTCATTCTAAACGTATGGAAGCCCAATGAACATTCGTGAAAATTCGTAAAAATAGTCGACATAACCTTGACCCATGGTAACTTATTGACGTTTTGAAGTAGATATATTGACACTAACTGTCATATTTACATTCTTGAATTTACAGCATATCTAAATGGACATATTATCTTCATTGTTCAACAATGTTCAATCTGATTAATTCGAATTAGATCAATCTACACCTGTTTTAATCGTTGTGGTGATGTAAATAATTCCAAATCTAATTTTAGGAAGAATTTTCATGAAAAGCTTCAGCTTCAATAAAAAAATAGAATATTGAAAAGTAGATAATAGTAATGGTAGCGATATCATCAACGATTAAAAAGAAAAGACAAGACATACGTGTGGGTTGAATATAGCTTCTAATTGCAGTAAAATGACAACCGATAAAGGGATCTATGCGTTGTCTTATTTTATTAGTTAGTATTTATTAAGTGACGAAGATAACAAGATAAGTTTCGGAGATTACAGCACCATTCCTTCATTTTTCAATAGCAGCATAACTACACTAGCATGTCTATTCCGTTCTCCACAAATTAAGGCACTGTCTCCATTATTATTTCTAGCATGAACATCACAACCTGCCGAAAGAAGGAACTTTACCACGTCAGAATGTCCGTTTGATGCAGCTATTATCAAAGCAGTATCGCCAATGTTGTTTTTTGTACCCATGTCGCAACCACATTCAAAAAGAGTTTTTACAACTTCGGTGTGCCGTAGGTTGCTGCTTCTTGTAAGGCTGTGTTTCCCCGTCTTGTTTTCGTTTCCCTTTCTACATTATGAGACAGAAGCAGACGAACCGTGCTGTCATGTCCACCTACTGCTGCTAAAATTAAAGCGGTGTTTCCGTGCTGCCAAGGTGTCGCATTTTTATTCAAACCTACAGATAGCAGCAATTCGACCATGTTTGTGTGTCCCTGATGCGCAGCTAAAGTCAAAGCTGTGTCACCATCGTAATTTGTGGCGTGTTTGTCAGCGCCACGAGACAGAAGTAATTTAATGGTTTCAATTTGACCATTACGAGCCGCTTCTATGAAAGCTGTGTTACCCTGGTTAGTTTTCGTTTCTAGGTTGCAACCTTGAGAGATAAGTATATCTACCACATCGAGGTGGCCGAAGCTCGCAGCTGAAATCAAAGCAGTTACTCCGTCAGTAGCTTGTGCGTCTTTATCCGCACCAAGTGACAACAGTAAGTTCACTACTTCCATGCAGCCCTTAGCTGCTGCTACAATTACGGCAGTTTCTTCAGAATTATTTTTTGACTCAATCTGCAGCAGTCTATTGGACAATAGTAAATTTACGATTTCGACTTTGCCGTGCCGTGCTGCTATCAGAAGCGCATTATCGCCATCATCGTTTGTCGCTTTGACATTTGCTCCCCTGGATAGAAGCAAGTCTACTACCGGTAAATCTCGGGTAGCTACGGCCAGTAAAACAGTGTATCCTTTGAGTATCCTGGTTTCCGTGTTTGCACCATGGGACAAAAGTAAATCCATTACTTCAAGGTGGCTACCGCCTGTGGCCGTCAGAAGCGCCGTAAATCCGTTATGATCTATCACTTCTTTATCTGCTCCATGGTGCAGAAGTAAGCTTACGACACTCTTCTTTCCTGTAGCAGCTGCTAAAATTAAAGCGGTCATGCCGCTAGGATTTTTAGCATTTTTATCCGCACCTTGGGAAATAAGCAGATTTATTGCTGTGAGCTGTTCATTATGTATAGCTGCGATTAATGGGGTTTCGCCATTGTCGTTTCTTGATTCTTTGTTCGCACCTTGAGATAGCAATATTTTCATTACATCGGTATGGCCACTAAACGCAGATAGATCTAGAGCACTGTTACCGTACTTGTCTTTAGCATCTTTATCAAAACCATGGGATAGGAGTAGAGTAACTATGTTGCTATGTCCATTACTTGCAGCTCGTATTAACGCTGTCTCGCCATCATCGTTCCTTACATTTTTATCTGCACCTTGAGTCAGCAAAATATTTACAACATCCGTCTGGCCTGCAGATGCTGCTATAATTAACGCTGTATTGCCATTAGTGTTGCTTAAATTTTTATCTGCTCCCCGAGTAAGCAAAAGATTTACAACATCCGTGTGGCCTGCCATTGCTGACATAATTAATGCTGTTGTACCGTTATATTTAGCGTTTATGTCACAACCTTCCATTAGAAGCAAACTTACGACGTCTACATGTCCTTGAAATGAAGAATAAAATAGGGCAGTACCATTTTTGTTATTTCTAGCTTCTTTATCAACACCATGAGATAAAAGCAACGCTACTACGTCGGTATGTCCTTCTGACGCCGCTAATATTAAAGCACTGGTACCTGAATTGTCTTGTGGATTTTCTACATTAACATGTTTCCAATTTTTGTCAGCCCTTTGGGAAAGAAGTATACTTACTATCTCAGTGTATCCGCTAGTAGATGCTGCCAATAGTGCGGTAAAACCATTACTCATTTGCGCTTCTTGATTTGATCCTTTAGATAACAGTAGCTTTACCAAGTCTGTGTGCCCGTTGCATACTGCCCCCAACAACGGGGTCGCGCCTTCCTTGGTCTTTGCTTCAATATCACAACCTTGAGACAGGAGAAAATCAACAACGTCAACGTATCCGTTACATGCCGCTATAATTAGAGGAGTGTAATCGCCTTCATTGCGTATGTCTTTATCTAAACCTTCTTGTATTAGTAACTTGACAAGATCGATGTGTCCACTATCGGCAGCAAATGTGAGGACATTTTCGCCCGTATTATTCTTCCTTTCTTTATCAAAATTTTCAGAAAGGAGCACTTTTATAGTGTTTATATGTCCATTCAAAGCAGCTAACATTAAAGCATTATCTCCGTCGTTATTTACTGCATCGATATCTACATTCTGGGAGAGGAGAATCTCTATGGCTTTGGTATCTGCATAGGGTCTAGCTGCTGCACCCATCAGTGCAGTGTCACCGTTATCATTTCTTGCGTTTTTATTAGCACCACGAGATAAAAGCACCATCAAAACGTCCACTTGTCCGTAAGATGCTGCTAGCATTAAAGAGTTGTTACCGTGTACGTTTTGAGCTTCTATATCAGCTCCGGATGATAACAACAAATCTACTGTCTCTGCATATCCGAATTGGGACGCTAAAATTAATGCTGTGTTTTCGTAGTTGTCCTTACTTTCCAGCTTTGCTCCGCAAGTTAGCAAGATTTTAGCTATTTCAGTGTATCCGTCACATGCCGATATACTTAAAGCCGTGTATCCTAATCTATCTTTTGCTTCTACATCCGCGCCTTGCGAAAGAAGTAACTTTACTATTTCCGCATGTTGGTACTTTACTGCGACCAGCAACGCATTATAATTGTTGTTACACCTAGCTTCTTTATCAGCACCTTTAGATAACAATAAATCTACGATGTGTGTGTAACCTTTATATGCTGCTAATAACAAAGCTGTGTCGCCTCTTCTATCTTTTACATGAATATCTACACCTGGGGTTAAGATTATGCTTGAAATCATTCTCACATTGCTATCACTAAAATTGGGTCGCGTTGCAGACATGTTTGTTATATGCATGTTATATATTGGTTTACTACTACACTCAGAACGTTTCTTCTTTAAATTGGTGTCATTCTCTTTTCGTTCTAAATTGTTTGAATTTCGACAAATTGCCCAATGTAAAGGAGTTCTTTCTGCGAAGTCTTGTATATTCGGATTGGCTTGACTTCTAAGTAGAAGACATACGATTTCTGTCTGACCAGACATAGCGGCAACGTGTAGAGGTGTTTGATGTGTGAACGGGTCTATCTGGTTAATAGCTGTTTTGTTAGAAATGTATGATAGAACTGTTTGTATATCTCCGTGTCGCGCAGCGTTATGGATATCACTAAATTTCTGGTTTTCTGGTCTGTCATTAAAAAACCTTTCGAAAATGATGTGGATAATCTCGTGTTGATATTTCACGCAAGCTGAAGTTATTGCAAGATAATTCATATAATCTAAATAGTCTGATATGGAATAGTCGATCACCATCACAATCGAAGGAAAATAATACAATTTCTTCGAACAAAGAATATTTGCGACGCAAAGCGATCCGCTGGCAAAAGCATAATCTAAGGGGGTATAATTTAGAATGTCATCCTCGCTACTGTTCATTAACTTATCATTAGGTATTAAATCTATAATTATTGTCATGTCATCTTGAGCCGCCAGTTTTCTTAACTTAAGCATCTCTACTTTTGTAGAAGTATACGATTCAGTAGGATGGTGGAAACCCCACGCAGCTATTAAATGGAGAAACGTTCTGTTGCCCTTATCGGTTTTAACGCATGCGTCAACTTCTGTATTTATAAGTCTTTTGATTTCGGTTACTTGACGATTGATAATCGCAAGGTGCAAAGGGCAATCGATACCAAGAATGCGATCAAAAATATTTCTTACGACATCTAAGTTGGGATGAAACGATTCCTTAATCAAATCTTTGACAAGTGCTTGGTACTTTCCACTAATATTTTCCGATAGCCATTCAGCTGCTAAATAGTCTCCAAAGGTTCGATGCACGAACGACACTTGATTTTCACTGTCAGCTATGACGATTCCATCCTTTTGCATGAGCTGTACCATAGTAGGAAAGAGTTTGATTGCCGATTTTAGCCTTTCCTCGATTCTTAACGGTTTTATGCTATTCTCAGAAAACAATAACCGCAACGCGTAAAATGCTCGACAGGTTTTGTATTGGTCTATCATATCGTTATTAATTGTATCAATTCTATTTAGTGCTATGTCAATCTTTTTTTGTATAAAGTTTTTGTATAAGAAGAGCAAATCAAAATGTTTGCTTTCGAATACATTAGTTTTTAAGTATTTCACACAGTCGCCGGCGAACACTTCAGCTAATAAATTAGTCTGCAGAGGTACACCCACAAACTCATTTCCGCGATCTTTAAAATTAGTTTTGGTTGCTGTTAATAATTTATCGACAAATGATGATAATCGCTTATCTGAGAGCAAGACGCCAGAGGCACCAGAAAAGTAATTTTTAAGAAAATTTATTTGATTAGATTCGTTAAATGGTTTTACACCTACCGCTAAGATATTAAGAGTTAATTCTAATTCAGTCTGCAGAAGAGGACGAGTCGTTAAGCACAGTATGAAACCTGCTACGCGTAGATAATTGATAATCTTTTTAGCTCCACTATGACAATGAATTTGAACTTCATCGAAACCATCTAACAGGAAAATTACATTTTTGCTGTCAAAGTACTTACGAAATACTGCTTTAGCTATAGGTTCAATGCAATTTTGTCTACTTAAAATGTTGTCAACAAATTCCTTCAGCAATTTTGGAGATGGATTTTCCGTCTCCCATCTCTTATAATCGTCTCTATGTTCGGCCAAATTAATTTTTAAAATCCAACAGTTTGGAGGGGCAAAATGAGCAATATAATTGAGTAAAACCGATTTACCCATACCAGGATGAGAGCTTACAAGAGCAGATTTTTTAGATTTAACAACGTCAATGACAAAATGCTTAGCCATAGTAGATTTTAATTCTACGCCGTAGTGTTTCCTGAATGGCTTTATATTTTTTATAGTTCCGTACGATTTTATCCACTCCAGATCTTGGCCATTTTTAAACGTTAGAAAATGAAAAGGATCAGGTCTTCTTAAAAAATAATTTTCAATCTTTTTCAACTGCATTTCGTCATTAAATATTATAATTCTTGCATGCGAGTTTGTTTTTATGTCTTGCCAAGATGATATCGACAGATTATTGACGTTACGTAAGTGCTGACTCAAAGAATTCAAATCGTCATATAGTATTATAAGAATTTCGTTTTGTAATTCCAATAAAACTGAAGCGTTAAGCCACACTCTAGTTAACGATATTTCCTCGTAAAACTCAGGGAGTTCTATTATTTTATTACCTACGTTAAATTTGCCTGACAAGATATAAATGATGTCTTTGACCGTAATATGTTTAAAATTATCATCAAGGAATTTTATCAACTGGACTGATGCCGATCTCCTACTTTGTAAAGTAACTGGCTGACGCAAAATTGCATCACGGTGGCTTCTGTCTAATGCTCCGATGTTATTAAATACTTTTAGACCTTGTACTTTATCTAAGAAAGTGCTTGTTATGTTCAAAACTACAACTCGATAAGTGCCACGAGAGAACTTTAAGATATCTTGCAGCTGTTTAGAAGCTTGGGGATTGTTTACTTTTAACAATAAAGGAACTTTCTTGATTTTCCAAAGATAATGATACGTTTGCAAATAAGAAATGCTTTCTGTAGTAGTGTTTACGGCTGCAATTTCGCTTTTAACAACATTTATGTTTGTTCTCCACCAGTCTATAGTTAATGAATTTTCACAATACTGTTCCAAAACCGTACGGACGGCACTTTTTACAAACTCTTCTGCTGCATAATCTGCTTCGTTAATAACAATTATATCTTGGTCTTCGATTAAATTGTTCCATGTTGCGTATTCGAAATTCTTATTAGTAACATTGCTATCTAGTTTCACCAAGTAGGGCTCCAACAGCAATTCCGTAAGCTTTTTCACAATATGAGACTTAGTCAAAGGATAATATCCTCCTAAACTACCTCCTGACCAATCGATTAGATACTGCATGAATTTTAAGAAGACATCGTGCAACATCCTTTGTGGTATTTTAGCAGGTTTTACGAAACTTTCAATGAACTTTATGATTTCTGTATCCATCTGCGTTATGTGTTTTTGCTTAGTAAACATGAAGAAGTTGTTCGTGTCCGTTTGATTTATATCGTATTTGATTGTAAGCTTTTGACGATCGATCTCAAAAACTATTCCATTGGACGTCGTATTTATGAATTCGTAGAGAATCCATTTTGTGTCAGTTTCGGAACCTTGTACTACGCTTCTTAAAAAATCACATCCCGAAGTGGTACCTCTATTTGTAAAAATAATAAATACCATATTGCTGTAGTTGCGCCATAAGTAATGAATCATCTCCACGTTCTCTTCTGGACTCTCGTTTGGTTTAAAGTTAGATCGTCGGAAGTCCATTGCTGCCTGTGTAATATCAGAAATGGTTTTAAAATATTTTGCAAGAAGAAAAGCATCTTTCTTCTTTGATCTGAATTCTTCAGCCTTTATGTCGTCACCTTTGTCTTGATGTTTCAGTTGAATGAGGTAGATAATACTACGGTTGTCTTGGGTTTGTCTGCATAGGACCACGTCATCAAAGGCACCACACTTATCGACGTTCATAGCAAGCCACGCACCTTTCGTGTTGTTATGACTTATGCAACGGAGTAGCAGAAGAGTAGCCATTTTTATTTCGTAGCCTCTCCCGGAATCGGTTGTTCCCTCCCGAATTGAATAGACCTGTAAATATTGTTAAAGTTATTATACTATAACAACAGTAGGAATGCATTAAACTTTGTTAGGAAATATATATTGTACTGATTAACTTCATTGCAATGTGAGTTATATAATTATGTAATTACTGACTACGCTTGACTTTTCTTATACTAATTAAGTTTTAACCAATCCTCTTTTAAGATGAATTTATGTAATTCATTTGCCCTTTTATGAATTATTAATATTAAACGTTATTAAATATTTCTAGCTCCAGCAAAACATAATTATTCCCAAAAACAGTTCCGGTTCACGCTTTATAACGACTGTTGTTAATCTTGAAAATTCATTTTGTTTAATGAAAGCTTACTTTAAAATCATATGACACTTTTTGCAAATGTCACTGTCACTCAAGATTATGAAAGTGGAAAATTAATCCAAAATACACATTTGTTACAATTTTTCATTCAATAAACACAAAGTAAGTAGTTCCTTTTTATTACTTCACTTCACCCTTTAATATGCTTTCATTTATTTTAGTTCTTTCAATAAATACCTGCAGCTGTCACTTGTCTACGGAACTCGATCTGCCTTTTAGACTGACCCAAGTGCATCCCGTCTGCTCACAGAAGTTTCCGAATCTGCGCACACATCCCAGTATAGATGTAATCAGATACCAGCAACCGCCAATGTCCTCAGCCAAATATGACAGGACACTCGCCACCTCCACCTACAAACTCGACGAAACCCACCAGCAGTAGCTGCAATGTCTTTTCTCCAAGTCGCACCAGCTGTTGACAACCTCGTAATACTAATCTCGCAGAGGTCCAAGTCACAAGACGTTACTCTAATTAGAAGCTTGGCGCAGTAGAATACCAGTAAATGAAAAACCGTTCATCCAATTCCCAAGATGTTTACTCTACTAAAAAGCTCGATGTGGCCCACTTCCAGTAAATGCAGCTCCGGTTATCCACCTCACATGATGTAATTAATTAATAATAAACTCAGTGAGTATCGCACCCAATTCCATAAATTGCTTTTGTAAATTATAGTAACTGTTTAAATTATGGTACTCCTACCATATCGATTCTTCTCCATAACATCACCATATCTTCTTGTTTCACAATTTTTGTTTTTTCTTCTCGGTGATTATATATAATGTATATCCCCTTTACATACCAAATAGATAAAAAAATCATATATAAAGGGTTTATTTTAAAATTTTTAGCCGTTTACAAAATTATTACATGTTTTCTTCTCGAATTTTTATGTAAGTCTAAAAGTAACAATATTTTCCATAGTGACACCCTTTATGCATATTTTTAAATTTTAACACTCACTTCTTTCAAATACGTATTTGATATTAATCCTCCACTTTAATTCAGGTAATATTTACATTATATATTAGACCTTTTCTGTTTCTTATTTTGCATTGTTCGACTGAATTTAAATCCTAATCCATTATTTTACCAAATACACATGTTAATAATTCCGATATTCTTTTTAATACTCAACTTCATTTTTGTAATTTAATAATGAAATATTTTTAAAACTCTTGTAATCTTATTAGCAACTAACTTAACCTTCTTATGGTAACCATGACAATGTACCGGGTGGCCAATTAAGAAGGGCACTCGGCCCTATCTCGAAAAGTAATTGTCGTCAAGACTTGGGGTAAAAAAATTTGTGACTAAAGCGGGCAAGAGAAAATGCTGGAAATTGTTTTTAAGTTTCTAGAATGGCCGCCAGGGAGCGTAATCGCATTCTTGAATTTTAAATCACGTTTTTTGAGAAATATTTTTATATTAAAGATAGCTAAAATGGACACCGTTTTAAAGCTGAGATAAATTCGATTCTTTTTTGTTAAATGCTTTTTGCTCTATCTCTTAAGGGAAAGTGGTGGGGGGTGTCCGAACATTTTCGGAAAGAAATGTCAATAACTTCAAAATGGCTGAACGAATTTTGTCAAACTTGGAGTCGTTGAAAAGGGCTTTTCTTAGGCTATCAACGCTGCCTTGAGAGGATTGATTTAGATTGCTTGTGTCGCCGCTAGAGGGCGTTTTGTGACAACACTACAAATGAAATGGACTTTCTCAAAAAAATTAAATGCAACGATATCACTTTTATTGCAACAAAAGATAGCCAAATAAGGGTCTAACACGCTAGTGAAAACCGCATTTCGATATTTGTTTCCTAACCTAAAATACCAGTAAAGGAAATTAAAACTCGAAATAATGTCGCATCTTTGGGAATATTTTCAGTATACCTGCCATTATTAAATCCTACTTATTGTTCTTTTAGCAAAATATATATAAATTAACTGTTAAAATGCCAACATTATATTTAAAATGTCAATAATAATTAATACTTATTCAATATGATTGAATATTGGCCAGTGGCGGTGCAAGAGCACCTTGGGCCCGTAAGCAAATATAAAAATGGCTCCCCTTGTAAAAAGATTTATATACTTAATAAATTGTATATTTATAATTATAGTATACAAAGTAAACGCTTAACAAAAAATAAAATTATATCCTGTTATAACCAACACAAATAGAGTAGTAAATGCCTAACACATAACACATTTTATAAGTAACGTATCTAACAAAATATCAATTAAAAATATAAAACTAAATAAAATATTCAAGTTGGTATAAGCACAAATACAAAGAAAACTGACGGATAAATATCTACCTAGGTACACTAGTAAAATAAAATAATATTCAGATGAAATTCTAAGAGGATTCGCTTTTCGACCGTTGACCGCGACGAACGTTCTAGCTGTATGGTGCATTATCATTTTGCCGGGCTTGAGTACGAACTTTTTCGAGAGTGTGTCGGGGTGATTAGCGGTGGTTGGCCTTTCCGGGCTCCAACTATCTCCTCCTTGCCTTCACAATATGCAAAATCCTAATCCGGATGCTCCTGAGTACAGGAGTTCCCGTCTATCCCTTACCAGCGAATCCCTTACAAATAAAAATAATCATTTGCGTCTATTGCACAATCTAACACTTCCATGTTCTCAAAAAAGGATCAAGCAATCGTTATCGACACCATAGAGGGTGTAACACACAATGATTATGTCAAAGCCCTAGGTAAGATTGTAAACCCTAATTATATACCGGGTGGCCATAAATATCTGATATCACATTACCTTTGGAATCAACACCGCTATATTAAAGTGATGAATCCAACTAAACTAAATGTCATTAATGTCATCATAACTAAAATTACTATCTGTCAAAAATTATTACAGATTGCAATAAGTAATGGAGTTAGAACAGGAGATTTTTATAATCGAGTCGTAGGCTAAACTGCAGAATCCAGGGCACATTCCCCTCCTCTTATTGCATTTTATTACATTACATAGGTACAAATACTTATTGTAATTGAAATATAATGCTAACCAACATTTATAAGTAGCTAATTCCATGGTTACCGGGATCTCAGATATTTATGGCCACCCGGTACGATTTGCATCCAAAATTGCAAATAATCGCTTTTGTGTATATTTCGCAAACAAATCTGTAGTAGACGAGGTCATCAATAAGCACAGCTGTTTAAAAATAAACAACACTGAAACGCCTATACGCCGATTAATAAATCTTGCAATCCGAGTTGTTCTTTCCAATGTTTCACCCACCATACCACATTCTGTCATTGAACAAGCTTTTATAAGCAGAGGAATTAAAATAGTTTCACCGATGTCATTTTTACGTGCAGGTCTAATCGAGGAGGGTTATACGCATATTTTAAGCTTTCGACGATAAGTTTTTGTAGATGAAAAAACAATAAATATTCCAGAGACCATGCTCATACATTATGAAGAAAACGCATATAGAATATTTGCTACAACTAATGCAATGGTATGTTTTACATGTAAAAAACCAGGTCACTTGGCAACACACTGTCCTAGTACCAATAACGATTTCTCTTCTGAAGATCTTCTAGATAGTGAAAATATTGGAAACGACCAAATTCTGGAAGAAGTCACTACACAGAACAAAGGGATTAAAAGACAGGCATCACTAACCCAAGGCTCAACTGCAGATTCAATAATTTTAGATCTCATCGATTCAGAAGACATTTCGGTGCCTAATAACGCGATAGTGCAGACAAACGTTGATGATCAAAACTTCTTAAAGCCCTCTAGAAAACTTGTCAAGAAAGTTAAAAATTCTAATACTGTAGACACTCGACCTTCAAGTTCAAACAAGCAAGCAGATAAGTATACAGAAGTCTTGACAAATTCAATACAGGAACAACTTGAACCCGTCAAACAAATAATAATGGATCCAGAAAATAAATTTATCTTAGACTACGATTGCCTCTTGGACTTTCTTGAAAATACTGTCGGAGTTAAAGATATTGCAAGCATAGCCCACAACTATACGGACAACATAGAAGGACTTGTACTTATGCTAAGAAATCTATACCCTCACCTACAGACCAGAACTACAAAAAGTAGATTTACAAGGATTATCAAGAAACTAACAGGCACTAAAGGTAACGATGATGAGTCTTTAGTAGAATCTGATGGCTCAACTTGTTCTACATACTAAGAGAAAATTTCTAACAACATTCCATATCAGTTTATACTATTTTACATTTTATTCGTCATATTCATACTACAGTGGAATATTAATGGGTTTTATTCCCATTTAGAAGAATTAAATATTTTAATGTCGACAGAAATGCCAACAATAATATGCTTACAAGAAACAAATTTTAATGACGATAGGGTATGTACAATTAATAAATACAACGTTTACCACAAAAACAAAACCGTAGCGGAAAAAACAAGTGGTGGAGTTGCCACATATGTAAGCAGCAAATATAATTCAACTGCAATTTCCCTTACCACTGATCTGGAAGCAGTAGCAGTGTCTGTGCAGCTGTCTTTTAAAATTACTGTTTGTAATATATATCTATCACGCAGAGACGACATAACTTTTGCAAAATTAAAGGGACTCATACAACAATTGCCTCTCCGTGCTTGTTACTGGGAGACTTTAATGCATATAATGTAATCTGGGGATCTGAATATACTGATCCTAGAGGCAAAATTATCACTTATAATACCATGAGTAGTCAAAGTTATGTCGACTATTTTTGCGGTGGTGTCACGAATGTCCATTGCGCTTTGGTACGATTAGGACGAGTGCGGTAGCACGAGTCCTAATCCCAAGCGCAATGGACATGAGTAGTGATACTACCGCAATAATAATCTACTTAACTTTGACTAAGAATGGTATTCGAGGGACTATCTAATGAACCAAACTACTTTTTCAAATTAGTTTTCAGTAAATCTAGCAACAAACTATGTAATTTCTATAGTAACAGAACACTAATATTGCCTTTTTCTAATAAAAATCGCATTTGTTAAAAATAGTCACTTGAATACCTTCTAGGAAGATATATCCACTGATATTTTTTTGATTGGTCAAGAAACGTCAGAATTCTGGATTTTCATTGGTCACTTTTTGACAGATGACAGGTGAATTGAATAGTCACTTATAATACCATGAGTAGTCAAAGTTATGTCGACTATTTTTGCGGTGGTGTCACGAATGTCCATTGCGCTTTGGTACGATTAGGACGAGTGCGATAGCACGAGTCCTAATCCAAAGCGCAATGGACATGAGTAGTGATACCACCGCAAAAATAATCTACTTAACTTTGACTAAGAATGGTATTCGAGGGACTATTTAATGAACCAAACTAATTTTTCAAATTAGTTTTCAGTAAATCTAGCAACAAACTACGCAATTTCTATAGTAACAGAACACTAATATTGACTTTTTCTAATAAAAATAGCATTTGTTAAAAATAGTCACTTGAATACCTTCTAGGAAGATATATCCGCTGATATTTTTTTGATTGTTCAAGAAACGTCAGAATTCTGGATTTTCATTGGTTACTTTTTGACAGATGACAGGTGAATTGAATAGTCAATGATATACTAGACGACTCATATTTAATACTATTAAACACAGGCAAAAAACTAGATTTAACTCTTATAATGCAAAGTTTTCGGCTATAGATCTAAGTTTATGCGATACTGTTCTAGCTCCACGGATGACCTGGAAAACTCTCCCGCAACTTCATGGAAGCGATCATTATCCCATTAAAATTGAAAATACATTAGAAGCTGAAATAGTAGAACCAAATCAATATACTACTTGGAATCTTAGCACTGCAAACTGGGAGCGGTATACCTATGAGATAGAACAAAATTTGAACACAAACATACAAGAAAGCCAAGATGTAGATAACATGGTAGAACGTTTAACCTCGACCATGATTGCTGCAGCAAACTGTTCTATTCCAAAAAAATTACCACCAAAAAAGCACATACCAGTACCCTGGTGGAATAAAGAGTGCCAACAAGCAATAAGAGCAAGTAAACAAGCTTTTAATAAGTTAAAAAGGTGTAATACCTTAGAAAATTTACTAAATTTTAAAAAACTTAGAACTAAAGCTAGATTTGTTATTAAACAAAGAAAAAAAGAATCGTGGGCAAAATACACTTCTTCCATAAACAGCTCAACTCCTATGAGTGAAGTCTGGGACAAAGTTAGGAAAATAAAAGGAATTAATAAATCTCAACAAATTGCACTTCTAAGTTATGAAAATGATATCATCAAATCAAAATCCGAAATAGTGGAGATACTGGCAGATTATTACGAGAGGCAATCCAGCAATGAGAACTATGCAAATGAATTTAGACTGTATAAAGAAGAGAAAGAAAGTGAACAGATAACTTCTTCTGCACTTAAATGGCAAGACATAAATCTTCCCATAAATGAAACAGAATTAAATGATGCAATGAAAAACTGCAAAAATACTAGCCCTGGTCCAGACAATATTCCATATACAGTAGAACTCGCTTTTAACGATCACGGTTACAGCGAATTCACGTTTATAACGAATAATTTTGAAGGTATATTTGAATTACATTTGATTTAATGCATGTATTTCATGTTTATTACGAATTCGTTTCACGGGAATAACGAACCAAAATTTAAGAATACATTCTCAGAACTGATCCTTTTCATCTCCTAATAAAATGTAACTGAAAGATATTAGGTATTTTGTTGTGGCAACATTATAATAAGGAAGGTTTTCTAGGAAAATAGTGGTCAGTTAAATTTCGTAGTAGGCCACTTTCTCTAGCTCTCTCTAGCACTCTGTACAATAGCGCGAGATAGTGGGCATTGTAATAAACTCCGTTTTTCTTAGAATCCAGCAGCTACCTGCAGGATCCAGTTCTTCGAAAAGCGATAATGGGTTTCGCCCGATGTTATGGCTCAGTTCTGTTATCGCATTCTGCAAAACGAAAGTGTTGCGTCATAGCCACGTCTTAGCTATTGTATTTAACAAAATCCTTTACAGGATTAAGAATACAATAGCTATAAGACGTTGGCCTATAATGCAACAAAAAGAGTTGCAAAAATCTTCAAGTGGATGTATCTTGGTCGTTCCTTTACTGACATTCCGTATGTACCTACGCATTTTCTAGGTGTGGAAAAATGTCGGGAGTCAAACGGAAAATTTTATCGGTTTCCGAAAAAGTAGAAATTATACGGAAGTTGGAAGTTTGCTCAAATTATGACCTTCTTGGGTATAACGATTAACGGTTATTACGAACAAATATAGCGGTCCCGTGGAATTCGTTATAACCGAGTTCTACGTATATTTATCCAAAACCTACCAATTGCTGCCAGGAATTTCCTGTTAAACATCTATAACCAAATTTTGAACAAGCACAAATATCCTCAAAGTTGGTCTGAAGCCATCATAATACCAGTTATTAAACCACACAAACCTCAAGATCAAATAACATCGTATCGGCCAATTTCTTTAACATATACTATGTGCAAATTACTAGAGAAGATAGTAAATCGAAGACTGATGTGGACACTGGAGAAAAACGACTTATTAAACGCAGTGCAAAGTGGATTCCGTAAAGCTCAACCAATGACAATATAATTAATCTAGAAACAGAGATACGGGAAGCCTTCGCAAATAATCAAAAACTTATTGGGGTATTCTTTGACATTGAAAAGGCATTTGATATGACTTGGCGACATGGAATAATAACAAAATTATCATCTCTGGGTTTTCATGGCAATATATTGACCTATATCCAAAATTTTTTGCAAAATAGAACTTTTCGCATTAAAGCAAATAGTGTAATGTCAAGCAAAAGGATTTTACAGAATGGAACACCACAAGGATCAATTATTAGTACTACCTTGTTTTTGCTAGCAATAAATGATATTACTAAAGAAATCACACTTCCAGTCAAAGTGAGTTTATTTGCAGATGACCTAGCAATATATGTAAAAGGTAAAAATGTAAGCTCCATCCAAAAATTGCTACAAAACTCTATAACAAAAATAGAAAGCTGGTCGAAAGCCACCGGATTTAAATTTTCAGCTGAAAAAACGAAATGCATACTGTTTTCAAAGCAATCTCCAAATGTTAAACCAGACTTAAAGTTAAATGGAGAAAACTTACAATATGTTGACAGTATCAGATTTTTAGGAGTAATATTTGATAAAAATCTAAATTGGAAAACCTACTTAAATCATCTAAAACTCTCTTGCACAAAAGGATTAGGATTACTTAAAACCTTGGCTAAACATCAATGGGGAGCCGATACAAATAAACTCCTACATATCTACAGAAGCTTGATCAGATCCAAAATTGATTATGGGTTAGTCGCATATTCAGGTTGCAGGAAGACCTACCGCAAAATAATAGAAAAAATTCAAAATTCTGCATTGAGAGTCATTACTGGGGCATATCGGACAAGCCCGATAAAGAGTCTCTATGGTCTGACACAAGAATTGCCACTAGACCTACGAACTAAATTACTATCACTCTCTTATGCAACCACCGTTTTAGCAAATATTAAAAATCCAGCATATAAAAGTACTTTTACACGCCGTTACAGTACAATATTCAAATCGCAGACAAATATACAACTGCCATTTTATGAGCGAATAAATACTTATCTCACTGAAATCAAATATAAATATCCTACTGTTCTCCCTCTCCAAAACATAAACAATTCACCATGGACTATAAAAATTCCAAATATAAACTATACCCTCACAGAACTTCACAAAAACAAAACCCACCCCTTGATCATACGCAAGGCCTTCTACCAACTCCAAGAACAGTATATAAGTTCAACGTTTCTATATACTGATGCATCAAAATCCTGTGTAAAAGTTGGAGCTGCAGTGATAACTCCCAATCAAGAGTACCGCTATCGCCTACCTGAAATATGCAGCATCTACACTGGAGAGCTATATGCAATATTACAAGCCTTGGTGTATACTACAAATCACCCAGGATCATCACACGTCATTTGTACAGACTCGTTGAGTTCATTACAAACCCTACAACAATACTACCCTACAAATCCAATAGCTCAAGAAATAAAAGACCACTTATCCCAGCCAGATTCACAGGGAAATGAAATCACATTTGTCTATATACCATCCCATGTAGGTATTTTAGGCAATGAAAAGGCGGATAAAGCAGCGCGGGAAGCCACTACAACATCAGAGCCAATTCCTGCACCTGATGTTTACATAAGTACTGATGTTAAAAATTACATCAAACAAAAAGTGCACCAAATCTGGCAAAACGAATGAGATCAGAGTGCAACAAAGCTCAAGGAAATTATGCCTAACATAAATCACACTCTGATACTACCCGAAGACAGAAAAACACAGGTTACAGCCACACGGATCCGAATAGGTCATACAAGATACACCCATAGTTACCTCCTTACAAAAGAACCACAACCTACATGTGATGTATGTCAACTTCCAAGATTTTTATGTCCATTGTAGACGATGCTTTTTGCTCAATTGACAAAACCGAAAGGTCATGTAACCTATCTTGGCTCGATGAATTTCTTAAATAATGTTTTATTATTTTCAACTTGCTAAATAATGGTCTTTCTATTGTGGCTAATGTTACAGGTAGAATCAAGAATAAAACCAATGCAGTAATAATCTGGAACACTCATGCTATCCTTTAAATCCTCTTTTAGTAAGCAGATAGCGTTCACAAACTGAATGGAGAGATTATTATTGAGGACATCAGAATACTTTTACTGACGCAAATCACATCGGACCTGTTCAGCTTCTTGCATTCTTAAAACGTTTTTCGGTTCTAAAAATTCAGAAATGTTTGTTAGTTTTTCAAAGCTCTCAAATCGAGTCTGCTCACTAATGACTGATAACTGAGAGTGGGGACTGAGGTTGCACTGCTATCCAATCTATACTCAAATGAAGTAGAAGTTATCGAGATATTTAATAAACGAATACAGAACTTACTGGACCCCCAAAAGGGCCCGGGCCCCTAAGCAACGCTTATTCCCGCTTATGCATATCACCGCCACTGGTGTGTGTGTGTGTGTAGGTGTGTGCGTGTGTGTGCGTGTGTGTGTGTGTGTCTGTCTGTCTGCCTGTGAACAGAATATCTCAAAAACTAAAAGAGGTATGGCGTTCAACCTTTATATATAAGTTTTGTGTACTATGTAGATGCGACAGCAAGATTTTGAAGAAAATCGCATAACCGGAAGTAGGTGTTTGCTCTTGTAATTTTTCAGTTTTTTTCGATTTTCACAAAAAAACGGCTCCAACGATTTCTTTAAAACTCCATATTTTTATTACATTTTTAATGTGTATTGACGTGAGATAGGTGATTTTTCAGTTGAATACTTCTAAAATGGGTTTCTTTTGTTTTCTTTTTCTATTTTTTTATTAGCTCCTATTTTAAATAGAACACCCGATATATCCGTACATTTTGTCTCTTCAACTAACGCTCTATTTTGTACCGTTTTTGTAGAATTTGTAATTTTTAAAAATTGTTAACAAATGCTTAAAAATTAAAAATGAAATTTCTGGCTAATTATAAGATCACTGTAAAAGGAAGTTGTGTGAGTGTATCACACCAGATTTTTTTAAAGGAAATTTGCCCAGCTCTGATAATAAAATATTATAAGAATCTATAAGTGTATTAATAATATATTATTATATAAGCGATTATGACAGCCGTTATTCACGAATATGACATTTGTGCCACAAGCCGAAAGGAATAATAATGGCCATAATGGCGAATGTAATACGATACTTTATCTACTCCTATACAATAGGAGTTTTGTGTTCATATCTTCGAATTAAGACATTTGTGACGACTGTCAACTGCAAAAGTAATTTGATAATAAGAATGAATTTTGTGATTGGCTGCAAACTAGTGAATTATGAAAATAGAATTTTATGATTGTCTGAAAACCGTGAATTATGAAAATAGAATTTTATGATTGGTTGAAAGCAGTGAATTATGAATTCATAATTCACTACTGCAAATTATGACTGTTATTATTATTCAAAACTGTCCTTGTAATGTGAATATAATTTAATAGGAGTAGATAAAACATAAGAATCGATGGATACAATTTAATCTCTACGATAAACTTATTCTTAGGGTGTGAAATTTTGATTTTGGATACAAACTTCAACAAGTATAATCTACTATTTTCAAAGGTTGTTCTAAGAGGCTCCTTAAGCTATTATCGTGCATTTAACAAACCTATTTAGAATTGATTACTTTTATCTTTGGCGTTTTGATGATAGCAGAATTACCCGTCATGCACCAGTATTGCCTACAAATAAGCCTATCGATATTTACTTAAATAGATAACACTTCTTTAATGTGCCAAAGTTATAATGAAAAAATCTTTATTTGATTTCAGCAACGGTTATATAATGTATATAATATAATGCTGCAAATGGTAACAGCTGGCTTAACTCTAATTGTAATATATCTATATGCAAGCAAGCTGCTAATAATAAAGAAATGTACGTTAAAATTTACGAAATTAACTTGTTTGGTTCCGTAAAAGGTAAGACATTTGACATAATTAATTCTCCATTATATTTGAAATAGATGAGGAATAGAGTATGTAGAATAGCTTTAAGTAAGTATCGAATACTAGTTGTTTAACAAATTTCAATTCAAGACGCACTATGTACACACAATTTAAAAAAATAAGCTCATGAGTTTTAAAAGGCTGATTATAACTTTCATTTAAAAATAAACTAGCGGAAAGCAGACAGAAATGGAGAATATGGATCAAAGATTGTTACCCGACGCCGTAAAGGCAACAGGGAAAGTAGAAGAAGAAGAAGAAGAAAAATAAACTACAATAAATCCTACCGTTGGAACACTGTTCCGAAAGTCACTCATCTTGCACTTCTTTAAATATTCTAGTTTCCTTGTCGTCTACGATGAAATTTAATAACTGAAATGCAAAAAACACAGCATTAACGTTTATCTGGGTTTTATCTGAAGATCAACAGATTACAAGTACATGTATGATAATAATTCGATATATCAGAGGTGTAGTTAGCTTACTATGCGTCATAGCGTTAAATAGAATTCGGAAAGTGACGATACAAACATGGCTAATATGCACATAGATGTGAAGATTTTGATTATATTAGTTACCTATAGTACTGGTAGTACTGGTAGAGTTTTGATTTTTAATGTGAAAAGGGTGTTACGAAAAACTAGACAGTTTAAGAATTCAAAGGTACAATTCCTACCTTGAAGATATACAACCCCGCGATCCATCTATGTGGTTGGCCACCAAACGACTGTTAAGACAACCGAACGTAATCTATCCAATGGTAGCTAATAACTCCATATACTCCTCCGATGACGAAAAAGCAAACTTATTAGCAACGCATCTGGAACAGGTGTTTATACCGAACATAGGAGAACATGACGAACACTTCGAGTATCAGGTAACAAACACAATTGAAAATTTCCAGCTACAAGATAATGTAGAAATAGCACCTGCATCTGCCCAAGAACTCAAATCCTACATAGAACTACTACCCAAACGTAAGACTCCCGGGCCCGACCTAATAACTAATGAGATATTAAAGCACCTTAACAAGAAGGCGGTGGCTTACTTAACCACCATATGCAATGCCTGTCTCAGACTAGGACATTTCCCCACTCCATGGAGAACTGCGATTATACTACCCATTTATAAAGTAGGAAAGCCGAAGGACAACCCTGATAGTTACAGACCTATCAGTCTCTTATCAACTTTGGCCAAACTCCTTGAAAAAGTGATATGTACTAGATTACAAGATTACCTACTGCAAAATGACACAATACCTCCTCATCAATTTGGCTTCCGAACTTGTCACTCAACCTCTCACCAACTGCTTAGAATAAGTGAACCAATTGAAAAAGGATTCGAGGAAAAAGAATACACTGCGATTGTGTTCATGGATTTGGAAAGAGCGTTTGACAAGGTCTGGCACGACGGGCTCCTTTACAAAATAATACTTCTAAACATTCCAAGCTACATAATCAAGATCACTCACTCTTTTCTGAGCAATAGAACATTTAGAGTCAGGATTAACTCAACATTATCCAGTACCAAACCCATAAAGGCAGGAGTACCCCAGGGTAGCATATTAGGGCCAACTTTATTTAATCTGTTCGTACAAGATCTGCCCACAGCTATCAACTCAACACTAGCCATGTATGCTGATGACACGGCGATAATAACACAGAGCTCCAGTGCCGAAACAGCAATTGAACACCTCCAAGACTCTATTAATATAACGTGTAAATGGTTCCAGAAATGGAAAATCAAAATAAATTCCGATAAATGTCAAGCGAAAATGTTTACCCTCAAACGATACGCGCAACTTACAAAAATTAAAATAAATACTAATGAAATAGAATGGAATCCGAGGGACTCAGCAGTAAAGTATTTAGGTGTTTACTTAGATGCTAAGCTTAACTGGGGGTACCACATCAATAAAAAACTGAATGAGTGCCACAACAGACTGGGTGTATTATATCCGCTAATAAACCGCAAATCTCATCTTAGAACCGAATGCACTGTGCTCATTTACAGAGGAATCCTCCGACCAATACTCACCTATGCATGCTCAATCTGGTGCACCACATCAAAAACAACAATGAAAAAACTCCAAACAATGCAGAACAAAGTGCTACGAATTGCAATCAAGTGCCCGTGGTTCGTTCGTAATACCCAAATACACGATGAACTAAGTGTTCCGCTAATATCTGAGTTTATTAAGAAAACTACTGTAAAATTTTTCCAAAACTTAGTCTCATGTTCCAGTGCTACTAAATTAAATCTCGGACAGAAAGACATCCACAGGCGCCTTAAGCGCAAGCTACCGCAAGATTTAATCTAAAGACTGTTTAGACTAAAATTAATATTGTACGACAGAGGTGTGATTAGTCACTTAGTCCTCTCTTGATTATAAGTTAGAATAGTAGCTAGTTGTAAGTACCATAGAACAAAGCCGTGTATTGCATATTATATTGCAGAGCCAGCTATAATAAATTAAAAAAAAAAAAAGATGTGAAGATTTTGATTACATTAGTTACCTATAGTACTGGTAGTACTGGTAGAGTTTTGATTTTTAATGTGAAAAGGGTGTTACGTCTGTCCCGATCGAAGAATTGAGAATGACTTGTACACACTTAATTCGATTTGTACCGCCACTATTCGAATTTTCCGCTTGGTGCACGGAAGTGACACCTGCTTTAACGCTCCTTAGGACAGACACGGGTAGCAATGCAACAAAAGTCAATTTCTGGAAATTTTTGCTGTGAATTACAGCTATACGAATTGAATGTAAAAAGTTTTCTCTTGGTATTGCAACAGAATTAGTTCTGTCAGTTTACTTTTTTCTATAATTGTTTTATAAACCAAACAAATTATATAATTGATTTATGAAGTTGCCTGAATATATTAAATTTCTAAGCACAAATGAAAAATTTTGCCTGGTGGAACAAATTTAATTACCAATTATAGTAGCATGTTGTATCACAATTGTTTCCAAATAATTAATTATAATCAGAAACCCCCGCAATAATGGTAGAGCATCTATGATTTCAACAAAATAAATGGAATATTTTGCGCAAGTTAGACAACCCAAGTTACTACACCAAAGAATGCGGTACCTACTTGTTCACTTCGTTAATGATGATGATTGACAGTTTTCACCTAATCCTACCCTTTAAAGATTAGCATGCGTTTGTACGTTTTCAATTGCCTATCGGTGTGAAAATAAACTGTAGACATGAAAATCATTACGAGTTTTGTTTGATTTATTGTTGCTTTATTTTCTAATAATAATTAGTAATAAAAACTTAAAAGCACCAAACTCTGACCATACAATAATTTGTGAGTTAAGAATAAAGGTTCCTATAGAAATATATAAATATGTATATAAAACAATTACTAATATTAACAGTATTTTTCCTCTAAGACGATAAATAGACATCACGTAGGGTTTGTTGACGGCATCTTCGAGAACCTACTAATTTGGGAAGCAAAGAATGATAATAAAGTTCACATAGTTTTTTTCCATGCGTTCTTTCCAAAAATCTTCATCTCTAAAATCAAACCAAAACAACACTCATAATACTATATTTATAATAAATGTCTACGCAGTTAAATAAGTAATGTCACTTTGCCTTCTTCTTTCTTCTACATGTAGTCCACTCTTCGTATAAACAAGTAAATAGCAAATATTTCTTCTCGATATATTAAGTAGCCATTGAATCTGATAATAGTAAATATGATTACGTTTTAAGACAATCCTGCATGTTTCTTCTAAATACGCAATAGTCGACTTGTTTGCTATCACTGCTTGAATTGGAGAAAGATCGCTGCTTTTCTCTGAGCTTTTTATTTCAATTAAAGCATTATCGTGAATTAAATCATCGGGGGAACAACCTAAAAATTAATAAATTTTAACGATGATCAAACCACTTTTTCTTACCTGGGTTGAGTATTGTTTTTCGAACAATGCAATAACCGCATCTACGCTCTATTAACCAAAGGATTTAGCATCATTCTCTTTAAACGTAATATAGAATAAATTTGCGACAATTTAGCAGTTGATGTGCTATTTCTCAATTTGCAAATTTTACCAAAGTTGAATGGTGTAAGACACTTTTTCTCTCTTTTTTCCAAAGATCATTATTCAATTGCAAAATTGTGCCATTAAAAATGTTGCTCCTATGGCAGTTATTTCATGTATTCAAGAATTCTTTGGATATCATATCGTATGTTTCAGAATCTATATCGTCAGTTGTATTTACAATTTCTAAGCCGCAATTTTCATCGACTGTACAATAACCAAATTGAAACTTTATTTGCTTGTTTAAATTTAGCTCTGCCACAAACATTTTTAAAATTTGATTCTTTATTTTTTCAACAAAAGTCTGGTTTAGCCATGGGATCCAACGTATCACCTCTGTTAGCAGAGATGTTCATGAATAACCTGGAAAACAACATTTCAATTGAAGCTCCCTTCATTCATAATATTATTTACTGGGTTAGGTACGTTGATGATATCCTGGTAATTTTCAATTCTAATAACCCAAACATTAATGATCATATCACTTGGCTTAACACAGTACTACTTCATAATATCATATTCAGTGTTGAAACTGAATACAACAGTTGTTTACCTTTTCTTGACATTTTGATTACAAAAAAACAACAGTTCCATTGTTAAAGCTTTAAATTTTAGTATCTATAGAGAGCCCACTTGTACCGACCATACTACCCCTTAGTCTTTTTTTCATCGCCAGTCTTATAAACTGGCCATTTTCAATTTTTATTTAGACGTTTACTTTCCATTCCTCTGTCAACAAAAAATGTCAATACTGAATTTAACATCATTAAATTTTTTACTATTAAAAACGGTTTTTCAACCAATTGAACCTCTATTAATAATTAATAAAATAAGATTGTTTATTGCCTTCAGAAATTGGTAGTCTTTAATAGAGATCCCACCCTTTACTAGAACGATCTGGTGTCTACCGTCTTGACTTTTCGTCGTGCAACTGTTCTTATATTGGTAAAACTGGGCGTACTTTCAGAAAAAGAATTAAAGAACATTCCGGTTGTATCAGAAATAGCAATTTTACAATCGATCAACCTAATAAATCTGCTTTTGCTAATCACATTTTGAAATCTAACCACATTTTTGATTCTAATAAAGATTAGAAAATGTTGTATATAGCTAGTAAAGGTATTTTGTTGAATTTACTTGAAATATCTGAAATTATGTCCAACAATAATGAATTTAGACAAGATGAAGTCACAGATTTTGATACTAATTACATTTTCTTGAATATAAAATAGGTTGGTTTTATAATTTTCTTGCTGATTCCGTCCCTTACTTGGTCTTTCCTTTTTGTCTTTAAAATTTTTGACCTCTGGTAATTTGATTATCATTGAATCTAGAAATTTTTCGATTTTTAGGTTAGTTACCTCTGTATTTAACTTTATTCTGAGTGCAGTCATCGTCAATGGCTGCCACTTTTTAACTTTTTTTAAATTTTAATTTTTATGTATTAACCAGTAGGGCTACGACGATTTTTTATAACGTAGTTGTATGGTTAATTAGTTTTTTCTCCATGTGGTGTGTTTTTGAAAACCTTTTCTATCAAGTTTTCGATTATTAAAATTGTTAACCTCATTTTTAACATGTGCTTTTAACATGTGGTTTTAACATGTTCTTCAACTACTAGTAGCAGTAAGTAGGTTTACTTATTATGCACATCATTGTTAATTATATGCCTCTGTAGGTGATCATTATGGTCTGAGGATCAAACCAGTTTTGTTGCGAAACATGTCGCCACCCACAATTTGACAATAAACGATTGTGGAGAAGACGATTAAGTTTTATTACTTTATTACTTTATATTGGCAATTACAACAACAATTCCAGCAGATTCAAGCTTGGATACTAAATTAAAAGAAAAATTAAACAACAGCCGCAGTTAGCAAAAATATGATTTGGTACGAAATTTAGTGAAAAACTCAACTCGTTACTTTTATTGCAGAAATAATTCGGACAGTTGGAATGGTCACCAAATATATGCTTCGGGCCATTAATAATATATTTTTTTAGAAATTCGACCTTCGTATGAAAGCTGTTGTTTAATCGACTTTCATTCCGAGTTCTGTACTTTATTGCTTTAGTTAACGCGTTTCGTAAACGACCAAAAGTATCACCATTAGTCTTATTTTTGCGTAGTAATAGGGGGAACGCAGTGTGATTTTCGCTATTTCGGCAATTTTATTCGGGTAATTTTTCAAAAGGCGATTTCTGCATTCTAATTTTTCTACTGCAAAGGCCGGACCATATGGAGCTACTTCAGTTATTTTTTATGGACACTACAGCAATAATTGTAGCTTCCATTGTTGTTGATGGCTTATTCCAATTTTTAAAACCCTTATGCTTAGTGGAAATTTCGGATCGATGACAAATGAAACAATACTTGTTTTTAACATTTACGTACAAGATTTTTCTTGTGTCAAAACACTTACTACTCCAGACAAAGCATTGCAATTAGTTCGGTATGATAGTTTAGACCAAGCACCATCAATGATAACAGAGATTATGGGCACCCCAGTGTCACTGGCATCTTCACACTCCATTGCTAGCTCAGCTTCCTCACGAGCGGCATTTTTCAATAAAGATAAATTTCGTCGTCAATAGTTCTACATTATATCCCATGGTGTTTTGAGTATGTTTTGTTGGACATGTTAGAAATATCTATTGCGGCAAATAGTTCGGACAATTGCGAATGACCTATTCCTGTTGCTATTGTTTCTGCTATTGTAGTGATGTACACATGGGTATAAAAATCAATTTAAAAATGGGATTAAGGAATTACAATGGTTTGTAATGTGACTTTAATTTTATTCCGACCTCGTTCGTTCTACCTAAAATTTCACTGGATTCGGCCCTGTACTAGTGACTTTCGAATTCGTTTCAGCCAGCGTTCAGATGCTCGTAACCTGTAAAATTCCTTTATAAACATTTTATTGGGACGGCGTAGTTTCTCGCAGTAATTTTCGTTTAGGTTACATTTCGCCGAATTGTAAATATGAGCTTATTCTTTGATTTCTTGTTGTCGATAAGGCGTGCTAACATTTTAAGTTCTACGTATTGCTGTTTGTTGTTTTTGTAATTTGATATTTACGCCCGTGGACTTCCGTGCGTGGCATGGCCAGTGTGGTGAAAACCTTTCATTTGTGATTTATTAATTGGGGCTTCTTAGAAATCTTTTTAAATTTTGCCAAGTCAAATATGATCTCAGTCGTTGAAGGCTTTCTTTGTTTGCATTTTCTACCTACGCTTTTACGCTAAGTTTTGGGCCAGGAAAAAGAAAGTTTCGATAAGCCCTTGGTTAACCGTGCATGTGGGATTATTAATTTTGGAGTTCAAAACTTTCTTCCGTTACGTTGTTCTTAAGCCCTGTGCATTTGAAATAATGAATCAGTATCCGACACTCATAGAAGTCAGTTGTGTAAAGTTTTGCACCCCCCGGCCTTCGGAAGCCGGGGGTTGCGCTGATTTGCGCATAGTAGTTTTGGAGAACCTTGTGAAGCAACTAATGGTGTTTTTGTGGATTTTTGAGTCAAGCTCGAACCTTTGAAGCGATCATTTTTTTTCTGTGGGTGTTAAAAGTGCGTGCGGTGGGCGGGTAAAGTTACTCGGCGTTGGTAATAGGCCGATTCGTCTCATTTAGCTTGCCTTCCAGGGAAGGCTTTGGGCAGTATTTGCCGATTTGATAGAGACGATATCTTAAAGACTCAACTAACTTTTCCCGGTTATTGTGTGGAAAACCATTGCTTAATGCATATCTGTGTCAACGTCGGGGATTACTGTAATTAAGAAAAGGGCCCGCCGCGCGATATAGTGTTGTTTGCTGTCACTTCGTTGATTGACGTTTGCTGCCGATTGTCTTCAATCCCTCGAGTTTCTGCTCCACCTGTTGCCTTTTCTGGAGAATTCGCTACACCTCTGGCACGTGTTACCAGGCCTCCACGAGGACGAGTACATCTGCACTTAAAACTGCATGCTGCAACTATCAGGTAGGCGCCCTGCATTGTACCAATTATGTAACTCTGGTGCCTAACTTAAGGTGCGACTATATGTTAGTGTGCGTCAGTGCTCATAAACGTTGTGTACGTTCGCCAAAATGTATGATTCGTCTCAGTTAATGTTGTCCAGGGACTTTACTTCTGGCGTCCATTTTATGTCACTTGTTTTAGATAATATTGTGCTTTTTTTGTGTCTCTGTAACTAGCCCTTAAGATTTTTTTTTGTGGGGCCCCCTTTTATATTCACGTAGGATTATCTTATTATTAAATTCAAACTCACCTCCTGGTGCTTATGTTTTAATGTACCGATTTGTGTAAGCTGTCATTCTTCAAATAATAAACTTGTTAAAGTCAATTCATTCTTTTTATTGAATTTTGAAACCCCTCTGGGTCTTATATCGGTGCGACCTGGCGAAGGCCAAGTGTAACTAATTTGTAAAGTTAAAGCATGCCCTTTAAGCGAGCCCCGAGATTTGGGCCATTCAGTGTTCTTTTGTTATACTTTAGTGACGGTGGCCTTGAAGGTAAGTGATTTAACGACAAGGCCACCCGGCTACTCGGAGGAGGCCTGGTGAACAACACGCTGAGGTGTTCAGCAACGTACCTGGGGGACTCCTTCATAGCTCGCGCGAGGTTTCTCGTTCTAATCACGCGAGTTATTCTTCCTTTAAGAACGAGTGGCGTCCTTAGGCAATCTTCTTTTAAGCAAGCTTTAGGGTAAGTGCTGTCGGTTTTAACTGAGCTTTCGAACCACGCCTTCTCGACTAAGCTAGCCCGAGAGTAACTGGAGCGCTGTCATCTGCTCCGACACATCAAGATCTGTGTTCTTTTTTTAGTAAAACCGGCAAACCCTGTATTTTTCCCCGATTTTTGACAGCACTTGTGATCGCTGTCGATTTGAGAAATTAAAACTGTAACAGGTTAAAAATAATCAGGATCAATTTTAAATATGAATAAGGAATATCTTTAATTTTGAATCAAACACACATAAATTTTACTAACAAAATTTATGAAATCCAGTCAGAAGTTCTAAATGTAATTCTGATTTCATAAACAAGCAGTTTTAATCTCCAGTTTTGCTTCATGATTTCGCCAGTTTATTATATTTAATTTAGATCTGTTTAATCTTGAATTAAACAGGCAAATTTCAGTTCACATTTACGAAATATTAAAAACCAATCTTGTTTCGCAAGCATCGAGTTTAAAGACCGGAGCAAACCTGCAACTTGGCATTTCACGCCGTAAGCGACCTACTAAACCCAAGTTCACCGCTCTGGCTTGCAAACGCACACGGAAATACAATCAGCTTACAGTGCTGAATCGCTATTTCGTACCTTTAAACGCGCTCTAGTAATCACACAATAATTGAACTTTGTTTTGTGATTAGCTATGCTATTTTGTTTTGTATAAATAGACCATTTATTTTTATAATAAAATCAATCTGCATCTAATGTCTGATTCATTCACTACGTCGCTACCCTGCTACTAAGCCATAATATCATTGGGACGTGAGGCTGCGTCCCCCAAGGTAGTTTACTGTCGTCCCTTTAAGTGCCATTGACTACATTGGCTTAAAACATAAATGCAGTCTCATTTATGTGCTTAAAATTAGGGATAGAACCAGCGCAAAGCAACGGAAACCTGATCAGCCTCCAGGCAATTCTGTTCATGGTCCTTCAAGCCGGATCTGTCTCCAACTAAAGAACAAACACATCCCAAGGGTCACCATCATCTCGAGAAGAAGACATCTGCCAACCACCCAGGTCCCAAAAAATGGCTAACAACATGGAGGAATTCAGCAAATTGGCTGTCGCCCAAGAAGAGCTCGCGCAGAAGATAAAACTCTCTAACAGCAAAAAGAACCCTGCCAGCCGAAAAAACGAAGCCTACATCGCCAGTCGCAACAAGACGCTGGACGAACTTTGGAACACTGCAACTAAAAATTATGCAGAAATGGGGCAGCTAAGTATTACAACTCATAATTATTTTACAACAGGGTATTATTATCAAATTAAAGCCATATACGGCGAAGCAAAAAGTTACTTGCAGAGCTGTTTAAAATCAACTGAAATTTCTAACCCCTCCGTAAGTAGGAAGCAAGAGGAAATGGTGGCCAATCCCGAGCAAAAGGTTCGTATCCGAAAAATGCAGATTCGGATTCAGAATTTTAAGCAAGCGATGGACGACGCCGAACTAACACAAGAATTAGGGAGGCCCGCCATCACGACAAGGGAATTAAAAGAAAAATGGGATCGTGTGGTCGAGATGGACGAAGAAGTTATGTTTAACGACATGGCTTCAGAACAAATGCACTTCAGTCCTGAATATACTACGTTGAAAGACAGGTATAGAAATTTAATTATTTTATTGCAAGCACCCACAAGGAACGAGCAAGCAGCAGCCATCTCGCTTCCTCAAGTCAAAATCCCCATATACGAGGGAAATGATGAGGAATGGGCCACTTTCAAGGACCTGTTCACTAAATTAGTAGATGACAACCAGAACATGGACGATGTCATCAAGATGCAATATCTAAAGACGCATGTCAAGGGAGAGCCAAGCCGACTGATCCAGCATCTAGCTGTTACCCAAGCAAACTACAACACCGCCTGGAATCTGCTGCAACAAAGGTATCAAAATAATCGCCTTATTTTAACTAAATTGCTAGACACCATATTCGATCTGCCGGTCCTCTCCAAAGAGTCAGCCCAAGGGTTAAAAAGATTGCACAACTCCATCAAGGAATGTGTGGAGGCAATCAAAAATTTAGGCATCTCCACCGACAGTTGGGGTCCGTGGATTAACAGAGCTATCGCTCGAAAATGGGATCCTGAAACCAACAAATTATATGAGCAGTCGCTTCAATGTCCAAACGAAGTTCAAGATCACCAAAATTTAATGGCTATCCTGCAAGTGCGGTTCCAATCCCTGGAATCCATTGATGGAGCTCGAAAGCCAACGCAGGAAAGACCACAGAAGAATTACGCTTCCGCATCCCTAAATTGCAAGCTGTGCCATGGAGATCATTACATCGACAATTGTAGTCAATTCTAGAGGCTACCTACCCATGAAGAACAAGAAGCAGTAAAAACCTATCGATTGTGCTATCGATGCTTGCGGCACGATTCAAATATACCATGCCGTGCCTATTTTAATCTTGGGACAGAATACCGAGCTGGGCTGGATTTTATCTGGAACCATTGGAAGACAACATAACGACAGCATTAAAGTCAACACCATGGTTGCCAAAATTGAAGAAGACGAGCAGTTACAAAAATTCTGGAACATAGAAGAAGTTCCCACTCAACGAAAAATTTTCCCAGGCGATCAGGTATGTGAGAATAAATTCACAGACACAATGCAGCGAGACGAAGATGGAAGATACATAGTGAAGATTCCATTCAAGCAAACTCCAGTGAGCATGGGAAGGTTCAAACCCTCGGCACTGGCAAGACTATTGCATCTGGAGAAGAAGCTGGGAGAAGATCAAGATTTAGAAATCCAATACAAGAAATTCATGCAAGAATATCTGGATTTAGGACATATGGAAAGGGTAGAAAAGAAACAGGAAAACAGTGGCAAGTATTACATCCCACACCACGGCGTAATCCGAGAAGCAAGTTCATCAACCAAGCTCCGTGTCGTCTTCGACGCTGCGAGCAAAGCATCTTGTGGAAAATCCTTAAACGAAGTCATGTATGCTGGACCGAAACTTCAGCAAGAGCTAGTCAACATTCTACTCCGATGGAGGACTAACAAGGTGGTCTTCTCTGCGGACATTGAGAAAATGTACCGACAAAGCAAGATGGACAGCCAAGACCAGGAGTATCAAAGAATCTTATGGAGATTCGATCAATCACAGCCAATCAGGGAATACAGGTTATGCACAGCCACTTATGGAACCGCATCAGCTCCCTATCTTGCCATCCGAACCTCCAATTAGCAGAGGACGAGAAATCTTCATTTCCATTAGCAGCAGAAGTTGTGAAGAGAGATTTTTATGTGGACGATGTGCTCTTCGGAGCCGACACTTTAGAAGAAGCAATAAAGCATGAAGGTCAGTTAATTTCCTTATTAAAACGTGGAGGTTTTACTCTACATAAATGGTGCAGTAATGAATTAGCCATCATACAAGAACTACCCGCAGAATTGAAGGAGCAAACATACCTCGAAATAAGTGAGGACGGCGTAAAGAAGTCATTGGGCGTCCATTGGTCTCCGTATGAAGACGTGTTTTGCTTCAAGGTGGATGTGAAGCAAAAGGAATCCACAAAACGCACCATATTATCCGAAGTCGCTAAAATTTTCGACCCGTTGGGTTAGTTAGCACCCATCATTATCACTGCTAAACTACTCATTCAAGAGCTATGGCTCGAAAATATCAAGTGGGACGACCCAGTTTCAGAAAGTATCCAGGGCAAATGGGAAACGTTCAAATCTCAACTCAAATCGGTGGAAGAAACTACATTGCCAAGGTGGCTTTTTACCAAAAAAGAAGCCCAAATGGAACTGCACGGATTCTGTGACGCTTCCGAAAGAGCTATTGGGGCCGTGGTCTACACCAGAATCATCACGTCATCAGGCCAATCTAAGGTATCATTATTAATAGCAAAATTCAAGGTGGCACTAGCTCGAGCAAAGACAACTCTACCCAGACTGGAACTCTGCGCAGCAGTACTACTTTCCAATCTATTACAAAGGGTAATCACAGCACTGGACATTCCTAAGGTATCTACCTTCGCCTGGACAGACTCCATGGTCACATTAGGATGGATAAAGGGAGATCCAGTAAGATGGAAGACGTTCGTCGCAAACCGCGTAGCCGAAATCAACCATCTGACTCCGGCTCAATATTGGAACCACGTCAAATCCGAAGAAAATCCTGCAGACGTCATCTCCAGAGGCACTAGTCCAGGGAAATTAAAGGAGCATGTACTATGGTGGGATGGACCCAGTTGGTTAGTTAACAAAGAGTTATGGCCGTGTCAACCAGACACCGCAACAACCAATGAAGAAGCAAAAGGTTACACTGTGCATCAAGCTACAGTTCATCAAGACGAGAACGAAGTTATTCATCGCTTTTCGTCTCTGACAAGAATGGTACGAATCGTGTCCTACTGCCGAAGATTCATCAACAAGTGTAGGCGTCTTCCCATTCAACCAGGATGTCTATCAGTTAAAGAAATGGAAGACACCATCCTCACACTTATTATGATCGTCCAAGGAAGTGATCCTATTCTGAGGGCAACAGGATCTCATTTCCAAAAGAGAAAATGTGTGGACTCCAATAACAAACTCGCCAATCTCAATCCATTCATCGATCAACATGGAATCATCCGTGTTGGAGGAAGACTAGAAAATTCAACCTTATGCTACCATGATGTACCCCCTTTTTATAACTTATCTTGGAAGGCTTACGCGTCTCCGACTAGCTCAATACACGGCTGCCATTAGGGTCTAATGACTGTGGGCTTTTAGTTTGCTTCACTTTCTTATAAAGGTATTAGTTCAGTAATAAGAAGACATGGGCGCCATAATTTTATTATCAAGTGTTAATTTTTTTAATACTTACAATCGGTTGTATACTCAATCTTACAATTCATTAATTATCTTTCATTAATTACAGTTTATGTCTTTTTGCTATTACACATGTTATGCAATTCCTACCTAATTCCAGTTTATATCTGACACGTTAGAAATGTCATTAATTATTAGTTTTAGTTAATTAACCTGTGATTATCCAGGAGATTTCTTATACTTATCTAACTAACAATTTCTTTCGCATTAGATAAAAATATAAAGAGCTCTTTATACCTTCGCAATCCTCTTTCTAACACTTTAATCCCAATTAACAATCTATATTTAGTTTAATTGAAGTTACTCCAGGGAGTATAAGAAAAGTCCCTTATGGTTAAAAGCTTACTACATGACAATTGATATATACTAACTTGACAGCTGCAAAACTGCTCAAGTCCCAGTTCATGATTATTAGGAGGTAAGTAACAATTCTTTTACTTTGAAACTAGTTTTTTATCTATTAGCATCATGGCTTATGCCCTTATTTGACGATATCCATGCTATGACGGTGGTCTAATTATATAAACAATCTTTAACCAATTTTAACTCATTTAGGATTAACATACGGTTAATGCAGAGAACCCTTGAATCTGGATCTCTTCATCTTCCCAATATTAAGAAGAAAACCCCATCGTCGAACCAAAGAAGCGGCCTTTGATTGGTGAGTAATCTTCTAACAATTAATAAGTTTGTTTAACAAAGTTCTCCTTCCTCTTTTATTTCTCTCCTTGCGTCGTCCCAATCTTCTTGGAGCACATCAATACACCCCTCCATGATGAATATAGAACTAACCAGGAGCTGGGAACTAGCGAGGAGGCCTAAGAGCTGAACCAAGGAAAACCCCCTGATTAAGATTTCTATGTATTAGCTTCCTAGTTACCTACCAGTTAAATAATAACTGCCCTTTTCAGAAAGAAAATGTTCATTGGATTTATCCTATCTGCCCGAAAAAATATTATATCTTAATATAATGTTGAATTTATTGATTAAAGCCTTACTATTTTCTTTGTATCCTTCTTAAGCTAGGATTTATAAGTAGTATCGCTTCTCTTTGACTCAGAGAAGCTTCTTTCTGCTTTCTCAACCAAACAGGAAGTAATAATTTTTGTTATTTATTGTTTTAATAATATAACCACGACCCTTCTAAAATATTTACTCTTGATTTAATAAAAGGGTAGGGGAAGCAGGAGTGAAATCAATAAAGCATCATCTGAAAAGAACCATTGGCAGCGCTACTCTAACATTTGAAGAATTGACAACTGCTTTGCCAAATCGAAGCTTGCTTAAACTTACGTCCTCTGTGCCCACAAGGCAACGATATTGAAGACACCACTGCATTGACACCAGGCCATTTTCTGATAGGAAGAGAGATAATATCACCACCGGACCCAATCAGCACACCAATATCAATAAATCTGTCAAATCGCTGGAGAATAATCTAAAAAATTAAGCAAGATTTTTGGAAATCATGGAGCTCAGACTACCTTCATGGATCACAGCAAAAAAACAAATGGAAGAAACCGGTGGAGAACATAAAAGTTGGTGAATATCAATCCTAGTAAAGGCCCTTAGCAAGAGTTACCGACATTCATCCTGCAACCGATGGATCCGTACGAGTGGTAACAATCCAGAAATCAGGACATCAATTAAAACAGTCCATAGGCAGTATCATTCCATTACCAACAACTAACGAAGAATCGCAGGAACCAGAGTCTGGAGAGAAAATTTCGGCCACCCACACCCACACACAATCATTCCCAGTGCCAAAGAAAACTATCACGTCCAAATGGAAAATGTTTCTACTCATATTGACTCTCCTTACTACGAATACATTGAGTAAGGCAGAATTCAACATCCAAAAACCAGACAGCGGGTACTATGTAGAAGATATTGGACACGGGAAGAATGAACGAGGAACATTCAGGATCGAAATCCAGTTCGAGAGGGGGAAGATCAAAGAAGACTTCGAAACAGTTACCGACATGGTGGACAAATTCGACAATCTCTGCAACTCTGCAAAAGAACTGTCCGAAGATACATTATGCAAGACACTGGTGCATCATCTTCTGGAACAAAAAAGGCATATGGAATGGATTAAAACTGGTATGGAAGATATCATAACAAGACGAGAGAAACGAGGAATGCTTGGGACTGTACTCACGTCAATTTTAGGAGTAAACGACGAAGTCTATCAAGATATTGATAGACTCGACAAAAATCAACAGGAGTTAATAAAAATTGACAGTCAACAATCCAAATTCTTGCTGTCAGCACTTTCAAGATTTAATGAAACCGAAAAACGAATCGATCAGAAGCTGGACCATTTTCAAGAGAAACTAAACCAAGGAATCAGGGCAATTAACAACAATGACCAAATGGTATAAGGCAACCGACTCCAACCGATTGAACATCCACATCATCAGTGTGTACCAAGTCGCCACCAATGTCATTAGTGAGCTGTGCAATTACCATACAAACATTTTGAACGTTCATTTCTAACAAGGTAATTTATACGAGCTAATCACGCTTGCCCAAATCAAGCAAATCCTCGCAAATGCATCCAGCAAACTCTCGCCAAACTTAGAAATTTTACCGGCCCCAATCCTAAAGGTCGACATCGGACATGATGACATCTACATCAACGTTCAAGGATACTTCATCATAGTAGAAAAAACTGAATATACCTTAATCAAAGTGACACCAATTCCTCTCCAAATTAACAATGGGTCCTACTGGGTGATGGACGTACCAAAAGGGATCTTCGCTGTGGATTACAACCTACAGATGTACTTTCAAGAGACAGAAATTACTCTAAACACTTATATCTGCAGTCCAACAGTCGTGAAAGGAATTGAAAACAACCCAAATTGCACCATTGATGATATATATCATCGAACAGAAATCAGTCAATGCAGCCTACGAAGACACCAGATCCAGTCCATTATTTGGAAACAACTATACATGGAAAACACCTGGATGTTCGTAGTCAACAAGCCAACCCGAATAGCTATCACTTGTAGTGGCAATAGGGAGAAGTCACTGTCAACACTACAGGTGTAATTCAAATCTTGTCAGATTGCATCATCCAAACTGCAAAGAATACGTTAACTCCCAGGCATAACAAGAAATTCAAGATCCTAGCATGATATTCCAAGGCCGTCAGCATCAATTTTACCAACACAATAACACCTAACTTTTTTTCAGAAATTGCAGAAGAGCCAGTACTAAAACAATCAGACCACTTCGAGGATCTACAAACTTCGGCATTGTAATTCTAGCAGCACTTAAAAGACATTACTTGGTAAACCATCCGCCACCACTCCTATCTATCCAGTGGGATCACAGGCAGCCTATTGGGAGGAGCTGTTCTAATAGGAGCTTTCTACTGCATTCGGAAAAGGATCGACCGAAGGAAGCATCAACCCAAGCAACGCCAGTCAGCCGTAGAAGAATAATATCCTCTAAAAACTGTTAATGTGGAAGAAACAATATAGTTTTTTCTTTTGCTTTTTCTTCAGCCTAAAAATTGGCAATATGTTTAATTTTGAATCAAACACACATAAATTTTAATAACAAAATTTACGAAATCCAGTCAGAAGTTCTAAATGTAATTCTGATTTTATAAACAAGAAGTTTTAATCTCCAGTTTTGCTTCATAATCTCGCCAGTTTATTATATTTAATTTAGATCTGTTTAATCTTGAATTAAAACAGGCAAATTTCAGTTGACATTTACGAAATATTAAAAACCAATCTTGTTTCGCAAGCATCGAGTTTAAAGACCGGAGGAAACCTTCAACTTGGCATTTCACGCCGTAAGCGACCTACTAAACCCAAGTTCGCCGCTCTGGCTTGCAAACGCACACGGAAATACAATCAGCTTACAGTGCTGAATTGCTATTTCGTACCTTTAAACGCGCTTCAGTAATCTACACAATAATTGAACTTTGTTTTATGACTTAGCTATGCTATTTTGTTTTGTATAAATAGACCATTTATTTTCATAATAAAATCAATCTGCATCTAATGTCTGATTCATTCACTACGTCGCTACCCTGCTACTAAGCCATAATATCATTGGGACGTGAGGCTGCGTCCCCCAAGGTAGTTTACTGTCGTCCCTTTAAGTGCCATTGACTACATTGGCTTAAAACATAAATGCAGTCTCATTTATGTGCTTAAAATTAGGGATAGAACCAGCGCAAAGCAACGGAAACCTGATCAGCCTCCAGGCAATTCTGCTGAAATATGAATAGTTATTATGCAACTAGAAAATAAAATAGAATTTATAATTGAGTGGAATGGCTAATTGAGAAACAGATGGATTCAGATATACTGTAAGATTAAAAAAAATAAGGTTTGAAGGAAATGACAAATACTTAATCGAAATAAATTATTATAAATAGTAGGTAGAAATCAAAAATAAGTAGAGTGCTAAAAAGTATAAAATTATATTGTTAAGAAGTTTGCTTTTAATTATTGAGATAACAAATTTGAAAGAAATGTAGCAGTAACTAATTTTGGTGTAATTAAAAGTATAAAATAAACCCTATTTTTAAAAGTAATGGATATTAAAAAGGGTTAAGTGTAATACTCAATTGGCGTGGTAAAATGAAAATGAAATTTAATCTAAGACAAAGAGAAATAAAACCAAGGAAGTTTACAAGTATGTGGTGAAAAACTAATTGAAATGCAGAACTAATCTACAAATGAAAATAAATGGAGTAAAATACTGAGTGAAGTTTATTGGAGAATTGCATTTGACATTATATAATAATTGAATTGGATTACGTCGAGCTGTTGGTGCTAAGCGAGAGTTCCAAGGGAGGACCATCAGTAGAGGAAGCACTTTTCAGGAAATGGGCGGATACGGTGTTGGAGTTAGGTGACTAATGCTTGGGTCTGTTTGGTTCCATGCTGTGAAATAGTTTGCATTCCTAATTCTGGACGGTTTGGACATCTTGTCGGTCATTGGAGCCTTTTGTTGTGTTTGGGGACTGAAGAGGTTGGAGTCGTAGGCAGAGTGGAGCAGCTTGGTTGACATTCAGGACATTGTTAAGTTCAAGTGAAAGGTGGGTGATATTAAGTAGTAAGGTAAGCACTGAAATAAGAAAATAACAACTAAAAAGGTGAATTTTTTATTAAAGAATTACGTACTGGTTGATATTGTTGTGTGGCAATGAAACGATATGGTATTTGTCATTTAATTTTTAAAATTGTTTGATATATCATTTGACATAAGTTATTTTTGACTTATAAATAAAATTAAAAATCACATCAGATTTTCAGGAGCTAGCACAAAGAATAATTATTTATATTCAAATCCTAAACAGGGCAATTTTAAATTCAATTCATAAGCAGATTAATATCACTATACGTGAAGGTATAGCAATATATTGTTGGTACATTAAGAGCAGTTTTGGCTGAAGATTAAATGTAAAAATTGAATTTGTGAGATCAATACAATCAATTTAAAAAATATTAAAAAGAAAATGGCTGTTTGGATGAAGTTCATTAAAAGAATTCGAATTTGAGGCAATTTAAGATGAAAGGAATAACATTTGAGTATTCTGCAGGGGTTTTGAAAATTATAAAGTAAATACATGCTTATATCATACATGACAAATGTAATTTCTATTAAAATAATATGGTGAAGTAGGTAAGACTCAAATAAATTTAATTTATGGATGGCAGGAATAATGAGAACATAGTAGTTAAGCAGATTTTGTTACGATTATTAGAATAACAAAAAAATAGAATGTACCTTTTGATATAATTTTTCGGTCTGAATAAAAAACATAGAAATTACCCTATGTTTTAATATGTTAGTGTGTGAAAACATTTAGAAAGGGTTTAGCAAAATCTAAGAGGTGAAAATTAAGAGAAATATAAAGAAGATTATTATTAATGAAGTAACATTTATTGAAGAGAATTGGAAGGCCGTAAAACTAGAAAGAAGCAAGCAGAAGGAGCAAGAAGAAAATACGATTTGGATGGAGTTGGTTGATTTTGAATGATACAATTGATAATGAGGTTACATTGGTTTGAGAATTGTCAAGTGCTGGGTTTGTTGAGGGTGTGCTGAGGACACGTGGATCTATTGACGGAGGATAGCAGAGGGACTGCTGGATTCGAGCTATTCTGTTGGTTACTGACGACAGAGGTTGCTGAAGTTTGGAGCTAAGGAAGAAGGATATTAATTGGGGATCATCTGTGATAACAAACTTGCCGTAAAGCTGTTGGAAGGAGGGAGTCTCTGGAAGGTAGCAGTGTCACTAGTGAAGTATAATGGGATCTTTCCTGCTAGCAGCCAAGGGTTTGACAAGTTGACAGCTGCTGTCAATAAGCAGTGCATCACAGCAGGACTAAATAGGGATCCGGGCTGTTGACATCAGGAGGAGTGCCGTCTTGGAGGTAATATTGGAACAGAAAGAGTGAAAGCAGTTCAAGGTGGGTTGTAGTTTTGTCCTATCGATGTTATAGTAAATAAAAGACAATTTAAAAAGTACAATTAACTATAATCAAGTACTTACCGTATAATATTGAGTCAATAGGATGTGAGTAGAATGAGCATTTGTCGTATTTGATTAAGATTATTAATAGAACATTGTTTGACGTGAAAGTTAATGTCATTACACAATTCAAAGTCATTGTTAAAATAAAATTTAATTAAGAAGCAACTAGATAATCGAACCACCCTGAAAGAGTCTCAAGGCGCTATCAATTTTAATAATTAAGTAATTTTAAGATTCAAAAATATAATTTAATTTATAAATAAGAGCAGCCAGCACAATATTTATGTTTTAAAATCTCCGCCATTGTTTTCTATTACAATTCCGCATTAAGTTTTAGTACAAACACCTGACACTAACATCCCAACCCCACTAGTGGCCACCTACCATTCTACCACCGTCTGCCAAAAAGTGCAACGCGGCATTGAGCTTATCCCTACGAAATACTATTCATGCTAAAGAAAAATACAATCCGACATTTCGTTAGTATTACGCTATTTAATAGTTACTTGCAAATTTACGATTTCACAAAGGGCTAGAGTTAAACAAAACTGCACATTTTCCTTATTTAAAAATTGAGAAAATAAGGCAAAAATCCCCCCCCCCGCCCCTTACAACCGCACCCCAAATTCTCTTTAAAAATTCAATCGGACAGTAGAAAATCTCCAAACAGCGAATTTCACACAAATATTGATTTTAAGGATTTTCTGATAATTATAACATTTTCCCCATTTTGCAACCTCCAAATCCAACTGCCGCTAAATTCCCACATCTCAAATTCTCGTGAAAAGTACAATCGACCAGTAGAAAGCTTCCAAACAGCGAATCTCACACAAATATTAATGTTAATGTTTTTCTGATAATTATAACGTTTTCCCGATTTTGCAACCCCAGAATCCACCTGTTCCGAAAAATTCCCACATTCCGAATTCTCTTACAAATACAATCGACCAGTAGAAAGCCTCCAAACAGCGAATTTTACACAAATATTAATTTTAATGTTTTTCTGATAATTATAACGTTTTCCCGATTTTGCAACCCCCGAATCCACCTGGGCCGCAAAATTCCTACGTCTCGAATTATCTTACAAAATACAATCGAGCAGTATAAAGCCTCCAAATAGCGAATTTCACACAAATATTAATTTTAATGTTTTTCTGATAATAATAACGTTTTCCCGATTTTGCAACTCCCGAATCCACTTGGGCCGCAAAATTCCCATATCGAGAATTCTCTTTGAAAATACAATCGACTAGTAGAAAGTCTCCAAACATCGAATTTCACAGAAATATTGATTTTAATGTTTTTCTGATAATTATAACGTTTTTCCCATTTTACAACCCCCAAATCCGGCTGAGCCGCAAAATTCTTAAAAACCCACAGATTCACCCACTTACTGCCAAAAGCAAAATTAGAGATTTTCTTCTTTCCCCCTATTTATGCCAACAACATACAAAATGTTCGTGGTTTGCGAACTAAAACACATAAGTTTTTTAACAACGTCTTAAATTGTGATTATGATGTTATCTGTGTAACTGAAAGTGGACTTAACTCAGGTATCGCTGACAGTGAGTTATTTCCTGAAAACTACAGTGTTTACAGGAGAGATAGGGAAACTAGGGCATCTTTGAAAGACGGAGGGGGAGCTGTCATAGTAGCGATAAGTGAAATTTTTCCATCCCAGCGTCATTCCACCTGGAACTCTTCCGCTGAGGATATTTGGGTAACAGTTGGCGGGTCTAGGACAACTCGGCGCCGCCATCTCGGCGCCGCCACTTCGGCGCCGCCATCTCGGCGCGGGGCCAGCTCGGCGCCGGGACAACTCGGCGCGGAGCCATCTCGGCGCCAGCCAACTCGGCGCAAGGCCATCTCGGCGCTGAATTTAAATTCGCAAACTACAGTGTACACTACGTAAGAAAATTATTATAAACAAATAATAAATAAAGTGATGGCCAAAAAGCTGGCATGAAATGAAAAAAAAAATTAAAATTTCTTGGAAAATCAAACACTAACGACCAGAGGTAATTGCAAAGTGATTACAAATGGGCCAAACAAAGGTTGTCACGTGACTTCCGTTATCAGTAAAATTCAACATTTTTTAAAAATAATTACGAAAAATGAATTTACTACCCAAGATAGGGACAACATTTACGAAACAAAGTTGTTTTCTGGGCTTGACATTGTTGAGTTAGCTAAAACTAACACATAATAAAAATCGTATGGAAATCTTGCTTAATTTCCGAAAAATTGTACTTTTTGGATTTACACAACTTCGAAAAACGCCACTTTTAATTAAGTAAAAATCACTCAATATATCTAATACGGGCTAAATAGGTTTTCGGACAAGCTGTCATCCTGTATAAAGTGAAATGTAAACATTACCAATATTTTTTTATATATATATATACTTATATACAGGGTGATTTTTAAGTTGATTCTTTCCGTTTACCAGGAAATAAAGCTAAAAAAATAAGTATTTTTTTTATTTACCACTTTTCCGAAATATCAAAACTAACAGAGGTACAGGGTGTTAAAGTTTCAAATTAAAAACTAAACTTTGGCGCAAAGGCGGCTGGACAATTTTATTTTTGTTTACCTCTGTTGTCAATCAATGATCTGTCAACTAGTTTTCCATTGTAATTTTCTTAATGTTATTGCTGCAATAATGGCTCATGTTTATGAAAATAATGAATAGTGAAATGCGTATTATTTACTGGGAGTGTCGTCAAAATGCCGCTGCCGCATCGCTCTTATACGCGGAATGTGTGTGTAGAAGCGAATGCTGATAATTTTGATAATTTAAGTTAGATTAAGTTTAGTTTAATTTTCGTTAAGTAATTTTAGTTCATACTTTGAAACTTTAACACCTTGTACCTCCGTTAGTTTTGATATTTCGCAAAAGTGGTAAATGGCTTACTTTTTTTAGCTTTATATCCTTGCAAAAGGAAAGAATCAACTTAAAAATCACCCTGTATATACAGTGTGTCCTCGGATAGGTAAAACGACTCTTGTAAAAGGTAAAAAATGGGGTTCAGCCCTGCTTGGTTAAAGGCGAAAATCTAACAGCATTTCAGTTTTGAAAAATCAAATATGCCTTGAAAGTTTTCAAAGAAAACTCTTTTTTTTACTCATGACTTCAAAATTCATATTTCCCGGTCATTCCCGATACGCCAAAAGTTACTTTTCCCGCACTGCGCACTGCGCACTTTTCAACAAAAACTAGGGAAATTGTATTTTTTGTAAATTTTTTTAATAAACGGGGCTGCGCGTGCTATTACGCGGTCTATTCTATTTAATTTACCACCATTTTTAGGCCTATTACGTTGGCCTATCTCCAAGGGGGCTCTTGGGGTTCCGTCCTTCTTCAAAGGGGCCTCTGGGGCTCCGCCCCTCTCTAAGGGGGACCTCGGGGCTCAGTCCATCTCCAAAGCGGCCTTCGGGGCTCCGCCCCTCTCCAAGGGGGCCCTCGGGGCTCCGCTTATTTTTAAGCGGGGCTTCGGGGATCCGCCCCTCTCTAAGGGGTCCTTCAGGGCTCCGCTCTTCTCCAAGGGAGCCCTCGGGGATCCGCCCCTCTTCAAGGGGGCCTTAGGGGCTTTGCCCTTCTTAAAGCGGCCCTCGGGGCTTCGCCCATCTTTAAGGGAACCTTCGGGGCTCCGCCCCTCTCCAAGGGGGCCCTCGGGGCTACGCCCCTCTTCAAGGAGGCCCTTGGGCTTTGCCCCTCTCCAAGGCGGCCCTCGGGGCTCTGCCCATTTCTAAGGGGGCCCTCGGGGTTCTGCCCCTCTCCAAGGGGGCCCTCGGGACACACACGTTTGGATCGTTCTCCTTTATTTGTCCCTCGTTGGTTTAATTGCGCCTGCAAACACCAGAGGCGCTGTAAACACCAACAAAAACTAACAGGTGCGTAGGATAGGTATAAAATTTAGTGATTTGTGCTGTCAACTCAGTAAATTAGTAAAACACTAAATAATAATTTTTTAATTTTTTAAAATATTTTCAGTTATTCGTTACAGAAAACATTGTAGCTAACTCCTTCGGGAAAAATTCTGCCCGAATTCGCACGTATGCAGCACTCCCTTCGGTCGTGCTGCAAACAAAGTGTTCATTCGGGAAAATTACGAACTTTTTAGGTAAATAACTATTACTGTAGAGTAGCGTGTCTTTTATGTAGCAAATACAACAAAAAGTTATTAAGAGAAGAAGTTTTTTGGAATCAACATCTAGGTTTCTATTCCAAATTTCAAAATCCTCTGCCAACTTTGATCTCTCACATTATCTTTTATGTTTAGGTCCCATATCAAAGAATTTTACTTTTAACAAAGACGGCTATGGAAAAACAAACATTTTTCAAAAAGTTTTTTATTTCATAATAAAAAAAATTGTTAAAAATAAAATTCTTTGATTTTAATAATAATAATAATAAAACAAATAAACGTTATAGAAATATTTGTCATATAAAAGGCACTTTACTTAGAAAATGGCGTGTTTCAAAATTGTGTAAATCCAAAAAGTGCTATTTTTCGAAATTTAATCAAGATTTCAATGAGATTTTTTATTGTGTGGTAGTTTTAGCTGACTGAACAATCTCAAGGCCAGAAAACTTTTTTTCGTAAAATGTGTCTCTATCTTGACTAGTAAATGCATGCTTCATAAATATTTAAAAAAAACTAAAATTTTACTGATAACGGAAGTCATGTGACAACTTTTTTTGGCTCATTTGTAATCACTTTGCAACCACCTCTGGTCGTCAGTGTTTGATTTTCCAAAAAATTCTCAATAATTTTTTTTTTATTTGATGACAGCTTTTTGGCGATCACTTTATTTATTATTTTTTGATAATAATTTTCTTACGTAGTACACAATGCAGTATGAAAATTTGAATTCGGCGCCGAGATGGCCTCGCGCCGAGTTGGCTGGCGCCGAGATGGCTCCGCGCCGAGTTGTCCCGGCGCCGAGCTGGCCCCGCGCCGAGACGGCGGCGCCGAAGTGGCGGCGCCGAGATGGCGGCGCCGAGTTGTCCGGCTTCGACAGTTGGCCAGGGATCATGTAAAATGTATATTTGTGTTGTTTATCTTCCGCCTGGCGATAATCGAGCTTTTTGTACATTTATGGATAAATTAAGTGAAATATTGAGCGAAAATCCGGATGTATCGGTGCTAATATGTGGCGATTTTAATTTACCAAGTATTACTTGGGTACAAAGTGCTAATGTTCAATTTTTAACGCCAGCAAATTATGCAGATCCGCGATTTGTAAATTTTGTTGATGTGATTACGTTTTCTGGACTCGCTCAATATAATTCTTATTTAAATCACAATAATAGGGTACTTGACTTGATTCTTACTAACATAAATGACAAAATAACAGTACTGAGAAGTCAGTTTTCTTTAGTACCAGAGGACTTACACCACCCCCCAATAGAGTTTACGTTGGAATTTAAAATTGATAATACATTGAAAAAAACACGTAACTTGAATTTCTCTGAAGCAAATTTCATACAAATCGATAATGATCTTAGGTCTACGGATGGGATTCTATTTTAAGTGATTCTGATGTAAATTCTGCAGTACAAGCATTTCACTCTAAATTAAATGACATTCTTGAATCACGTGTACCCCGCATAACCAGAGAAAGTAATAATAAATTCCCACATTGGTACTGTCATTCTACAATTAAGGTTATCAATGAAAAAAAGAAGTATCACAAACGTTGGAAACATTATAATAACCCACTATAATATTTAACTTTTAGTTTACTTCGAGGCCGAAGTAAATTTCTTATAAATAAAGACTACAAAAGATATCTTAACCAAACCGAGCAAAACATTACCCTAAACCCAAAACTCTTTTAGCAATTTTCTAAATCCAGAAAACTCATAAATCCAACTTTCCTAGTACTCTGTTTTACAATCAATCGATTGCTTCTGATGGTCCACTCATAACAGAGTTGTTTTCGTAATTTTTTAAATCTGTGTATGAATTGGACCCGTAACCTGAAAAAAATAATGCGAATGATAAGCCTATACCTTCCATACAAGATTACAACTTTGCTGATAGTCTGATTAATTCTTGTGGTCTTTATAATCGGCTTCGAGCTATAAATGTAAAAAAGGGCGCTGGAATTGATAATATTCCTCCACTCCTTCTAAAACGTTGCTGTAGGGGTATAACATACCCGCTTTCTATTTTATATAAAAAGTCACTTGCTACAGGTGCATTCCCGACATATTGGAAAAAAGCAATTGTTGTTCCAGTATTTACATCTGAAGACCCTTCATTAGTTGCCAATTATAGGCCAATTTCAAAGCTTTCTGCCATACCGAAACTTTTTGAAACAATAATATACGACCACCTTCTATATAACATAATTATCCCTCAGCAACACGGATTTTTTAAGAATAGATCAACTGAGTGAAATCTATTACTATATTCCAACTACATTCTGAAATCTATGGAAGCCCGCTGTCAGGTGGATTCCGTGTATACCGACTTCAGTAAAGCGTTTGATAAAATAAATCATAATATTTTGATTAAAAAACTATCTGGGGCCGGTATATATGGTGCTCTTCTGAGGTGGTTATACTCCTATATTAGGAATCGTTCGCAGGCAGTCTCAGTTAATGGCTATCTTTCAACATTTTTTCAAACTTCTGGCGTTCCACAAGGTTCGCACCTCGGACCATTGCTATTTATATTATATATTAATGATATTAATAATTGTTTCAAAAAAAATCAAGCTGACTGCCAAAAGCTTAATTCAGATCATCAAAGACTTGACAGCTATTGCATTAGGTACTAATAAATTAACTTTAAATTATTCTAAATGTTGTCAGATATCCTTTAGTAGAAACATAAATCGTGTGTCTTTTCCCTATACTATCGGCTCAATATACTCTCAAAACAGAATCTGTGAAAGACTTAGGAATGACTTTAGATACAAAAATGTTGTTTGACACACATATAGATGCTATTTGCAGAAAAGCTAATAAATTACTTGGTTTTATAATCAGAACAACTACATTTTTTACCAATTCCAGGGCTATTGTTATGTTGTACTATGCGTATGTTCACTCAAATCTGAGCTATTGTAGTTCTATCTGGAACCCGCATTGTGCAATATATATTAATAGACTCGAAAAAATTCAAATGCATCTTATAACCTATTTAACAAGAAAGAGCCCCAATACGTGTACTACTTATTTGTCTTCCTGTAAATATTTTAATCTTCTTACTCTAAAAGACAGAAGATCGTTATCTGATGTTATAATTTTTTGTAAGATTTTAAAATGACAAATAGATTCCCCATCTTTGTTAAATCTGGTAAATGTACATATTCCAAGTCGTAATTTAAGAAACAACTCACTTTTTCAGCAGTGTTATTCAAGAACAAATTTCAGCTTAAATTTACCACTAAACAGAATGTCTCGTACATGAGATAGATATTTTTAAAGACGAACTACCAGCCATTAAGAAGCCAGTCAAAACCATGTATTTAATACATTACAATTAAAAATTAAGAAACATATAAGGTGCACTAGCAGATGGTTGGTATTCTTTCGCTCCCGTGCGGCTGCGTGGGCCCGATCGCAAGTTAAATGTAAGTCATATTTTTAACTAAGACATCGTCAGTTGACAATTCTTGACTTGCCGTTGGGTGATCGGGGCGGAACACCTGTTATACTTATTTTCTTACAAACTACTGAAATATGATTGTTATGTTGTTTTTTTTTTGTTAAACTTTTGATCCCATCATATAATTTTCTTTTTCTTGGGTTGTTAAATTCTTTTTCCTGTTTTCATTTGCGAATTGAAGTTGCTTTACTGGGTACGTCCTGTCTGCAACTCGAAAAATTGTAAATAAATAACTCTAATCCAATTTGCTACAGACGCACCTCAGCTTTCTACCCCTGTCACTCCGCGCCCGTGTATGGCAGACCCCAAATAACAGCCAGTACGATGAGCGTTGGTTCATCCTCTTTCCAACTAGCCCCAAATCACATTTGAATCTTTCAAAAAGTATGCGATGTACAAGCACTAAATGTTTTCGTATCCAAAAAATCGTTCAACCTCCGTATTTTCGCCCTCTCGAATCTTAACTTTCATAATCTCCCCAGAAAGTTAGCCCTTGACGAGATCTTCAAAATGACTTCAACAACTTGCAAACATTTGCGAAAACTGGTCATTTCCAAGCGTCACACAAATCGCTACTGGAGCCCCGTATTAGCGTCACACTTCTGGTTCGTTAAACGTTTTCGATTAAATTACTAAATCTCATCCATCTACCGCAAAATCAACTCACCACCAATCGGCAAACGGTAGATACCTATCTACCGGTATAATTTTCATAAATGCTTAAAATTTACCATTTTTTGACAATGTCAATTAAATTCATCAATATCACACATACTAAAAAAGACAACTCTGACCTTGCACGCTATAATTTATTTTTGGATCAAAAATGGCCGCTGACATTTGCGATTGCCCTACTCTTATCTAACTATACAGGGTCTCTACAACTAACTTCAGAGTGTTTCTTATATACCAATAGATGCGTAGATAGACAGACCTGCGTGTTTATGTTATTAATAAGAATAATACTCGTGACCTTTTTACTAGAATATTTATTTATTTAGAAATGATATCGATTACAACAATGTTCCTTAATACGAGATTGTACAATTCATTCACAATGTTTCGTCCTCCCAGTAGGCTGTTATATGTTTTTATTAGGTTGCATCATGAATTGAAAGAAGTCAAATTGTGATATAAAAAAACTACGCCATTTCTTACAAGTGATTTATTGGTATTGTTGCAATTTTAATATCAAAATGCTGAAAATTTTACGGAATGAGGTAAAAATGAAAACTTAAAAGCCCAATTTTGTCATGTTTAGTTATTTCGCATGCGTACCAACAAAAATGCCACCCTAACATAGCCTGCGGGGAGAAGGAAACATTGTGAATGGAGTAAACGGTAGTTATGTTAAAAGAAGAATTTGTTACAAAAAGCATTTTTAAGTGCAATATCCGATAAACTGTTGATAACGGAAGGTTGAAAAACGTAAACTCTAGTTTGTAGCATATCAATAACTGTTTACAGTGTATATCTTATAATATTATTTTTATTATACTTCTGATCAAGCTCTGTTGAAATTAATACTATCACGATAAGCACGCACATCAATTTACAGAATTATAAGACGTTGAAATTGCAGATTAGAAAGCAATTGTGAGTGCTGTAATATTTAAACACCTAATTCAGTACAATTCTGCAATTTCTATTTTTCTATTTGACAATCTTCGATTGTAATAACTAATATAGGCGTGAACTTGATGCTTCTTTCCACCAACAAAATCTTTTTTCTATGGCCGCTACTAAAAGTAGACATTTTATCAATAGCTTGTCGAACTAAAAATGACATATTATAGATCAACGTAGTAAAAGTAAAATCAGCTGTTTACGTTTTTTAAACTGAAAGTGAGTTTATAAAGTGCTTCTACTTGCTTCTTTCGTTATAGGTAAAATGTTTGAATTCATTAAAACATCATGTAATGTGTAAAGCAAAAGTATTACTATACCTAACTAATAAATTTTATTCACAACCATATATGCAATAAGGTCATTACTGACTTTTAAAAAGTTGGAAAATGCGTCATTACCAACTTTTACTTCCCACCCCTGGCGGGAAGTAGATTACCACGACAGCGCAGCGGGTGGAAAGTTGTTCCTCTTGGGTGGAAAATTACAGTTCAACACTTCCATTAAATGTCAGTCACAACCTGTCAAATACATTTAATATATAAATTGGTTGTGAATAAAATAGTATACATACCACGGTGAAAACTTTCATTCCTGTCTCGAAATAAAGACGCTTCGCGTCTCGGTTAACTACTTAATCTCTCGACAGTAGTGAAACACTTTCCACCACGATATGTAATATCCTATTGACGTTGAACATTGACAACTAATGGCTGCAGAAATAGTCACCGGTGCTGGATACTTATCCTCTGCCATGTTTTTATTATGACATAAATTATAACTGTCAAAAATGTAAACCTTTGTTAAATCGATATTTATGGATTAATAACAGTAAGTTTAAGGTTGCAGAAAAGCTATTGTATGCAAAATCGAGCTAAAAGTGTTACTGCACTTGTCATGTTATGAAACTCAGCCTACGACTTGATAATTTTCATGTTGCGTGCACTAAACAGTTACTTTTAGCGCTTGTATCATAAATAGCTATTAAACAGATGGAGTTTTCACTTATAATTACACGAGAGCTTTTTTTTGTCGAAGTAAACTTGACATTTTAACGAGAATTTCTTGCTTGGCAACTTAACGAAAAAAACTGCATCCGAAAAAATTACGAGTCCGAAGGACTCGTAATTTTTTCTGGCAGTTTTTGAGTTGAATTGCCCAAAAGCCAGGAAACTCGAATTATAAATGTTAAGTTTACTTCGATAAAAAAAAAGCTTTAGTGTAATTCGGTACGACAATTTAATGAATACATATTTAATTTACATATTAGGTAATTTAGAAGTCACTAAATTAACAAACAAGGCAAACATAATTTTAGAATTAGACCGTTTTAAAAGTTAGGTTCCGTTTTGTCGCTGGAAAAGTTAGGGCTAACTTTTGCCGCTGTCATAGTGACAAAAAATCCGCGGTGTATGGGATTTTTAGTGTATGCATTAAATTGTCATTAGAAAATATAAAATTTTTATTGTCTGTTACCATAGAAATTATGTGGCTTGTTACTAGATTTTCCGAAAAATATTTTGAAAAATGATTTGGTTTGTTGAATAGTCCCTCGAATATCATTCTTATAGTAGGAGAGCTGGTGACATTTTTAGTGATGATTTAGTTGAGGCCTATTTTTTGAGAGAATGTTGCGGGAGGCATGTATAGGTGTCAGCTGTAAGGATTATCCTTGATAGCGGTATCGGAGGGAGGCAGAACACCTCCAATTTGCACTGTCAGCCTATGTCAAATTCGAGGTTAGCAGGTTAGGTTTTGCGTCAGTCTGTGTCAAAACTGACGGAAAACCAAGGATAATCCTTACAGCTGACACCCATACATGCCTCCCGCAACATTCTCTCAAAAAATAGGCCTTAACTAAATCATCACTAAAAACTGTCAATAGCTCTTAGACTATTAGCCAAAGTTACGTAGACTTTTTGCGATTGTATAATTACTAATGGACTGCGCATGGGATTAGGACTAGTCCTAGGACACTCATTCTAATCGTATGGAAGCCCAATGAACATTCGTGATACCACCTAAAAATAATCGACATAATCTTGACCCATGGTAACTTATTGACGTTTTGAAGTAAATATATTGACACTAACTGTCATATTTACATTCTTGAATTTACAGCATATCTAAATGGGCATATTATCTGAATTGTTCAACAAAGTTCAATCTGATTAATTCGAATTAGATCAATCTAAACCTGTTTTAATCGTTGTGGTGATGTAAATAATTCTAAATCTAATTTTAGGAATAATTTTCATGAAAAGCCTCAGCTTCAATAAAAAAATAGAATATTGAAAAGTAGATAATAGTAATGGTAGCGATATCATCAACGATTAAAAAGAAAAGACAAGACATACGTGTGGGTTGAATGTAGTTTCTAATTGCAGTAAAATGACAACAGATAAAGGGATTTATGCCTTGTCTTATTTTATTAGTTAGTATTTACTAAGGGACGAAGATAACAAGATAACTTTCGGAGATTACAGCACCATTCCTTCATTTTTCCAATAGCAGCATAACTACACTAGCATGTCTATTCCGTTCTGCACAAATTAAGGCAGTATCTCCATTATTATTTCTAGCATGAACATCACAACCTGCCGAAAGAAGGAACTTTACCACGTCAGTGTGTCCGTTTGATGCAGCTATTATCAAAGCAGTATCGCCCATGTTGTTTTTTGTACCCATGTCGCAACCATATTCAAAAAGAGTTTTTACAACTTCGGCGTGCCCGTAGGTTGCTGCTTCTTGTAAGGCTGTGTTTCCCCGTCTTGTTTTCGTTTCCTTTTCTACATTATGAGACAGAAGCAGACGAACCGTGCTGTCATGTCCACCTACTGCTGCTAAAATTAAAGCGGTGTTTCTGTGCTGCCAAGGTGTCGCATTTTTATTCAAACCTGCAGATAGCAGCAATTCGACCATGTTTGTGTGACCCTGATGCGCAGCTAAAGTCAAAGCTGTATCACCATTGTAATTTGTGGCGTGTTTGTCAGCACCACGAGACAGAAGTAATTTGACGGTTTCAATTTGACCATTACGAACCGCTTCTATGAAAGCTGTGTTACCCTGGTTATTTTTCGTTTCTAGGTTACAACCTCGAGAGATAAGTATATCGACCACATCGAGCTGGCCGAAGCTCGCAGCTGAAATCAAAGCAGTTACTCTTTTAGTAGCTTGTGCGTCTTTATCCGCACCAAGTGACAACAGTAAGCTCACTACTTCCATGCAGCCCTTAGCTGCTGCTACAATTACGGCAGTTTCTTCAGAATTATTTTTTGAGTCAATCTGCAGTCCATTGGACAATAGTAAATTTACGATTTCGACTTTGCCGTGTCGTGCTGCTATCAGAAGCGCATTATCGCCAGCATCGTTTGTCGCTTTGACATTTGCTCCCCTGGATAGAAGCAAGTCTACTACCGGTAAATCTCCGGTAGCTACGGCCATAAGTAAAACAGTGTATCCTTTGAGTATCCTGGTTTCCGTGTTTGCACCATGGGACAAAAGTAAATCCATTACTTCAAGGTGGCTACCGCCTGTGGCCATCAGAAGCGCCGTAAATCCGTTATGGTCCATCACTTCTTTATCTGCTCCATAGTCCAGAAGTAAGCTTACGACGTTCTTCTTTCCTGTAAGAGCTGCTAAAGTTAAAGCGGTCATGCCGCTAGGATTTTTAGCATTTTTATCCGCACCTTGGGAAATAAGAAGGTGTATTGCTGTGAGCTGTTCATCATGTATAGCTGAGATTAATGGGGTTTCACCATTGTCGTTTCTTGATTCTTTGTTCGCACCTTGAGATAGCAATATTTTCATTACATCGGTATGGCCACTAAACGCAGATAGAGCTAGAGCACTGTTGCCGTACTTGTCTTTATCATCTTTATCAAAACCCTGGGATAGGAGTAGAGTAACTATGTTGCTATGTCCATTACTTGCAGCTCCTATTAACGCTGTATTGCCATTATCATCCCTTAAATTTTTATCTGCACCTTGAGTCAGCAAAATATTTACTACATCCGTCTGGCCTGCAGATGCTGCTATAATTAACGCTGTATTGCCATTAGTGTTGCTTAAATTTTTATCTGCTCCTCGAGTAAGCAAAAGATTTACGACATCCGTGTGGCCTGCACTTGCTGACATAATTAACGCTGTTGTACCGTTATATTTAGCGTTTATATCACAGCCTTCCGTTAGAAGCAAACTTACGACGTCTACATGTCCTTGAAATGAAGAATAAAATAGGGCAGTACCATTTTTGTTATTTCTAGCTTCTTTATCAACACCATGAGATAAAAGTAACGCTACTACGTCGGTATGTCCTTCTGACGCCGCTAATATTAAAGCACTGGTACCTGGATTATCTTTTGCATTTTCTTCATTAACATGTTTCCAATTTTTGTCAGCCCTTTGGGAAAGAAGTATACTTACTATCTCAGTGTATCCTCTAGTAGATGCTGCTAATAGTGCGGTAAAACCATTACTCATTTGCGCTTCTTGATTTGATCCTTTAGATAACAGTAGCTTTACCAAGTCTGTGTGCCCGTTGCATACTGCCCCCAACAACGGGGTCGCGCCTTCTTTGGTCTTTGCTTCAATATCACAACCTTGAGACAGGAGAAAATCAACAACGTCAACGTATCCATTACATGCCGCATGGATTAGCGGAGTGTAATCGCCTTCATTGCGCATGTCTTTATCTAAACCTTCTTGTATTAGTAACTTGACAAGATCGATGCGTCCACTTTCAGCAGCAAATGTGAGGACATTTTCGCCTTTATTGTTCTTCCTTTCTTTATCAACATTTTTAGAAAGGAGCACCTTTATAGTGTTTATATGCCCATTCAAAACAGCCAACATTAAAGCATTATTTCCGTCATTATTTACTGCATCGATATCTAAATTCTGGGAGAGGAGCACCTCTATGGCTTTGGTATCTGCATAGGGTCTAGCTGCTGCATCCATCAGTGCAGTGTCACCGTTATCATTTCTTGCGTTTTTATTAGCACCACGGGATAAAAGCACCATCAAAACGTCCACGTGTCCGTAAGATGCTGCTAGAATTAAAGAGTTGTGACCGTATACGTTCTGAGTTTCTATATCAGCTCCGGATGATAACAACAAATCTACTATCTCTGCATATCCGTATTGGGACGCTAAAATTAATGCTGTGTTTCCGTAGTTGTCCTTACTTTCCAGCTTTGCTCCGTAAGTTAGCAAGATTTTGGCTATTACAGTGTATCCGTCACATGCCGATATACTTAAAGCCGTGCATCCTAATCTATCATTTGCTTCTATATCCGCGACTTGGGAAAGAAGTAACTCTACTATTTCCTCATGTTGGTACTTTACAGCGACCAGCAAGGCATTATAATCGTTTTTACGCCTAGCTTCTTTATCAGCACCTCTAGATAACAACAAATCTACGATGTGTGTGTAACCTTTATATGCTGCTAATAACAAAGCTGTGTCGCCTCTTCTATCTTTTAGATGAATATCTACACCTGGGGTTAAGATTATGCTTGAAATCATTCTCATATTGCTATCACTAAAATTGGGTCGCGTTGCAGACATGTTTGTTATATGCATGCTATATATTGGTTTACTACTACACGTAGAACGTTTCTTCTTCAAATTGGTGTCATTCTCTTTTCGTTCAAAATTGTTTGAATTTCGACAAATTGCCCAATGTAAAGGAGTTCTTTCTGCGAAGTCTTGTATATTTGGATTGGCTTTACTTCTAAGTAAAAGACATACGATTTCTGTCTGACCAGACATAGCGGCAACGTGTAGAGGTGTTTGATGTGTGAACGGGTCTATCTGGTTAATAGCTGTTTTGTTAGAAATGTATGATAGAACTGTTTGTATATCTCCGTGTCGCGCAGCGTTATGTATATCACTAAATTTCAGGTTTTCTGGTCTCTTACTATAAAACCTTTCGAAAATTATGTGGTTAATCTCGTGTTCATATTTCACGAAAGCTGAAGTTAGTGCAAGATAATTCATGTAATCTAAATAGTCTGACATGGAATAGTCGATCACCATCACAATCGAAGGAAAATAATACAATTTCTTCGAACAAAGAATATTTGCGACGCAAAGCGATCTGCTGGCAAAAGCATAATCTAAGGGGGTATAATTTAGAATGTCATCCTCGCTACTGTTCATTAACTTATCATTAGGTATTAAATCTATAATTATTGTCATGTCATCTTGAGCCGCCAGTTTTCTTAACTTAAGCATCTCTACTTTTGTAGAAGTATACGATTCAGTAGGATGGTGGAAACCCCACGCTGCTATTAAATGGAGAAACGTTCTGTTGCCCTTATCGGTTTTAACGCATGCGTCAACTTCTGTATTTATAAGTCTTTTGATTTCGGTTACTTGACGATTGATAATCGCAAGGTGCAAAGGGCAATCGATAGCAAGAATGCGATCAAAAATATTTCTTACGACATCTAAGTTGGGATGAAACGATTCCTTAATCAAATCTTTGACAAGTGCTTGGTACTTTCCACTAATATTTTCCGATAGCCATTCAGCTGCTAAATAGTCTCCAAAGGTTCGATGCACGAACGACACTTGATTTTCACTGTCAGCTATGACGATTCCATCCTTTTGCATGAGCTGTACCATAGTAGGAAAGAGTTTGATTGCCTATTTTAGCCTTTCCTCGATTCTTAACGGTTTTATGCTATTCTCAGAAAACAATAACCGCAACGCGTAAAATGCTCGACAGGTTTTGTATTGGTCTATCATATCGTCATTAATTGTATCAATTCTATTTAGTGCTATGTCAATCTTTTTTTGTATAAAGTTTTTGTATAGGAAGAGCAAATCAAAATGTTTGCTTTCGAATACATTAGTTTTTAAGTATTTCACACAGTCGCCGGCGAACACTTCAGCTAATAAATTAGTCTGCAGAGGTACACCCACAAACTCATTTCCGCGATCTTTAAAATTAGTTTTGGTTGCTGTTAATAATTTATCGACAAATGATGATAATCGCTTATCTGAGAGCAAGACGCCAGAGGCACCATAAAAGTAATTTTTAAGAAAATTTATTTGCTTAGATTCGTTAAATGGTTTTACACCTACCGCTAAGATATTAAGAGTTAATTCTAATTCAGTCTGCAGAAGAGGACGAGTCGTTACGCACAGTATGAAACCTGCTACGCGCAGATAATTGATAATCTTTTTAGCTCCACTATGACAATGAATTTGAACTTCATCGAAACCATCTAACAGGAAAATTACATTTTTGCTGTCAAAGTACTTACGAAATACTGCTTTAGCTATGGGTTCAATGCAATTTTGTCTACTTAAAATGTTGTCAACAAATTCCTTCAGCAATTTTGGAGATGGATTTTCCGTCTCCCATCTCTTATAATCGTCTCTATGTTCGGCCAAATTAATTTTTAAAATCCAACAGTTTGGAGGGGCAAAATGAGCAATATAATTGAGTAAAACCGATTTACCCATACCAGGATGAGAGCTTACAAGAGCAGACTTTTTAGATTTAACAACGTCAATGACAAAATGCTTCGCCATAGTAGATTTTAATTCTACGCCGTAGTGTTTCCTGAATGGTTTTATGTTTTTTATAGTTCCATACGATTTTATCCACTCCAGATCTTCGCCATTTCTAAACGTTAGAAAATGAAAAGGATCAGGTCTTCTTAAAAAATAATTTTCAATCTTTTTCAACTGCATTTCGTCATTAAATATTATAATTCGTGCATGCGAGTTTGTTTTTATGTCTTGCCAAGATGATATTGACAGATTATTGACGTTACGTAAGTGCTGACTCAAACAATTCAGATCGTCATATAGTATTATGAGAATTTCGTTTTGTAATTCCAATAAAACTGAAGGGTTTAGCCACACTCTAGTTAACGATATTTCCTCGTAAAACTCAGGGAGTTCTATTATTTTATTACCTACGTTAAATTTGCCTGACAAGATATAAATGATGTCTTTGACCGTAATATGTTTAAAATTATCATCAAGGAATTTTATCAACTGGACTGATGCCGATCTCCTACTTTGTAAAGTAACTGGCTGAAGCAAAATTGCATCACGGTGGCTTCTGTCTAATGCTCCGATGTTATTAAATACTTTTAGACCTTGTACTTTATCTAAGAAAGCGCTTGTTCTGTTCAAAACTACAACTCGATAAGTTCCACGAGAGAACTTTAAGATATCTTGCAGCTGTTTAGAAGCTTGGGGGTTGTTTACTTTTAACAATAAAGGAACTTTCTTGATTTTCCAAAGATAATGATAAGTTTGCAAATAAGAAATGCTTTCTGTAGTAGTGTTTACGCTTGCAATTTCGCTTTTAACAGCATTTATGTTTGTTCTCCACCAGTCTATAGTTAATGAATTTTCACAATACTGTTCCAAAACCGTATGCACGGCACTTTTTACAAACTCTTCTACTGCATCGTCTGCTTCGTTAATAACAATTATATCTTGATCTTCGGTTAAATTGTTCCATGTTGCATATTCCAAATTCTTATTAGTAACATTGTTATCTAGTCCCACCAAGTAGGGTCCCAACAGCAATTCCGTAAGCTTTTTCACAATATGAGACTTAGTCAAAGGATAATATCCTCCTAAACTACCTCTTGACCAATCGATTAGATACTGCATGAATTTTAAGAAGACGTCGTGCAACATCTTTTGTGGTATTTTAGCAGGTTTTACGAAACTTTCAATGAACTTTATGATTTCTGTATCCATCTGCGTTATGTGTTTTTGCTTAGTAAACATGAAGAAGTTGTTCGTGTCCGTTTGATTTATATCGTATTTGATTGTAAGTTTTTGACGATTGATCTCAAAAACTGTTCCATTGGACGTCGTATTTATGAATTCGTAGAGAATCCATTTCGTGTCAGTTTCGGAACCTTGTACTACGCTTCTTAAAAAATCACATCCCGAAGTGGTACCTCTATTTGTAAAAATAATAAATACCATATTGCTGTAGTTGCGCCATAAGTAATGAATCATCTCCACGTTCTCTTCTGGACTCTTGTTTGGTTTAAAGTTAGATCGTCGGAAGTCTATTGCTGCCTGTGTAATATCAGAAATGGTTTTAAAATATTTTGCAAGAAGAAAAGCATCTTTCTTCTTTGATCTGAATTCTTCAGCCCTTATGTCTTCACCTTTGTCTTGATGTTTCAGTTGAATGAGGTAGATAATACTACGGTTGTCTTGGGTTTGTCTGCATAGGACCACGTCATCAAAGGCACCACACTTATCGACGTTCATAGCAAGCCACGTACCTTTCGTGTTGTTATGACTTATGCAACGGAGTAGCAGAAGAGTAGCCATTTTTATTTCGTAGTCTCTCCCGGAATCGTTTGTTCCGTCCCGAATTGAATAGACCTGTAAATATTGTTAAAGTTATTATGCTATAAGAACAGTAAGAATGCATTAAACGTTGTTAGGAAATATATATTGTACTGATTAACTTCATTGCAATATGAGTTATATATGTAATTAATGACTACACTTGACTTTTCTTATACTAATGAAGTTTTAACCAATCCTCTTTTAAGATGAATTTATGTAATTCATTTGCTCTTTTATGAATTATTAATATTAAACGTTATTAAATATTTCTAGCTCCAGCAAAACATGATTATTCTTAAAAACAGTTCCGGTTCGCGCTTTATAACGACTGTTGTTATTACTGAAAATTGATTTTGTTTGATGAAAGCTTACTTTAAAATCATATGACACTTTCTGCAAATGTCACTGTCACTGAAGATTATGAAAGTGGAAAATTAATCCAAAATACACATTTGTTACAATTTTTCATTCAATAAACATGAAAAGTAAGTAGTTCCTTTTTATTACTTTACTTCACTCTTTAATATGCTTTAATTTATTTTAGTTCTTTCAATAAATACCTGCAACTGTCACCTGTCTACGGAACTCGATCTGCCCTTTTGACTGACCCAAGTGCATCCCGTCTGCTCACAGAAGTTTCCGAATCTGCGCACACATCTCAGTATAGATGTAATCAAATACCAGCAACCGCCAATGTCCCTCAGCCAAATATGACAGCACACTCGCCACCTCCACCAACAAACTCGACAAAACCCACCAGCAGTAGCTGCAATGTCTTTTCTCCAAATCGCACCAGCTGTTGACAACCTCGTAATACTAATCTCGCAGAGGTCCAAATCACAAGACGTCACTCCAATTAGAAGCTTGGCGCAGTAGAATACCAGTAAAGAAAAAACCGTTCATCCATTTTTCAAGATGTTTACTCTACTAAGAAACTCGATGTGGCCGACTTCCAGTAAATGCAGCTTCGGTTATCCACCTCACATGATGTAATTAATTAATAATAAACTCAGTAAGTATCGTACCCAATTCCATAAATTGCTTTTGTAGATTATAGTAACTGTTTAAATTATGGTACTTCTACCATATCGATTCTTCTCCGTAACATCATCATATCTTCTTGTTTTAAAATTATTTTTTTCCTTCTCGGTGATTATATATAATGTATACCCTCATTACATACCAAATAGATAAAAAAAAACTCATATAATAAAGGGTTTATTTTCAAATTTTTTCTTCTCGAATTTTTATTTGAGTCTAAAAGTAACAATATTTTCCATAGTGATATCCTTTATGCATATTTTTAAATTTTAACACTCACTTCTTTAAAATAAGTATTTGATATTAATCTTCCACTTTAATTCAGGTAATATTTATATAGATTAATATAGACAAGCACTTAAACCTAAATGAGCACTTTCGATATATATATGGTAAAATTTGCCAAAAATTGTTCTTTTTTTCAAGAAGTACCTTAAACCTATCAATGTGGTCAAAAATTACTATATACAACTGCATTATCAAGCCACATTTTCAGTACTGTCCGTCAATATTGTTTATGCTAAACAAAGGTGAACTCGATAAATTACAAAAATTGCAGAATAAGGCAATGAGAGTTATACTATCTTGTGGTAGACGCACTCATATTATAGATATGCAGTATACGTTGCACTGGTGGCCGGTAAAAATACATTTACATTACTTTACTATGATTTTTATTTATAAAATATTGTACATCCAGCTGCCAAAATACCTAAGCTGTAATATAAATTTTGTGAATGACACCCATAATTATCCTACAAGAGGTAGAAATAATATATATATTGCGACTACCCAACTTCAACAAACCATGTCATCATTGTTTTTTAAAGGCTTTGTGGAGTTCAATAAATTACCAACTTGCATTAAGGAATCTAACACATTAAGTAAATTTAAGCTTAAATTGAAAGAAAAAATTAATAGTGATTTTTTTCTAAATAGCAAAAATAAGGATATTTTATTCGTAAGTCATTTTCATATGTTCTTAACTTAAAGCTCGATTTATAATCACACCGGCAATGTTAGTTGTGTTAGTTATTTTTAGCATTAATTTTCAGTTAATTTAAAGAATGTTACCTAGTAAGTTTGTTTAATGTAATATGTCTCATACGAAATATATATATATATATGTTTGAACCTCCCCCGTATTACAAAAGCAAATATTTAAATTTTTTCCAAGTTTATTGTGAGTTTTAGAAGATGCAGGGACTTTTAACAACAAAATTTTTTAATAAATGGATAATAAAAAAGTTGCTCCTTTGTTACCCATTATTCTGATCACGCTGTATATAGTTAATATGGTCTAAAAATGGCAAAGCACTTTAAATAAATTATAATTAACATACAGCTTAATTAGAAAGCAAATGAAAAGGACATTGAATATAATAGCACGTTTTATCATAAAAATTCTATTGCCTACAATAGTATCGACAGTTCTTTAGTAAATGTGACTGTCAATTAATTAAAAGAAAGATAAGTTAGAAAGAATCATAGTTATCAATTTATGTAACATGTGAAAAATAACCGATACTATTTAGTTTGTACTAAGTTGTTCTATTAGTCAGGTTTTATATGCAAAGGAAATATTATCAGAAAAGGAAAAAAGTGTATTTCTTACATACAGGGTCCGGCAATGAAACGGGAAGATTTCGTAAATAATTTTATTGTTGAAAAATTATTTTTTTTATAATTATTAATACATTAATGGGAAGTAAAAGAGTCGCCATTTGATTTACAATGTTAAAAAAATATATTTTTTGAATACTACATCTGCCAAATGTCCTCCGTTGTCCGTTGACATTTATGCATTATTGGAGTCGAGCCTGAAAGTTTTGCATCACTCTTCGTAGCATATCAACAGGTATTGCTGCAATCTCGTCACGAATTCGTTGTTTGAGGGCCGGAATTGTCCTGGGTGGATCAGTTCCAAACACTTTTGTTCTTAGGTAACCCCACGAAGAGTGATGCAAAACTTTCAGGCTCGACTCCAAGAATGCATAAATGTCAACGGACAACGGAGGACATTTGGCAGATGTAGTATTCAAAAAATATATTTTTTTAACATTGTAAATCAAATTGCGACTCTTTTACTTTCCATTAATGTATTAATAATTATAAAAAAATAATTTTTCAACAATAAAATTATTTACGAAATCTTCCCGTTTCATTGCCGGACCCTGTATTTGTTTTATAAAGGGATTAATGATGGGAACGGTCACATTTGAGAACTAGATAACCTAAAAATATGACATGTTAGTTAAATCGTTATAATTGTTGATAAGTAGGAATCTGAAATTTTGATATTTAAATTGCGTTAATATCCAATGTTTTGGCGGGGAATATGAAAAATACCAAGAACAAAATAGGCGTGTAAAATTTTTCATTAGAATGACACCAGCTTAAAATTAGTGCTAATGATATAAATAATCAATTTGAATAATAATAAATACTGGTATGTGCTCATAAGAAGTGTGGTACAAATAAGTGTAGTCCCAAGAAGAAGAATTTGGTGTAAAAAATGAAAATGTTAGTGGTGTGTCCGTGAAGCATAACCAACAGGGGTTGCTGACGACGGTACGAGTAAGCAGTCGGATTTAGCAGGTGCAACGTCCATTTTGCCAAATCGAAGAAAAAGAAATTGAGCTCGAAGAAAAAGTCCAGAACTTAAGTGAAAAACAAAGATTACATAAACAAACACCAGATTTGAGTAAAAAGCAGAAAGTTAAAAGAACTAAAACTGCTAATTTGAACAACGATAAAATTGATTAAAAACAAATATCAATCATTATATGTTTGGAATGGTCATGTCAGGTCAGGAACCGAATTTCAGTCACGTGACACTTCCGGTTTTCGAGAAATCACAAAAAGACCGTTTTTCAAATAGAACGCGTATTAAATAAAAACTGGTTCGGCCGCCAAACGTAGCTGCGACCCTCTGCGCCTTAAATCCTCGATCGGTTAGGCAACCACTTTGACACCTTCCAGGTCTGGGTGGTTGCCTAACCGATCGAGGTTTGAAGGCGCGTTAAATGAGACATTTGTCTCACTGGACTGCTAGTTAGTATTTAATGTGATAAAACCCTGAGGCCAGCGTGGCTCTGATGGTTAGAGCATCGGACTGCGGCGCGGAAGTCTGGAGTTCAAATCCCAGATCGATGCCTGGCGGGCGGCCTACCCAGCCGCTTTAAATAATTGGGTACCTGCGTTCGAAAGAACAAGGGGTAATAATGCGGTTGTCTAATGCGTGGTGCTCACCACATCACCACGTGTCATGAATTTGACACGCGACAGCCGGGTGTGAGAGCGAGGATACGGGAGCTCTAACCTTCCGCCTTGCAGGCCAAGCTCCTTCATGGGGTGTTAGTGCCTCACCATTATATAAAACCCTGAGATTAAATAATTAATTTCAATTAAATTTAAAAAGTCAAAGGTCCATAGCAATATGTATATATACGATTTTTTACGACTCTGTATTAAAAACATTAAAAAATATTCAGGCGTAATTCGTAACTCTAAACAAATCGAATAGAAATTGTCACTTTGGATTGGATTTTTTTCAAATCGACATAGCGCACTTTTGAGGCATTGCTGCGGTAAGAATTTTTCGTATAACGTCTCATAATGATAAGTATTCTGAAAATAATTTTACAGCTATCTGATATTTCTATTCAATGTGCATTATTTCGTTAGCACTTGATTTTAACTTTAATAACATAAGTAGTTGCACAGTTGATATCATTACTTCTAATTATTCAAATAGTGATTGATTATGTAATTGTTTTTTAAAAATAAATTTTCCTTATTAAAATTTTATTCAAATTTTTTTTTCGTTCAACAGTAATGTGAGGAAAATAGGAAGAAAATATCACTTTCTATAGAGGTCGTAGAAAATATCTATTACTAGGAAGGAAAGTATATTATTCCCTCCTGCGAATGTAATCGCTCGGGCAGTAATCATTCAAGGGAGGGAATGATACTTTACTTCAGAGCAATAAATATTAATTTTTTCTACAACCGTGTCTAAAGTAGATACTTTAAACACGTTAGTTAGTTTGTAAAGTGCCACTTTTTAAAAAGCAGTGCATAAAAAGTTCTTTACAAACCCTAGTGCATAAAAAGTAAAATGTATTTTGGGTTGCCTATTTACATAACCTTATTCTAGATGTTAATCATGTGAAAAACCAGAAAGATGTCATTTATTTAATAGAATTTGGTAATTATAAGTACAAAACAATAATAATCGTGAAAAATTAACATCATTAATGAATTACTATTAGTAACAGTAATAGTGCATCAAAAGTTCTTTACAAACCCTAGTGCATAAAAAGTGAAATTTATTTTGGGTTGCCTATTGACAAAATTGTACATAATTTTGATAGTTCATCAATCACGATCACTTAAAACTAATTTCAATCAACCAACCAGTTCCGTACCAAAATAAATAAAGTAATTGATAAAAAATTTGAAATGTTCGGTTGTAGAAAAAATCTAGTATGCAACACGTGTGTAAAAGGTCTTTTTTTAATCTCGTGCTACCATTTGCACACTCGGCTAGCGCCTCGTGTGAAAATCTCCGCACTCGATTAAAAAGACCTACTTTACACACTAGTTGCATAAATAACTATTTGACATGTTCAATGTTCATACTTATGATAAGACTTGTATTATTGTATTCAGGGGCATTCAAAAATATTTAAATATAAAAAGCAGGATGCTAGTTGGTTTCTTATTAATCATAATGTCTCACGTCTCTAATGGTAACAGGAGCCAATGTACTATATTTCTTCCCGTTGCTATTAGAAACCAACTAGGGAGCAAAACGTCTATTTTCACTAACAGAAAACTCGCTAGTATGCGCGAGAAAATGTCTTTTTCAAATCAAGGTGTCAAAAAATATCACTCCTAATTTCATCGTTTAAATTTTTAAATATTTTGTACTTTTCTTAGTTGTAGAACAATGCTTTATGATTGTTAAAACATGTGCCCGGTCTAGTTTCATTGTGGGAGGGGCTCTGAACTGAGTAGGAACCTTTAATATCGCTTAGAAAACAGGTCGGGATGGGGACGTCCTTAACCCCGACATGGCGCGCCCTAATGGCTGATAGGGAACTTCCTGCAGATATGCAGGACAGGTATGAGTAAGGCAATAGCCAAATAAGCACTCGCGGATCAACTGAGGACATGAATAGGGCAGCAGCTATGCCATTACTGAGTTAGGGCAGTACATAACAAATCCTCTATTGGCTTAATATCGGAAACTTACGGGCGGCAATCAAATAAGATTCAACCGGCTGTGATACTGCGATGATGAAGGCAACGGGAAACCACCTCATTGATAGATCTAGTAAAAATCGTGACAACGAAAAAGCAAACCTTGAACTTTACTGATATTAATGCAATGATGATTCGACATGAACCAAAATATGTATGCTTTACCGACTTCGAGAAAGCATTCGTGAAAGTTAGACATGATAAATTAGTTAAATTTTAGAATAAACAAATATAGATAGACTGGACATTAGAATTATAATAAATCTCTATTGAAATCAGAAAGCCAAACCCAGAGTTGAAGGTGAAATATCAGAAGAAATCAATATCCAGCGAGGCGTTTGACAGGGCTTTATATTATCCCCACTACTCTTCAGTATAGTGAAGGGATCTTCCAAGAAACACTGGAGTGAAGTACAGAAGTCATTACAATAAATGGGGAGATCTCAATAACATAAGATATGCAGACGATACAGTGATGTTCGCAGACAATTTACAAGATCTACAAGATTTGTTAGAACGTCTAAACCAAAGATGTAACAATTATGTTATCAAGATGAACTTTAAGAAAACCAAATTTATGGTAGTTACAAAAAATCCAAACCACAATGAACATCTTTGCATTTCTAACACACGAACAGAAAAGGTAACAGAGTATAAATATCTCGGCACATGGGTTATTCAAAACTCCGATAAAAACAGGGAAATAAGAGTAAGGATAGAAATAGCTCGAGCGGCGTTTACAAAGTTAAAAAAAGTCCTCACATTAACTATACGAGTTCGTATCCTACAATGCTATTTAGTGTTCTCGACATTGTTATATGGAGTTGAAGCATGGACACTGAAACAGACAGAAAAAAAACTAGAAGCATTTGAACGTTGGTGTTATCGAAGAATGCTAAGAATATCTTCAGTGGATCATGTTACCAACTTGGAAGTATTGTGGAGAATGGACAAATAGGAGGAAGTATTGAGAACGGTCAAGAAACGTAAATTACAATATCTCGGCCACGTTATGAGAGGAGCCCGTTATGAAATGTTGAGGTTGATTATGGAGAGTAAAAGAAAGGGCAGAAGAAGTGTTGGAAGGAGAAGGATATCTTGGCTTAGAAATTTAAGAGAATGGTTTGGTCTAAGTTCCAGCGAACTATTTCGAATAGCAGCCAATAAAATAAGAATCGCAGTTATGATTTCCAACCTCCGATAGGAGAAGGAACCTGAAGAAGAAGAATTCTTAAAACGGGAATCACGTGTTTGATATTTTCATTCACGTTCACGGCGGGATTCGCCGTGACCCAGCGTGACTTTATTATTTTCACTTCAAGCGCCCGTCCTGATATTACGTAGATCTGCCAATTAATTAGAACGAGCCAAAGAGGAGTCGAATGGATCAGTTAGATGTAAGTTTTAGAGACCATATTTCAAATGAAGAAATAAGGAGTCGAACAAAAGTTGATGATTTCATAGAGAGAATCGGTACTTCGAAATTGTGGTAGATGGGATATGTAGCAAGGCAATGAGACACTAGGTGGATGAAACGAGTGGTACACTGGAGACCAAGATTGCATAAACACACTGTATAGACGATATAAACGCGAATATGGGTAGAAAGGGGCATATATCAGCTCAAAATAAGACAGACCGGAAGAGGCTACGGCAAAAAGGGGCTGATAAGAAGAATAAAAGGTATTCAAACTACCTAAATCGTACAGTGTAGGGCAAGATTTTCTCAAGGAAATATTTAAAAAACACTCGAAGTACTAATTTCATCTATGTCATAAATTAATATTATGATATGTATTTACAATTGCTGACTTAAAAAAATATATTCATATTTGTTTCATAAATTGCTGACGGAATTGGAGATAAGTTGTAAGAGGAAGGCCGTTCACTCACAGGGACGACGCGATTACAACGCAACTGACAAGAAACTAATTAGCGATAATCTCGTGGCGATCGTTCTATGGATTTATGTACTTCACTGCAAACTGCTGCGACTGCGATGCGATCATGATGCAACTTGAATAAAATAATTGCTCCCGACTGTCAGTGCCAATCGGGAAACGATTAATTGCGTAGTAAAATGCAAGAAATATCAAATTAGTACAAACATATTTTTGCATTGAAGCTGCGTTTTTCAGTCGACGACTTAACCATTTTTACTAATAATTTAAGATCTATTTTCACATTCTGTAAAATGATTATGAAATGTTTGCTCATGTTAGGAGAGTTCTTTTGCTGTGGTGAAGTAAAAGTATTGTACTCTGTATGATTTTTGATATAGAGATTGACTCAGTTGCGTACTTATAGGGTGATGTGGGTGTTAGATCAACCCCCCCCCTCCCGAGGCTTTAGGAATTACTTCCTAAATAAAATTTGTTTTAAACAAAAAATCTAAAATTACATTTTATTAATGAATAATTGAATATCAGTTATTACTTCGACACGAAGTGTACGAAGTATTGAAATTCCTTCATATCGAAAACCACTCTGAGCGCTTTTCTTGGGGGGGGGGGTACTGTATACTTTTATTTCTTATTATAAGGTGTCACTTTAAATGAAATTACCTTTAAAATTTGAAAATAGTGTAACGCCGACGTGAAGTATAATTTCCTCTTAGATCACCCTCAGAGCAAAATCTTAGTTACGCCACTGGATAAACTTCCTTTTCGGTTTCTTGTCTTTAGTTTGTATGTACAGTTGCGGCCAATAAAAAAATGGGACACATCTTATACAGGGTGTTCCGGAAAATGTGGGAAATCTCTCGGATATAAAAAAACACGTGAAAAGAATACTACAAGTTCATTTATAAACTTTTTTCGTATAGGCCTCTTCTCCGGTGATAGGGGCTCTCAAAGAGCTCCAATGTAATCAAGTTTTTTACACATAAATATTGTTTTTAAATAATATTTGAGACTTTTTTCGGAAATTGATAGTGAACAAGAGGAGCAGATTATGGCCAGCGCTGCATATGTGGTTATGTCTTACGAATATTTATTGGCAATTATAAATTAAAATGTACGGTCGTACGTACCCTTCGCGTTGTAGTTCTATGAAGCCACTAATATAAAAAAAATCGTTATGTATACTTACACGAATATTCGTGAGTAGTCTGGGAGATCCACCCCGAATGTGACTACGAGCAAAGGCGAATATAATTTTCTTTTGACTCGTGTTATTTTACAGCCAAACGATGACCGATGGGAACTGCACGAGCATACACATAGCACGAGTGGCCCGTCCTAGACTATTCGCGAATATTCGCGGTGTGTCTGGGACCGGCTTAAGGCAACAATGATCTATCGTTATTTAGAAAGTTTTCGACAACTGAACGATTTGAAGTCAATACTAAAGAGTGCTGGGCAGTAATGCATTACTTTGTATTTAAATTATTAATTAAATTCGTTTTTGTTGATTTGTCTTCGAATTGAATTACTTTTCAAAATATGGTAATTGTAATCGGTAATTTTCATTTCTGTAAAAAAGTATTTTCTCAATTATTTTTTGAGAGTAATAACTACATTCAATTACTCAATTACTTTTGAGTAATTAAATTACTATAAAGTATTTAAATTTTTACAAGCATTTGAATTACTTGTGGTAATTGGAATTATTATGAATTACTTTCTGGTAATTTAATTGCTAACTTAATGGCCTCGATAGGGTTTTAGTCCTTATTAAGTTTCATGTTAAGCAAATTGCAGTATGGCATTCCTGGAGCAATATAAGTAGAATTTATGATTTCGTATTACTAATCAAATAAAAGCTAGTTTTATGCACGAGCACAATATTGATGCTTAATAATTACTTATTTATTTAAATTTGCTTATTTAAAATGATGTGGTAGCACAGGGCTATTTAACTACTAGTAAATACATATACGAGTACGACAACCATTTCCAAAGAAAGTAATTGAAAAATGTATATTGTGCAATTTCCACAGAAAGTAATTGAAAAAGTAATGTATGCTGTGCAATTACAATTACAAAGTAATATAGTGGTATTTGAAAAACTATTTCATTTGAGTAATTGAAAGTCTGGTAATTCAATTACTTCATTGTGCAGTAATTGGTAATCAACTACTTTTACTTCCTTTTACTCTAAATAAAGTATTGGATTCACCCCAAAAATTCGAAATTGAGCTTTCAACAGATCTTCACGTTTCAGGTGTGTGTGTGTGTGTGTGTATGTGTGTGTGTGTGTGTGTGTGTGTGTGTGTGTGTGTGTGTGTGTGTGTGTGTGTGTGTGTGTGTGTGTGTGTGTGTGTGTGTGTGTGTGTGTGTGTGTGTGTGTGTGTGTGTGTCTGGGTGTGTGTGTGTGTGTGTGTGTGTGTGTGTGTGTGTGTGTGTGTGTGTGTGTGTGTGTGTGTGTGTGTGTGTGTGTGTGTGTGTGTGTGTGTGTGTGTGTGTGTGTGTGTAGGTGTGTGTGTGTGTGTGTGTGTGCGCGCGTGTGTGTGTGCGTGTGTGTATGTGTGTGTGTGTGTGTGTGTGTGTGTGTCTGTCTGTCTGCCTGTGAACAGAATATCTCAAAAACTAAAAGAGGTATGGCGTTCAACCTTTATATATAAGTTTTGTGTACTATGTAGATGCGACAGCAAGATTTTGAAGAAAATCGCATAACCGGAAGTAGGTGTTTGCTCTTGTAATTTTTCAGTTTTTTTCGATTTTCACAAAAAAACGGCTCCAACGATTTCTTTAAAACTCCATATTTTTATTACATTTTTAATGTGTATTGACGTGAGATAGGTGATTTTTCAGTTGAATACTTCTAAAATGGGTTTCTTTTGTTTTCTTTTTCTATTTTTTTATTAGCTCCTATTTTAAATAGAACACCCGATATATCCGTACATTTTGTCTCTTCAACTAACGCTCTATTTTGTACCGTTTTTGTAGAATTTGTAATTTTTAAAAATTGTTAACAAATGCTTAAAAATTAAAAATGAAATTTCTGGCTAATTATAAGATCACTGTAAAAGGAAGTTGTGTGAGTGTATCACACCAGATTTTTTTAAAGGAAATTTGCCCAGCTCTGATAATAAAATATTATAAGAATCTATAAGTGTATTAATAATATATTATTATATAAGCGATTATGACAGCCGTTATTCACGAATATGACATTTGTGCCACAAGCCGAAAGGAATAATAATGGCCATAATGGCGAATGTAATACGATACTTTATCTACTCCTATACAATAAGAGTTTTGTGTTCATATCTTCGAATTAAGACATTTGTGACGACTGTCAACTGCAAAAGTAATTTGATAATAAGAATGAATTTTGTGATTGGCTGCAAACTAGTGAATTATGAAAATAGAATTTTATGATTGTCTGAAAACCGTGAATTATGAAAATAGAATTTTATGATTGGTTGAAAGCAGTGAATTATGAATTCATAATTCACTACTGCAAATTATGACTGTTATTATTATTCAAAACTGTCCTTGTAATGTGAATATAATTTAATAGGAGTAGATAAAACATAAGAATCGATGGATACAATTTAATCTCTACGATAAACTTATTCTTAGGGTGTGAAATTTTGATTTTGGATACAAACTTCAACAAGTATAATCTACTATTTTCAAAGGTTGTTCTAAGAGGCCCTTAAGCTATTATCGTGCATTTAACAAACCTATTTAGAATTGATTACTTTTATCTTTGGCGTTTTGATGATAGCAGAATTACCCGTCATGCACCAGTATTGCCTACAAATAAGCCTATCGATATTTACTTAAATAGATAACCCTTCTTTAATGTGCCAAAGTTATAATGAAAAAATCTTTATTTGATTTCAGCAACGGTTATATAATGTATATAATATAATGCTGCAAATGGTAACAGCTGGCTTAACTCTAATTGTAATATGTCTATATGCAAGCAAGCTGCTAATAATAAAGAAATGTACGTTAAAATTTACGAAATTAACTTGTTTGGTTCCGTAAAAGGTAAGACATTTGACATAATTAATTCTCCATTATATTTGAAATAGATGATGGATAGAGTATGTAGAATAGCTTTAAGTAAGTATCGAATACTAGTTGTTTAACAAATTTCAATTCAAGACGCACTATGTACACACAATTTAAAAAAATAAGCTCATGAGTTTTAAAAGGCTGATTATAACTTTCATTTAAAAATAAACTAGCGGAAAGCAGACAGAAATGGAGAATATGGAACAAAGATTGTTACCCGACGCCGTAAAGGCAACAGGGAAAGTAGAAGAAGAAGAAGAAAAATAAACTACAATAAATCCTACCGTTGGAACACTGTTCCGAAAGTCACTCATCTTGCACTTCTTTAAATATTCTAGTTTCCTTGTCGTCTACGATGAAATTTAATAACTGAAATGCAAAAAACACAGCATTAACGTTTATCTGGGTTTTATCTGAAGATCAACAGATTACAAGTACATGTATGATAATAATTCGATATATCAGAGGTGTAGTTAGCTTACTATGCGTCATAGCGTTAAATAGAATTCGGAAAGTGACGATACAAACATGGCTAATATGCACATAGATGTGAAGATTTTGATTATATTAGTTACCTATAGTACTGGTAGTACTGGTAGAGTTTTGATTTTTAATGTGAAAAGGGTGTTACGAAGAACTAGACAGTTTAAGAATTCAAAGGTACAATTCCTACCTTGAAGATATACAACCCCGCGATCCATCTATGTGGTTGGCCACCAAACGACTGTTAAGACAACCGAACGTAATCTATCCAATGGTAGCTAATAACTCCATATACTCCTCCGATGACGAAAAAGCAAACTTATTAGCAACGCATCTGGAACAGGTGTTTATACCGATCATAGGAGAACATGACGAACACTTCGAGTATCAGGTAACAAACACAATTGAAAATTTCCAGCTACAAGATAATGTAGAAATAGCACCTGCATCTGCCCAAGAACTCAAATCCTACATAGAACTACTACCCAAACGTAAGACTCCCGGACCCGACCTAATAACTAATGAGATATTAAAGCACCTTACCAAGAAGGCGGTGGCTTACTTAACCACCATATGCAATGCCTGTCTCAGACTAGGACATTTCCCCACTCAATGGAGAACTGCGATTATACTACCCATTTATAAAGTAGGAAAGCCGAAGGACAACCCTGATAGTTACAGACCTATCAGTCTCTTATCAACTTTGGCCAAACTCCTTGAAAAAGTGATATGTACTAGATTACAAGATTACCTACTGCAAAATGACACAATACCTCCTCATCAATTTGGCTTCCGAACTTCTCACTCAACCTCTCACCAACTGCTTAGAATAAGTGAAGCAATTGAAAAAGGATTCGAGGAAAAAGAATACACTGCGATTGTGTTCATGGATTTGGAAAGAGCGTTTGACAAGGTCTGGCACGACGGGCTCCTTTACAAAATAATACTTCTAAACATTCCAAGCTACATAATCAAGATCACTCACTCTTTTCTGAGCAATAGAACATTTAGAGTCAGGATTAACTCAACATTATCCAGTACCAAACCCATAAAGGCAGGAGTACCCCAGGGTAGCATATTAGGGCAACTTTATTTAATCTGTTCGTACACGATCTGCCCACAGCTATCAACTCAACACTAGCCATGTATGCTGATGAAACGGCGATAATAACACAGAGCTCCAGTGCCGAAACAGCAATTGAACACCTCCAAGACTCTATTAATATAACGTGTAAATGGTTCCAGAAATGGAAAATCAAAATAAATTCCGATAAATGTCAAGCGAAAATGTTTACCCTCAAACGATACGCGCAACTTACAAAAATTAAAATAAATACTAATGAAATAGAATGGAATCCGAGGGACTCAGCAGTAAAGTATTTAGGTGTTTACTTAGATGCTAAGCTTAACTGGGGGTACCATATCAATAAAAAACTGAATGAGTGCCACAACAGACTGGGTGTATTATATCCGCTAATAAACCGCAAATCTCATCTTAGAACCGAATGCACTGTGCTCATTTACAGAGGAATCCTCCGACCAATACTCACCTATGCATGCCCAATCTGGTGCACCACATCAAAAACAACAATGAAAAAACTCCAAACAATGCAGAACAAAGTGCTACGAATTGCAATCAAGTGCCCGTGGTTCGTTCGTAATACCCAAATACACGATGAACTAAGTGTTCCGCTAATATCTGAGTTTATTAAGAAAACTACTGTAAAATTTTTCCAAAACTTAGTCTCATGTTCCAGTGCTACTAAATTAAATCTCGGACAGAAAGACATCCACAGGCGCCTTAAGCGCAAGCTACCGCAAGATTTAATCTAAAGACTGTTTAGACTAAAATTAATATTGTACGACAGAGGTGTGATTAGTCACTTAGTCCTCTCTTGATTATAAGTTAAAATAGTAGCTAGTTGTAAGTACCATAGAACAAAGCCGTGTATTGCATATTATATTGCAGAGCCAGCTATAATAAATTAAAAAAAAAAAAAAAGATGTGAAGATTTTGATTACATTAGTTACCTATAGTACTGGTAGTACTGGTAGAGTTTTGATTTTTAATGTGAAAAGGGTGTTACGTCTGTCCCGATCGAAGAATTGAGAATGACTTGTACACACTTAATTCGATTTGTACCGCCACTATTCGAATTTTCCGCTTGGTGCACGGAAGTGACACCTGCTTTAACGCTCCTTAGGACAGACACGGGTAGCAATGCAACAAAAGTCAATTTCTGGAAATTTTTGCTGTGAATTACAGCTATACGAATTGAATGTAAAAAGTTTTCTCTTGGTATTGCAACAGAATTAGTTCTGTCAGTTTACTTTTTTCTATAATTGTTTTATAAACCAAACAAATTATATATCAAATTTCTAAGCACAAATAAAAAATTTTGCTTCGTGGAACAAATTTAATTACGAATTATAGTAGCATGTTGTATCACAATTGTTTCCAAATAATTAATTATAATCAGAAACCTCCACAATAATGTTAGAGCATCTATGATTTCAACAAAATAAATTCAATATTTTGCGCAAGTCAGACAGCCCAAGTTACTACACCAAAGAATGCGGTACCTACTTGTTCACTTGGTTAATGATGATGATTGACAGTTTTCACCTAATCCTATCCTTTAAAGATTAGCATGCGTTTGTACGTTTTCAATTGCCTATCGGTGTGAAAATAAACTGTAGATATGAAAATCATTATGAGTTTTGTTTGATTTATTGTTGCTTTATTGTCTAATAATAATTAGTAATAAAAACTTAAAAGCACCAAACTCTGAGCATACAATAATTTGTGAGTTAAGAATAAAGGTTCCTATAGAAATATATAAATATGTATATAAAACAATTACTAATATTAACAGTATTTTTCCTCTAAGACGATAAATAGACAACACGTAGGGTTTGTTGACGGCATCTTCGAGAACCTACTAATTTGGGAAGCAAAGAATGATAATAAAGTTCACATAGTTTTTTCCATGCGTTCTTTCCAAAAATCTTCATCTCTAAAATCAAACCAAAACAACACTCATAACACTATATTTATAATAAATGTCTATGCAATTAAAGTAATGTCACTTTACCTTCTTCTTTCTTCTACATGTAGTCCACCCTTCGTATAAACAAATAAATAGCAAATATTTCTTCTCGATATATGAAGTAGCCATTGAATCTGATAATAGTAAATATGATTACGTTTTAAGACAATCCTGCATGTTTCTTCTAAATACGCAATAGTCGATTTGTTTGCTATCACTGCTTGAATTGGAGAAAGATCGCTGCTTTTCTCTGAGCTTTTTATTTCAATTAAAGCATTGTCGTGAATTAAATCATCGGGGGAACAACCTAAAAATTAATAAATTTTATCGATGATCAAACCACTCTTTCTTACCTGGGTTGAGTATTGTTTTTCGAACAATGCACTAACCGTATCTTCGCTCTATAAAACAAAGGATTTAGCATCATTCCCTTTAAACGTAAAATAGAATAAATTTGCGACAATTTAGCAGTTGATGTGCTATTTCTCAATTTGCAAATTTTATCAAAGTTGAATGGTGTAAGACGCGTTTTTCTCTTTTTTTTCCAAAGATCATTCTTCAATTGCAAAATTGTGCCATTAAAAATGTTGCTCCTATGGCAGTTATTTCATGTATTCAAGAATTCTTTGGATATCATATCGTATGTTTCAGAATCTATATCGTCAGTTGTATTTACATTTCTAAGCCGCAATTTTCATCGACTGTACAATAACCAAATTGAAACTTTATTTGCTTGTTTAAATTTAGCTCTGCCACAAACATTTTTCAAATTTGATTCTTTATTTTTTCAACAAAAGTCTGGTTTAGCCATGGGATCCAACGTATCACCTCTGTTAGCAGAGATGTTCATGAATAACCTGGAAAACAACATTTTTAATAAAGCTCCCTTTATTCATAATATTATTTACTGGGTTAGGTACGTTGATGATATCCTGGTAATTTTCAATTCTAATAACCCAAACATTAATGATCATATCACTTGGCTTAACACAGTACTTCACAATATCAAATTCAGTTTTGAAACTGAATACAACAGTTGTTTACCTTTTCTTGACATTTTGATTACAAAAAAAAACAACAGTTACATTGTTAAATCTTTAAATTTTAGTATCTATAGAGAGCCCACTTGTACTGACCATACTATCCCTTAGTCTTTTTTTCATCCCCAGTCTCATAAACTGGCCATTTTCAATTTTTATTTAGACGTTTACTTTCCATTCCTATGTCAACAAAAAATGTCAATACTGAATTTAACATCATTAAATTTGCTAGTATTAAAAACGGTTACCCCCGTCAACTAATTTTACCTATTTATCATAAACTTCGAATGAAACTTTCAACCAATTCAACCTCTATTAATAATTAATAAAATAAGATTGTTTATTGCCTTCAGAAATTGGTAGTTCTTAATAAAGATCCCACCCTTTACTAGAACGATCTGGTGTCTACCGTCTTGACTTTTCGTCGTGCGACTGTTCTTATATTGGTAAAACTGGCGTACTTTCAGAAAAAGAATTAAAGAACATTCCGGTTGTATAAGAAACAGCAATTTTACAATCGATCAACCTAATAAATCTGCTTTTGCTAATCACATTTTGAAATCTAACCACATTTTTGATTCTAATAAAGATTAGAAAATGTTGTATATAGCTAATAAAGGTATTTTGTTGAATTTACTTGAAATTTCTGAAATTATGTCCAACAATTTTAGACACGATGAAGTCACAGATTTTGATACTAATTACATTTTCTTGAATATAAAATAGGTTGATTTTATCATTTTCTTGCTGATTCCGTCCCTTACTTGGTCTTTCCTTTTTGTCTTTAAATTTTTTGACCTCTGGTAATTTGATTATCATTGAATCTAGAAATTTTTCGATTTTTAGGTTAGTTACCTCTGTATTTAACTTTATTCTGAGTGCAGTCATCGTCAATGGCTGCCACTTTTTAACTTTTTTCAAATTTTAATTTTTATGTATTAACCAGTAGGGCTACGACGATTTTTTATAATGTAGTTGGATGGTTAATTAGTTTTTTCTCCATGTGGTGTGTTTTTGAAAACCTTTTATATCAAGTTTTCCATTATTAAAATTGTTAACCTCATTTTTAACATGTGCTTTTAACATGTGGTTTTAACATGTTCTTCAACTACTAGTAGCAGTAAGTAGGTTTATTTATTATGCACATCATTGTTAATTATATGCCTCTGTAGGTGATCATTATGGTCTGAGGATCAAACCACTTTTGTTGCGAAACATGTCGCCACCCACAATTTGACAATAAACGTTTGTGGAGAAGACGATTTAGTTTTATTACTTCATATCACCTTGTTACGAATCTATTAAAGAAAAATCAATGCGTTTTCCTTCGATAAATTTTGCTACTACAGAGTTGTGTATCTCCGCAGCATTTGTATCAACATTGTATAGAAGATTGTAGACGTTATTTGCCAGTCTTTTATTTATATTGGCAATTACAACAAACATTCCAGCAGATTCAAGCTTGGATACTAAATTAAAAGAAAAATTAAACAACAGCCGCAGTTAGCAAAAATATGATTTGGTAAGAAATTTAGTGAAAAACGCACCTCGTTATTTTTATTGCAAAAATAATTCGGACAGTTGGAATGGTCACCAAATATATGCTTCGGGCCATTAATAATATATTTTTTTAGAAATTTGACCTTCGTATGAAAGCTGTTGTTTAATCGACTTTCATTCCGAGTTCTGTACTTTATTGCTTTAGCTAACGCGTTTCGTAAACGACCAAAAGTATCACCATTAGTCTTCTTTTTGCGTAGTAATAGGGGGAACGCAGTGTGATTTTCGCTATTTCGGCAATTTTATTCGGGTAATTTTTCAAAAGGCGATTTCTGCATTCTAATTTTTCTACTGCAAAGGCCGGACCATATGGAGCTACTTCAGTTATTTTTTATGGACACTACAGCAATAATTGCAGTTTCCATTGCAGTTGATGGCTTATTTCAATTTTTAAAACCCTTATGCTTAGTGGAAATTTCTGAACGATGACAAACGAAACAATACTTGTTTTTAACATTTACGTACAAGATTTTTCTTGTGTCGAAACAATTACTACTCCAGACAAAGCATTGCAATTAGTTCGGTATGATAGTTTAGACCAAGCACCATCAATGATAACAGAGATTATGGGCACCCCAGTGTCACTGGCATCTTCACACTCCATTGCTAACGCAGCTTCCTCACGAGCGGCATTTTTCATCAAAGATAAATTTCGTCGACAATAGTTCTACATTATATCCCATGGTGTTTTGAGTATGTTTTGTTGGACATGTTAGAAATATCTATTGCGGCAAATAGTTCGGACAATTGCGAATGACCTATTCCTGTTGCTATTGTTTCTGCTACTGTTGATATATTTTTATGTATATGTAATGCACCACTTTAAGCTAGCCCTATATTATATAATAATACTAGCTTCTATTACTACTGCATAACATTTATTATGTATTTGATATTTTACTTAAAACTTGCCCTTTATTAATGCAATGCCCTTTCTAATTAATTATAATAATTCCTTTCAAATCAAGTTCTCTTATCTCAGGTGGTTCGCCAAATCAAGATCTCTATTAATTGAATTTTAATATTATAGTTAATGACATTTGCTGTCAAACCGATTTTCAAAACTCATCAAGCTCATAAATCCGAAGGGATTTACCCTCCCTTTTGTGGGGGGAGAATTTGTTACGCTCATTTTGACATTTTCCTATTTATTGTTTGAAATAAATTAGTCAGATTTGGTCATTTACTTTATTTTCCTAAATAATAGGATATTTTACTTATGGTTAGGCAACCATACTATCATCAGTCGTAAATTCAGTTTCAAAGTATAGCACTGCTGTTATCAGTTCAGAGCACTCTGCATTCTTTAGTTTTTACGTTGGCCAACTTTCCAATTTTTGGGAACGTTGATAAGCTGAATTGGGCTGATTTTGGGCATTTTTCGGCCAGTCTTGCGTCGTGAAAGTTTGAATCGCTTCTTCTGGGGACCTGGTCTCACGGCTTTGGTAGCCATTTTCATAGTTGGAAGGATTTAGAGGCCCCGTTTCCCTGCTTGAATGCTTTGGGGATTGGTATTGGTATCGCCGGCATTCGTTTCGTCACAGACGGATTTCATGGGACGTTCACTCTTCGCACGCTTGGCTTAACGAGTTGGCTGCACAACATCTTAAGGTTCGTACATGGTGTTTGCCTACGTTTTCCTCTTTTGAACGTCGTAATCTATTTGGAAAATTTGTATTTTTAGCCATTAAATCTGGGATCGCATTAAATCTGGGATCGCATAAAATTTGGGATTGCATTAAATCTGGGATCGAATTAAATGTGGGATCGCATTAAATTTGGATTAAATTTAGATCGTATTTGCCATTAAGTTTTGGATCCACCCAGGAAAATGCTTGTTAAATGGAATTGGTTCGCTTACCTCGTTTGGTGTTATGTGTATTTGGGGCAAATGCTTGCATTGCATTGTCTACCCGCCATCCTCCCCACGATGCTTGCTATTCTGTTGGACGTCGGCTTCTGCTCCGCGTGACCTTGGCGCACCAGGTGCTTCGGAGAAGCTAGGGGCCTGCGTTCGGCCCTGGAAATCAGCATGTGTGAATCGTATGTAACATCACTTGAGGTTTGTATATTTGTACTAGCGTAACAACCGCCTAGCTAGTTGTAGGCATTTCATATAGTATTTGCATTGTAGGATTATTTGTGTAACTTGCATTAGGGCATATCTGTCGAATCATATTTATTGTGTAGCTTGCATTTGGGCTTATCTGTCGAATCGTATTGCACCTCGTGTAATTGTAGAATAATCTATTGTTGTGGTAGCTGTATTAGCCACGTTCGTGATATGAGAACTTATATATTTGTGTTTTTGAATTAAATGCTACGATTAGGTTTGCTTACCGTTGGATTGCAGTAAATCTGATGAAGGCCGCCTTGAATTGGGCCGTGTAACGTAACAAAGCATTCAGATATGCTGTTGAACTATTTTAAGACAGTTTAGCTTACCTAGATTACAGGCTAGCCGTATTTTTACACAACTTTGGCCACTGCATTTCGCCTAACTTAGTTGCAGAGGTTAGCCTTGCAAACGTTAAATGTCATTATGTTGTAGGTTCTAACTAGCGAACCGCTCACGGTAGTTTAATGCTCAAACTTTGGATATTCGTAAAATCGATTTTGGTAATTTGTTATTTTAGCTTTTGTTAGGAGCATAATTCACGCCGTTGCTTTTATTAGTCATATATAAAAACTTGATAAGTTTAAAACAGAAACCGCCACGCCCTGTATGATCATACAACCGTAACAGCGGCCTTCGAGCCTTTGAAATGTTGACGTCACATTTAAATTGTAAGCTAACACTCGGGGTTGTAGTTAGCATTTTTTTTGCTTGCATAGCTTTAGTTTTCGCAGCACTCTGCCTCACAGGATGCGTGCGAATAGTTGTACTTGTGTTGCCAATTGGTGTAGCAACTTGTATTCTTGATTCGCGACAGATTACAGCTGAGGTTTATTGTTAGCCCTTGATGGATATAGGTGATTTATATGAAATGTATTGATGAAGTGCCTTTGCCGATTTTAACGTGTTTATTGCTGATTTATTGGTTTGTATATTGTTACGTGTTATATTGCTGATTTAATGGTTAGTGTATTGATATTTGTTTATTGCTGTGCTTTTGATTTATTCGTATATTGCTTGATTCTGTTTGATGGTTGCCTGTTTGTGTTTTATTTGCTCCTGAGTTATTTTGAGTGTTGCATTATAGTACCGAATAAAGCTGTGATATTTTCATTGGTAGTTGCTATTTTATTTAATTTGCTGGATATATCTCCGACCTTGTGACGGTCCGGCACAAGGATGATTCGATGTCGAGGACCTGGCGCCCACTCTCTTCGTATTTTGTTTAGTATTCTTTTCAGCGTAGTTGGAACCCCGACCCTCGCGACTAGTTAGCCCATTAGGCCGATATTTACCAGCCGGCAAAATATGTTATACAACTTTCGCCACCAGGTAAGGCCAAAACCTTCTATCCTTCCTCACAAAAGGATTTTTGACGCCCAACGTGTGGGGCTTGAAAGTGCTTTTGTAGTGCTCTGTCTACGTTGTGGTTAGGTGGTACTATGGTGCATTGTTAGTAGGTTTGGATGTATCGATTTTAGGTATTGTTTTATGATTGACCTAGGTATGGATTGGTTATTGATGTGTTTTGATGAATCTTTTTGACGATTTGGATTTGTATTTCTATTGGCTGCGTGATCGCGTATTTTATTGATTATTTGTTGACTTAGTTTGCTTGAGTTTTCTTTGTGTTTTCTCTTTGTAGTTTGTTTTCTTGCTTTTTCCTTTGGAATGATGAATAATATTTTGGAGTGTGATTGGTGCGTTTGAGGGGTACACTTTTGTGGATTTATAGGCTCTTCAAACCATCTTTCTAGTGTGGATTGGTTTAGCTCTTCTCTGATTGGTTGTTTCTCTTTGATTGGTTCTTCTCTTTATTCTTCGGATTGTTTGCAAGTTGTTCGGTGGCGATGCGTTTTGGGAGATTTGCTTCGGCACATTTGGATAATCTCCTGAACCTCTTTGGATTGTTTTAGAGTAGTTCTTCTTTGATTCGTTTTCTTCTTTGTGTGGTTTGATAATAAGTTAGTTATTCGGTGGCGATGTGTCTGGGAGATTTGCTTCGGCGATTTGGATAATCTCTCCAGCCATCTTTGGGTTCGATTGGTGTAGTGATTGATTGCTTGACTTCATTTCTTTTAGGATTTTTTTGTTCGCTTTATTGGTGAGGGTTGAGCCAGCTTGGTGGATGCTTGTAGGGTGCCCTTTTTGGATTTTTGGATTTTTGAGGTATAGCTGATGATGCCTATTGCCGTCAGTTATACCTTTGGTGTGTTTGGTTGGTTATAGGGTATCCCCTCGCCTAGTCGGATTTCAATCTTCAAGTGAAACTCGCTCCTTGCCTTTGGGCACGCTTTATGATTGAGAACGGTTTCTTTTGCCCTCTTTTAGGGCCTCACCTAGTCCTAGCTTAAAAAGGATAAACATTGTGATTGTAAGGCTTCAATTAATAAATTCTACAATATATTAAAAAGTAACAATTTTTCAGGGAATAGGGTTAATCCATGGGGCAATTTCTTTCTGAAAAAGCAGTTATTAGTTAGGTGGTAGATAAATAAGACGATAATACATACAAATCTTAATTAGGGGTATCCTTGGTTTAGCTTTTAGACCTCCTCTATAGTTCCGTACTCCTTTTCAATCACTATCCGTCATGATAGGGTGGAACGATATTCTCCAGGGCAATGGTGAAGCCATGAGGAGAGAAATAATCGATAAAGGAGGACCTTATTCAAAATCAAATTATTTGTTTAGAAATAAAACTCACCGAAGAAAGACACTTCCTTGGTGTGACGATGAGGGTCTTCTAGTTATCTAAGAACTCAACTCTATGGGAGAGGTCAAGAGAGCCGATACCATGATTTCTTCGTGTTAACCATAGGTTAGTTCTAAACAAGTTTATGAATGGTTAATTGCTGTTCGCATAATTAGTTAAATATAATATGTTGGTTATTACTAAATAAGGGCATAAGCCACAATACTAACGGCTAATAGAATAATATTGATATAATAAGATTGTTAATTACCTTCTTGTGGGCCGGACTGATGAGTCGCGTTGTGGTCGCACAAATGTCAAATTAATAGAAGTCAAATGTCATAAGGCAGGCGTTTTGTAAATAACGGACTTTTCTTATACTTGAAGGAGTAAATTAAAATAAACAGGAAATCTGTCATTAACCTAGATTGAAATTACGAAAAGGGATTACAGGGGTATGGAGAGCTCTTTATATCTTTGTCCTACATAAAAGAGGTAATATGTTCAATAAGTATAATAAACATCCTTTGAAGTCATAACATAGTCAAATAAAGCAAATAAGCAATGATGACCTTGATGGATCAATCCATATTAAAGACTAGGTAAAAGTTATGATATATAAATATTAGCAGCCTGTTAAATAGAACTTTAATTTGGCATTGAGTATTGGTAAAATATCAGATTGAATATAAAATGTAAGCTTGAATGTAAAGTGTATAAATATTGAAAAAATTAACAATTTTGAATAAAATTGATGGCGCCCAATACTTCTTGTTTAATGAACTAAGACCTTTATGAGAAAGTGAAGTAAAACTAAAATCCCACATTTATTATACCCTTATCGCAGCCGTGTATTGAGCTAGTCGGAGATGTGTGAGCCTTCCAAGGTAAGTTACAATGGTTGGTACAAACCATCCATTTAAAAAATAATTAATTTATAAATTAAAAAAAAAGTTGTAAACTGTTGTAAAAAAAGTATTAGGAAAACAACTCCAAAATTGTCCCAAGCATCCTCATTTTACGGTACCCATAAACTAGGGCTTAAGGCCATGTTTGTCGAATTATGACAAAAAGGAGAAAAACAATGTAATGTTTATGGATAATGAGTATACTAAGGCTGAAAGGGAGATACAAAAATAAATAAGAGAAACATGAGGAAAGGGAAAAGGACAAACGTATCAGTAGGTATCAGTAGATAGAAGGAGTACTGTATAAATGGGATAAAGGGAAAGGAAGACAGGAGCAGAAAGAAGATGAAGGAGAGACAATGTTGAATTAAAAAGATTGTACAACTTTAGTATAAGGTCCTGCTTATTGCCTGTCTTCTAGTCAACCTTCTGATTGGTTGCTGGAGCTTAGTTGTATTCACTCCAACGTAAAGAAGCAGTGGTTCCAACAATCCACCACAATGAGCTGTGGCACTAGTATTTTTGCTGCCCCATAAAATGATGTGTGTGGATCTATACTCGGAGCAGCGAACAAATAGAGTGGAGTATGCAACCCAAATGACATATTGGAAAGCTGGCTGGATCGGCATTTTAATAAAGAACTAAAGAATCAAAAATAGAGGTTCTTATAATACGACATAATTTCAACTGACAGTGAATAATTTGTTCAGGTTATGATACAAACACCAACTCAAAAAGCATGTGTATGTAATAGAAAATACCGAAAGCCCACAAGTGAAAAGAAGTAACAGGAATAATAATAACATCGAACTAAAACGAACAAATAAAGTAACAAATCACAATCAAGCAAAAGTAGGCCGAAAAATACCAAACTTGACGGAAAACAATTTTTTGTCAGAATTACTTTTATCCCTGATCTTATGTTAATTAATACTGAAATACTAATCCAGACAGAATTGTAATTGGTAATTTGGTTGCATACTTTACTCTATTTGTTCGCTGCTTCGAGTTATAGTAGTTAGTTGCAGCCGTTGATCGTTTTTTTTTAAATGGAATGCTCCATAAGATTGTTTTGGAACCGCTGATGACATTTATACCTGAAAGTTCGATTATTAATCGTGCACAATAGGTAGGACATTATACTAAAGTTTTACCCAAAAAACTAGTAAAGAACAGGGAAGATAGCTGTACAGTGGACATAGCACTGGATGTGGATTTGATACTAAAGGTAGCCGAGGAAAAACAATTGAGAGAAGGGATGAGGGTGTAAAACTGAGAAGAGGTTAGAAGGGAAGTGGGGGCTTAAGCAATTTAAGCAATAATCTTTGTAAAGAAATCTCAATACGACGTGATTAAGTTGTTATGAAGCAGCGTTGTCAATTATTTTCAGTAATAATAGAACGGGAGGTCAAAATATTGCCGACAATAATTTTTGCTTTTCAGGTACGAGTTTCTGTGGCGACGAAAATAACGACTAGTGCTTGCACGAGTCGTTATTTTCTAAAGCAACAGAAACGAGAAAATCTGATGAGCAAAAATTGTCGGCAATATTTTGACCTAAAGTCCTATTCGTCTTGGCAATTTAACTTTCAATTTATTGAAAATGGTCAATAAAAATACTCTTAACACTAAAATTATAAATTCACAAAACTAGTTGTCTTTCAATTGTATCCACAGTAACCGATCCTAGCAAAATTTTTAAAAAGAAACAAACAAAACTTTTCTAAAACTAAAATCCAAGTTATTTTTCATTAAAAAAATAGTTACAGAAAAATGTGTCGCTAGAATAAAGCTCCTCGAAATATTGTCACTAAAATAATCGTTTGATTGGTAGTTTATTTTTAAATTTAAGAGTGTCATTGGTTGACAATGACACCAGTTAAATTGTCAATATAATGACACAGGTGTTTTTTTAGATTTAGGTTATATTACCTTTGCCCACTAGTGGGAAAACTGTTACTAAGTTTTGTAAAGAAAAAACAGAAAAATGAAGACATACGTTACACAAAGTTCAATATTGATAAAGCAAAGGATAATAAAACTAAACAAGAATTTATAAGGTGCATGGGTGAAAGTGGTAATAACATTAATTATAACGGTACAATAGAAGAGGCGTGGCAACAAATTAAAGATGTGGTACTAAATACTTGTGATAAAGTGCTAGGAATTGTTACTGTAAGGAACACAAATAAATGGATTAGTGATACTACTTGGGAACTGATCGATGAAAGGAAAATAATTAAACTGAGGAAGCTATCAACTAAAGGCAGAGCTGAACTCTAAGAAGAGCAGGAAAACTATAAAAGGGTCAGCAAAGCTATTAAAAAAGCAGTTAGAAATAACAAAAGAAAATATGCTGATGATATAACCAAAAAAGCACAAATATCTGCGGACACCAAAGATTCTAAAGAATTATTTAGAAGTATGAGGAACCTAGCGGGAAGAAAAACATAAACACAATGGTAAAGAGTAAAGATGGTGACCTACTGTGCTCGAGTGAACAACAAATGCAGCGTTGGCTAGAACATTTTAAAGAAACCCTTAATACAGATCTGCCAGAGGAGGAAGAGGTGCAAGAGGATATACACCCATTAATACAGCTTGATATCAACACGGAAATTATAAAAGTCATTTCAAAATTAAAGAATGGAAAAGCAGCAGGCGTAGACCAATTAACAGCAGATATATTGAAAATTAATGTACAAGGTACAGCGGCTTTATTGAAGAAACTAATGGAAAAAGTCTGGGTAGAAGAGCGTTTTCCAAAAGACTGGAGAGTAGGTGTTAAGTGTTTCATAAAATTTTGCCACTTTGCTTGCAGTTGTGTATTGTACTATGAGCATTTTAGAACTTTCTGGAGCGTGCCTCCCCTCTTCACTTATCCTACGGCGGTCAAAGTGACTGCATGCTAGAAGGTCCGCTCTGCGAAAGGCTAATTATTGTTTATATGTTAAAATCTTCGTGTGTTAATTTATTGCAAATAAATTACCTACTTTGCTTTCAACGACTGCAAGCCGTTTTCGTAATTTCCTTTTTGCGATTTCCTATGCATAAATTTGGTTTCTTTCATCTGTGTCTGCATGTGCATAACTTTATCTGCGTATTATTGCATAAACAAATGGTTTATGAGTCATATAAACATTTTAATTGAGTAAAATGCCAAGTTGTTTCGTTTGTTCCTGATTACAATTATTTCCTGCATATTTCAAATTGCAGTCGAATTATTCACAATTTAATTTCGCGTCGTAGTAGGGCCCTCTTTGCGTTGTAAATTTAGTAACAAAATTCCGTGCCAGTGGCGTACGAAAGTTGGTTCTATCCGTTAAATTGTTTTAATTTCAACAATTATGGATCCGCTTGTAAGAGCACGAGGCTCTATGAAAGGCAAGGTTACGCGTTTCGCAAATTACGTGCAATCTTTGCATCAATTTTTATCTAGCACTCAAATTATTCAATGGCAAGAAAGATTGAATGATACAGCCACCTTGTTATCAGAATATTATGCGGTTCATGAACAATAGAAAACAGTAAGGATGCAGAACCTGAAATGCAGCAGCAAGTCGCATTTGAAGACTCTTATTATTTTGCAATCTCACAAACTAAATATTTGATTAATGAATACAACAAACAGTCTGGTGTTGTACCAGATCGTTCTGGATCTCCTACCGGTAGCGTGAAATCAGCGCATTCAAACTGCAGCTCACATCGCAATACTCGAGCTGTCCGCCTTCCTACCATCTCAATTCCTAAATATTCAGGAAATGTTTCAGATTGGTTAGAATTTCGTGAGAATCAAACGCTGACTAATATTCAAAGGCTGCATTACTTAAAGGCTAGTTTACAGGGTGATGCAAGGCAAATTATAAAAAGTTTAGAGTTTACTGCGAGTAATTATACTCTAGCTTGGGATGCATTGCGTAATCGCTACAATGATCCAAAAATTCAGGTTCATTACCACCTCAAGGCTATTTTCGACCTTCAATCGTGCAGTAAGGAATTTTCAACTAAATTACTTAGGATTAGCGATATGTTATTCAAACATTTTACAGCAATCAAATCATTAGCTACCGAAAGCGAGCTTCTTGATGTTGTTATCATTTATGTCGTTTCTAAAAAACTGGACCCCATTACATTCCGTGAATGGAAGGTCCTTAGAAACCGGTCAAGTTCTGACCTGCCTAATCTTGACGAGTTCAAGGAATTTCTACAAAATACAGCAAATCTTTTATAAACTCTAGAGGTAAAAAATATTAAGCTTGTACCCGAAAAGTTTCCAAGGTACATTCGAAATCATTTGTGTCAGGTACCCCTTCGTGTCCACTTTGTAAGGGATCTCATCCCTTGTACAAATGCGATAAGTTTGTCAAGCTGTCTTCTCTTGACAGAAATTCAAAGGCAAAAAAGCTCCGTGAATGCTTTAATTACCTAACTCAGGGTCACCCTTCGAGCCGCTGTAGCTCCAAATATAGGTGTAGAAAGTGAAAATCAAGGCACAACACCCTTCTTCATGAGGATAAACCTCAAAACGCTTCTTCTAGTCAACCAGGATCTGCGGTGTCAGCAGAAACTGCTGTTGAAGTAAATCAATCGATTTCTGCATTCTGTTCAAATGCTTTTCAGGTACTCTTACCTACGGCTACCGCTAAACTCATCGCTGATGATGGTACACCTCACGTTGTGCGAATCCTGCTGGATTCCGGTTCCCAATCGAACTTCATACGTTCAGATTTGTGTAAAAGGTTGAAGCTTCCAATTCGCGAAGTCAACGTTACTGTTTCTGGCTTAAGTAAAGCTACTTCTCAAATCAAAGCTAGGTGTGATATCAAGCTGCAAGCCCCTCACACCTCATACAGTATTGGCCTATCCTGTCTTGTTCTCTATGAGATTACAGGTACTACCCCAAGTTGTCGCGTCCAGCGAAACAGTTTCAAGGTTCCTGATAACATCAAGTTATCAGATCTGTCCTATGACCAACCAGGCACCATCGACATTCTGATTGGTTTGCCCATTTTCTGGCAGCTCCTTTGTATTGGACAAATTGATCTAGGCCCAAATCTTCCCATCCTCCAAAAAACTCGTTTTGGCTGGATTGTTTCTGGCCCTACAGGTCCCCCTTCTGCGTACCCTGTACAGTGCAATCTTAGCACGATCGAGGATGCTTCTGACCCCATTGTTAGGTTTTGGCAACTCGAACATTACCCAGAGAAAAAGGTCCGCACAAATGAAGAGAACGCCTGTGAGGCACAATTCGTGCAAAATACACAACGAGAAGCGAATGGTCGATTCGTTGTCTCTATCCCTCTCAAGAAACCTGTAGAGGTATTGGGTGATTCATTGCAAATCGCTCAGAAAAGATTCTTATCATTAGAGAAGCGGTTACAAGCGAACCCTGGCTTGTCCAATCGCTATTCGAATTTCATGAATGAATATTCTAAATTAGGTCATATGTCCGTATCAAACCCTAATTTAAACGAGATATCCTATTATCTACCACACCATGGAGTCTTAAAAGAGGAAAGCCTGACAACTAAACTCCGAGTTGTATTCAATGGTTCCCAAGCAACCACTTCCGGGCAATCTCTGAACAGTATTCAGATGGTTGGCCCAACCATGCAACAAGACTTATTTTCCATTCTTGTTCGCTTTCGCAAGCATTTGTTCTCTATATCAGCCGACATTGAGAAGATGTATCGTCAGGTTCTGGTGAATCCTAACCATAGGCCCCTTCAGAGAATCCTGTGGCGATCCTCTCCAACTGAGCCTCTTCTGTCATACGACCTGAATACAGTTACTTAGGGCACCGCTTCAGCTTTTTTTCTTGCCATTCGATGTTTGACCCAATTGGGCATCGAATGTGCAGCTTCAAATCTCGAAGTCTCTCGAATTATAAAGGAGGACTTCTACGTCGACGACCTTCTGACAGGAGCCGACACTCCTGAGAAAGCGCGTATTCTCTGTTCAAACTTGAATCAGATTCTTGATTCAGGCTGCTTCAAACTTAGAAAGTGGATTTCTAATTCTCCAGAAGTTGTCGATGGAATCCCAGATTCCGATTGGCATCCGGGTGTACTTGATTTCAGTGCACATGAGCACACAAGCACCCTTGGTTTGATTTGGTCCTTTACAAACGACCATCTGATGTTCAATATTTCAAATTCTACGAGTAGTAAGGCTGCTAAGCGTAGCATCTTGTCTAAAATATGACAGATATTTGACCCGCTGGGTCTGCTAAGTCCATGTACCATGGGTGCCAAGGTTCTTTTGCAACAACTTTGGATGGAAAAGTTGGATTGGGATGAACCCGTCCCCAATGCCATACAAGAAAAATGGTTTACATATCGCAGTGATCTTCTCGTGCTCAATGACTTGGCAGTTCCTCGTCACGTTCTCTGTCGGCGAGTGGTTGAGATAGAGCTCCATGGTTTCTGCGACGCCTCCAACAATGGTTACGGTGCGTCGATATACCTACGTTTCAAGAATCAGCAAGGGGAAGTACAAGTTCACCTTCTCTGTTCCAAGGCCAAGGTAGCCTCTTTAAAGCCCTTGACAATTTTGAAGCTCGAGCTCTGCGGAGCTGTTCTTCTAAGTAAACTTTCCGTGCAAGTTATAAAGGCAATTGATTTGCCCATATCTAGAATTGGTTTTTAGACAGATTCCACAATAGTGCTAGGATGGTTGGAAACCAGTCCAAATCTTCTTAAAACTTTTGTGTGCAACAGAGTTGCTGATGTTCAGCAACTCACTGCTGATGCCGCTTGGAGGCATGTTCCCACAACGTCTAATCTTGCTGATCTTCTCACTAAGAGAATCCCACCTTTAGTTTTAAAAGAATTAAGCTTTTGGTGGCATGGTCCCACCTGGCTAAGCGAAGGTGAGGCATCTTGGCCTACTTCCAAACATGTTCTTGCTGAGCTTCCAGAATTCAAAAAAGAAGCTCAGACTTTTTTTGTAACCTCTGTTGAACCATTTCCGTTCAATCAGTATTCAAGTTTGGCTCGATTACAACGAGTTACAGCTTATTGCTTTCGTTTTTATAACAATGCGCGGACCCCCAAAGCTGATCGTCTTTCTGGGCCCCTTTCTACAGATGAACTGCAATCATCCCTTGTAAGGCTTGCAAGGTTTTCACAACGCGAGTCATTTCCTGACGAATTTAAGCTGTTGTCACAGAACAAGCCTGTGAAACAATCTTCTGCTTTGATATCATTGAATCCCTTTCTGAATTCCAAGGGACTGCTAAGAGTTGGAGGCAGGCTCCACAACTCTCAATTACCTTTTGACAAGAAGTTCCTCTAGTGATTTCTGGCAAACATTCATTTGCCAAACTCGAAGTCTCACATGAGCATCTTCGGCTTCTTCATGCCGGACCTCAAATGCTGTTATCTAATCTCAGAGAACGATATTGGATTACCTCTGGCAGAAATATAGTCAAGCAAGTGGTTCATCAATGCTTGCGGTGTTTTAGATTTTCTCCTAAGTTAACCGAACCCATAATGGGAGATCTAGTGAAGTCCTATCTTTGTCTATTCGTTTGTTTTGTCACAAAGGCAGTGCACCTTGAATTGGTCGCTGACCTTTCTACTGGAACCCCGTTAATGGCTTTTCGCCGGTTTGTAGCTCGTCGAGGCTAATTCCGAATCAATCGAATTATTCAATTTTCTTGCGGAACAAGGCCTTTCTATTTCCGAATCGGTCGCGAACGACGGAGTAGCTTGGCATTTTATACCCGCGCACAGTCCCCACTTTGGCGGATTGTGGGAGGCCGGAACTAAATCCTCCAAACATCACACACGGCGCATTATAGGTAACGCTAGTCTAAATTACGACGAATTTAGCACTTTGCTAGCACAGGTGGAAGCGACCTTAAACTCCCGACCCCTGTCTCCTTTGTCCGCTGATCCAAACGACCTTCAGCCTTTGACTCCTGCTCATTTTCTGATCGGTCGTCCTTTGGTGTCACTGCCTGATCCCAAAGTTACTGAGATGGCCGCGTCTCGGCTGTCTAGATACCAAAGGATACAACAGCTCCACCAGAATGTGTGGAAAAGATGGAGTAAGGAGTACATCTTGGAACTCCAACAGCGCACCAAATGGCGCACACACTTTTCGGACCTCCAGCCTGGTTCCATGGTCCTCATCAAGGATGACAATCTCCCCCCTCTGAAGTGGAGGTTAGGCCGGGTCACCGAGCTGCACCCTGGTTTTGACGGCGTTACTCGTGTTGCGTCAGTGAAAACTGTGTCAGGGATCGTAAAGCGATCCTTCGCCAAATTGTGCCCGCTACCTAGTGTTCTGAATTAGCACGTTAGCGTCCGACGCAGTGTTTCGTAAAGCTTTTGGCTTTCCATTGTTCGGGTTTTCTTGTATTACCTTAAGATCAATGTGTTATTATGCACTTTATATATGTTTTGATTTTAGTTACATGTCTTACTCTAGCTGTTACATGTTAAATTTGTACTGTTGTTATTCGAAAGGTTACCCTTTCCAAGGCGGGCGGTATGTTAAGTGTTTCATAAAATTTTGGCGCTTCGCTTGCATTTTAGAACTTTCTGGAGCGTGCCTCCCCTCTTCACTTATTCTACGGCGGTCAAAGTGACTGCATGCTAGAAGATCCGCTCTGCGAAAGGCTAATTATTGTTTATATGTTAAATTGTTCGTGTGTTAATTTATTGCAAATAAATTACTTACTTTGCTTTCAACGAGTGTATAATTTAGTGAAAAATAAAATCCATACAGTCCATTAAAGTTTCATTCGAGTTTGCAACCACCAACTTTACCTCATTATCTATGTGACTTTTACTTACGGCAAGCCATTTGGCTTCTTTACGTTGAGGTTAAGCTCCATTGCACTGCTGTGCTCTACAACCGATGTTATAAGTTCCCGTAAGTCTCTCATATTCGTAGCCAATGACACTGTGTCATCGGCGTATCTAAGGTTGTTTATCACGACACAACCGATAACTACTCCAATAGATTTATTATCTAAGGCCTCTTTGAATATTCTCTTCGCGTACAGATTGAAAATCAGAGGCGAAAGAACACATCCTGGACGCACCCCTCTCTTTATTGTAACTTCTCCTGATAGATCATTATCCACTCTAACATTTTCCATTTGATTCCAGTATAATTTGGCCACTATGTGAATATCTCGCCCGTATAATCCCAATTGTTTGAGGATATCAACTAGTTTTTCATGTCTCACCGTGTCGAAAGCCTTTTCGTAGTCTAGAAAACAGGCAAAAACATCTACATTAACATCTCTACAACGCTGTACAAGAACTTGAATACTAAAGAGTGCTTGTCTAGTTCCAAATCCGTTTTGAAAACCAAACTGGGAATCACTAATTGTTTCTTCGTATTTGCGGTATATACAATTGTGAATGATCTTCAAGAATAGTTTCAATACATGGCTTATAAGGCTAATGGTTCTATTATATATACATTGTTTTGCACCTGTTTTTTGGGGAGTGTTACAAAAGTCGACTTGAGCCAATATTTTGGTATTATTCCTGTTTTGTATATATTATTAAACAAATCAACCAATAAGGAGAGTGAGCTATCGTCTTTGAGGATTTTTAAAACATCTACATAAATCCCGTCTGACCCGGGCGTTTTGTCTTTTTTTGCTCTTGAGGTAACATATATTCAACTTCAGATCTGGTTATGTCGAGTCCGTCATTTAGTTCTATGTTATGACTTATTCTTCTGTCGTCGTTAAATAAAGTCTTAATGTATTTCTTCCATTCTTTAAATTTATCCTCTGTAGATGTGAGAATAATATTGTGTTCATCCATTAGTATTTGATTCCTTTTATTTTTATAATTACCCACCAATTGTTTTACTTTTTTAAATATGTTAAATGAGTCGTGTTTTGTCTCGCATTCCTCAAGCTGCTCACATCGTTCAGTCAGCCACTTCTCTTTTGCTTTTCTTAGTTTTGAACGTATTTCATATTGAATTTCCGAATATTTTTGTTCATTGTTATTTTTATATGTTCTTCTGAGGTCCATTAATTCTAATATTTCATCTGTCATCCAAGGCTGTTTCTTTTCTTGTGTGTTTGTTTTTATATATCGACAAAACTGATAAGGTTAATAAAATTGACATTAACAGAAACAGAAGGTAAAATAACATTTCGGAAAGTTTCAATATCAATAGGCAAGGCGACCTGCTGTCTACCACTTTATTTAATATAGTACTTGCGAAGGTAATAAGAGAGAGTGGGTTAAGAAGGAAGGGAACGCTATATAATCATAAGAACCAGAGCTTGGCGTATGCGGACGACGTAACTATAATGACAAGAACAAAAGAAAAATCTGTAAAAGAATTTACCCAAAACTTCCCTCGTGGACATTGTGACACTAAATAATTTTAAAAATCAAATTAAGTTACGAGTAAAAATATCTTCACGTTTCTAATAAATTAAATACATTTTCAAATAAGAAAACGTTACCGGTGGTCGTATTCGAACGGCTGGGGACTGTGTATGCATCCCCAACGTTTTGTGAAATATTATAAGGAACTGGGCAATTTATACCTGCGCCACGGAGGACCGACCTTTCGAATTCGTGCTTCGCAGCTATATTTAGTAACGTGCTAATTTTGTATCGTAAAACATTTATTCTGTATCTATTGGCTCCCATTTTTTGTAAAAATAAAGCCTGCACTATGTACAAATTATTACTTGTATCTATTACTAAGTTAAATGAAAAATAAACAAAATTTTATTTTTTTAAGGTGCTCACGCTGTCTATATGTGTTTCAAATTTTCTCGGTTTTATGCCAGGTAGATTGGAAAATATTGTCTTGTTCCGACAAATCGTTTTTGAGTTATTCCGCCAACAGACAGACAGACAGACAGACAGACGGAATTGGGAAAACCTGTTTTCGTCATCTAGGTACCCTGAAACGTGAAGATCTGGAAAACTCTCCAAAGCTGATTTTTTCGCGATTACAATACTTCCTTCGTCTTTTAGACGAGGGAAGTAACATTAAAATATTCACTGTCAGAGCTAGAAAATGCAGGTAAAGATAAAGGATTGAGGATTAACGAAGGTAAAACAAAATATATGGAACTAAGAAACAACAAAGCCACAACAACAGCTTGTAACCAATTGTGATTTAAAACCAAGGATGGAACTGAATACTAGTTCGAAAAAGTGAACTTTAAGTACCTAGGAGTGACAATAGCAACGCTGTGGACAAAACTGAGATTCAAGAAAGAATAGCTAAAAGATCAAGATTTGTAGGAATATTAAGACAGGTGATAGGATCGAAGAACGTTTCTTGTAATGCGAAAGTAAGGGTATACAGAACTATTATACAAGTAACAGTAATGTATGGAGTAAGCTCTGGAAATTGAATTAAAAAGAAAAATAAACTTTGGAAATATGGGAGAAGACAAACAAGTGGGGGACTTTGGGAGAAGAAGAACCATTCAGATGTATAAGCTGAGTCTGAACGTGAACGCAGTCGCGATCGGTCGTATTTTATTTTCGAGCGATATCAGTGACCGCAGCTGTAGCAATCTCAAGTTGTGACCCTAGTTTAACCAGTGATAAACAATATAAACTACAGTGATCAGCTGTTAAAGTGTAGATAACTCGGCCCATTAGGGCTGAGTAAATGACTAATGAACTAAACAGTGAATCGACAACAATGGACCAAACAAATAAAGCCACGACAACAATGGATCAAACAAGTAAAGCCAGCAAGCGAAACTCAGATCACCTATCTCCACCCGTCAGCGACGTCGTCAAAAGATATACCTGGAACTCTAAAGACTTAATTGAAAATAATCCTTACTACCCCCTCACAAACCAACAAGTTGCTAACAACAATGCCTCAACAAACAGTAAAAACAACACCAAAAATTAAAATTCCACCGATATTTATTCACAACGTAAACAACCACAAAGAAATAATATCTGACATTAAAAACATCACTGAAGAACGTGAATTTACAACTTCATACAATAGTAAGTACCTAAAAGTAAGTTTGACAAATCACGATGATTACCGTAAACTCACCAAATTTTACATGAATAACCAAGTAGAATTTCATTCAGTTGTTATTAAGAATGGACCAATCTCCTTAAGCGATACAGAAATTAAAGAGGAACTGCTCTTGAAAAAGTTGCCTATAATAAGCGTAACGCGGTTATTAGATATATACAAGAAACCAATTCCAATCTGTGCAGTAATACTATCGGCGAATGATTCAGTTACCGAAATCTATAATATTAAAACTCTGTGTTATTCAATAGTCTCTGTAGAGCCCAGGAAAAAAACGACAAACATTTCGCAATGTCATAAGTGCCACAGGTTCGGCCATACGAAGAACTACTGTGCAGCAAAGCCACGATGTGTGAAATGTAATAAAGACCACCCTCCTAAAGTCTGCAACAAAAACACCAGAAGAATCCCTTGTTTGTGTAAACTGCTCTGGAGATCACCCAGCCAGTTATAAAGGATGTCCTCACTATCAAGAGCTCTTATAAAACAACGATATCCCATTAGAAATTCTAGATCAGCACCCCAACAAGCATATACATTATCAAACACCCCCAACAGCATTCCCTATAGCCAAGCCGCTAACCCAAAACCTAACCCTGAAGTAACTAATAATCCCAACTTGTAACAATCACATCTCCGATGGATTCCATACTGAAATTTATCCAACAACTTATAATACCACATTTAACTCAAATTAAATTCTTTATTACAACACATATTATACCTGATATTTTCAATGTATAACTCCCGCATCTTCAAAATGTAACAATCCTGAACTGGAAAGCCAATGGAGTTAAACCCCAAAGATCGGTTCTCATATCGTTTCTGGCCAGATACAACGTCGACATAGCGTGAGACTCACTTATCGCAGGGCGAAAATTTCAAAATCAGCGGTTATCATGTCTTCCGCAATGATAGGCTAGCTCCCACAGCATGGGGAGGAGTAGCAATTATTATCAAGAAACAACTGCAGTTTGACACACCCATTATCTCAGACAAAAATGGTATCGAAAATATCTGGGTAACTATCAAGATCACTAACAACAAACAACTACAGATCACTACCGCTTACAAACAACCGAATAAAACTCTCAACGAGGCAGATATCACCCAATTAATCCACAAGACACTACTATCACTGATAATCGGAGATCTAAACAGCAAATGCACCTTCTGGGGTTGTCGTGCAAGTAACCCCAACAGAAACCTTCACCTCTACACCATATAATGTTCCCCTACCACCACGGCTAATTAAAGGACGCGTAGATTGGGAAAAATATCAAAAACAACTCGATTCTCTTCTTGTTAAACCTAGCAACATAAAAAATAGGCAGGACATCGACGCTAGCATAGATAACCTGACTGAATCGATTAAAGAAGCAATCGAACATTCAACGAGGCCACTTACAACCCAAATCAAGCGGAATTACAACATTCCACCGACATATATAGTAGAACTGATTAAACAAAAAAGCAAAGTTCGAAGAGAATTATTATTATTATTATTATTAACTAAATACAAGGGCAGAGATAAATCTATTATGCCCAATATACAAAAAAAAAGGTCTGTATGAAAAAAAAAGTAAGTAAAACTAAACTTAAATATTATGCACAAGAGTCGTATCTACTTTTGAAAGCGCTGACACTTGGTGCGGTCACAACGGAGTCGGGAAGAGCGTTCCAATTGGTGAATATCCGGTTTGCTAAAAAATGTTGCCGGTGAGAAGTTCTGAAAGGCTCCTTTGTTAGCTTCAATGAATGTCCTCTTAAGCGATCGTTCATGTTACACATGAAAATAGTTTTGAGATCTGTGGAAAGTTTGTTGTGGAGTATTTGGTAAGTTAATATGGCATCTCCACGACGTCGCCGGTCCTGTAAGAAGGGAAGTTCCAAACGAGATAGACGTTCTTCGTAAGACATCCTTCGAGACCCAGAGATCATGCGGGTGGCTGCTCGTTGTGTTCTTTCCATGAGTTGTATGTCCCTGATCAGAGAGGGGCTCCAGACTTGAATGGCGTACTCAAGGTGAGGTCGGATGTACGATTTATACAGAGTCAAGAACAGACTTGGGTCTAATTGCTGAAAGCTTTTAGAAAGTAAATATTTTGATGTATTGGCTTTTTTGACAGCTGCTTGAACTTGTTCAGACCATGAGAGTTTATTATTTACTATGATACCTAAATCGGAGCAACTATCTCTCGGGTGGATTAGGAAATCATTTATCTGATAAGATAGACGGGGGTTATTATGTCCAATATGTAAAACACAGCACTTTTCAACATTAAGAGGGATAGACCAAGTCTCACACCAATTTTGAATAGATTTCAGATCCTATTGTAGTGTGTTGTAGTTGGTGAAAGGATTTCCGAAAAACTTACTATCGTCGGCATAAAAAGCATGACTGGACTTTATAACATGCTGAAGATCAGATGCGTATAAAAGAAACAACGTTGGGCCAAGAACAGAACCCTGAGGTACACCAGAGCCTACATCATGCCAGGTTGAATATTCAGATCCAATCCTAACTTTGAACTTACGACGGGATAAAAAGGCCGAAATCCAGGATAAAAGTTTTCCTTGGATACCAAAGTGTTCAAGCTTTAGAAGGAGTTTGTTTTTTGGAACTTTATCAAAAGCTTTTGAAAAGTCCAAGTATATGACATCGATAGGTTGTTTGTTATCCAAGGCCAAAGTCCACTCGTTGAGGCAAGATAGTAGATTGGCGAGAGCGGACCTTCCAGGTATAAACCCGTGTTGCGTTGGAGGGATTATATTGTGGTTCAAAAGAAACGGAAGCAGAGAGTCTACAATAATTCTTTCCATGGTTTTGGCACAGACGGAGATAAGGCTTATTGGACGATAGTTGTTTGGATCAAGTTTATCACCTTTTTTAAAGATTGGAGTAACGGAAGCTGAAAGCCATATAGATGGTAGAGTCCCATGATCAAAAGAGCTTTGAAAAATGTTGCTCAGTGGATCTGCTAATATTGATGAATATATTTTTAAAACTGATGGAGGGAACATGTCAGGGCCAGGAGAGGAGTCAATTTTGATATCCTCAAGTTTTTTTTTTAACATCAGGAGAGAAAATAATGCTTTCAAGAGACTGATGAAGTCTTGTTGTTTGGATTTGAGGTAAGGAGTCATGAAATGGGAGTGTAAACGATTTTTCGAAAGTTTTTGCTAGAGCTTCAGCTGTTGAGGCGTGCGTATCACATATAATGTTGTTGTCTCTGATAACGGGTATGGAAATATTGGATGCAAGTTTAGTTCTGGTATACTTGTAGATTGCTTTGCTGCTTTTATTTAAAAGATTTGATTCAAATTCTTTTTTGGCAAGTTTTAAGTCCCTAGATAAAGCATTTGAATATGTGCGGTGTGCTTCAATATCTAGAGTACTATTTGAAGTGCGATATTTTCTCCATAACTGCCGTTTTCGACGAGAACGTGTAATGAAACTATCGTTAATCCATGGTTTCTTGTTGTTTTGCGTGTGTTTGGTGTAGAATGTCGAACTGGAAATGGCCTCTTGTAGGAGAGAAGAAAATGTATCCCATTTTTTGTTAACATCTTCAATGTCGTAAATAGAGTTCCATTGAGTATCATGTAGGTTTGAAGATAGTTTGGTATGGTTGATACGCGCAAGTGTTTTGTGGACGTTGCGTGGATTCGGATATATAATTATTTGGAGGCGGCAAGTAATCACGACGTGGTCAGATTTACCAAGAGGTGATTTGTAGCAGATATCGTGAAGTAAGTTCGAATCGGAGCATAAAATTAAATCCACTGTAGATGGATTTTGGTTGGCTCTGAAACGTGTGTGCTCCGTGACAAGTTGGGATAAGTTGCAACTGACTAGCATTTCAGCAAAAAGTGATGAACTAGACTCGGAGTCGGAAAGGTCTGGGATAGGCCATTTTAAAGCTGGGTGGTTAAAATCTCCAAAAATAATTAATTCGTTCGATGACGATCTGATGTCCTTAATTTTTTCGCAAAGACTTGCGTCTGAGGCATGACTTACTTTTTGAGATGGAGGACGATAAATACATCCTAACGTAAATGTAAGATCCTTAGAGCTAAGATTAAGCCAGATGTTCTCGATCCGAGGTATGTTGTGTGTAGATTGTATAACTTTAAAGTTTTTAAAAGCGGACTTTTTAAGGTAAATGGCCACACCTCCACCTACTTGATTTAGACGGTCTTGACGATAAAGAGTGTAGCCGTGGATGTTGACAATGCTGTCGGGAATAGAAGGGGAAAGCCAGGTTTCAGTGATAAGTATACAATCGGGATCGTATGTATTGAGAGAAAGAGTGAGTTCGTCGAATTTTGCCAAAAGAGATGCAGTATTAGTGTATAGAAATTTGAGATTTTGGACAGATAGTAAAGCTAGTGGTTTTTTGGAGTGTGAATAATCTGGGGAACACCCATTTTATATTTGATTGTCAGGTTAGATTCGCCAGCGGTAGTTCTTCTTTCTAGTTCCATCCTTAAATTCTTCAGTTCTTGAACTTGCAGCGGGGTTTTGTCATCTCCTATTTTGATATGTTTGAATTTATCGTTGGCAGTTACAGCTTTTATGTTCCGAAACGTTAGCTTGGCCGTATCAGGTGAATCTAAGACTACTTTAATAGGTCTCAAGCTGTTTGGAGTTACTTTACCAACGCGCGTAAAGCTCTTAATTTTGTCTTCGCGAACGTTTGCCAGTTTTAGAATTTCTCGCACCGTCGGTAGTTCATCTGGTTGCGGAGATTCGGCTAAACCGTACAGCATAATATTATTGCTACGTATCATGCGTTCACGAATCTCAAGACCCGACATTGAGGTGGTATCTACAGAGATTTGTGGTTGGGTCAAGCCGTGCTGTACCATATGAGAATATTTTTTGTTAAGCTCGGATAACGAATCGTTAAGCGTGTTGTGTGCTTGCTGAAGGACGCTTATTGTTTGTCGATTAGCAGCAACTGAATTCTCGATTGCGGAAATAGCATTGTTGCAGACAGTGATATCT
>OW679199.1:84340468-84632529 GCA_940337035.1 Agriotes lineatus | reverse complement strand
GTCTATCGCTTTCTGTGGTGCCTTTATGAGCCAAGAATACTCTCTAAAACAAATTATCTTCAAAGTTCTGTCTCTTTAGTAAAAAACGTCGTCTAGAAGTTATTATAGCGTCTCATAATTTATATTTACACCTTGAAAATTGTTGCTCGGTGCATGAGGCTATTCGGGGTGTATATATGCACAGTTTACAACTCCGGGTAGCATCTTTACCAATTCTTCGATGTCTTCTAATTATACCAGACGAGTATGTTATTTAAATTTAAAATCCTACTCAGAAGTAGCTCAGCCTAACGTCTATCGCTTTCTGTGGTGCCTTTATGAGCCAAGAATACTCTCTAAAACAGATTACCATCAAAGTTCAGTCTCTTTAGTAGAAAAAGGTAGCTTAGAGGTTATTATAGCGTCTCATAATTTATATTTACACCTTGAAAATGGTTGCTCGGTGCATGAGGCAATTCGGGGTGTATATATGCACAGTTTACAACTCCCGGGTAGGATCTTTACCAATTCTTCGATGTCTTCTAATTATACTAGACGAGTATGTAATTTTTAATTAAAAATCCAACTCAGAAGTAGCTCAGCCTAACGTCTATCGCTTTCTGTGGTGCCTTTATGAGCCAATAATACACTCTAAAGCAGATTACCTACAAAGTTCTCTCTCTTTAGTGAAAAACGTCGTCTAGAAGTTATTATAGCGTCTCATAATTTAATTTACACTTTGAAAATTGTTGCTCGGTGCATGAGGCAATTCGGGGTGTATATAGGCACAGTTTACAACTCCCGGGTAGGATCTTTACCAATTCTTCGATGTCTTCTAATTATACTAGACGAGTATGTAATTTTAAATTAAAAATCCAACTCAGAAGTAGCTCAGCCTAACGTCTATCGCTTTCTGTGGTGCCTTTATGAGCCAATAATACACTCTAAAGCAGATTACCTACAAAGTTCTCTCTCTTTAGTGAAAAACGTCGTCTAGAAGTTATTATAGCGTCTCATAATTTAATTTACACCTTGAAAATGGTTGCTCGGTGCATGAGGCAATTCGGGGTGAATATATGTACAGTTGACAACTCCCGGGTAGGATCTTTACCAATTCTTCGATGTCTTCTAATTATACTAGACGAGTATGTAATTTTAAATTTAAAATCCAACTCAGAAGTAGCTCAGCCTAACGTCTATCGCTTTCTGTGGTGCCTTTATGAGCCAATAATACACTCTAAAGCAGATTACCTACAAAGTTCTGTCTCTTTAGTGAAAAACGTCGTCTGGAAGTTATTATAGCGTCTCATAATTTATATTTACACCTTGAAAATGGTTGCTCGGTGCATGAGGCAATTCGGGGTGAATTTATGTACAGTTGACAACTCCCGGGTAGGATCTTTACCAATTCTTCGATGTCTTCTAATTATACTAGACGAGTATGTAATTTTAAATTAAAAATCCAACTCAGAAGTAGCTCAGCCTAACGTCTATCGCTTTCTGTGGTGCCTTTATGAGCCAATAATACACTCTAAAGCAGATTACCTACAAAGTTCTGTCTCTTTAGTGAAAAACGTCGTCTGGAAGTTATTATAGCGTCTCATAATTTATATTTACACCTTGAAAATGGTTGCTCGGTGCATGAGGCAATTCGGGGTGTATATATGCACAGTTTACAACTCCCGGGTAGGATCCTTACCAATTCTTCGATGTCTTCTAATTATACTAGACGAGTATGTAATTTTAAATTAAAAATCCAACTCAGAAGTAGCTCAGCCTAACGTCTATCGCTTTCTGTGGTGCCTTTATGAGCCAATAATACACTCTAAAGCAGATTACCTACAAAGTTCTCTCTCTTTAGTGAAAAACGTCGTCTAGAAGTTATTATAGCGTCTCATAATTTAATTTACACCTTGAAAATTGTTGCTCGGTGCATGAGGCAATTCGGGGTGTATATATGCACAGTTTACAACTCCCGGGTAGGATCTTTACCAATTCTTCGATGTCTTCTAATTATACTAGACGAGTATGTAATTTTAAATTAAAAATCCAACTCAGAAGTAGCTCAGCCTAACGTCTATCGCTTTCTGTGGTGCCTTTATGAGCCAAGAATACTCTCTAAAGCAGATTACCTACAAATTTCTGTCTCTTTAGTGAAAAACGTCGTCTAGAAGTTATTATAGCGTCTCGTAATTAATATTTACACCTTGAAAATGGTTGCTCGGTGCATGAGGCAATTCGGGGAGTATATATGCACAGTTTACAACTCCCGGGTAGGATCTTTACCAATTCTTCGATGTCTTCTAATTATACTAGACGAGTATGTAATTTTAAATTAAAAATCCAACTCAGAAGTAGCTCAGCCTAACGTCTATCGCTTTCTGTGGTGCCTTTATGAGCCAATAATACACTCTAAAGCAGATTACCTACAAAGTTCTCTCTCTTTAGTGAAAAACGTCGTCTAGAAGTTATTATAGCGTCTCATAATTTAATTTACACTTTGAAAATTGTTGCTCGGTGCATGAGGCAATTCGGGGTGTATATATGCACAGTTTACAACTCCCGGGTAGGATCTTTACCAATTCTTCGATGTCTTCTAATTATACTAGACGAGTATGTAATTTTAAATTAAAAATCCAACTCAGAAGTAGCTCAGCCTAACGTCTATCGCTTTCTGTGGTGCCTTTATGAGCCAATAATACACTCTAAAGCAGATTACCTACAAAGTTCTCTCTCTTTAGTGAAAAACGTCGTCTAGAAGTTATTATAGCGTCTCATAATTTAATTTACACCTTGAAAATGGTTGCTCGGTGCATGAGGCAATTCGGGGTGAATATATGTACAGTGACAACTCCCGGGTAGGATCTTTACCAATTCTTCGATGTCTTCTAATTATACTAGACGAGTATGTAATTTTAAATTTAAAATCCAACTCAGAAGTAGCTCAGCCTAACGTCTATCGCTTTCTGTGGTGCCTTTATGAGCCAATAATACACTCTAAAGCAGATTACCTACAAAGTTCTGTCTCTTTAGTGAAAAACGTCGTCTGGAAGTTATTATAGCGTCTCATAATTTATATTTACACCTTGAAAATGGTTGCTCGGTGCATGAGGCAATTCGGGGTGAATTTATGTACAGTTGACAACTCCCGGGTAGGATCTTTACCAATTCTTCGATGTCTTCTAATTATACTAGACGAGTATGTAATTTTAAATTAAAAATCCAACTCAGAAGTAGCTCAGCCTAACGTCTATCGCTTTCTGTGGTGCCTTTATGAGCCAATAATACACTCTAAAGCAGATTACCTACAAAGTTCTGTCTCTTTAGTGAAAAACGTCGTCTGGAAGTTATTATAGCGTCTCATAATTTATATTTACACCTTGAAAATGGTTGCTCGGTGCATGAGGCAATTCGGGGTGTATATATGCACAGTTTACAACTCCCGGGTAGGATCCTTACCAATTCTTCGATGTCTTCTAATTATACTAGACGAGTATGTAATTTTAAATTAAAAATCCAACTCAGAAGTAGCTCAGCCTAACGTCTATCGCTTTCTGTGGTGCCTTTATGAGCCAATAATACACTCTAAAGCAGATTACCTACAAAGTTCTCTCTCTTTAGTGAAAAACGTCGTCTAGAAGTTATTATAGCGTCTCATAATTTAATTTACACTTTGAAAATTGTTGCTCGGTGCATGAGGCAATTCGGGGTGTATATATGCACAGTTTACAACTCCCGGGTAGGATCTTTACCAATTCTTCGATGTCTTCTAATTATACTAGACGAGTATGTAATTTTAAATTAAAAATCCAACTCAGAAGTAGCTCAGCCTAACGTCTATCGCTTTCTGTGGTGCCTTTATGAGCCAAGAATACTCTCTAAAGCAGATTACCTACAAAGTTCTGTCTCTTTAGTGAAAAACGTCGTCTAGAAGTTATTATAGCGTCTCGTAATTAATATTTACACCTTGAAAATGGTTGCTCGGTGCATGAGGCAATTCGGGGAGTATATATGCACAGTTTACAACTCCCGGGTAGGATCTTTACCAATTCTTCGATGTCTTCTAATTATACTAGACGAGTATGTAATTTTAAATTAAAAATCCAACTCAGAAGTAGCTCAGCCTAACGTCTATCGCTTTCTGTGGTGCCTTTATGAGCCAATAATACACTCTAAAGCAGATTACCTACAAAGTTCTCTCTCTTTAGTGAAAAACGTCGTCTAGAAGTTATTATAGCGTCTCATAATTTAATTTACACTTTGAATATTGTTGCTCGGTGCATGAGGCAATTCGGGGTGTATATATGCACAGTTTACAACTCCCGGGTAGGATCTTTACCAATTCTTCGATGTCTTCTAATTATACTAGACGAGTATGTAATTTTAAATTAAAAATCCAACTCAGAAGTAGCTCAGCCTAACGTCTATCGCTTTCTGTGGTGCCTTTATCAGCCAAGAATACTCTCTAAAACAGATTATCTTCAAAGTTCTGTCTCTTTAGTGAAAAACGTCGTCTAGAAGTTTTTATCGCGTCTCATAATTTATATTTACACCTTGAAAATTGTTGCTCGGTGCATGAGGCAATTCGGGGTGTATATATGCACAGTTTACAACTCCCTGGTAGGATCTTTACCAATTCTTCGATGTCTTCTAATTATACCAGACGAGTATGTTATTTAAATTTAAAATCCTACTCAGAAGTAGCTCAGCCTAACGTCTATCGTTTTCTGTGGTGCCTTTATGAGCTAAGAATACTCTCTAAAACAGATTACCATCAAATTCAGTCTCTTTAGTAGAAAAACGTAACCTAGAGGTTATTATAGCGTCTCGTAATTTATATTTACACCTGGAAAATGGTTGCTCGGTGCATGAGGCAATTCGGGGTGTATATATGCACAGTTTACAACTCCCGGGAAGGATCTTTACAAATTCTTCGATGTCTTCTAATTATACTAGACGAGTATGTAATTTTAAATTAAAAATCCAACTCAGAAGTAGCTCGGCCTAACGTCTATCGCTTTCTGTGGTGCCTTTATGAAAAAAGAATACTCGCTAAAACAGATTATCTTCAAAGTTTTGTCTCTTTAGTGAAAAACGTCGTCTAGAAGTTATTATAGCGTTTCATAATTTATATTTACACCTTGAAAATTGTTGCTCGGTGCATGAGGCAATTTGGCGTGTATATATGCACAGTTTACAACTCCCGGGTAGCATCTTTACCAATTCTTCGATGTCTTCTAATTATACCAGACGAGTATGTTATTTAAATTTAAAATCCTACTCAGAAGTAGCTCAGCCTAACGTCTATCGCTTTCTGTGGTGCCTTTATGAGCTAAGAATACTCTCAAAAACAGATTACCATCATATTCAGTCTCTTTAGTGAAAAACGTAGCCTATAGGTTATTATAGCGTCTCGTAATTTATATTTACACCTTGAAAATGGTTGCTCGGTGCATGCGGCAATTCGGGGTGTATATATGCACAGTTGAAAACTCCCGGGTAGCATCTTTACCAATTCTTCGATGTCTTCTAATTATACCAGACGAGTATGTTATTTAAATTTAAGATTCAACTCAGAAGTAGCTCAGCCTAACGTCTATCGCTTTCTGTGGTGCCTTTATAAGCCAAGATTACCCTCTAAAACAGATTAACTTCAAAGTTCTGTCTCTTTAGTGAAAAACGTCGGCTAGAAGTTATTATAGCGTCTCATGATTTATAATTACACCTTGAAAATGGTTGCTCGGTGCATGAGGCAATTCCGGGTGTATATATGCACAGTTTACAACTCCCGGATAGGATTTTTACCAATTCTTCGATGTCTTCTAATTATACTAGACAAGTATGTAATTTAAAATTAAAAATCCAACTCAGAAGTAGCTCAGCCTAACGTCTATCGCTTTCTGTGGTGCCTTTATGAGCCAAGAATACTCTCTAAAACAAATTATTTTCAAAGTTCTGTCTCTTTAGTAAAAAACGTCGTCTAGAAGTTATTATAGCGTCTCATAATTTATATTTACACCTTGAAAATTGTTGCTCGGTGCATGAGGCTATTCGGGGTGTATATATGCACAGTTTACAACTCCCGGGTAGCATCTTTACCAATTCTTCGATGTCTTCTAATTATACCAGACGAGTATGTTATTTAAATTTAAAATCCTACTCAGAAGTAGCTCAGCCTAACGTCTATCGCTTTCTGTGGTGCCTTTATGAGCCAAGAATACTCTCTAAAACAGATTACCATCAAAGTTCAGTCTCTTTAGTAGAAAAAGGTAGCTTAGAGGTTATTATAGCGTCTCATAATTTATATTTACACCTTGAAAATGGTTGCTCGGTGCATGAGGCAATTCGGGGTGTATATATGCACAGTTTACAACTCCCGGGTAGCATCTTAACCAATTCTTCGATGTCTTCTAATTATACCAGACGTGTAGGTACTCTCTAAAACAGATTACAATCAAAGTTCTGTTTCATTAGTGGAAAATCGTAGCCTAGAGGTTATTATAGCGTCTCATAATTTATATTTACACCTTGGAAATGATTGCATGGATCCTGAGAAAATTGGGGGTGTTAATAAGCATAGTTTATAACTACTTGGTAGCACTTTTAGCAATTCTTTAAGGTCTTCTAATTATACCACATGAGTATGTAATGGCAAATAGTAAATCTAATTCATAGGTTGCTTAGGCTAACGTCTAACGCACTCTGTTTTTAACTATGATCTAAAAACACTCTCTAAAGCACATTAGCATATCTAGTGTTAAATTTCGTCTAGAGGTTATTATAGCGTCTCAAAATTTATATTCACACCTTGTAAATGATTGCTCGGTGCATGAGGGAATTTGGGGTGTTAATATGCATATTTTACAACTCCTGGGAAGCAGTTTTAGCAATTCTTCGATGTCTTATAATTATACCAGAAGAGTATGTAATGGCAAATAGAAAATCCAATTCATAAGCTGGTCAGGCTAACGTCTATCGCTCTCTGTTTTGTCACTATGAGCTAAATACACTCTCTAAGACACATTAGCATCTTTAGTGTTAAAACGTCGTCTAGAGGTTATTATAGTATCTCAAAATTTATATTTTACATTGGAAATGGTTGCTCGGTGCATGAGGCAATTCGGGTTGTAAATATGCACAGTTTAGAACTCCCGGGTAGCATCTTTACAAATTCTTCGATGTCTGCTAATTATACCAGACCAGTATGTAATTTTAAATTTAAAATCAAACGCAGAAGTAGCTCGGCCTAACGTCTATCGCTTTCTGTGGTGCCTTTATGAGTTAAGAATACCCTCTAAACCAGATTACCATCAAGGCTCTGTCTCATTAGTGGAAAATCGTGACCTAGAGGTTATTATAGCGTCTCATAATTTATATTTACACCTTGGAAATGGTTGCACGGTGCATGAGGAAATTAGGGGTGCTGAGAAGCACAGTTTACAACTCCCGGGTAGCATCTTTACCAATTATTTGATGTCGTCTAATTATACCAGAGGAGTATGTAAATTTAAATTTAAAATTCAACTCAGAAGTAGCTCAGCCTATCGTCTATCGCTTTCTGTGGTACCTTTATGAGCTAAGAATACTCTCTAAAACAGATTAGCATCAAAGTACTGTCTCTTCAGTAGAAAAACGTCGTCTAGAAGTAGCGTCTCAAATTTTATATTTACACCTTGGAAATGGTTGCTCGGTGCATGAGGCAATTCGGGGTGTAAATATGCACAGTTTAGAACTCCCGGGTAGCATCTTTACAAATTCTTCGATGTCTTCTAATTATACTAGACAAGTATGTAATTTAAAATTAAAATCCAACTCAGAAGTAGCTCAGCCTAACGTCTATCGCTTTCTGTGGTGCCTTTATGAGCCAAGAATACTCTCTAAAACAGATTACCATCAAAGTTCAGTCTCTTTAGTAGAAAAAGGTAGCTTAGAGGTTATTATAGCGTCTCATAATTTATATTTACACCTTGAAAATGGTTGCTCGGTGCATGAGGCAATTCGGGGTGTATATATGCACAGTTTACAACTCCCGGGTAGCATCTTAACCAATTCTTCGATATCTTCTAATTATACCAGACGTGTAGGTACTCTCTAAAACAGATTACAATCAAAGTTCTGTTTCATTAGTGGAAAATCGTAGCCTAGAGGTTATTATAGCGTCTCATAATTTATATTTACACCTTGGAAATGATTGCATGGATCCTGAGAAAATTAGGGGTGTTAATAAGCATAGTTTATAACTACTTGGTAGCACTTTTAGCAATTCTTTAAGGTCTTCTAATTATACCACATGAGTATGTAATGGCAAATAGTAAATCTAATTCATAGGTTGCTTAGGCTAACGTCTAACGCACTCTGTTTTTAACTATGATCTAAAAACACTCTCTAAAGCACATTAGCATATCTAGTGTTAAATTTCGTCTAGAGATTATTATAGCGTCTCAAAATTTATATTCACACCTTGTAAATGATTGCTCGGTGCATGAGGGAATTTGGGGTGTTAATATGCATAGTTTACAACTCCTGGGAAGCAGTTTTAGCAATTCTTCGATGTCTTATAATTATACCAGAAGAGTATGTAATGGCAAATAGAAAATCCAATTCATAAGCTGGTCAGGCTAACGTCTATCGCTCTCTGTTTTGTCACTATGAGCTAAATACACTCTCTAAGACACATTAGCATCTTTAGTGTTAAAACGTCGTCTAGAGGTTATTATAGTATCTCAAAATTTATATTTTACATTGGAAATGGTTGCTCGGTGCATGAGGCAATTCGGGTTGTAAATATGCACAGTTTAGAACTCCCGGGTAGCATCTTTACAAATTCTTCGATGTCTGCTAATTATACCAGACCAGTATGTAATTTTAAATTTAAAATCAAACGCAGAAGTAGCTCGGCCTAACGTCTATCGCTTTCTGTGGTGCCTTTATGAGTTAAGAATACCCTCTAAACCAGATTACCATCAAGGCTCTGTCTCATTAGTGGAAAATCGTGACCTAGAGGTTATTATAGCGTCTCATAATTTATATTTACACCTTGGAAATGGTTGCACGGTGCATGAGGAAATTAGGGGTGCTGAGAAGCACAGTTTACAACTCCCGGGTAGCATCTTTACCAATTATTTGATGTCGTCTAATTATACCAGAGGAGTATGTAAATTTAAATTTAAAATTCAACTCAGAAGTAGCTCAGCCTATCGTCTATCGCTTTCTGTGGTACCTTTATGAGCTAAGAATACTCTCTAAAACAGATTAGCATCAAAGTACTGTCTCTTCAGTAGAAAAACGTCGTCTAGAAGTAGCGTCTCAAATTTTATATTTACACCTTGGAAATGGTTGCTCGGTGCATGAGGCAATTCGGGGTGTAAATATGCATAGTTTACAACTCCAGGGTAGCATCTTTACCAATTCTTCGATGTCTTCTAATTATACCAGAGGAGTATGTAAATTTAAATTTACAATCCAACTCAGAAGTAGCTCAGCCTAACGTTTTTCGCTTTCTGTGATGCCTTTATGAGCCAAGAATTCTCTCTAAAACAGTTTAGCGACAAAGTACTGTCTCTTCAGTGGAAAAACGTCGTCTAGAAGTAGCGTCTCAAAATTTATATTTACACCTTGGAAATGGTTGCTCGGTGCATGAGGCAATTCGAGGTGTAAATATGCACAGTTTACAACTCCCGGGTAGCATCTTTACCAATTCTTCGATGTCTTCTAATTATACCAGAGGAGTATGTAAATTTAAATTTACAATCCAACTCAGAAGTAGCTCAGCCTAACGTCTATCGCTTTCTGTGGTGCCTTTATAAGCCAAGATTACTCTCTAAAACAGATTACCTTCAAAGTTCTCTCTCTTTAGTGAAAAACGTCGGCTAGAAGTTATTATAGCGTCTCATAATTTATATTTACACCTTGAAAATTGTTGCTCGGTGCATGGGGTAATTCGGGGTGTATATATGCACAGTTTACAACTCCCGGGTAGGATTTTTACCAATTCTTCGATGTCTTCTAATTATACTAGACAAGTATGTAATTTAAAATTAAAAATCCAACTCAGAAGTAGCTCAGCCTAACGTCTATCGCTTTCTGTGGTGCCTTTATGAGCCAAGAATACTCTCTAAAACAAATTATTTTCAAAGTTCTGTCTCTTTAGTAAAAAACGTCGTCTAGAAGTTATTATAGCGTCTCATAATTTATATTTACACCTTGAAAATTGTTGCTCGGTGCATGAGGCTATTCGGGGTGTATATATGCACAGTTTACAACTCCCGGGTAGCATCTTTACCAATTCTTCGATGTCTTCTAATTATACCAGACGAGTATGTTATTTAAATTTAAAATCCTACTCAGAAGTAGCTCAGCCTAACGTCTATCGCTTTCTGTGGTGCCTTTATGAGCTAAGAATACTCTCTAAAACAGATTACCATCAAAGTTCAGTCTCTTTAGTAGAAAAAGGTAGCTTAGAGGTTATTATAGCGTCTCATAATTTATATTTACACCATGGAAATGGTTGCACGGTGCATGAGGATATTAGGGGTGCTAAGAAGCACAGTTTACAACTCCCGGGTAGCATCTTTACCAATTATTTGATGTCGTCTAATTATACCAGAGGAGTATGTAAATTTAAATTTAAAATTCAACTCAGAAGTAGCTCAGCCTATCGTCTATCGCTTTCTGTGGTACCTTTATGAGCTAAGAATACTCTCTAAAACAGATTAGCATCAAAGTACTGTCTCTTCAGTGGAAAAACGTCGTCTAGAAGTAGCGTCTCAAATTTTATATTTACACCTTGGAAATGGTTGCTCGGTGCATGAGGCAATTCGGGGTGTAAATATGCATAGTTTACAACTCCAGGGTAGCATCTTTACCAATTCTTCGATGTCTGCTAATTATACCAGAGAACTATGTAAATTTAAATTTAAAATCCAACTCAGAAGTAGCTCAGCCTAACGTTTTTCGCTTTCTGTGATGCCTTTATGGGCCAAGAATACTCTCTAAAACAGTTTAGCAACAAAGTACTGTCCCTTCAGTGGAAAAACGTCGTCTAGAAGTAGCGTCTCAAAATTTATATTTACACCTTGGAAATGGTTGCTCGGTGCATGAGGCAATTCGAGGTGTAAATATGCACAGTTTCAACTCCCGGGTAGCATCTTTACCAATTCTTCGATGTCTTCTAATTATACCAGAGGAGTATGTAAATTTAAATTTACAATCCAACTCAGAAGTAGCTCAGCCTAACGTCTATCGCTTTCTGTGGTGCCTTTATAAGCCAAGATTACTCTCTAAAACAGATTGACTTCAAAGTTCTGTCTCTTTAGTGAAAAACGTCGGCTAAGAGTTATTATAGCGTCTCATAATTTATATTTACACCTTGAAAATTGTTGCTCGGTGCATGGGGCAATTCGGGGTGTATATATGCACAGTTTACAACTCCCGGGTAGGATTTTTACCAATTCTTCGATGTCTTCTAATTATACTAGACAAGTATGTAATTTAAAATTAAAAATCCAACTCAGAAGTAGCTCAGCCTAACGTCTATCGCTTTCTGTGGTGCCTTTATGAGCCAAGAATACTCTCTAAAACAGATTATGTTCAAAGTTCTGTCTCTTTAGTTAAAAACGTCGTCTAGAAGTTATTATAGCGTCTCATAATTTATATTTACACCTTGAAAATTGTTGCTCGGTGCATGAGGCTATTCGGGGTGTATATATGCACAGTTTACAACTCCCGGGTAGCATCTTTACCAATTCTTCGATGTCTTCTAATTATACCAGACGAGTATGTTATTTAAATTTAAAATCCTACTCAGAAGTAGCTCAGCCTAACGTCTATCGCTTTCTGTGGTGCCTTTATGAGCTAAGAATACTCTCTAAAACAGATTACCATCAAAGTTCAGTCTCTTTAGTAGAAAAAGGTAGCTTAGAGGTTATTATAGCGTCTCATATTTATATTTACACCTTGAAAATGGTTGCTCGGTGCATGAGGCAATTCGGGGTGTATATATGCACAGTTTACAACTCCCAGGTAGCATCTTAACCAATTCTTCGATGTCTTCTAATTATACCAGACGAGTAGGTACTCTCTAAAACAGATTACAATCAAAGTTCTGTTTCATTAGTGGAAAATCGTAGCCTAGAGGTAATTATAGCGTCTCATAATTTATATTTACACCTTGGAAATGATTGCATGGATCCTGAGAAAATTAGGGGTGTTAATAAGCATAGTTTATAACTACTTGGTAGCACTTTTAGCAATTCTTTAAGGTCTTCTAATTATACCACATGAGTATGTAATGGCAAATAGTAAATCTAATTCATAGGTTGCTTAGGCTAACGTCTAACGCACTCTGTTTTTACTATGATCTAAAAACACTCTCTAAAGCACATTAGCATATCTAGTGTTAAATTTCGTCTAGAGGTTATTATAGCGTCTCAAAATTTATATTCACACCTTGTAAATGATTGCTCGGTGCATGAGGGAATTTGGGGTGTTAATATGCATAGTTTACAACTCCTGGGAAGCAGTTTTAGCAATTCTTCGATGTCTTATAATTATACCAGAAGAGTATGTAATGGCAAATAGAAAATCCAATTCATATGCTGGTCAGGCTAACGTCTATCTCTCTCTGTTTTGTCACTGTGAGCTAAATACACTCTCTAAGACACATTAGCATCTTTAGTGTTATAACGTCGTCTAGAGGTTATTATAGTATCTCAAAATTTATATTTTACATTGGAAATGGTTGCTCGGTGCATGAGGCAATTCGGGTTGTAAATATGCACAGTTTAGAACTCCCGGGTAGCTTCTTTACAAATTCTTCGATGTCTGCTAATTATACCAGACCAGTATGTAATTTTAAATTTAAAATCAAACGCAGAAGTAGCTCGGCCTAACGTCTATCGCTTTCTGTGGTGCCTTTATGAGTTAAGAATACCCTCTAAACCAGATTACCATCAAGGCTCTGTATCATTAGTGGAAAATCGTGACCTAGAGGTTATTATAGCGTCTCATAATTTATATTTACACCTTGGAAATGGTTGCACGGTGCATGAGGAAATTAGGGGTGCTAAGAAGCACAGTTTACAACTCCCGGGTAGCATCTTTACCAATTATTTGATGTCGTCTAATTATACCAGAGGAGTATGTAAATTTAAATTTAAAATTCAACTCAGAAGTAGCTCAGCCTATCGTCTATCGCTTTCTGTGGTACCTTTATGAGCTAAGAATACTCTCTAAAACAGATTAGCATGAAAGTACTGTCTCTTCAGTGGAAAAACGTCGTCTAGAAGTAGCGTCTCAAATTTTATATTTACACCTTGGAAATGGTTGCTCGGTGCATGAGCCAATTCGGGGTGTAAATATGCATAGTTTACAACTCCAGGGTAGCATCTTTACCAATTCTTCGATGTCTGCTAATTATACCAGAGAACTATGTAAATTTAAATTTAAAATCCAACTCAGAAGTAGCTCAGCCTAACGTTTTTCGCTTTCTGTGATGCCTTTATGGGCCAAGAATACTCTCTAAAACAGTTTAGCAACAAAGTACTGTCTCTTCAGTGGAAAAACGTCGTCTAGAAGTAGCGTCTCAAAATTTATATTTACACCTTGGAAATGGTTGCTCGGTGCATGAGGCAATTCGAGGTGTAAATATGCACAGTTTACAACTCCCGGGTAGCATCTTTACCAATTCTTCGATGTCTTCTAATTATACCAGAGGAGTATGTAAATTTAAATTTACAATCCAACTCAGAAGTAGCTCAGCCTAACGTCTATCGCTTTCTGTGGTGCCTTTATAAGCCAAGATTACTCTCTAAAACAGATTACCTTCAAAGTTCTGTCTCTTTAGTGAAAAACGTCGGCTAGAAGTTATTATAGCGTCTCATAATTTATATTTACACCTTGAAAATTGTTGCTCGGTGCATGGGGCAATTCGGGGTGTATATATGCACAGTTTACAACTCCCGGGTAGGATTTTTACCAATTCTTCGATGTCTTCTAATTATACTAGACAAGTATGTAATTTAAAATTAAAAATCCAACTCAGAAGTAGCTCAGCCTAACGTCTATCGCTTTCTGTGGTGCCTTTATGAGCCAAGACTACTCTCTAAAACAGATTATGTTCAAAGTTCTATCTCTTTAGTAAAAAACGTCGTCTAGAAGTTATTATAGCGTCTCATAATTTATATTTACACCTTGAAAATTGTTGCTCGGTGCATGAGGCTATTCGGGGTGTATATATGCACAGTTTACAACTCCCGGGTAGCATCTTTACCAATTCTTCGATGTCTTCTAATTATACCAGACGAGTATGTTATTTAAATTTAAAATCCTACTCAGAAGTAGCTCAGCCTAACGTCTATCGCTTTCTGTAGTGCCTTTATGAGCTAAGAATACTCTCTACAACAGATTACCATCAAAGTTCAGTCTCTTTAGTAGAAAAAGGTAGCTTAGAGGTTATTATAGCGTCTCATAATTTATATTTACACCTTGAAAATGGTTGCTCGGTGCATGAGGCAATTCGGGGTGTATATATGCACAGTTTACAACTCCCGGGTAGCATCTTAACCAATTCTTCGATGTCTTCTAATTATACCAGACGTGTAGGTACTCTCTAAAACAGATTACAATCAAAGTTCTGTCTCATTAGTGGAAAATCGCAGCCTAGAGGTTATTATAGCGTCTCATAATTTATATTTACACCATGGAAATGATTGCATGGATCCTGAGAAAATTAGGGGTGTTAATAAGCATAGTTTATAACTACTTGGTAGCACTTTTAGCAATTCTTTAAGGTCTTCTAATTATACCACATAATTATGTAATGGCAAATAGTAAATCTAATTCATAGGTTGCTTAGGCTAACGTCTAACGTACTCTGTTTTTAACTATGAGCTAAAAACACTCTCTAAAGCACATTAGCATATCTAGTGTTATATGTCGTCTAGAGGTTATTATAGCGTCTCAAAATTTATATTCACACCTTGTAAATGATTGCTCGGTGCATGAGGGAATTTGGGGTGTTAATATGCATAGTTTACAACTCCCGGGTAGCATCTTTACCAATTATTCGATGTCTGCTAATTATACCAGACCAATATGTAATTTTAAATTTAAAATCAAACGCAGAAGTAGCTCGGCCTAACGTCTATCGCTTTCTGTGGTGCCTTTATGAGCCAAGAATACTCTCTAAATCAGATTAGCATCAAAGTACTGTCTCTTCAGTGGAAAAACGTCGTCTAGAGGTAGCGTCTCAAAATTTATATTTACACGTTGAAAATGGTTGCTCGGTGCATGAGGCAATTCGGGGTGTAAATATGCACAGTTTACAACTCCCGGGTAGCATCTTTACCAATTATTCGATGTCTGCTAATTATACCAGCCCAACATGTAATTTTAAATTTAAAATCAAACGCAGAAGTAGCTCAGCCTAACGTTTTTCGCTTTCTGTGATGCCTTAATGAGTCAAGAATACTCTCTAAAACAGATTAGCATCAAAGTACTGTCTCTTCAGTAGAAAAACGTCGTCTAGAAGTTATTATAGCGTCTCAAAATTTATATTTACACCTTGGAAATGGTTGCTCGGTGCATGAGGCAATTCGGGGTGTAAATATCCACAGTTTACAACTCCCGGGTAGCATCTTTACCAATTATTCGATGTCTGCTAATTATACCAGACCAATATGTAATTTTAAATTTAAAATCAAACGCAGAGCTAGCTCGGCCTAACGTCTTTCGCTTTCTGTGGTGCCTTTATGAGCTAAGAATACCCTCTAAACCAGAATACCATCAAGGCTCTGTCTCATTAGTGGAAAATCGTGGCCTAGAGGTTATTATGGCGTCTCATAATTTATATTTACACCTTAGAAATGGTTGCACGGTGCCTGAGGAAATTAGGGGTGTTAAGAAGCACAGTTTACAACTCCCGGGTAGCATATTTACCAATTCTTCGATGTCTTCTAATTATACCAGAGGAGTATGTAAATTTAAATTTAAAATCCAACTCAGAAGTAGCTGAGCCTAACGTCGATCGCTTTCTGTGGTGCCTTTATTAGCTAAGAATACTCTCTAATACAGATTACAATCAAAGTTCTGTCTCATTAGTGGAAAATCGTAACCTAGAGGTTATTATAGCGTCTCATAATTTATATTTACACCATGGAAATGATTGCACGGTGCCTGAGGAAATTAGGGGTGTTAAGAAGCACAGTTTCCAACTCCCGGGTAGCATATCTACCAATTCTTCGATGTCTTCTAATTATACCAGACCAGTATGTAGTTTTAAATTTAAAATCCAACTCAGAAGTAGCTCAGCCTAACGTCTATCGCTTTCTGTGATGCCTGTATGAGCCAAGAATACTCTCTAAAACAGATTAGCATCAAAGTACTGTCTCTTCAGTGGAAAAACGTCATCTAGAAGTTATTATAGCGTCTCAAAATTTATATTTACACCTTGGAAATGGTTGCTCGGTGCATGAGGCACTTCGGGGTGTAATAATGCACAGTTTACAACTTCCGGGTAGCATCTTTACCAATTCTTCGATGTCTTCTAATTATACCAGACCAGTATGTAATTTTAAATTTAAAATCTAACTCAGAAGTAACTCGGCCTAACGTCTATCGCTTTCTGTAATGCCTTTATGAGCCAATAATACTCTCTAAAACAGATTAGCATCAAAGTACTGTCTCTTCAGTGGAAAAACGTCGTCTAGAAGTAGCGTCTCAAAATTTATATTTACACCTTGGAAATGGTTGCTCAGTGCATGAGGCAAATCGGGGTGTAAATATGCACAGTTTACAACTTCCGGGTAGCATCTTTACCAATTCTTCGATCTCTTCTAACTATACCAGACCAGTATTTAATTTTAAATTGAAAATCTAACTTAGAAGTAGGTCGGCGTAATGTCTATCGCTTTCTGTGATGCCTTTATGAGCCAAGAATACTCTCTAAATCAGATTAGCATCAAAGTACTGTCTCTTCAGTGGAAAAACGTCGTCTAGAAGTAGCGTCTCCAAATTTATATTTACACCTTGGAAATGGCTGCTCGGTGCATGAGGCAATTCGGGGTGTAAATATGTACAGTTTACAACTCCCGGGTAGCATCTTTACCAATTATTCGATGTCTGCTAATTATACCAGACCAATATGTAATTTTAAATTTAAAATCAAAAGCAGAAGTAGCTCGGCCTAACGTCTATCGCTTTCTGTGGTGCCTTTATGAGCCAAGAATACTCTCTAAATCAGATTAGCATCAAAGTACTGTCTCTGCAGTGGAAAAACGTCGTCTAGAAGTAGCGTCTCAAAATTTATATTTACACCTTGGAAATGGTTGCTCGGTGCATGAGGCAATTCGGGGTGTAAATATGCACAGTTTACAACTCCCGGGTAACATCTTTACCAATTCTTCGATGTCTTCTAATTATACCAGAGGAGTATGTAAATTTAAATTTAAAATCCCACTCAGAAGTAGCTCAGCCTAACGTTTTTTGCTTTCTGTGATGCCTTTATGAGTCAAGAATACTCTCTAAAACAGATTAGCATCAAAGTACTGTCTCTTCAGTAGAAAAACGTCGTCTAGAAGTTATTATAGCGTCTCAAAATTTATATTTACACCTTGGAAATGGTTGCTCGGTGCATGAGGCAATTCGGGGTGTAAATATGCACAGTTTACAACTCCCGGGTAGCATCTTTACCAATTATTCGATGTCTGCTAATTATACCAGACCAATATGTAATTTTAACTTTAAAATCAAACGCAGAAGTAGCTCGGCCTACCGTCTATCGCCTTCTGTGGTGCCTTTATGAGCTAAGAATACACTCTAAATCAGAATACCATCAAGGCTCTGTCTCATTAGTGGAAAATCGTGGCCTAGAGGTTATTATGGCGTCTCATAATTTATATTTACACCTTAGAAATGGTTGCACGGTGCCTGAGGAAATTAGGGGTGTTAAGAAGCACAGTTTACAACTCCCGGGTTACCAATTCTTCGATGTCTTCTAATTATACCAGAGGAGTATGTAAATTTAAATTTAAAATCCAACTCAGAAGTAGCTGAGCCTAACGTCTATCGCTTTCTGTGGTGCCTTTATTAGCTAAGAATACTCTCTAAAACAGATTACAATCAAAGTTCTGTCTCATTAGTGGAAAATCGTAGCCTAGAGGTTATTATAGCGTCTCATAATTTATATTTACACCTTGGAAATGATTGCACGGTGCCTGAGGAAATTAGGGGTGTTAAGAAGCACAGTTTACAACTCCCGGGTAGCATATTTACCAATTCTTCGATGTCTTCTAATTATACCAGAGGAGTATGTAAATTTAAATGTAAAATCCAACTCAGAAGTAGCTGAGCCTAACGTCTATCGCTTTCTGTGGTGCCTTTATTAGCTAAGAATACTCTCTAAAACAGAATACAATCAAAGTTCTGTCTCATTAGTGGAAAATCGTGGCCTAGAGGTTATTATGGCGTCTCATAATTTATATTTACACCTTAGAAATGGTTGCACGGTGCCTGAGGAAATTAGGGGTGTTAAGAAGCACAGTTTACAACTCCCGGGTAGCATATTTACCAATTCTTCGATGTCTTCTAATTATACCAGAGGAGTATGTAAATTTAAATTTAAAATCCAACTCAGAAGTAGCTGAGCCTAACGTCTATCGCTTTATGTGGTGCCTTTATGAGCTAAGAATACCCTCTAAAACAGATTCCCATCAAAGTGCTGTCTCTTGAGTGGAAAAACGTAGCCTAGAGGTTATTATAGCGTCTCATAATTTATATTTACACCATGGAAATTGTTTCTCGGTGCATGAGGCAGTTCGGGGTGTAAATATGCACAGTTTACAACTCTCGGGTGGCATCTTTACCAATTCTTCGATGTCTTCTAATTATACCAGACGAGTATGTAATTTTAAATGTTAAATCCAACTCAGAAGTAGCTCAACCTTACGTCTATCGCTTTCCGTGGTGCCTATATGAGGTAAGAATACTTTCTAAGACAGATTACCATCAAAGTTCTGTCTCTTTAGTGGAAAAACGTAGCCTAGAGGTTATTATAGCGTCTGATAATTTATATTTACACCTTGGAAATGCTTGTTTGGTGCATGAGGCAATTAGGGGTGTTAATAAGCACAGTTTACAACTCCCGAAAAGTAGTTTTATTAATTCTTCGATGTCTTGTAATTATACCAGACGACTATGTAATGCAAATAGTAAATCCTATTCGTAAGTTGCTCAGGCTAACGTCTATCGCTCTCTGTTTTGTCACTAAGAGCTAAATACACTCTCTAAGACACATTAGCAGCTTTAGTGTGAAAACGTCGTCTAGAGGTTATTATAGCGTCTCATAATTTATATTTACACCTTGGAAATGGTTGCGAGGTGCATGAGGGAATTAGGGGTGTAAATAAGCACAGTTTACAACTACTGGGTAGCAGTTTTAGCAATTCTTCGATGTCTTCTAATTATACCGGAGGGGTATGTAATGGCAAATAGAGAATCCAATTCATGGGTGGCTCAGGCTAACGTCTAACGCTCTCTGTTTTGTCACTATGAGCTAAAAACCCTCTATAAAGCACATTAGCATATTTAGTGTTAACACGTCGTCTAGAGGTTATTATAGCGTCACAAAATTTATACTTACACCTTTGAAATGGTTGCTCGGTGCATGAGGCAATTCGGGGTGTAAATATACACAATTTACAACTCCCGGGTAGCATCTTTACCAATTCTTCGATGTCTTCTAATTATACCAGAGGAGTATGTAAATTTAAATTTAAAATCCAACTCAGAAGTAGCTCAGCCTAACGTTTTTCGCTTTCTGTGATGCCTTTATGAGCCAAGAATACTCTCTAAAACAGATTAGCATCAAAGTACTGTCTCTTCAGTGGAAAAACGTCGTCTAGAAGTAGCGTCTCAAATTTTATATTTACACCTTGGAAATAGTTGCTCGGTGCATGAGGCAATTCGGGGTGTAAATATGCTCAGTTTACAACCCCCGGGTAGCATCTTTACCAATTCGTCGATGTCTTCTAATTATACCAGAGGAGTATGTAAATTTAAATTTAAAATCCAACTCAGAAGTAGCTCAGCCTAACGTTTTTTGCTTTCTGTGATGCCTTTATGAGCCAAGAATACTCTCTAAAACAGATTACCATCAAGGCTCTGTCTCATTAGTGGAAAATCGTGGCCTAGAGGTTATTATAGCGTCTCATAATTTATATTTACACCTTGGAAATGGTTAAACGGTGCATGAGGAAATTAGGGGTACTAAGAAGCTAAGTTTACAACTCCCGGGTAGCATCTTTACCAATTATTTGATGTCGTCTAATTATACCAGAGGAGTATGTAAATTTAAATTTAAAATTCAACTCAGAAGTAGCTCAGCCTAACGTCTATCGCTTTCTGTGGTACCTTTATGAGCTAAGAATACTCTCTAAAACAGATTAGCATCAAAGTAGTCTCTTCAGTGGAAAAACGTCGTCTAGAAGTAGCGTCTCAAAATTTATATCTACACCTTGGAAATGGTTGCACGGTGCATGAGGAAATTAGGGGTGCTAAGAAGCACAGTTTACAACTCCCGGGTAGCATCTTTACCAATTATTTGATGTCGTCTAATTATACCAGAAGAGTATGTAAAATTAAATTTAAAATTCAACTCAGAAGTAGCTCAGCCTAACGTCTATCGCTTTCTGTGGTACCTTTATGAGCTAAGACTACTCTCTAAAACAGATTAGCATCAAAGTACTGTCTCTTCAGTGGAAAAACGTCGTCTAGAAGTAGCGTCTCAAATTTTATATTTACACCTTGGAAATGGTTGCTCGGTTTATGAGGCAATTCGGGGTGTAAATATGCATAGTTTACAACTCCAGGGTAGCCTCTTTACCAATTCTTCGATGTCTTCTAATTATACCAGAAAACTATGTAAATTTAAATTTAAAATCCAACTCAGAAGTAGCTCAGCCTAACGTTTTTCGCTTTCTGTGATGCCTTTATGAGCCAAGAATACTCTCTAAAACAGTTTAGCAACATAGTACTGTCTCTTCAGTGGAAAAACGTCGTCTAGAAGTAGCGTCTCAAAATTTATATTTACACCTTGGAAATGGTTGCTCGGTGCATGAGGCAATTCGGGGTGTAAATATGCACAGTTTACAACTCCCGGGTAGCATCTTTACCAATTCTTCGATGTCTTCTAATTATACCAGAGGAGTATGTAAAATTAAATTTAAAATCCAACTCAGAAGTAGCTCAGCCTAACGTTTTTCGTTTTCTGTGATGCCTTTATAAGCCAAGAATACTCTCTAAAACAGATTAGCATCAAAGTACTGTCTCATCAGTGGAAAAAAGTTGTCTAGAAGTTTTTATAGCGTCTCAAAATTTATTTTTACACCTTGGAAATGGTTGCTTGGTGCATGAGGCAATTCGGGGTGTAAATATGCACAGTTTACAACTCCCGGGTAGCATCTTTACCAATTCTTCGATGTCTTCTAATTATACCAGAGGAGTATGTAAATTTAAATCTAAAATCCAACTCAGAAGTAGCTCAGCCTAACGTTTTTCGCTTTCTGTGATGCCTTTATGAGTCAAGAATACTCTCTAAAACAGATTAGCATCAAAGTACTGTCTCTTCAGTGGAAAAACGTCGTCTAGAAGTTATTATAGCGTCTCAAAATTTATATTTACACCTTGGAAATGGTTGCTCGGTGCATGAGGCAATTCGGGGTGTAAATATGCACAGTTTACAACTCCCGGGTAGCATCTTTACCAATTATTCGATGTCTGCTAATTATACCAGACCAATATGTAATTTTAAATTTAAAATCAAAAGCAGAAGTAGCTCGGCCTAACGTCTATCGCTTTCTGTGGTGCCTTTATGAGCCAAGAATACTCTCTAAATCAGATTAGCATCAAAGTACTGTCTCTTCAGTGGAAAAACGTCGTCTAGAAGTAGCGTCTCAAAATTTATATTTACACCTTGGAAATGGTTGCTCGGTGCATGAGGCAATTCGGGGTGTAAATATGCACAGTTTACAACTCCCGGGTAACATCTTTACCAATTCTTCGATGTCTTCTAATTATACCAGGGGAGTATGTAAATTTAAATTTAAAATCCCACTCAGAAGTAGCTCAGCCTAACGTTTTTTGCTTTCTGTGATGCCTTTATGAGTCAAGAATACTATCTAAAACAGATTAGCATCAAAGTACTGTCTCTTCAGTGGAAAAACGTCGTCTAGAAGTTATTATAGCGTCTCAAAATTTATATTTACACCTTGGAAATGGTTTCTCGGTGCATGAGGCAATTCGGGGTGTAAATATGCACAGTTTACAACTCCCGGGTAGCATCTTTACCAATTATTCGATGTCTGCTAATTATACCAGACCAATATGTAATTTTAACTTTAAAATCAAACCCAGAAGTAGCACGGCCTAACGTCTATCGCTTTCTGTGGTGCCTTTATGAGCTAAGAATACACTCTAAACCAGAATACCATCAAGGCTCTGTCTCATTAGTGGAAAATCGTGGCCTAGAGGTTATTATGGCGTCTCATAATTTATATTTACACCTTAGAAATGGTTGCACGGTGCCTGAGGAAATTAGGGGTGTTAAGAAGCACAGTTTACAACTCCCGGGTAGCATATTTACCAATTCTTCGATGTCTTCTAATTATACCAGAGGAGTATGTAAATTTAAATTTAAAATCCAACTCAGAAGTAGCTGAGCCTAACGTCTATCGCTTTCTGTGGTGCCTTTATTAGCTAAGAATACTCTCTAAAACAGATTACAATCAAAGTTCTGTCTCATTAGTGGAAAATCGTAGCCTAGAGGTTATTATAGCGTCTCATAATTTATATTTACACCTTGGAAATGATTGCACGGTGCCTGAGGAAATTAGGGGTGTTAAGAAGCACAGTTTACAACTCCCGGGTAGCATATTTACCAATTCTTCGATGTCTTCTAATTATACCAGAGAAGTATGTAAATTTAAATTTAAAATCCAACTCAGAAGTAGCTGAGCCTAACGTCTATCGCTTTCTGTGGTGCCTTTATTAGCTAAGAATACTCTCTAAAACAGATTACAATCAAAGTTCTGTCTCATTAGTGAAAAATCGTGGCCTAGAGGTTATTATGGCGTCTCATAATTTATATTTACACCGTAGAAATGGTTGCACGGTGCCTGAGGAAATTAGGGGTGTTAAGAAGCACAGTTTACAACTCCCGGGTAGCATATTTACCAATTCTTCGATGTCTTCTAATTATACCATAGGAGTATGTAAATATAAATTTAAAATCCAACTCAGAAGTAGCTGAGCCTAACGTCTATCGCTTTCTGTGGTGCCTTTATGAGCAAAGAATACCCTCTAAAACAGATTCCCATCAAAGTGCTGTCTCTTGAGCGGAAAAACGTAGCCTAGAGGTTATTATTGCGTTTCATAATTTATATTTACACCTTGGAAATTGTTTCTCGGTGCATGAGGCAGTTCGGGGTGTAAATATGCACAGTTTACAACTACTGGGTAGCAGTTTTAGCAATTCTTCGATGGCTTCTAATTATACCAGAGGGGTATGTAATGGCAAATAGAAAATCCAATTCATGGGTGGCTCAGGCTAACGTCTAACGATCTCTGTTTTGTCACTATGAGCTAAATACCCTCTCTAAAGCACATTAGCATATTTAGTGTTAAAACGTCGTCTAGAGGTTATTATAGCGTCACAAAATTTATACTTACATTTTTGAAATGGTTGCTCGGTGCATGAGGCAATTCGGGGTGTAAATATACACAGTTTACAACTCCCGGGTAGCATCTTTACCAATTCGTCGATGTCTTCTAATTATACCAGAGGAGTATGTAAATTTAAATTTAAAATCCAACTCAGAAGTAGCTCAGCCTAACGTTTTTCGCTTTCTGTGATGCCTTTATGAGCCAAGAATACTCTCTAAAACAGATTACCATCAAGGCTCTGTCTCATTAGTGGAAAATCGTGGCCTAGAGGTTATTATAGCGTCTCATAATTTATATTTACACCTTGGAAATGGTTGCACGGTGCATGAGGAAATTAGGGTTACTAAGAAGCACAGTTTACAACTCCCGGGTAGCATCTTTACCAATTATTTGATGTCGTCTAATTATACCAGAGTATGTAAATTTAAATTTAAAATTCAACTCAGAAGTAGCTCAGCCTAACGTCTATCGCTTTCTGTGGTACCTTTATGAGCTAAGAATACTCTCTAAAACAGATTAGCATCAAAGTAGTCTATTCAGTGGAAAAACGTCGTCTAGAAGTAGCGTCTCAAAATTACAACTCCCGGGTAACATCTTTACCAATTCTTCGATGTCTTCTAATTATACCAGAGGAGTATGTAAATTTAAATTTAAAATCCCACTCAGAAGTAGTTCAGCCTAACGTTTTTCGCTTTCTGTGATGCCTTTATGAGTCAAGAATACTCTCTAAAACAGATTAGCATCAAAGTACTGTCTCTTCAGTGGAAAAACGTCGTCTAGAAGTTATTATAGCGTCTCAAAATTTATATTTTCACCTTGGAAATGGTTGCTCGGTGCATGAGGCAATTCGGGGTGTAAATATGCACAGTTTAGAACTCCCGGGTAGCATCTTTACCAATTCTTCGATGTCTGCTAATTATACCAGACCAGTATGTAATTTTAAAATTAAAATCAAACGCAGAAGTAGCTCGGCCTAACGTCTATCGCTTTCTGTGGTATCTTTATCAGCTAAGAATACCATCTAAACCAGATTACCATCAAGGCTCTGTCTCATTAGTGGAAAATTGTGGCCTAGAGGTTATTATAGCGTCTCATAATTTATATTTACACCTTGGAAATGGTTGCACGGTGCCTGAGGAAATTAGGGGTGTTAAGAAGCACAGTTTACAACTCCCAGGTAGCATCTTTACCAATTATTTGATGTCTTCTAATTATACCAGAGGAGTATGTAAATTTAAATTTAAAATTCAACTCAGAAGTAGCTCAGCCTAACGTCTATCGCTTTCTGTAGTACCTTTATGAGTTAAGAATACTCTCTAAAACAGATTACCATCAAAGTTCTGTCTCATTAGTGGAAAGTCGTAGCCTAGAGGTTATTATAGCATCTCAAAATATATATTTACACCTTGGAAATGGTTGCTCGGTGCATGAGGCAATTCGGGGTGTAAATATGCACAGTTTACGACTCCCGGGTAGCATCTTTACCAATTCTTCGATGTTTTCTAATTATACCAGACGAGTATCTAATTTTAAATTTAAAATCCAACTCAGAAGTAGCTCATCCTAGCGTCTATCGCTTTTGGTGGTACCTTTATGAGCTAAGAATACTCTCTAAAACAGATTACCATCAAAGTTCTGTCTCTTTAGTGGAAAAACGTAGCCTAGAGGTTATTATAGCGTCTCATTATTTATATTTACACCTTGGAAATGATTGCTCGGTGCATGAGGGAATTTCGGATGTTAATATGCATAGTTTACAACTACTGGGTAGCAGTTTTAGCAATTCTTCCAGGTCTTCTAATTATATCAGGGGAGTATGCAATGGCAAATAGAAAACCAATTTATAGGTTGCTGAGGCTAACGTCTAACGCTCTCTGTTTTGTCACTATAAACTAAAAACACTTTCTAAAGCACATTAGCATATTTAGTGTTAAAACGTCGTCTAGAGGTTATTATAGCGTATCAAAATTTATATATACACCTTGGAAATGGTTGCTCGGTGCATGAGGTAATTAGGGGTGTTAAAATGCACAGTTTACAACTACTGGGAAGCAGTTTTAACAATTCTTCAATGACTTCTAATTATGCCTGAAGAGTATGTAATTTTAAATGTAAAATCCAACTCAGAAGTAGCTCAGCCTAACGTCTATCGCTTTTTGTGGTGAATATATAAGGTAAGAATACTTTCTAAGACAGATTATGTTTGCACGGTGCACGAGGGAATTAGGGGTGTTAATAAGCAGAGTTTACAACTACTGGGTCGCAGTTTTAGCAATTCTTTAAGGCCTTTTAATTTTACCAGAGGAGTATGAAATGGCAAATAGATCCAATTCATAGGTTGCTCAGGCTAACGTCTAACGCTCTCTGTTTTGTCACTACGAGCTAAAAACGCTCTCTAAAGTACATTAGCATATTTAGTGTTAAAACGTCGTCTAGAGGTTATTATTATAAATACACCTTGGAAATAGTTGCTCGGTGCATGAGAGATATAAGGGGTGTTAATATGCACAGTCTACAACTCCCAAGAAGCACTTTTAGCAATTCTTCGATGTGTTGTAATTATACCAGACGAGTATGTAATGGCAAATAGAAAACCCAATTCATAAATTGCTCACGCTAACGCCTATCGCTCTCTGTTTTGTCACTATGAGCTAAATACACTTTCTAAGTCACATTAGCATCGTTAGTGTTAAAACGTCGACTAAAGGTTATTATAGCGTCTCATAATTTATATTTACATCTTGGAAATTCTTGCAAGGTGCCTCGGGCCATTCGGGGTGTAAATATGCACAGTTTACAATTCCCGGGTGGCATCTTTACCAATTCTTCGATGTCTTCTAATTATACCAGACGAGTATGTAATTTTAAATTAAAAATCCAACTCAGAAGTAGCTCAGCCTAACGTCTATCGCTTTCTGTGGTGCCTTTATGAGCTAAGAATACTCTCTAAAATAGATTGCCAACAAAGTTCTGTCTCTTTAGTTGAAAGACGTAGCCTAGAGGTTAATATAGCTTCTCATAATTTATATTTACACCTTGGAAATTGTTTCTCGATGCATGAGGCAGTTCGGGGTGTAAATATGCACAGTTTACAACTCACGGGTGGCATCTTTACCAATTCTTCGATGTCTTCTAATTATACCAGACGAGTATGTAATGGCAAATAGAAAACCCAATTCATAAATTGCTCACGCTAACGCCTATCGCTCTCTGTTTTGTCACTATGAGCTAAATACACTTTCTAAGTCACATTAGCATCGTTAGTGTTAAAACGTCGACTAAAGGTTATTATAGCGTCTCATAATTTATATTTACATCTTGGAAATTCTTGCAAGGTGCCTCGGGCCATTCGGGGTGTAAATATGCACAGTTTACAATTCCCGGGTGGCATCTTTACCAATTCTTCGATGTCTTCTAATTTTACCAGACGAGTATGTAATTTTAAATTAAAAATCCAACTAGAAGTAGCTCAACCTTACGTCTATCGCTTTCCGTGGTGCCTATATGAGGTAAGAATACCTTCTAAGACAGATTACCATCAAAATTCTGTCTCTTTAGTGGAAAAACGTAGCCTAGAGGTTATTATAGCGTCTGATAATTTATATTTACACCTTGGAAATGGTTGTTCGGTGCATGAGGCAATTAGGGGTGTTAATAAGCACAGTTTACAACTCCCGGAAAGTAGTTTTATTAATTCTTCGATGTCTTGTAATTATACCAGACGACTATGTAATGCATATAGAAAATCCAATTCGTAAGTTGCTCAGGCTAACGTCTATCGCTCTCTGTTTTGTCACTAAGAGCTAAATACACTCTCTAAGACACATTAGCAGCTTTAGTGTGAAAACGTCGTCTAGAGGTTATTCTAGCGTCTCATAATTTATATTTACACCTTGGCAATGGTTGCGAGGTGCATGAGGGAATTAGGGGTGTAAATAAGTACAGTTTACAACTACTGGGTAGCAGTTTTAGCAATTCTTCGATGTCTTCTAATTATACCAGAGGAGTATGTAATGGCAAATAGAAAATCCAATTCATGAGTGGCTCAGGCTAACGTCTAAAGCTCTCTGTTTTGTCACTATGAGCTAAAAACCCTCTCTAAAGCACATTAGCATATTTAGTGTTAAAACGTCGTCTAGAGGTTATTATAGCGTCACAAAATTTATATTTACACCTTGGAAATAGTTGCTCGGTGCATGAGGCAATTCGGGGTGTAAATATGCACAGTTTACAACTCCCGGGTAACATCTTTACCAATACTTCGATGTCTTCTAATTATACCAGAGGAGTATGTAATTTTAAATTTAAAATCAAACGCAGAAGTAGCTCGGTCTAACGTCTATCGCTTTCTGTGGTGCCTTTATGAGCTAAGAATACCCTCTAAACCAGAATACCATCAAGGCTCTGTCTCATTAGTGGAAAATCGTGGCCTAGAGGTTATTATAGCGTCTCATAATTTATATTTACACCTTAGAAATGGTTGCACGGTGCCTGAGGAAATTCGGGGTGTAAATATGCACAGTTTACAACTTCCGGGTAGCATCTTTACCAATTCTTCGATGTCTTCTAATTATACCAGTCCAGTATGTAATTTTAAATTTAAAATCTAACTCAGAAGTAACTCGGCCTAACGTCTATCGCTTTCTGTGGTGCCTTTATGAGCTAAGAATACCCTCTAAACCAGAATACCATCAAGGCTCTGTCTCATTAGTGGAAAATCGTGGCCTAGAGGTTATTATAGCGTCTCATAATTGATATTTACACCTTAGAAATGGTTGCACGGTGCCTGAGGAAATTAGCATATTTACCAATTCTTCGATGTCTTCTAATTATACCAGAGACCAGAGGAGTATGTAAATTTAAATTTAAAATACAACTCAGAAGTAGCTCAGCCTAACGCCTATCGCTTTCTGTGGTGCCTTTATGAGCTAAGAATACTCTCTAAAACAGATTACAATCAAAGTTCTGGCTCATTAGTGGAAAATCGTAGCCTAGAGGTTATTATAGCGTCTCTTAATTTATATTTACACCATGGAAATGATTGCATGGATCTTGAGAAAATTAGGGGTGTTAATAAGCATAGTTTATAACTACTTGGTAGCACTTTTAGCATTTCTTTAAGGTCTTCTAATTATACCACAAGAGTATGTAATGGCAAATAGTAAATCCAATTCATAGGTTGCTTAGGCTAACGTCTAACGCACTCTGTTTTTAACTATGAGCTAAAAACACTATCTAAAGCACATTAGCATATCTAGTGTTAAATGTCGTCTAGAGGTTATTATAACGTCTCAAAATTTATATTTACACCTTGAAAATGATTGCTCGGTGCATGAGGGAATTTGGGGTGTTAATATGCATAGTTTACAACTACTGGGTAGCAGTTTTAGCAATTCTTCCAGGTCTTCTAATTATATCAAGGGAGTATGTAATGGCAAATAGAAAATCCAATTTATAGGTTGATCAGGCTAACGTCTAACGCTCTCTGTTTTGTCACTATAAACTAAAAACACTTTCTAAAGCACAGTAGCATATTTAGTGTTAAAACTTCGTCTAGAGGTTATTATAGCGTCTCAAAATTTATATTTACACCTTGGAAAGGTTTGCTCGGTGCATGAGGTAATGCACAGTTTACAACTACTGGGAAGCAGTTTTAACAATTCTTCAATGACTTCTAATTATGCCTGAAGAGTATGTAATTTTAAATGTAAAATCCAACTCAGAAGTAGCTCAGCCTAACGTCTATCGCTTTTGTGGTGAATATATGAGGTAAGAATACTTTCTAAGACAGATTATGTTTGCACGGTGCATGAGGGAATTAGGGGTGTTAATAAGCAGAGTTTACAACTACTGGGTCGCAGTTTTAGCAATTCTTTAAGGTCTTCTAATTATACCAGAGGAGTATGAAATGGCAAATAGAAAATCCAATTCATAGGTTGCTCAGGCTAACGTCTAACGCTCTCTGTTTTGTCACTACGAGCTAAAAAGGCTCTCTAAAGTACATTAGCATATTTAGTGTTAAAACGTCGTCTAGAGGTTATAATAGCGTCTCAAAATTTATATTTACACCTTGGAAATGATTGCTCGGTGCATGAGGGAATTAGGGGTGTTAATATGCACAGTCTACAACTCCCAAGAAGCACTTTTAGCAATTCTCGATGTCTTGTAATTATACCAGAGGAGTATGTAATGGCAAATAGAAAACCCAATTCATAAATTGCTCACGCTAACGTCTATCGCTCTCTGTTTTGTCACTATGAAGTAAATACACTCTCTAAGACACATTAGCATCTTTACTGTTAAAGCGTCGTCTAGAGGTTATTATAGCGTCTCAAAATTTATATTTTCAACTTGGAAATGGTTGCTCGGTGCATGAGGCAATTTGGGGTGTAAATATGCACAGTTTAGAACTCCCGGGTAGCATCTTTACCAATTCTTCGATGTCTGCTAATTATACCAGACCAGTATGTAATTTTAAATTTAAAATCAAACGCAGAAGTAGCTCGGCCTAACGTCTATCGCTTTCTGTGGTACCTTTATGAGCTAAGAATAACCTCTAAACCAGATTACCATCAAGGCTCTGTCTCATTAGTGGAAAATCGTGGCCTAGAGGTTATTATAGCGACTCATAATTTATATTTACACCTTGGAAATGATTGCACGGTGCCTGAGGAAATTACGGGTGTTAAGAAGCACAGTTTACAACTCCCGGGTAGCATCTTTACCAATTCTTCGATGTCTTCTAATTATACCAGAGGAGTATGTAATGGCAAATAGAAAATCCAATTCATGGGTGGCTCAGGCTAACGTCTAACGCTCTCTGTTTTGTCACTATGAGCTAAAAACCCTCTCTAAAGCTCATTAGCATATTTAGTGTTAAAACGTCGTCTAGAGGTTATTATAGCGTCACAAAATTTATATTTACACCTTTGAAATGGTTGCTCGGTGCATGAGGCAATTCAGGGTGTACATATGCACAGTTTACAACTCCCGGGTGGCATCTTTACCAATTCTTCGATGTCTTCTAATTATACCAGACGAGTATGTAATTTTAAATGTTAAATCCAACTCAGAAGTAGCTCAACCTTACGTCTATCGCTTTCCGTGGTGCCTATATGAGGTAAGAATACTTTCTAAGACAGATTACCATCAAAATTCTGTCTCTTTAGTGAAAAAACGTAGCCTAGAGGTTATTATAGCGTCTGATAATTTATATTTACACCTTGGAAATGGTTGTTCGGTGCATGAGGCAATTAGGGATGTTAATAAGCACAGTTTACAACTCCCGGAAAGTAGTTTTATTAATTCTTCGATGTCTTGTAATTATACCAGACGACTATGTAATGCAAATAGAAAATCCAATTCGTAAGTTGCTCAGGCTAACGTCTATCGCTCTCTGTTTTGTCACTACGAGCTAAAAACGCTCTCTAAAGTACATTAGCATATTTAGTGTTAAAACGTCGTCTAAGAGGTTATTATAGCGTCTCAAAATTTATATATACACCTTGGAAATGGTTGCTCGGTGCATGAGGGATATAAGGGGTGTTAATATGCACAGTCTACGCCCAAGAAGCACATTTAGCAATTCTTCGATGTCTTGTAATTATACCAGACGAGTATGTAATGGCAAATAGAAAACCCAATTCATAAATTGCTCACGCTAACGTCTATCGCTCTCTGTTTTGTCACTATGAGCTAAATACACTTTCTAAGACACATTAGCATCGTTAGTGTTAAAACGTCGACTAATAATACTTTATGTAACTAGTCCTCAAAGCAAGGCTTTAGGGGACGAGTCGTAATGTTTCCGGACGAGGCGGAGCGAAGCGCAGCCGAGTCCGTAATATGAAGATGAGTCCTCTAAAGCCATTTGAGGACGTGTTGCATACGTTTTTTTGTATTAGCTCTCCAAACATTATAATCTGAAGTTTCAATTACCATTAACGCGGCATTATATTAGGAGGCCGCGCGAAATATAAATTATGAGACTCTACAATAACCTTTTTTTTATTCGCTCTTCAAACTGGTTACTTTGGGAACTGTCTAGGATCCTCAAAATGGCCATTTAGAGGCCTTGTACTTAAAGTCGTCATGGCAACATTTTAGCGGACTCAAACATTAGTTGCCATGACGACTTTAACTACAAGGCCTCTAAATAGCCATTTTGAGGATCCTAGACAGTTTCCAAAGTAACCAGTTTGGGGAGCGAATACAAAAAAGGTTATTGTAGAGTCTCATAATTTATATTTACATCTTGGAAATTGTTGCAAGGTGCCTGAGGCCATTCGGGGTGTAAATATGCACAGTTTACAATTCCCGGGTAGCATCTTTACCATTTCTTCGATGTCTTCTAATTATACCAGACGAGTATGTAATTTTAAATTAAAAATCCAACTCAGAAGTAGCTCAGCCTAACGTCTATCGCTTTCTGTGGTGCCTTTATGAGCTAAGAATACTCTCTAAAATAGATTGCCAACAAAGTTCTGTCTCTTTAGTGGAAAAACGTAGCCTAGAGGTTAATATAGCGTCTCATAATTTATATTTACACCTTGGAAATTGTTGCAAGGTGCCTGAGGCCATTCGGGGTGTAAATATGCACAGTTTACAATTCCCGGGTAGCATCTTTACCATTTCTTCGATGTCTTCTAATTATACCAGACGAGTATGTAATTTTAAATTAAAAATCCAACTCAGAAGTAGCTCAGCCTAATGTCTGTCGCTTTCTGTGGTGCCTTTATGAGCTAAGAATACTCTCTAAAATAGATTGCCAACAAAGTTCTGTCTCTTTAGTGGAAAAACGTAGCCTAGAGGTTAATATAGCGTCTCATAATTTATATTTACACCTTGGAAATTGTTGCAAGGTGCCTGAGGCCATTCGGGGTGTAAATATGCACAGTTTACAATTCCCGGGTAGCATCTTTACCAATACTTCGATGTCTTCTAATTATACCAGACGAGTATGTAATTTTAAATTTAAAATCCAACTCAGAAGTAGCTCAGCCTCTACCGTTTTCTGTGGTGCCTTTATGAGCTAAGAATACTCTCTAAAACAGATTACCATCAAAGTTCTGTCTCCTTAGTGGAAAAACGTAGCCTAGAGGTTATTATAGCGTCTCATAATTTATATTTACACCTTGGAAATTGTTTCTCGGTGCATGAGGAAATTAGGGGTGCTAAGAAGCACAGTTTACAACTCCCGGGTAGCATCTTTACAAATTCTTCGATGTCTGCTAATTATACCAGACCAGTATGTAATTTTAAATTTAAAATCAAACGCAGAAGTAGCTCGGCCTAACGTCTATCGCTTTCTGTGGTGCCTTTATGAGCTAAGAATACCCTCTAAACCAGATTACCATCAAGGCTCTGTCTCATTAGTGGAAAATCGTGGCCTAGAGGTTATTATAGCGTCTCATAATTTATATTTACACCTTGCAAATGGTTGCACGGTGCATGAGGAAATTCGGGGTGTAAATATGCATAGTTTACAACTTCAGGGTAGCATCTTTACCAATTCTTCGATGTCTTCTAATTATACCAGAGAACTATGTAAATTTAAATTTAAAATCCAACTCAGAAGTAGCTCAGCCTAACGTTTTTCGCTTTCTGTGATGCCTTTATGAGCCAAGAATACTCTCTAAAACAGTTTAGCAACAAAGTACTGTCTCTTCAGTGGAAAAACGTCGTCTAGAAGTAGCGTCTCAAAATTTATATTTACACCTTGGAAATGGTTGCTCGATGCATGAGGCAATTCGGGGTGTAAATATGCACAGTTTACAACTCCCGGGTAGCATCTTTACCAATTCTTCGATGTCTTCTAATTACACCAGAGGAGTATGTAAATTTAAATTTAAAATCCAACTCAGAAGTAGCTCAGCCTAACGTCTATCGCTTTCTGTGGTGCCTTTATAAGCCAAGATTACTCTCTAAAACAGATTACCTTCAAAGTTCTGTCTCTTTAGTGAAAAACGTCGGCTAGAAGTTATTATAGCGTCTCATATTTTATATTTACACCTTGAAAATTGTTGCTCGGTGCATGAGGCTATTCGGGGTGTATATATGCACAGTTTACAACTCCCGGGTAGCATCTTTACCAATTCTTCGATGTCTTCAAATTATACCAGACGAGTATGTTATTTAAATTTAAAATCCTACTCAGAAGTAGCTCAGCCTAACGTCTATCGCTTTCTGTGGTGCCTTTATGAGCTAAGAATACTCTCTAAAACAGATTACCATCAAAGTTCTGTCTCCTTAGTGGAAAAACGTAGCCTAGAGGTTATTATAGCGTCTCATAATTTATATTTACACCTTGGAAATTGTTTCTCGGTGCATGAGGCAGTTCGGGGTGTAAATATGCACAGTTTACAACTCCCGGGTGGCATCTTTACCAATTCTTCGATGTCTTCTAATTATACCAAACGAGTATGTAATTTTAAATGTTAAATCCAACTCAGAAGTAGCTCAACCTTACGTATATCTCTTTCCGTGGTGCCTATATGAGGTAAGAATACTTTCTAAGACAGATTACCATCAAAATTCTGTCTCTTTAGTGGAAAAACGTAGCGTAGAGGTTATTATAGCGTCTGATAATTTATATTTACACCTTGGAAATGGTTGTTCGGTGCATGAGGCAATTAGGGGTGTTAATAAGCACAGTTTAGAACTCCCGGAAAGTAGTTTTATTAATTCTTCGATGTCTTGTAATTATACCAGACGACTATGTAATGCAAATAGAAAATCCAATTCGTAAGTTGCTCAGGCTAACGTCTATCGCTCTCTGTTTTGTCACTAAGAGCTAAATACACTCTCTAAGACACATTAGCAGCTTTAGTGTGAAAACGTCGTCTAGAGGTTATTATAGCGTCTCATAATTTATATTTACACCTTGGAAATGGTTGCGAGGTGCATGATGGAATTAGGGGTGTAAATAAGCACAGTTTACAACTACTGGGTAGCAGTTTTAGCAATTCTTCGATGTCTTCTAATTATACCAGAGGAGTATGTATATTTAAATTTAAAATCCAACTCAGAAGTAGCTCAGCCTAACGTTTTTCGCTTTCTGTGATGCCTTTATGAGCCAAGAATACTCTCTAAAACAGATTAGCATCAAAGTACTGTCTCTTCAGTGGAGAAACGTCGTCTAGAAGTTATTATAGCGTTTCAAAATTTATATTTACACCTTGGAAATGGTTGCTCGGTGCATGAGGCAATTTGGGGTGTAAATATGCACAGTTTACAACTCAAGGGTAGCATCTTTACCAATTATTCGATGTCTGCTATTCATACCAGACCAATATGTAATTTTAAATTTAAAATCAAACGCAGAAGTAGCTCGGCCTAACGTCTTTCGCTTTCTGTGGTACCTTTATGAGCTAAGAATACCCTCTAAACCAGATTACCATCAAGGCTCTGTCTCATTAGTGGAAAATCGTGGCCTAGAGGTTATTATAGCGTCTCATAATTTATATTTACACCTTGGAAATGGTTGCACGGTGCATGAGGAAATTAGGGGTGCTAAGAAGCACAGTTTACAACTCCCGGGTAGCATCTTTACCAATTATTTGATGTCGTCTAATTATACCAGAGGAGTATGTAAATTTAAATTTAAAATTCAACTCAGAAGTAGCTCAGCATAACGTCTATCGCTTTCTGTGGTACCTTTATGAGCTAAGAATACTCTCTAAAACAGATTAGCATCAAAGTACTGTCTCTTCAGTGGAAAAACGTCGTCTAGAAGTAGCGTCTCAAAATTTATATTTACACCTTGGAAATGGTTGCTCGATGCATGAGGCAATTCGGGGTGTAAATATGCACAGTTTACAACTCCCGGGTAGCATCTTTACCAATTCTTCGATGTCTTCTAATTATACCAGAGGAGTATGTAAATTTAAATTTAAAATCCAACTCAGAAGTAGCTCAGCCTAACGTCTATCGCTTTCTGTGGTGCCTTTATAAGCCAAGATTACTCTCTAAAACAGATTACCTTCAAAGTTCTGTCTCTTTAGTGAAAAACGTCGGCTAGAAGTTATTATAGCGTCTCATATTTTATATTTACACCTTGAAAATTGTTGCTCGGTGCATGAGGCTATTCGGGGTGTAAATATGCACAGTTTACAACTCCCGGGTAGCATCTTTACCAATTCTTCGATGTCTTCTAATTATACCAAACGAGTATGTAATTTTAAATGTTAAATCCAACTCAGAAGTAGCTCAACCTTATGTATATCGCTTTCCGTGGTGCCTATATGAGGTAAGAATACTTTCTAAGACAGATTACCATCAAAATTCTGTCTCTTTAGTGGAAAAACGTAGCGTAGAGGTTATTATAGCGTCTGATAATTTATATTTACACCTTGGAAATGGTTGTTCGGTGCATGAGGCAATTAGGGGTGTTAATAAGCACAGTTTAGAACTCCCGGAAAGTAGTTTTATTAATTCTTCGATGTCTTGTAATTATACCAGACGACTATGTAATGCAAATAGAAAAACCAATTCGTAAGTTGCTCAGGCTAACGTCTATCGCTCTCTGTTTTGTCACTAAGAGCTAAATACACTCTCTAAGACACATTAGCAGCTTTAGTGTGAAAACGTCGTCTAGAGGTTATTATAGCGTCTCATACTTTATATTTACACCTTGGAAATGGTTGCGAGGTGCATGAGGGAATTAGGGGTGTAAATAAGCACAGTTTACAACTACTGGGTAGCAGTTTTAGCAATTCTTCGATGTCTTCTAATTATACCAGAGGAGTATGTAAATTTAAATTTAAAATCCAACTCAGAGGTAGCTCAGCTTAACGTTTTTCGCTTTCTGTGATGCCTTTATGAGCCAAGAATACTCTCTAAAACAGATTAGCATCAAAGTACTGTCTCTTCAGTGGAAAAACGTCGTCTAGAAGTAGCGTCTCAAAATTTATATTTACACCTTGGAAATGGTTGCTCGGTGCATGAGGCAATTCGGGGTGTAAATATGCACAGTTTACAACTCAAGGGTAGCATCTTTACCAATTATTCGATGTCTGCTAATTATACCAGACCAATATGTAATTTTAAATTTAAAATCAAACGCAGAAGTAGCTCGGCCTAACGTCTTTCGCTTTCTGTGGTACCTTTATGAGCTAAGAATACCCTCTAAACCAGATTACCATCAAGGCTCTGTCTCATTAGTGGAAAATCGTGGCCTAGAGGTTATTATAGCGTCTCATAATTTATATTTACACCTTGGAAATGATTGCACGGTGCCTGAGGAAATTAGGGGTGTTAAGAAGCACAGTTTACAACTCCCGGGTAGCATCTTTACCAATTATTTGATGTCTTCTAATTATACCAGAGGAGTATGTAAAGTTAAATTTAAAATTCAACTCAGAAGTAGCTCAGCCTAACGTCTATCGCTTTCTGTGGTATCTTTATGAGATAAGAATACTCTCTAAAACAGATTACCATCAAAGTTCTGTCTCATTAGTGGAAAGTCGTAGCCTAGAGGTTATTATAGCGTCTCAAAATTTATATTTACACCTTGGAAATGGTTGCTCGGTGCATGAGGCAATTCGGGGTGTAAATATGCACAGTTTACAACTCCCGGGTAGCATCTTTACCAATTATTCGATGTCTGATAATTATACCAGACCAATATGTAATTTTAAATTTAAAATCAAACGCAGAAGTAGCTCGGCCTAACGTCTATCGCTTTCTGTGGTGCCTTTATGAGCTAAGAATACCCTCTAAACCAGAATACCATCAAGGCTCTGTCTCATTAGTGGAAAATCGTGACCTAGAGGCTATTATAGCGTCTCATAATTTATATTTACACCTTAGAAATGGTTGCACGGTGTCTGAGGAAATTAGGGGTGTTAAGAAGCACAGTTTACAACTCCCGGGTAGCATATTTACCAATTCTTCGAAGTCTTCTAATTATACCAGAGGAGTATGTAAATTTAAATTTAAAATCCAACTCAGAAGTAGCTGAGCCGAACGTCTATCGCTTTCTGTGGTGCCTTTATGAGCTAAGAATACTCTCTAAAACAGATTACAATCAAAGTTCTGTCTCATTAGTGGAAAATCGTAGCCTAGAGGTTATTATAGCGTCTCATAATTTATATTTACACCTTGGAAATAATTACATGGATCCTGAGAAAATTAGGGGTGTTAATAAGCATAGTTTATAACTACTTGGTAGCACTTTGATCATTTCTTTAAGGTCTTCTAATTATACCTCAAGAGTATGTAATGGCAAATAGTAAATCCAATTCATAGGTTGCTTAGGCTAACGTCTAACGCACTCTGTTTTTAACTATGAGCTAAAAACACTCTCTAAAGCACATTAGCATATCTAGTGTTAAATGTCGTCTAGAGGTTATTATAGCGTCTCAAAATTTATATTTACACCTTGGAAATGATTGCTCGGTGCATGAGGGAATTTAGGGTGTTAATATGCATAGTTTAAAACTCCTGGGAAGCAGTTTTAGCAATTCTTCGATGTCTTATAATTATACCAGACGAGTATGTAATGGCAAATAGAAATTTCAATTCATAAGCTGGTCAGGCTAACGTCTATCGCTCTCTGTTTTGTCACTATGAGATAAAAACATTCTCTAAGACACATTAGCATCTTTGGAGCTAAAACGTCGTCTAGAGGTTATTATAGCATCTCAAAATTTATATATACTCCTTGGAAATGGTTGCTCGGTGCATGAGGGAATTAGGGTTGTTAATATGCACAGTCTACAACGCCCAAGAAGTACTTTTAGCAATTCTTCAATGACTTCTAATTATACCAGACGAGTATGAAATGGCAAATAGAAAACCCAATTCATAAATTGCTCACGCTAACGTCTATCGCTCTCTGTTTTGTCACTATGAGCTAAATACACTCTCTAAGACACATTAGCATCTTTAGTGTTAAAGCGTCGTCTAGAGGTAATTATAGCGTTTCAAAATTTATATTTTCACCTTGGAAATGCTTGCTCGGTGCATGAGGCAATTCGGGGTGTAAATATGCACAGTTTACAACTCCCGGGTAGCATCTTTACCAATTCTTCGATGTCTTCTAATTATACCAGAGGAGTATGTAAATTTAAATTTAAAATCCAACTCAGAAGTAGCTCAGCTTAACGTCTTTTGCTTTCTGTGATGCCTTTATGAGCCAAGAATACTCTCTAAAACAGATTAGCATCAAAGTACTGTCTCTTCAGTGGAAAAACGTCGTCTAGAAGTAGCGTCTCAAAATTTATATTTACACCTTGGAAATGGTTGCTCGGTGCATGAGGCAATTCGGGGTGTAAATATGCACAGTTTACAACTCCCGGGTAGCATCTTTACCAATTCTTCGATGTCTTCTAATTATACCAGAGGAGTATGTAAATTTAAATTTAAAATCCAACTCAGAAGTAGCTCAGCTTAACGTCTTTTGCTTTCTGTGATGCCTTTATGAGCCAAGAATACTCTCTAAAACAGATTAGCATCAAAGTACTGTCTCTTCTGTGGAAAAACGTCGTCTAGAAGTAGCGTCTCAAAATTTATATTTACACCTTGGAAATGGTTGCTCGGTGCATGAGACAAGTCGGGGTGTAAATATGCACAGTTTACAACTGCCGGGTAGCATCTTTACCAATTCTTCGATGTCTTCTAATTATACCAGAGGAGTATGTAAATTTAAATTTAAAATCCAACTCAGAAATAGCCCAGCCTAACGTTTTTCGCTTTCTGCGATGCCTCTATGAGCCAAGAATACTCTCTAAAACAGATTAGCATCAAAGTACTGTGTCTTCAGTGGAAAAACGTCGTCTAGAAGTAACGTCTCAAAATTTATATTTACACCTTGGAAATGGTTGCTCGGTGCATGAGGCAATTCGGGGTGTAAATATGCACAGTTTACTACTCCCGGGTAGCATCTTTACAATTCTTCGATGTCTTCTAATTATACCAGAGGAGTATGTAAATTTAAATTTAAAATCCAACTCAGAAGTAGCTCAGCTTAACGTTTTTCGCTTTCTGTGATGCCTTTATGAGCCAAGAAAGCTCTATAAAACAGATTAGCATCAAAGTACTGTCTCTTCAGTGGAAAAACGTCGCCTAGAAGTAGCGTCTCAAAATTTATATTTACACCTTTTAAATGGTTGCTTGGTGCATGAGGCAATTCGGGGTGTAAATATGCACAGTTTACAACTCCCGGGTAGCATCTTTACCAATTCTTCGATGTCTTCTAATTATACCAGAGGAGTATGTAAATTTAAATTTAAAATCCAACTCAGAAGTAGCTCAGCTTAACGTCTTTTGCTTTCTGTGATGCCTTTATGAGCCAAGAATACTCTCTAAAACAGTTTAGCAACAAAGTACTGTCTCTTCAGTGGAAAAACGTCGTATAGAAGTAGCGTCTCAAAATTTATATTTACACCTTGGAAATGGTTGCTTGGTGCATGAGGCAATTCGGGGTGTAAATATGCACAGTTTACAACTCCCGGGTGGCATCTTTACCAATTCTTCGATGTCTTCTAATTATACCAGAGGAGTATGTAAATTTAAATTTAAAATCCAACTCAGAAGTAGCTCAGCTTAACGTTTTTCGCTTTCTGTGATGCCTTTATGAGCCAAGAATAGTCTCTAAAACAGATTAGCATAAAAGTACTGTCTCTTCAGTGGAAAAACGTCGTCTAGAAGTAGCGTCCCAAAATTTATATTTACACCTTGGAAATGGTTGCTTGGTGCATGAGGCAATTCGGGGTGTAAATATGCACAGTTTACAACTCCCGGGTGGCATCTTTACCAATTCTTCGATGTCTTCTAATTATACCAGAGGAGTATGTAAATTTAAATTTAAAATCCAACTCAGAAGTAGCTCAGCCTAACGTTTTTCGCTTTCTGTGATGCCTTTATGAGCCAAGAATACTCTCTAAAACAGATTAGCATCAAAGTACTGTGTCTTCAGTGGAAAAACGTCGTCTAGAAGTAGCGTCTCAAAATTTATATTTACACCTTGGAAATGGTTGCTCGGTGCATGAGGCAATTCGGGGTGTAAATATGCACAGTTTACTACTCCCGGGTAGCATCTTTACAATTCTTCGATGTCTTCTAATTATACCAGAGGAGTATGTAAATTTAAATTTAAAATCCAACTCAGAAGTAGCTCAGCTTAACGTTTTTCGCTTTCTGTGATGCCTTTATGAGCCAAGAAAGCTCTATAAAACAGATTAGCATCAAAGTAGTCTCTTCAGTGGAAAAACGTCGTCTAGATGTAGCGTCTCAAAATTTATATTTACACCTTGGAAATGGTTGCTCGGTGCATGAGGCAATTTGGGGTGTCAATATGCACAGTTTAAACTTCCGGGTAGCATATTTACCAATTCTTCGATCTCTTCTAATTATACCAGACCAATTAATAATTTTAAATTTAAAATCTAACTCAGAAGTAACTCGGCCTAACGTCTATCGCTTTCTGTGGTGCCTGTATGAGCTAAGAATACTCTCTAAAACAGATTACTATCAAAGTTCTGTCTCATTAGTGGAAAATCGTGGCCTAGAGGTTATTATAACGTCTCATAATTTATATTTACACCTTGGAAATGGTTGCACGGTGCCTGAGGAAATTAGGGGTGTTAATATGCACAGTCTACAACTCCCAAGAAGTACTTTTAGCAATTCTTCAATGACTTCTAATTATACCAGACGAGTATGTAATGGCAAATAGAAAACCCAATTCATAAATTGCTCACGCTAACGTCTATCGCTCTCTGTTTTGTCACTATGAGCTAAATACACTCTCTAAGACACATTAGCATCTTTAGTGTTAAAGCGTCGTCTAGAGGTTATTATAGCGTCTCAAAATTTATATTTTCACCTTGGAAATGGTTGCTCGGTGCATGAGGCAATTCGGAGTGTAAATATGCACAGTTTAGAATTCCCGGGTAGCATCTTTACCAATTCTTTGATGTCTGCTAATTATACCAGACCAGTATGTAATTTTAAATTTAAAATCAAACGCAGAAGTAGCTCGGCCTAACGTCTATCGCTTTCTGTGGTGCCTTTATGAGCTAAGAATGCCCTCTAAACCAGATTACCATCAAGGCTCTGTCTCATTAGTGGAAAATCGTGGCCTAGAGGTTATTATAGCGTCTCATAATTTATATTTACACCTTGAAAATGGTTGCAAGGTGCCTGAGGCCATTCGGGGTGTAAATATGCACAGTTTACCATTCCCGGTAGCATCTTTACCAATTCTTCGATGTCTTCTAATTATACCAGCCGAGTATGTAATTTTAAATTAAAAATCCAACTCAGAAGTAGCTCAGCCTAACGTCTATCGCTTTCTGTGGTGCCTTTATGAGCTAAGAATACCCTCTAAAACAGATTCCCATCCAAGTTCTGTCTCTTGAGTGGAAAAACGTAGCCTAGAGGTTAATATAGCGTCTCATAATTTATATTTACACCTTGGAAATTGTTGCAAGGTGCCTGAGGCCATTCGGAGTGTAAATATGCACAGTTTACAATTCCCGGGTAGCATCTTTACCAATTCTTCGATGTCTTCTAATTATACCAGACGAGTATGTAATTTTAAATTAAAAATCCAACTCAGGAGTAGCTCAGCCTAACGTCTATCGCTTTCTGTGGTGCCTTTATGAGCTAAGAATATTCTCTAAAATAGATTGCCAACAAAGTTCTGTCTCTTTAGTGGAAAAACGTAGCCTAGAGGTTAATATAGCATCTCATAATTTATATTTACACCTTGGAAATTGTTGCAAGGTGCCTGAGGCCATTCGGGGTGTAAATATGCACAGTTTACAATTCCCGGGTAGCATCTTTACCAATTCTTCGATGTCTTCTAATTATACCAGACGAGTATGTAATTTTAAATTTAAAATCCAACTCAGAAGTAGCTCAGCCTAACGTCTACCGTTTTCTGTGGTGCTTTTATGAGCTAAGAATATTCTCTAAAACAGATTACCATCAAAGTTCTGTCTCGTTAGTGTGAAAACGTCGTCTAGAGGTTATTATAGCGTCTCATAATTTATATTTACACCTTGGAAATTGTTTCTCGGTGCATGAGGCAGTTCGGGGTGTAAATATGCACAGTTTACAACTCCCGGGTGGCATCTTTACCAATTCTTCGAAGTCTTCTAATTATACCAGACGAGTATGTAATTTTAAATGTTAAATCCAACTCAGAAGTAGCTCAACCTTACGTCTATCGCTTTCCGTGGTGCCTATATGAGGTAAGAATACTTTCTAAGACAGGTTACCATCAAAGTTCTGTCTCTTTAGTGGAAAAACGTAGCCTAGAGGTTAATATAGCGTCTCATAATTTATATTTACACCTTGGAAATTGTTGCAAGGTGCCTGAGGCCATTCGGGGTGTAAATATGCACAGTTTACAATTCCCGGGTAGCATCTTTACCAATTCTTCGATGTCTTCTAATTATACCAGACGAGTATGTAATTTTAAATTTAAAATCCAACTCAGAAGTAGCTCAGCCTAACGTCTACCGTTTTCTGTGGTGCTTTTATGAGTTAAGAATACTCTCTAAAACAGATTACCATCAAAGTTCTGTCTCGTTAGTGTGAAAACGTCGTCTAGAGGTTATTATAGCGTCTCATAATTTATATTTACACCTTGGAAATTGTTGCAAGGTGCCTGAGGCCATTCGGGGTGTAAATATGCACAGTTTACAACTCCCGGGTGGCATCTTTACCAATTCTTCGATGTCTTCTAATTATACCAGACGAGTATGTAATTTTAAATGTTAAATCCAACTCAGAAGTAGCTCAACCTTACGTCTATCGCTTTCCGTGGTGCCTATATGAGGTAAGATTACTTTCTAAGACAGATTACCATCAAAGTTCTGTCTCTTTATTGGAAAAACGTAGCCTAGAGGTTATTATAGCGTCTGATAATTTATATTTACACCTTGGAAATGGTTGTTCGGTGCATGAGGCAATTAGGGGTGTTAATAAGCACAGTTTACAACTCCCGGAAAGTAGTTTTATTAATTCTTCGATGTCTTGTAATTATACCAGACGACTGTGTAATGCAAATAGAAAATCCAATTCGTAAGTTGCTCAGGCTAACGTCTATCGCTCTCTGTTTTGTCACTAAGAGCTAAATACACTCTCTAAGACACATTAGCAGCTTTAGTGTGAAAACGTCGTCTAGAGGTTATTATAGGGTCTCATAATTTATATTTACACCTTGGAAATGGTTGCGAGGTGCATGAGGAAATTAGGGGTGTAAATAAGCACAGTTTACAACTACTGGGTAGCAGTTTTAGCAATTCTTCGATGTCTTCTAATTATACCAGAGGAGTATGTAATGGCAAATAGAAAATCCAATTCATGGGTGGCTCAGGCTAACGTCTAACGCTCTTTGTTTTGTCACTATGAGGTAAAAACCCTCTCTAAAGCACATTAGCATATTTAGTGTTAAAACGTCGTCTAGAGGTTATTATAGCGTCACAAAATTTATATTTACACCTTTGAAATGGTTGCTCGGTGCATGAGGAAATTAGGGGTGTTAATATGCATAGTTTACAAACTCTGGGAAGCAGTTTTAGCAATTCTTCGATGTTTTATAATTATACCAGACGAATATGTAATGGCAAATAGAAAATCCAATTCATAAGCTGCTCAGGCTAACGTTTATAGCTCTCTGTTTTGTCACTATGAGATAAAAACGTTCTCTAAGACACATTAGCATCTTTAGAGTTAAAACGCCGTCTAGAGGTTATTCTAGCATCCTAAAATTTATATTTACACCTTGAAAATTGTTACTCGTTGCATGAATCAAGTAGGGGTCTTAATATGCACAGTTTACAACTCCCAAGAAGCAGTTTTAGCAATTATTCGATGTCTTCTAATTATACCAGACGAGTATGTAATTTTAAATTGAAAATCCAATGAAGAAGTTGCTCAGGCTAACGTCTATCGCTTTCTGTGGTATCTTTAGGAGTTAAAAACACTCTCAGGCTAACGTCTATCGCTTTCTGTGATGTCTTTATGAGCTAAAAACACTCTCTAAGACACATTAGCATCATAATTCTGTCTTTAGTATTGAAACGTCGTCTAAAAGTTATTATAGCGTCCCAAAATTTATATTTATTTTTTGAAAGTTGTTACTTGGTTCGTGAGGCAATTAGGGGTGTTAATATGCACAGTTTACAACTCTCGGGAAGCAGTTTTAGCAATTATTAAATGTCTTCTAATTATACCAGACGAGTATGTAATTTTAAATGTAAAATCCAATTCAGAAGTTGCTCAGGTTAACGTCTATCGCTTTCTGTGGTGTCTTTATGAGCTAAGAACACTCTGAAAGACACAGCAGCATTGAAGTTCTGTGTCTTTAGTGTTAATACGTCGTCAAGAGGTTATTCCAGAATTTATGCTTACACCTTGAAAATTGTTACTCGGTGCATGAGGCAATTATGGGTGTTAATATGCACAGTTTACAACTCCCGGGAGGCAGCTTTAGCAATTCTTCGATGTTTTGTAATTATACCAGAGGAATATGCAATGACAAATGCAAAATCCAATTCATAAGTTGCTCAAGCTAACGTCTATCGCTCTGTGGTGTCTTTATGAGCTAAAAACGCTTTCTAAGACACATTATCATCAAAGTTTTGTCTCCTTAGTGTCAAAACGTCGTGTAGATTTTATTATAGCTTCCCAAAATTTATATTTACGTTATTTGAAAATTGTTGCGCGGTGCATGAGACAATTAGTGATGTTAATATGTACAGTTTACAACTCCCGGGAAGCTGTTTTAGCAATTCTTCGATGTCTTGTGGTTATACCAGATGAGTATGTAATGGCAAATGGAAAATCCAATTCAGAAGTTGCTCAGGTTAACGTCTATCGCTTTCTATGGTGCCTTTATACACTAAAGTCGAACTGCCTGAGCTATCCTTACCTGACCAGAACCCACCCTTGTCTAAGTTAATAAAACTGCAGAAGCAATCCGAACCTACCCTGTCCTATTAATCCTCCAGCGCAATAGTAAATCTTGCAGCTGGTTAAATAACCTGCCCTGTTCTAATGATTCTTGCTGCATTAAAATAAAACCTGACCTGAGTCCCTGTCCGATAGTCCGGAAAACCATGCTGTTATTAAATAACTTCTTCCGCCGGTCCGAGATGCAACGCGACCTACAATTCAGTTCAATAAGCTACAGAGCACGAGCTCGAAAAGAATTTGAATTATAAATCAAACAGATCCCGGTCGCTCCAGATTTGCCGGCCCGCGTGGACGAGCGCTGGTCCCAGAAGGTCGCGCCCGGGCTCTGAAATTAAATTCATATTTGCTAACGTAGCGGAGCGCTAGTATTGTTTCAGTTTGATTCGCCGTTAATTAACCTAGAATCATTACGGCTTGCTTCATCAGGTTCAATATCAGTAAAATCACGGAAACAAGTCGAAACTGGATTATTTAATTTTGTTCTAATTACACCAACCTGAATTGCAGTGCCAGGAACCACACCTCTTATCAACCAGTGCAGTTCTACCCGGACGGTCCCAGATACCAGAACCGATTATCATTTGGGTTATCAGTATTATTTATTTTATTTAAACATTTTTACTTTTTTATATTAGTTAAAGAGAATAAATATCTGTTCTTGACTCAAATTTATCTCTTACTTCAGCTGATTACGAAACCTCGGCCAGAGCTACCGGCAGTGGTAAATAATAACGTAAAGTTGATCTTGTGTAGAGTTGCATAAATTCGCAAACGTTACAAGAGCACCCTTCGCAGGGACTATAGTTACAACACTAACTAACCCTTAGTCATAACTTTAAAGTCCTTTAATTTTCAATGGTGGTAGGTATGACGCTTTAAACTTTAATCTCTATTAAGTAACAGGGATTAATTAGTTATTTTAATAGCGAGAAACTAGGGATTAAAGTCATACTTTCAGTGTGTGTAATATTTTTTTTTTATTACAGATACTAGTATTATTACGTAATAAGGGGATTGTAAAAGAATTGAAAAAAAAATATCACTTTATAAATTTTTTATTTAATATCTATACTACTATTTCACAAATCTTTAAAAAAATTGTAAACGTGTTTTCTTAAACAGCCTATATTTCGTTAAGGAAGTATTTCCCCAAAAGCATTTGTAAGACCTCTTGTCTTATTTTAACTTATTTTGGGCCAAAATAAGACAAAACGCGCTTTAAAAAAATATTTTTAATAAATTCTGAAGAGGTTTACGTTAGCAAGAATAGGTATCTCAAAACCGAAGTGCCTATATTGAAAAATTACTAACAATTTTTTTTTCCAAAACTTGATGATGAAACTAAAATACATATGCTCTCAAGAAAAAACATGCAGGGGCTTAAGATTTTATTTTTTTTTGAGTAATTTATTTTTAAAAATCTAGGCCACTGGATTTTTTAGTAAATAATAATTTAATAAAATGTCATCATTATTTTCCCACAGTTCAGTACCTCTAATTTCGCTAAATTATTCTTGAAACTATGCTATACCATCACCAAGATTTAATTGGTTCTATACGAGAATGGCAGAAAAACTCAAAAAATCTCGAAAAAGGGAACTTTTAGGAAGTTAAATCAAGAACACCTTTTTAGTCAGAAACTGAATGGACAATAGTAAACAAACACATCTTCTTTAAATAACAGGACGTTAAAAAGTTTGTATTAAACATGTATTCTTCTCCGCCTCTGGATTATTACAATTTGGCAAAATTAAGTATAGTAATTCATCAGTAGGAGTAACTAATATGTACTTATTTTGAAATCAGTATCTCTATGGTTTGAAAATATTTTTAATAAAATATGTTGTTTGAACACTCCTTAACACCCTGTAGAACTCGAAGGCGAAGGTTTAGAGAGAAACTGTATTTAACTTTTTTAATGATTTTTCGAAAATCTAGCTACTAACATCTTTTCAATGTAAAGTATTTATTTCTGAATCATACTGTATAAGCACGGCTGTTAACATGATTTTAGATTCGCTAAATTCTAAAAAAAGTTCATCAAAACATTTCCGTAATTTGTAACCAGTGTAATCACTAATCACTCGAGTCCGAACAGATTTAATGATAAACATTTTTAAACAAATACTCAGTGGCGTACTCTGAATATTTTTGAGAAAATCAGAAGTTAGTAAAGATTGTCGTCAGTAACATCAACTGTCCTTTGACTTTTCAATGTCTAGAGCAATTGTAATAAATACGTATACCTTATTGCTTTATATCAAAAATATTTGCAGTGTTTTTTTTTTAATAACTATTAAAATGGCTTCAAGTTGCTTGTGTGTAATAGCTAATAGCTAATTGAATAAGTATTCTTCTTTCACTGTACTGTAATTTACATTTATTTTTGTGAGACCCCTTCGAATACTAAAACCCCAATCGCACGCCTCTTAATTATTATCTTAGTTTAAAAAGTCGGCATAACTACATGTGGTACAGAGGATAAAGTTATGGCATAATTGCTCTAATAACAAGAGATCAAATAAATTTACAATTAGAGTCGCCTGTGATATGTGTTATACGTTTGGCAGTACTGAAGTATATTGTCAGTCTATGTCAAATTAGAGATTTGCAGGTTACGTTTTACGTCAGTCTGTGTCAAACAACAAACAAAACCTAACCTACTAATCTCGAACTTGACATAGACTGACAATACACTTCAGTACTGCCAAACGTATAACACATATCACAGGCGACTATAATTATACATTTATTTGATCCATCCTACTGCCTACTTCCTGATTTGTCACTATGACTTTTCAGCTGCAAATGTTTCCGCAAATTCTGCAGTTATCTCTACGGATATCGAAACGTTATAAAAATGTTGTAAGTTTACATATGTTTTATACTTTTTAAATCAAAGTCTGGTTTGGACAACCATTGCAGCTCTGTACATTTATTGTGTTATCATTAAATCTGTTCGAACCCTACTAAACACATATCCGGCATGATATTCACGAGCCACCACTGAATGTTACATAATTAGTACTTATATCTTCCTATTGGCCGTGATCTTCCTTAACACACGGCGCATGACCCACTTGAAATTGAAGGTCACGTTGATACCGAAACCTACTAACGTGGTACGCCCATTCAGTTTATCTGCGCATTTTAACGTGTAACTCGAATTAATCATGGTGTGGGGATTTGTAACGTGCGGCCCTAACGAAGCCTTAGTGATATCAGGTAAATAAAATAATACAACGGATAACAACATCAAGTACTTGTTATCGATAACTGTCGATAGAGTATATAGAGCCCAGTGTCGGGGCATTTGTTTTTAAAACAGCCAATGTGATGCTCCCAAGGCCGCGTGCATCGTCCGTGGCTTGTTTTGTCACTTTCTGTTTCTATTAGTATATTTCGAATAAAATCACTGTGAATCCGTTTAAATAGAAATGGTCGATGCTTATGTAAGTATTGTTAAGTGCAAAGCATATAACTCATTTGTTTATTGTTAGTATGTAATAGCAGTGGCGGGTTCGAGAAGGTGCCAAAGATGTGTTTTGCATTCTGTATGTTCAGAACTGGGTTATACATTTTGCTGAAAGTCCCATATTGAACGTAACGTACAATGTTTTAGTGTTCAAATTGAAAATGTGTCAAATCGTACAAGGAAATGAGATCTGTCCAAGGTAAAGGATTTTTTTATAAGTTTGGCTAATGTGGCATACAAAAGTAAATAAAACAATAGGTAATACCTAGGTATAGCTATTCATGTAAATGTATGTCACCTAAAATTAACTGAAAGTGTCGTGCTGCGCTAAAATCGGCAGGAAGAATAAATCATTGTTAACATTAGGTAATTGAAAGCAATTATTAACAACTGCTGTCAGCAGTAACTGTAAATATTTTTTATACACCAGATAAAACTATTTTCTTTTTCTAAATTGTGATTTTATACAGTCTTAAGTTATTGTAGAACCTAAAACGATTTTTAAATTTAACTTTTTAAAATTCACTGAAATACAGGTTCGTTCAAAATTAATTCCCCACAAAAAAAAGTTGTCAAAGTGCCTTAAAATTGACCTTAACAATGCAAACAGCAATGGCGTAGCTGCTATAATAACGCAGAAATAATCCCTGAAAGTTAGATTTTGTTTTTATGTATTTATGAGTTTAATTACATTAAACGCTAACCCAGAAATATAAATACATTAACTAAATAAAAAATGATTTTATACATCTCATTTTTTCCACAAAAATGTTTAAGTACTCTTGACAACACCGCTTAATTATAAGTCTTTTCATTCCACATACAAAAATCAGGAGTACCAAGAAATTTTTTAATTTATAAGTACGACAGAAATAAAAAAATTGCAGTTTAAGTTTCGTTGTTGATGATGACACTTTTCAAGAATATGCTGACATTCATATAATCTTTGGGCGTGAGGGTATGAATGCTAAATCTGCAGAAAGGACCTACGCTGCACAGTTGCTTGGTCAAAGGCTTCGAACTCACAAAACATATTTAAACTTGCACAATAGACTGCGAACCTAGCCTAGTTCCAGTAAAAACTGATAGAAGTAGACCAAGAACAGCAGAAACTAAGGAAGCAATTTTGGATTTTGTTTACCAACACGCTAGGCTACCGCACACATTACATGAAAGTGCAGTTCTTCTACCAGAAGATTACCAAAGAAGGTTGGAAAGTTGGAGTTTTGTCAGTGGCCAATAAACCAAAATGATCGTGATTCAAATTTTATTTTAAAAATTCTATGGAGAGATTAGTGTTTTTTAGTAAAAATGTATGTGTTAATATTCACAACATCCATCATTGGGCAGCTGAAAACCCACACTTGTACTATCCTGAAAGACATCAATGTAGATTTTCAATTAACGTTTGGGCGGTTATTTTTTCCAATTCTTAAATGAAGATTTAGACCAATTATAAAATTGACACATTTTTTGTTGCAATTAGATGGTGCACCAACACATTCTGCAGCTAACATTCTAGAGTGGTTACACTTAAATTTTCTAAATCGCTGGGTAGGTCATGGAGGTCCTGCAATTTTGATGTGAATTGGATTTTTTTGTGGGGCTCTGTCAAGAATATAGTTTACCAAACGCCAGTAAATACCCAGGAAGAAATTGAACAAAGACTTGTTGATGCCATCCAGGAAATAACTTCTAACATGCTCTAGAAAGTTCACATTGAGGGAGTAGTCACTTGCGATTTTGTAACTCCATAGATCTCCATGAATATCCTTGGATCTCCAGGGATATCCTGGGATCTCCAGGGATATCCTTGGATCTCCATGGATATCATTTGGATTTCCATGGATCTCCGTGTATCTCCTCCGGACCTCCATATACATTAATAACTTTTCAATTTTATACGGAATTAGGTCTTTTGGCAAAAACCCGTTTTTGCTGTCAGAAAGTGGTAGCCTCGGTGGTAGTTTGATATTAATAATAATTTGTATCCATATTTATAATATAGATAAATCACAAACCTTTTAGAGGTAGTAAGTAGACTATTACGAATGGTATGTAATACTTGACCTAATAGTAGTAGATTATGTACCATGGCAAAATAGATTATTACTGTCGAAGGACTGTATCGTTAACTAACTCAGTTTTATTTTACCCCCGTATTTTAGTCACAACTTGTTATGGTGTTTTAGAGAAGAAACAACTTCTGAGCATGAAATTAATGTTACAACAAAAAAATTCAAAAAATATATGACATCAACTTCGTTTTATTAAAATAAAAAAGTATTAAATAGGTATATCTTTAGTAACACATGACTTGGTCAAAATAATATTAAAATCTATATACTAAACAAAACAAACAGTGCAAAAAAAACATAATGCCTTTTTAGGTATCATACAATTTTTAAAAAAGCATGAGAACACCAAAAGAGTATTATACAATAACAAAAAAACTTATTGTAGAGGAACACTACGTAGAAAAATAAACAGTATATAATCACTGTAATGATAACTAAAAAAATAATAAAAAGAAAAAACAACAACAAAAATATATTTGTTTTTGACCTAATAAACAATAAATAAGTACCTTGTATGAGGCAAACAGTTGTACCATCAAGATAGACAATAACACATAGGCGTCTTTCCGTACAAAGGCTGGTGTAAGACAAGGATGCATCCGTTCTCCTATCCTGTTCAATATATACGCTGAACACGCTATGCGAATAGCTCTCGAGGACTGGAATGGAGGCTTCTCTATAGGAGGGCGTAAAATAAGCAACTTGAGGTACGCCGACGACACCACTCTTGTAGCGTCATCGGAAGAAGAGCTAGCTGAACTGATAGCCAAAGTAGAAAGAGCTAGTGAAGATATAGGACTTAAACTGAATCGCTAGAAAACAAAAATTATGCTTGTTGATCGTGAAAACAACAATATCACAAACACACAACACATAGCAGGATGTGAAATTGTTGACGAATTCCTATACCTGGGCTCTCTGCTATCCAATCAGGGAGGATCGAGCGCTGAAATAAGAAGGCGCATTATTTTAGCAAAATCAGCAATGACCCGGCTACAGAAGATCTGGAAAGACCGAAATATTACCATTAGCACAAAGAAAAAGCTTGTACATACTCTAGTATTCTCAATCTTCTCCTACGCTGGTGAAATGTGGTGCTGGCGACGCATGCTTCGTATACCTTGGACTGCTCATCGCACAAATGTATCTATCCTAAGGGAGGTAAACATAACACAGCGGCTTTCGTCAAGGATCTATCAACGAGTGTTGTGTTACTTCGGCCACACGATGCGACGAACAAGCGGTATGGAGAGACTGATCGCTGAAGGAAATTTCCCTGGTAAGCGAAAGCGGGGACGGTCACCAACCAGATGGTTGGATAGTATAACCCATCTAGCCGGCACACCCTTTCATGAAGCATTCCACCTAGCTCAAGATAGAAATAAGTGGCGCAGAAAAGTTAGAGATATTTCAGATCAGCATTCTTGATAATCACGACGTTTCTGTTATGAAACCATACGACTAAAGAGAGAGAGGTATTCCCAAGTCGAAACTTCTCTCTCTGAAATACACTTTGGAATAAACATATAAAGTAGGAACAAGTTACTAGTATAAAAGGAACTCAAAAAAAACTAAACTGTCTGTAAGACAAATCTGATTTAAACACTTTTTTTAAAAGATTTATGTAAAGTCTGTATTTTTACTCTGTCTGATCTTAACAGTTTCATAGGGTGGGTAATGGGCCCATAAATAATTTGAATGGGCTCTATTAGTTGCAGATCATCTTGTTTCGGCCAATAAAAATCTTCAAGGTCTTCTTTCATAAACTTCATTTGGATATTTTCAGCTAGGTTTTCTTGATCTTGATTAACCACCTTCGAGACCACCTTTCCAATATACCACATTTTACCATACATGACTGCATAATAGTGCTCATTTAAAATGTTTATTTTTTGCGCATCAGCAAAAACAGACGTGCACGTGTTGCTGAAGACCTATAGCAAATGGCCGCGGGCCGCGGTACCAGTTAAAATGATGTGCGCACGCAATTACGCTTTTCTGATCAAACACGACTGCAGCCGAAGTTCTTGGATCTCCACGTAATCTCCACCGGACATCCATGTATCTCCACGGATCCCCATGGATTTCCACGGATCTTCCATTAATAACAATTTCAAACGTTTTACTTTCTTTTACTTCGTAAAATAAAGTATAGTCAATCATGATTTTTTCAAACTAAAGATTTTTGTGGTTTTCAAAGTGATGTCTGTGAGTCTATCGGTCTGTCTGCCTCCTCTTTACAGCCCAGGCGGTATAGTGGATCGGAATGAAAATTTATACCATCGTTTTTAATACAAATTTAGAGGGCCTAGTGATTTTTGATTATAATGAGGCAACCGGAAGTGGCACTTTACTCTTATGTTTTTTCTGTTTTATAGGAAAACTTTGTAACTGTTTAATAAAAATTGAATTTCATAGAACAGGATCATATCCTATGCAATTATCTACAATTTTCGTTTGAACAGTTGTTTTGTAGAAAGTATAGTTTTTAGAAAAATTTTAATATGTATTACATTTTTAAAGATTTCCTTGAAGCCCAAAAATTTATAATATGAATATATATTATATATATATTTTTTTTTATTCACAATCATACCTATATGTAATATGGTCATTATTGCCTTTTAAAAATTTGGAAAATGAGCCATTACCAACATTTACTTCCCACCCCAGGTCAAAAAATTTTTTGCACGCTTCCGTCAAAACTTTATTAAATTTGTATACCTAACATGGTTTTTAATGAGCATTCATGAAATAACATTGACGTTTTGTAATCCATTTCAGCATGTATTAATATTACATAATTAACTATAGCTTTTTTAGGAAGTATAGGTTTTGAAAAAGTCACAAAATTAAATTTTTACAAGCAGTAAAAGAAAGTTTTGTGAATACCACATCTAATGTTCTAAACTGTCAAACCATTGAATGAGGGAATCCCCTTGAAGGAAGTCGCTCAGAATTGGTTGACAGTGGATGCCTCTACAGTAGAACACAATTTGATAAACCTACTTTTAAGTATACATATAAAACCATTTACATGATTTACATGTTTAAAGAATGCTTATTTGCGTTATTATAGGGAAATTACACATTACCCAAGTACAGTAAAATCTCTCATAAGCGGACACTGTGGTGCCACGTTTTTTGTCCACTTATTAATGGAGGTGTCCTCTTAATAGTAATGCTTTAATTTCAATTTTTTTTGTTTAATCTTTATTTGAATATGGAACGATATAGAAATACATATATTGTTAAATACATAGTACTATGTAGGTACACAGTACCATACATTATGACACTACTGTTAAAAAGTAGCTTTAGTACATACGTATCAACTGCAGCCTGAAGTGAAGAAATCCTACCTGCCTTTATTCAAATGCATTTATAAACAAAGAGCACTTTGCTACGGATAAATAAAATCGTTTTCGCAGAACACTTCCGAAATTCAGATACGTACATAACTGAGGATTAAGGTTGGAAAACATAGGGCGCATATGAAAAGAGGTAATTCCCCTAGTTTCTTAGCTAGCATCTGAACACACAATTTATAAAACGCCCCATACCACACATATGAAAACATGTAATTGCCCAAATTCCCTAGCATTTAAGCACATAATAATTAGTAACATGTCCGCTTAAAAGAGGGAAATATTTCAAAATTTTTCTGTCGGCGTCCTGTTAAGAGAGAGTCTGCTTAATGAAGATGCCCTTGCGTTTAAACTACATTGGTTCCCGACAGTGCCAAGAAAAATGTCCGCTTAATAGAGGGGTCCGCTTAATGGAGTGTCCGTTAGGAGAGATTTCACTGTATCTACCTGAAAATAAAAATTACTATTCAGATTTTTGCATAGGATACTTAAATGCAAAAAGTTGAATTTATCTAAAATCCTAAAAAACCCAGTGTGTAGATAATTTCTGAAAAAACCTGAGGTTTTGCCAACCCTGGTGATTATACTACGTAGAAACTGGTGAATGCACATTTGAAAAATTTTTAAACAAATTGTGATAAGGATTTACAGACATCATAAATTTTTCAGCTCATTCTAATGTGCTTTATTCAACATGCTTTACCATGCTTACATCAACGTTACCTAATTGTGAAAAATTAATTATTAAAAGCTGGAATATCCCGATACTGAAGAATGGTACACAGGTCCTGTTTGCATTTTTGGGTTCAGTTTAACACCCATGTTAACCACCTTTCCTATGGGGAAGGAATTTTCAAATATCCTGTATAATCGCTTATTCCATTTATATGAAAATTTCGTTTAAAAATTAACAAATTTCTTCAAGATACTGTAACTGCTCTAATGACTAAAAAATTGACTAATGTTTTGGTAGAGTTCAATCGCCAACGTGGTAAAGTGACCGGCTAGAGTTACAAATACATATAGTCCATTTACTTGACATCTGCACTGTCAACCTGCCATTATGTTGGCACCACTGCTATTTTTCACATTTTAATAATTAAATTACTGTACAGTCTAATAAAAAACACATTATTTTTGAGGTATAGTCAAGACATTTTTTTTTAAATTTGACACTGACAGTGCAGATGTCAAGTAAATGGACTATAGTTAAAACGATCAACCGTATTGATATTAACTATGATGTGACGTGCATAATAGATAATGTTGTTTTGGATCATCGTACGATGCTGTATGAACTAGCAGTGTGCAAGAGATTCCATAGAAGGATTTAAAGTAGCTTTACTAAACAAAAATTGCGATACATTAAACTATAATCTTCCCAATGCAAGTCTTTCGTTTGAGTATTTCAATTATGTTTTTTTATATATTATTTCAATGTTTTCTTCTAAAAAATTGTATTGTAGTAAGAAAATTTCAATGAAATCATCAATAAACAATAAAGTAAAATGATGTAGTAAGGCTTGAAAGGATTGATACGATTTTAAATGCCCACACTCCGAATATAAAATGTTTAAAAAGCGATATCATAATTGTTAAAAGGTATTTAATCGAGCACCAAAGAAATATTGATTTGATATCCAAATATTTTTCTTTTGCCACTAAAAATAGTATTTCAGCACCAAGATTTTAGCCGTAAATTATTTATAAACGATACCCAAAACATAAGGTTTAGTTGCCTAGTTGTCAGTTTGAGGACTAAATATTTAATTGTGCCACCAGAAATTATATTTGATCATCAAAATATATGAATATTTGAGCACCAAACATGAAAATATTTTTCCACGAATTAAAAGTAAAATCAAGTAAAATATACGTTATATTAGTAAATAACAACGGTATATTTATACATTTCCTATTATCTATGAAATAAATTGATGTTGATAATAGGGATGTCGTACCCGGTTTAAAATCAAACCCGGGTACCCAAAAACAGTACCCGGGTACTCTCGGGTACCCGAAATATATAACAAAAATGTTAGCGTACATCTGAACATCTGAGGTAGCTACAATATCTTTCATTCCGCGAGTTTTAAACTGAACTAAATTGAGTTAGTACCTACTCACCAATTTATTAAACTGCAAGTAGTCTGTTATTCGTAAATATTTTCACACTTCCAAGTGCTATCAAATTCAAGCACGTGACTTTTTATCCGAAATTGGTAGCAGAATCAACATCACACAGAGGATGTTTATGTTACTTCATCCCATTCGCGGATTGAATATTCCTGTGAAGCGGATTTATTGCCTTATATAAACCAAGGAACAACATTATGTGGTATGGGATGGGGTGATTCTTGTTATTACTGCATGGTTGTTTTTCTAGAACTTATTCCGATTGTTTTTTAAGTTTCTATCGTCTCCGAAAAAGGCCGACTTTCTGGAAATTACATAATTTACTAGTCGGGTACCCGGGTCGGCCCGGGTACCCGCCGACATCCCTAGTTGATAATGTTTAGTGATTATTAATTATTTCGTGTTTTTGATGGTTTTAAGCTTATTTAATAATACTGGATGACAATTTGATTTTTCGGGTGCTTTTACTAGGTTTGGCACTTGTTTAATATTTCTGGTGATAAAATTACATTTTGTTAACGTTTAAAAAATATTTTACTCACAATCGGTTAATAATAGATACATTTTTAACCTTCAAAACGGTATGAAAGCAAGTCATTGTTTATTTTACTTTCCAGCACGGTTTTTCCCGGCTAGCTAAACGTCACTTTCAATGAACTTGTCATGCTACCTAGCAATAGCGTTACAGATTCCTTTGTTAAAGTGACTTATTAAACTGTGATAAAAATACGTATTATTTGAAACTTACCTAATTAAATAAATAATAACAAAAATCGATTATGAGTAAAATAGTATGCATTCATACCACAGTGAAAAGTTTCATTCATAGGGCAGGCGACATTGGGCCCCTTTGGCGGACACCTCTGCCGATTGGGATAAGTTTGGTTTCCTCTTGTAGTGTTATCCTTATCGAGTTTCTTTATTCATGTTACGCATCAATCTGGAACGTCGATGGTCAATTCTTGCGTTCCAGAGTGCCTGTTCGACTGCCATTTCCAAAGAGTCAAAGGCCTTCTCGTAATCTATGAGGGCGATATATAATTCGAGATGGTATTCGGTGGTTTTTTCGAGTAGTATTTTAAGGGTCAATAGGTGGTCGTTTGTACTGAATCCTCGACAGAACCCAGCCTGTTCCACTGGGTGGTATAGATCTAATTTGTTGTGGATTCTTTTTGTGATGATTCTGCTTAAAAGTTTGTACGGTTGGAATAGTAATGTTATAGGGCGATAGTTTTTAAGGTTGCTTCTATCCCCTATTGCCTATTTTTTGGATTGCGCATCCAAGAGCTTTGGTAATTGCGTTATTCATATCTTGTAGGTTCATATCTGCGTTGAAATCTGCGTTTAGTCATTGTTCAATTTCGTCTTGGTAGTTAATTTTATTTTTTTATAGTGTTTCGTTATCAGTTCTTTGTATTTGTTTCTTTAATAGTTGTAGCTGATTTATTTTTTCTGGGATGTCTAGTTTGGCTCTTACTGGTTAGTGGTGGCTGCCTATACCTGTTTTGTTGATAACCGTTATGTCCTTTATGATTTCCTTCTTTGAACTGAGAATATCGTCAATTTCGTCTGGGAGTCCGGGCTAATCCACGTCCGTTTACGTTGAGGCTTCTTTTTGAAAGGTGAGTTCATGGCATAGTTGTGGGCTTCTTCAAGGAAGTTGTAGAGTTTGTGCCCTCTATCGTTTCTTATGCCGTAGCCGAATTTACTCATTTTTGTTTCGTTTTCTTCTATCCTGTGACCCAGCTTTGCGTTGAAGTTTCCCATGATTACGGAAATCTTGAGTGTGTCCAGTGTGATAAAACAAATTCTTCTTACTCACACAAAAAAAATATTTGATGCCGGGATGCACAAGGACCCAGGACTTGACATCGTTGACTGTAACGCCCTCAGGGCACGACACTTAATACTCTAGTCATACACAACGTTCAACGCCGGACACCATCTTCTCACCACCAATGTCTACTCAAATTCTTGTGACAGATATTGGTAAATTCTATTTTATATAAAGTTATTATGATATCAATAAGCTACAATAATGGCTAAAGACATTCATCAATGTTGTAAAAACAAAGAATGCAAGAGCTGCATCTGCATTAATTGCGGTGCAGTCTATCATTATTCATGTTCTGAAAGAATTAGAAAAAAGTATGTAATTGATAGTACTCGCTTAATTTGTTGCGATGTTTTTGATGATAAGATTAAAAATAACTTGTTGAGAGAAATAACATTGAGGGAATTAATCGACGAGACCAAAAAAAGAAATGTACTTTTGGAAGAAAAGGTGGTTGACTTGGAATCCAAGTTGCAAGGAAATCACCGTTCCTATGTTAGTGTAGTATCAGAAAGAGTTCGTCAGCAAACTAAAAAAGTTCCTGATATTATCGTTAAACCCAGAGAAAAGTGTGATAAAGGTTCAATTTTGCAAAGTATTAAATCTAAGATAAATGTAGGGAATAAGAAAATTGCAGTAAATTCGATTAGGGAAAAAGAAGATGGAACTGTATTCATTAAATGTAATGACGCTACTAAATCTGAATTAGTTAAACAAGAGCTAAGGTCTCTTTTGAATAATTGTGATATAGACTCTAGTAAGTTGAGAAACCCAAGTATCAAAATTGTAGGGGTTGAGGATACTTTCAACAGGAATAGTGCAGAGTTAACTTTGAAAAATCAGAATTTTGCTGATTGTGATGTTGATGATGTTAAGGTTTTACATGTACAATATATTAAAACGAAAAACACAAGGATTATCTATGTTGAACTCAAACCCAAATTATATAGGAAAGTTATGATAACAAAATCTATTTTTATAGGGTGGCAGAGTTGTCGTGTGTATGAAGACTTAAATGTAAACCGCTGTTTCAAATGTAATGGTTATGAGCACAAATCACTGAAATGTAGAAATGATGTTTGTTGTCGGTACTGCGCCGGTAATCATGTAAGCGACTTGCCAAAATAAAGATACCAAGGTCTGTGCAAATTGCTCTAATACAAATCGTAAATTTGGTTCTAAATTAAAAACTGATCATTATGTATTTGAACAAGAACTTTGTGATAGTTACAAATATCACAAAAATGTGGCAATTTCAAGGACTCAGTATTATTAAATATTATTCTATTTTTTTTCTCTCTATATGCAAACTAACATAGAACATCTTGATCATAATCTCAACGGATCTACAATTATGTGTAAGAGCTTAAATGACCTGAATTATACCCTGAGAGGTAGAACTGGTCTTAGTCTATTTAACATTAATATTAGAAGTATAAACAAAAATTTTGATAATTTACGTCTCGTTATTGATTCTATGACTAATAAACCTGGCGTTATAATTTGCACAAAAACCTTTGCAGTAAATTGCCCAAATTTGTACGAGATACCAGATTACAATTTGTTCTATGTAAATAGCAATTTAAATAAAAACGGATGGCTCTTGTATTTACGTAAAATCTAGCATAGGTCGTACAAATTATGAAATAGACGTAGGAAGCATGAAAGCAATATTTACAGAATTGTCAGCAAATGAAGGTAATATATTTTTTCGACGACTGACATCGAAAGTAGATTTTTCTCACTGTCATTTGACAACAGAAAGTTGACATTTGCCGCTGAGCGTGCGTTTTCATCTTTTTGCCGCTCGCCGAGCGTTTTGGGTTTCCGCGTAAACAAAATAGGTAGCCACGTCCGAATGTTTCCTTGACAACGCCCGTCATTTGTGGAAATAATCGCGTCACATGTCATATAGACTGCGCGAGTAATGTTAACTTGATTGTCAATTAATTTTTGCGATAAAACGAAATTTGATATTTTCCTTTAATAATATGCCGTCGTCGAAAAAATAATATGTACGTTTCGAGCTAAAAGTGCGCTTGCCGCTTTTGCATGATTGCTGGTTTCGACTTCGTCTCAACCAGCAATATTCATGCGCAAGCGGCAAGAATGCACTTTCAGCTCTTAACATACAATATACTATATTACTTCCTTTTATAGATCACATAGTATACCCATTACAATCTTCACAGAGAAACTCTATGAACACATCCAAAATCATGCTAATTTGAAAAATCATTATATTATAGGAGATATGAATATTGATATTCTGAAAGAAAACATAAATACTAGTCATTATTAAAATAATTTGTATGAATTTGGATATAAATCATTTATAAATATTCCAACTAGAGTCTCTGGGACGTCATTCAGTTGTATTGATCATATTTTTGGCAAAACATCTGTAAATGTTGAAACTACTTCGTTTGTATGTGATCTGGATCTTACTGATCACTACGCCACAATGCTCCATATAAATAGAATCATTGCAAACACAGTTGATGATGACATATCACACAAATACAAAATAAATTATAATAAGTTGTTGGATAAGATCAGCAAGATAGATTGGAGTATGGTCTATGATGCAAATAATGTAAACTTAGCTGTTACTAAATTTCTATGTTTTGGAAGATGCGGTTAGTCAATCAAAACATAAAATTAAAGGTAAAAACAAACCTAGAAAAAATTGGATAACTAAAGGCCTTATCAAATCTTGTAGAGTTAAAAACAAATTATATAAAAAAAATTAAAGCTAGCCCAAATAATCTTACAATTGCGAACAATTATTTGAGGTATAAAAACATGTTAAACATTTTATTAAAAGCAGCCAAAGAAATCTATTACAATAACTTAGTACAAACATTTAATTCAAATATACACTCAATGTGGAATTTTATTAATGAAACCCTAGATAAAAATAAATCTACAACAAAACGTATTACAAAAATTTTGTCACATGAAGATAATAAATACTTGGAGAATAATGCCTTGATTGCTAACTTTTTTAATAAATTCTTCATCAAAATAGGTCCTGAAATGGCTGAAAAATTTGATTCGTCTATAACTAATGACATAGATATTGACCATTCTCCTTCTGACTCTATTTTTCTAACACCAACTGACGAAAATGAATTGTAAAAAGTCTGGAGGTGTTGATCATATTTCTGTTGGAATTATTAAACACACTGCATTGTACCTTGTCAAGCCGTTGACGGTCATTATTAACAATTGCATGGAGAATGGAGTTGTTTCAAATCATTTTAAAAAAGCTGAAGTGATTCCAGTTTTTAAATCAGGGGATGCAGATGAGGCTACAAATTACAGACCTATTTCTTTAATTTCAAACTTTGCTAAAATATTTGAAAAGGTTATTAAGATGAGAACATGTAGCTTTATTCTGAAACACAATATCATAAATCCCTTTCAATTTGGGTTTCAAGAGGGCAAAAGCATTGAAGATGCTATTAGATATGTGACTGATCAAATCTGTTGTGCAATTGATAATAATGAACCATGCGTATCAATCTTGCTAAAGCTTTTGACACTGTCAATCATGTCAAATTGTTAAAGAAATTACATAAGTTGGGATTTAGAGGCACGGCTTACGAGTTATTCAAAAGTTATCTCTCTGACAGAAAACAAGTAGTCAGAATTAATTACGAAAAAAGTGAAGAAATGACTGTAGAATGCGGTGTTCCTCAGGGAACGATATTAGGACCCATACTATTTCTCATATATATAAATGACATATTTATGGTTCTGTCAGAAGGAGAGCTGATATCCTTCGCAGATCACACTGCTCACATTGTAAAAGGCAAAACTTGGCAAGAAGTAATATCAATAGCAGAACAAAAAATGAAACTAATAGCGAACTGGTTAAAGTAAATTTTTTGAGTCTAAATATTAATAAAACAGTTTTTACTACATATGGCAGCTACATGGACAGTACACCAGACATTTGCAAAATCAAAATACGCAATGACTCATGTAACCCAACAAATTGTAATTGTGATTGTCCTGCGATAACTAGAGTAACAACAGCAAAATACTTACGAGTATATATAGACTCTCAGCTTAAATGGAACTATCAAATTACCCAAACTGTAAAAAAGACCAGATATCTAATACTCATTTTCTATAAATCGAGCCATATGCTAAGTATGGAGCAGTTGTTAACTGTATATTACGCCTTATTTTGGTCTATAGCTACCTATGGTATAACAGCCTGGGGTGGGGCTTACGATAACACATTGAAACCACTCTCAGATGTTCAAAAAAGGATTATCAAAATAATATTTAAGAAACATAGACTATACTCATCAAATGTACTCTTCAAACAAACAAATATTATTACTATAAGGAAATACTTTGTAGAAAAAGCAATTACCTTCAACCATAAACATATACTAGAAGAGTATAAACAATTAGGAAATGGAAGAAGACAGACTAAGGTTACTCCAATGAGAGTCAACAAAGAAATTACTAGACGAAGTCATAAATCGGTCAGTAGAAAAGTATTTAATGATCTGAGCATAGAGTTGAAAAACTCCGACTTAGACAAAACCAAATATAAACGTATAGAAAGTGGATAATTCACTTGGCGAGAGTAGCATAAATGCCTTCTTCCATGCCTTACAGTAATATTTGTAACAGATTTCGAAAAGAAATGTTCATTTTTATATACAGTGTGTTTCACTTTTCATGGGGACGGTCATGTATCACAGAAAGTACCCAACCAATTTTGTTCAAATTTGCAAGGAATGTATATACCCTTAGTGCCACCCAGGACACAAGGGCACAAGAATGGGTCCATAGGCGTCCGTCTTAGGACGAAAAAAGGGGCTATTTTTTCACAAAGTAATATTAGCGATTTTTTCCGGCCAACATAATCTTAATCCGCGCCTTTGAAAACCCTTGTGGCCAAATTTTCAGGCAAAAATTCCTATGCGTTAGAAAGATATTAAAACGCAAACTTGAAAAATACTGTTCAATTATTTCGTCATTTTTCGAATAATAGCTGGAGTTTTAAACATTACTTTAACTGTTTTAGTTTTTCTAAAGTGTGGCTATAGCAAACACAAAGTTTTTTCATTGTTGTTAAATAATTTACTTGGAATTAGAATAAGAAATGTTATACACTTTATTCCCTTTTGATCAAGTAGCTTTGGTAGTCGGTTTTTAAGAAAACAAATGAGCATCGCAGTACCTTATGTGTCCTTGTGTCCTGGGTGACACTAAGGGTATATACATTCCTTGCAAATTTGAACAAAATTGGTTGGGTACTTTCTGTGATACATGACCGTTCCCATGAAAAGTGAAACACACTGTATATATATTTTTTACTTCTATTATAAAAATCGGTGTGAAAATATAATGTTGAATTAAACACTGTCAATTGTCTGCAGGTTTGCACACAAGGGTTTTCCTTCGCGAAATAATATTGAAAAATGTTATTTGTAATATGTTATTACAACCTGTAAAATAAATAAATAAAGAGTAAGAAGAAGGTATAGAAAATGAGATATTTTCAGAAACACTTCTGATAAGGTTATTTACTATTGCATCAATCCCAGCAAGCCATTTTGCATGAACTATAGGTACTGTCTTATGTATAGCATTTATTTATTTATTTTAAGATAAGTAAACAGGCGACATAGCCGATATTGTTTACGTTCGTAAAAACAAAATAATTTTTAGTGTAAGCTTAAGATAATCTCTGAAACCTTTTTGTGGCGTTTAACTACTTTTGCTGTTTTTGATTTATATATTCATGCTTTTTGGGTATTTTGCCGCACTAACTACAGAATTTAGAATTGTAAAACACGAATGTTTTGGGAAACAATACTGCTCTCGTTTTCAACGAATAATTATTTAAATTAAAAAGTAAAGTAACTGTGAAAGCTTATAGTAAATTTGTTATCATATTGGGACTGGAATTTATGCATAGCGTACCGGAGCACACAACCCATTTATTTTCTATCTCTTTCTTTAACTTAGTGAACAATAATTCTCAGACTGAAGACGAACTAAGTTAAAGAAAGAGATAGAAAATAAACTGGTTATGTGTTTCGATACGCTATGCGTAAATTCCAGTCCCGATATGATAGCGAATTTTACTATAGTTGGTAGAAACTTGGGACTATTCTTCATTTGCCAAATCAACTTTATTTTATTTTCTTCGTAAGTCAGATACAGTACTCTCGTTTATCCAAGGTAATGACCAGGACGGGGGTAAGTGGATAATTGAAGATTATGGATAATGCAAAATGCAGGAAAATGCAAACATACAGTATGATCAAAAGCTATCAATGTCTAGAGGGCTGTAGAATTATTTTGTCAAAAAATTTTGTTGGCAGTCGTGGTAGTAAAAGTCACATTGGAATTTTATGTCTGTCAGTTTAAGGTTATGTCAGGATTGTCATTTCAACAAATACAAACATTCCTGTTGAATACTAAAAATGTTAGTAACAAAAACAACGACAGCTATTCAAAATGATTTGCTGCATTTTCCATACACACAACCACCTAGTGCTAGGCATTAAACATCCCGTAAAAGTTAAGTTTATCTGTCAAAATTGTATAGGTTATATTATTAAGTAGCTTTACTCACCACTGCCAACATAAATTTAATTTTTAAAAAAATCCACAGCTCTCGAGACCTTGAAAGTTTCCGATCATACGGTATATAGGCAATAAAGACTTACAAAACCTAAACAATCTTGAGTTCCTACAAAAGAGATATTTTTAAATTCAAAACAAACCAATAAAAAACTGAATTTAAGCACTTTTCTGTGTACTCAAACATCATGGGTGAATGTTTGTGTCTGAAATAATTGCCGAAACGATTAACTCTTAAATTTAGACAACTCCTGACTCTGGAGGCTGTGAATAAAGCTGCACAGAAGGCAACATACTATCCATTCACAAAACTCGTGAACTGTCAAAACGCTGTCAAGTTGGTACCTCGTTTAAATTCTGGTTTGGAACTTCCACTTGTAAGTTTTGGAAGCACTGAAATGTTTGCAATTTAAAAACATAGGAAATATAATCAGATAGAATGGAAACTTCTCAATAAAAGTTGTCATCGTTTTGCGCCGTCTGCCGAGATGTGCGGCAACTAAATGGGAACGCGGGAAATTTAAACCCAGAAAATAAATTAGTATTTTATTTACGGTATTGCTAATATGATTGAAATTATTTATATACTTCTTGACGACTATTAAATAATTTATTACCAAGCATATAAACAATTTCAATCATATTAACATAGCCTAAATAATTAATAAATTAAAATAAAAAGCATTTTTAACAATAATTGTTACAATAAAATAAGAGTATAAGTTGCTGAAGGTTTTTATTAACTTTTATCTCTTTAGATTTTTAGAAATAATTATCACAAATATAAAGCTTCAGCAAATATTTTGTACCGCTCGCTGCATTCCAATAATTCGGCACCTCACGTACACGTAACTGATGCATGTCGTCCAGTGGTCTATTTATTTCTTTCAACCACTGCTGCCGTTTCATGCTATTTCTTGGTCCTTAATTTGCAATAAGTAATTCATTAAAGAGTATTGCTAAATATTGCAGTTTAAATTACCTTCAGGAACTTGAAACAGCGTATACCCTTTTATGCTGTTGTTCAGGCAACCTTTAACGTAGCAAATACAAACCATAATGCTATATATACAGGGTGTCTCAAAAAGAATGGGACACCGATTAGTCATAGATTCCTTACGTAATAAATTGATTAAACCTAATATACCTTTGTACAAAGTCCCTTCTGTAAGAAGTTATAGGGCCTTGAAGTTCAATTTTTTATTTTTCATTTTTTTGTTAATTTACACAAATGTAGAGATTTCGATTTGAATTTTGGTATACGTACTTACTATTATATACTGAACTAATAGAAAAAATTTCATAAACTAAACTTAACTGTAAAGGGCACTTTACCTAACTTTCAAAACTTCTTTTAGCTCTAACTTCGTTATCGGTAACATTTTTTGAAATTTTAGGTTATTATCTGAAAGATAATTGAAAAGCACAAAAATAATGTACTCGTAGTTCATAAGCGTAAGAGCAACCGTTTACCTTAAAATGCCCATCAAAGGTTTTTGGTTGACATGAAGACGTGCAATTATCAAGTAGGCATGATTACAAAAACAATGGGTAATGATTGTAATCTAGTAAACAACAACAAGAAATCAAATAATGACGTTGGTGACATCAGTTTTTTGTTTTTTGTGCTTACGAAAATGCTGCAACATAACGAACCTTTCAGCGTTGGAGAATTCGTTATGTAGCGGCATTTTCTTAAACATAAGAGAACAAATTCTTATGTCACTAATATCATTAATTGATTTATCATTGTTTTTTACTAGATAACCATTGTTTTTGTAATCATGCCTACTCGATAATTACATGTATTAGTGACAACTAAAAACCTTTGATGGGCATTTTGAGGTAAACGGTTGCTCTTACGCTTATGAACTAAGAGTACATTATTTTTGTGTATTTTAATTATCTTTCAGATAATAACCTAAAATTTCAAAAACTGTTACCGATAACGAAGTTAGAGCTAAAATAAGTTTTGAAAGTTAGGTAAAGTGGCCTTTACAGTCAAGTCTAGTTTATGAAATTTTTCTTATTATTGCAGTCTATAATAGTAAGTATGTATACCAAAATTCAAATAAAAATCTCTACATTTGTGTAAATTAACAAAAAAATAAAAAATAAAAAATTGAACTTCAAGGCCCTATAACTTCTTACAGAAGGGACTTTGTACTAAGGTATATTAGGTTTAATCGATTTATTATGACGTAAGGAATCTATGGTTAATCGGTGTCCCATTCTTTTTGAGACACCCTGTATATACGTTTTGACAAATTTCGTCGGGAGAACTAGGGAATCCGAGATCACAATCATCTCTTCAGGGCATAATTTAGGCAAATAACCTGTAATCGTAAAAAATACCTTAGATATTTCTTCAGATCTTCAAGTTTCAGGGTCAGTAGACGAAAAACATTTTAAATTGCGGTTAAAAACGATCATCTGCATAACTTACAACCTAGAGAAAGGATTGTGGCATCGCATTCGAAGGATATATTACTAATAAGAAAAATGATTTATGACCTTACTAGTAGCGCCTATGGTAAATTTGACACTGACAAACTCGTTTTTTAAACTTGTCAAATGGTGTTTCCCTACCTGTGTTAGCGTAGCTAACTTGATTTAGTGACCTTAATCGAATTTAGAGTCCCTGTATATAGGTTACTAAGAGTTGGGCAAACAACGGGATACATTTTGATTGGTTTGGATCACTTTTTGCAAGGCATGTGTGATAAACGTGCCGTTTTACACATTTTGTAACATGTTACGACCGATAGGTTCACACATGCAAATCTAAATTTTAACTAAATTGGCCGTATATTCCTAATATTCGGTTCTAGAAATCCTAAGAATGAGGAATACTCTGAAAATGCTCTAATCAAAAGCAAGTTAGCAAGATTGACTTCCATAACCTCTTTGTGCGACATATGTCAAATATCTAATTTGGATCAAAAACGTTTGTCAAATCAGGCTGTTTGCCCAACTCTTAGTAAACTATATACAGGATCTCTAATCGAATTTTCTTAGAAGCGTCATCTTCTGAGATGTGCGGCAACTAAACTAAATAAAACATTTAGGGCCGGTTGCAGAAAGCAATGTTAAGTCTGGTGTTAGCTAACATCGCGTCAAAGTGAACAAAAACGAATCAAATCTCATATGCTTATGGTAACTAATACATTAGTAAACAAAATTTGATGCGATTTTGTTCACTTTGACGCGATGTTAGCTAACACCAGACTTAACATTGCTTTCTGCAACCGGCCCTTAGTTGTATAGCAGTGCGCATAGCATGATTTAAAAACTTGACTTATGTCACACTTTCTTGTAAAGAAATAATCTCCAAAATTCTTTAATTTTTGTGCATACACCTCAATTGCAATGGAACAGAAACGAAAGGGGGTTTTATTATTGGAAAGGAAAAAAAAGCTATAGTTAATTATTACAAGGAAAAACTTCGCTTAACTTTTGTCGCATGTAACCTAACTGTAATATTACTAGAAATCACCAGATTCGAAGTGTAAACTTCCTCTGGCATGTTAGGCTGCAGATCCAACAGTTCCTCTGCACACTTCAGAATTGCTTTTTTTGCATTTAATTTTAAAAGATTCCGTTTTTGTACGCATATTATTCATTTTCAAAAAAGAAAAGCGGACAATTTAATTTTAAATGTCAAAATGACACAAGTCATTTACAGAAAAACCTGACGAAAATAAATTTTCTAATAATTTAAAAAACGCAGTTTTGCCAATTTTATCTTGACCTTGAGAATTTTTATAGGAAAAAAACGTACTTTAGTACATATTGCATTTAAGTTTGACTTTTAATTAGTCTTAATAGTCTGGGATAGTGCAGATGGGTCCCGGAAAATTCACCGGAAACAATTCATCGAAAAGATAATATTTTGCAGTTATAATAAACTATCTTAGTATCTTTGTACAAATTTGTCATCTTACATATTCGTCTGAACTCCCCTTCACACTTCATCACAGCAAGGACTTGCAGCAAAGTGCTGGCATGTTTAAAACTCTGAAACGAATTCCTTTGTTTTTTTTGTTTTTATATGTTTGATTTTGTCTTTTTTGTTTTTATATGTATGGGTTTTTGTTTTTCTTATTTTTTTATACACTATTCGCACAAAAGAAAATCATATTAAATTAATTAATTAACTGAAATACACAATTTCAAAAAATTATCCGTTGTGCGAATTTCAGTGAATTGTTTTCGGTGAATTTTCCTAGATCCAGTCCAAGTGCCCTAACTCACCAACTTTTTACTTAGCTCTGTTAGTGTCTTAAAATTTAAAATAGTGTACTGTTCCTTTGCGTACTTTTTCATTTGTATTTTAGGCTGCTGCTATGGTCGACCGCATGTTGTGGCTGGAGGACGTGCTTTCCTATGGCCAATTTTTCAACAAGCACAGAAGTATGTATTTTTCAATAACAATTTTTAAAATTATAACGACAAATTGATAAAATTATTTTAACAGAATATCCCTTAACACCATGACTCTGCAGATTTCTAGTCCTAAGGTTTATACTAGCCAAGGCGTTCCTATTTCGGTAACGGGTGTTGCACAGGTTTGTTAGTCTGGATAGAGTACTTGCTCATTGTAATTCGTATCAATTTGTAGGTAAAAATACAAGGACAGAATAAAGACATGCTGCTAACTGCATGCGAACAATTTCTAGGGAAGAAAGAAGATGAAATCCACTATATTGCCTTGGCAACATTGGAAGGATATCAGAGAGCGATTATGGGTTCTATGACTGTTGAAGAAATCTACAAAGATCGCAAGAAATTCAGCAAGCAAGTGTTTGAAGTTGCTTCTTCAGATCTCATTAACATGGGTATCACTGTTGTATCTTACACGCTCAAAGATATCAGCGATGATATGGTAAGTCCAGCAGATTTAATATATTGCAAAAGTTAACGTATGTGGCTTTAGGGATACCTACAGAGCTTAGGCATGGCCAGAACAGCTGAAGTTAAACGCGATGCTAGAATTGGTGAGGCAGAGGCACAAGCTGAGGGACGTATCAAGCAGGCCATCGCAGAGGAACAGCGCATGGCGTCTGTGTTTCAGAATGATACCCAGATCGCAAAAGCTCGCAGAGATTTTGAACTTAAAAAGGCAACTTATGACATGGAAGTCCAAACCAGAAAGGCCGAGGCTGAACTGGCCTACGACTTGCAGGCCGCCAAAACCAGACAACGGATCAGGGAGGAAGAAATGCAGATCGCAGTTGTTGAGCGCACCCAGGAAATCGCTATTCAGGAGCAGGAAATTTCCAGGCGCTCGCAAGAGCTAGAGGCCACCATCAGGCGCCCGGCAGAAGCTGAAAAGTACCGCCTGGAGAAAATTGCCGAAGCAAACCATAACCGCGTAGTGCTCGAAGCTGAGGCTGAGGCGGAAGCGGTGCGGTTGAGGGGAGAAGCTGAGGCCTTTGCCATCCAAGCCAAAGCCAAAGCTGAGGCCGAGCAGATGGCCAAGAAAGCTGAAGCTTGGAGGGAGTACAAGCACGCTGCGATGGTGGATATGTTTATGGAAGTTCTGCCGAAAATTACTGCTGAAGTGGCCGCTCCCCTTTCTCATGCCAATAAGATTACAATGGTTTCCACTGGCCAGGGCGAAGTCGGTGCTGCTAAATTGACAGAAGAGGTTCTGTCCATGGCTGTTAAAATTCCTGAAGTCGTTAAAATGATGACCGGAGTCGATATTACCAAGGTATGTATACATAAAGCCCACAAAATATAGAACAGTATGAGGTCTTAGTTATCTTAAAATATATAATTTCATCTATTTGCATTTTTATCGTGGAACTAACTGTTCATACAGATGTTATAGTATGTCACTAATTCAATATAATATCCAGAAATTGTTATAAAAGCTTCAAGATTAGTTACTTTGGCTGAATTGTGTACAATTTAGAACAAAATAACTCTAGTTTCAAAATATGAGCTTACTTTACAGATTCAGATCCAAGTTGTTCAGGGTGGATTAATCCTGGATATGCTTGGGTAGTGCACATGTGTGGGTCAGAGATCTGGATGCGTTTTTGTGTGGTTTATGTTGTTATTACACTTTTTTTCTCATACTAATTGCCTTTGCTTCCCACTGTAAAGACGATTAAATTTTGGCAAATTTTTACTTTACATTAATTTTACCACTCGTGGCTAGCTCTGGTCCAAGATTGTCAACAACTGAAGTAAGAGATAAAGTCGAGTATGAAGAGACGTTTATTTTCTTTAAGTAATTATATATACAAAATTAAATATTTTCTAAAACTATTTACAAAAGAAAAACAAATAATGATGGCGGTTGGGGCGGAGCTGCATTCGCTGGACGCAGTTACGGACGGTCCCTCCATATCCTGTGGTTCGAATTGCTATAATCAGATCGAAATTAAGTAATTCAGTTTCGGCTTGTTCCCGAGTTTTCCCCAGATTTTGGACATGATTGGACAAAAGCTGAAATGATTCGGGGAAAGTTAACAGCGGCTCCAGATCAAACAAACGAAAATGCTCCTCAGCGTTGATGATGATTCCCGTTATTCCCCGGGGGGACATAGGGTGGTTAGAAATTCTTTCCACTGTTGCCTGTCGTCTGCGATTGGTTTTAGCTGTGCGAACGATTTCCTGCTCTCTTCTGCAACAGTCCTCTTCCAGGTCTTTCGTGGTCGTCCTGTCTTCCTTTTCCCTTGCGGATTCCATTCCAGTACTGCTCGGCATGGTTCTTCGCGGGTTTTCCTTAATGTATGTCCAAGCCAGCCATATTTTCTTTTTTATTGATATCTTGTCCTGTTCCGCAGCGTTAGTGAAATGAATTTAATTTCAGGCGGGACCTTTTGGGACTAACGCTCGTTCATTGAACGCCTGTAAAACTGGAGTGCTCGTGGTCCACTCGATTTACAATTCAAATATGAGGCAAGGTCGCGCCTTGCAAATTATTAAACTGAACTTAGGTTGTTTTGAACCTCGGACTGGCGGATCTTCTACGGCGAGCTGTCGGAAGAAATTATTTAGTAACAGGCTGGTTTCACGGGTTATTAGACAGGTATCCAGGTCAGGTTTTTAAGCCATTGCGCTGGGGGTTACTAGGACAGGGTAGTTGTTAGTTATCAGCTGCAAGATCTTCCATTGCGCTGGAGGATTTATAGGACAGGATAAGTTAGAATTGCTTCTGCAGTTTTACTAACATAGGCAAGGGACATTTCTGGTCAGGTAAAGCAACGAACTTACATGGACTGGAAAGGATAGGTAGTTTGGGACAGGATTCTGGTTTTCACAGACAGGTATCTGGACTGTTGGAGCCCTCTTGGGCCCGAGGACCCAAAAGTCTCCGACTGGGGCTCAGGTTCTGGTCTGGATTCTGGAAGGAACGGGTTGGATCTGTCTTCGGACTGAGCGGGCATCGTCCTTTTATTGCTTCGAGGTGGCCGACGTGGTGAACCTAGATTGGGTCTAAAACATGCTAGTAAGGTGGGAGCCGGAGAAGCTCGCACAACTCTTCGGCTTCACACCTGCACGATACTGGATTATCAGCAGGATCTCTCTTCAAGTTTTTCTTACCCTCCGCGTGGCTCCAAATGTTCGCACGTTACAAATTCTTGTGGCATGATAGCGTCTACAAATTGAAACGTAATTAAAACGTTCGAAAACAATTTGGAGGTACGCGAAACGTCACACCACCATATTACATCCATTTTGAACATCTTTTCTTACTTCCTGTACAGCTCCAAGTATCAGTATCAATATTTCACAATTACAGATTCTTAGATTTTTCTACTGTACGCTAATTCAAGTTCTTGTCTACGCACTATATGTATGTTATCACTGGTCTAATTCGGGTTTTTGTTGTTCTGGTGAATAATTTATTCTATAGAATTTTCTTATACAAAAAGTAACTTCTGTAGCCTATTTGTATTGTTGCATTTCTACCATTACATTGTTTAATCGTTCTAGTTTGGTTTCTAATTAGCAGAATATTGTCACTTGCTCAAGAATAGTTTCCTATTATTAGTGGTCTACTTACTGTTTACCCTTCTGTTGTACTGGATAGGAGTAGGTCATCTGCATATGCACAAATTGTGCATGTTCTTGATGCAAATGCTTCCGGTTAGTTCTAATTTTCTTACTATAACTTCTATGACTAGGTTAAATAGAGGAAAGAATATCATCTCATCTGCAACCTTCTATTATGTTGGTTGGTTCTGTATGTGCCTATTTTCACGGTTGTGATTGCAGTTTCTCTGTTTTTCCTGATTTTTTCTCTTTACTTCTTTATCTTCTTGTGTGAGTTTTTCTAATTTCTTCCAGCATTTTGTTCATCATATTTTTTTACGACTTCCCAATCAGCTATAAAAATTACTCGGTTTTGTTTAAATAGAAGTATTCCACATTTTTTAAAATCTCAAGTTGCATTATAGTGTGAAAGGGAAATTGCCTTGCAGGTCCCAATGTTCGTGTTAGCCACCACCAATCTGTATATTGCTGTAAGAATTTTAATAACAATTCAGGTAACTGTAACTAGTGGAGGAAAAGGCTTCTCTTTACAACTGATCAAAACCTACTTAAGATCATCTGTGAGTTATGAAGGTTGTCAGGGTTGATTATATTATCAATTGAGTGTGATTTTCGTTCATTGAACAAAGAGGGAATATTTCAAGATTTTGTTCATCTAAAAGCTAGAAAGAAATTTTAATGTGATAAAATTTTCCTCTGCCAATAAATTTGTTTTTATTTTAATATTTATTTTAATGTTTTATTCATTTAAAGATGTTTTACTTCTATATGAATACTCAAAATAACTGCTTATTTATATATATTTTCTTTTTCTAACTAGATACAAATATTTTTGTATCTTTGCCTGTGGCACCAAAAACCCTAGAGGCGACTCTGAATTTCATCTATAAAAAATGTGAGCTAAGCTATAAAATTATGGAAATATTCTGTAAAATGTTGATTTTTTACTTCCTTTTACAATAAAGGAAGTATTGGATTCACCCCAAAAATTCGAAATTGAGTTTTCAACGGATCTTCACGTTTTAGAGTCCCCTGATCCCAAAAAACATATTTTTTCATTGGTCTGTCTGTCTGTGTGTGTGTGTCTGTCTGTGAACAGAATATCTCAAAAACGAAAAGAGGTATGGCGTTGAAACTTCATATATAAGTTTTGTGTACTACGTAGATGTGACAGCAAGCTTTTGAAGAACAGACCTTATATTAAGTCTTTTCCTCATTAATATGTAACTCTCTTTGTATGGCTTCTTCCGTTATCTTGTTAACTATTCTAACCTGCCTATGCTACTCGTCCACCAGTAAGTCGTCAGCATATGCTATAAATTGTGCTTCTTTTCTTTTTTTTTTAATGTATATTACCAGTTCAACAAACTACATTGTTATACATGATTAGGTTGTTCGAAATACAAATAATAACTAAGAACACTAACAAGAAGAGTATAACATAACAACTCATAGGTGTTTACAATAAATACATTGAGGATTGATACACAGATTGTTTAGGTATTTATTTTTATCATTCGGTGTCATTGTCACTATTTAGCAAATAAATGTTTTGTGGTAATCTTCTTTGTAGCCTTACATGAATGCGTTGTCGTCCTAAGTTGTATTGTTCTGTACCGGGGCAGTTGCTAAGGTTAGCATGAAATGTTGTAGTCAGTTTCTTTACAGAAGAAATAGAAGCATGTGAAAACTACAAATACTTAGGAGTATCATTCGACACAACCGGTACAGATGAAAAGGAAATTAGAACAAGACTAGAACGGGATCCTATGGAGTAAAGTTATAACAAAAAATCGGAAGTACAACATATACAACACAATAATCAAAAGTAGCTTACTCTAGGGATCAGAAACATGGAAGATGACAGAGAAACAAAAGAATTTTAGAAGCAACAGAAATGGACGCGTTAAGATCATGAGCTGACAGAGTAAAAAATGAAGATATTCGACAAGAGATGGGACTACAGGACACGATCATAAAAGACATCGAAGGAAAACAACTCACTTGGTATGGACATGTACAGCGGATGGCAGAGCATAGGTTACCCAAACAAGTGATGACCTGGATACCGCAACATAAAAGGAAAAGAGGTAGACCCAAAAGAACATGGAATGAGGGTATCCGGAAAGCGATAAGTGCAAGACACTTAGAAGAGGGTCAATGGGAAGATAGAAAACAATGGCGTCTAGATATCGAACAACGTCGACGCACGTTTTAAAGCCGAAATTATATAGTTTCTTTACATAGTCTTCTATTGTTAACATTTCCAATTCTTTATGAAGTTGTTGATTGGTTATGTACCATGGGGCATTTACAGCTATTCTCAATACTTGATTCTGCAATACTTGTATGCTATGGATTTTACTTCTTCTTGCATTGGCCCATACATTACGAGGGGACGGATTAACGATTTGTACAGCAGTAGGGTACGATCTACCTTCAGCGAAGTATTTCTATTAATAATAGGATAGAGTTGTGTAAGCCTTGCATATCCTGCATTCAACTTTTTAGTTATATGAATCTTCCATGTTAGCCGTTGGTCAAGGTATACTCCCAAGTATTTCACTGCCTCTGTGTTAGAATTCCATCGAATGTAGTGTCCATTTATTGAAATAGCCGGTTCAGTGTTCATATGTTTGAGTGTGAACACTTTCGCTTTCACAATTTCCAATGGAAAAGCCATCTTGAAATCATATTTACTGCGGTTTGCAAGTCTGCCAATGCCTAGACGATGTTTTCGTTTTGAGTTAAAATAACGGTATCATCTGCATACATGGCCATATTTGTGCGCACTTCGGGTATGTCGGACATAAATATATTAAATAGAATTGGTCCCAATAGGCTGCCTTGAGGAACTCCAGCATTGATAGGTCTAGTGGTAGATGTTGTTGAGTGGATTTGTACTGCAAAAATTCGCTCTTCTAGGAAGTAATATAGTATAGCCTTAAGATATTCTGGCAGTTGAATGTGAGAAATTTTGTATTTAAGACCATCGATCCAGACCTTGTCAAACGCCGACGCTATATCTGTAAATAGTGCTGTTGTGTAGAGTTTTCGCTCATACCCTTCTTAATTATTTCCACTATTCGTTGGAGTTGGTGGCAGGTTGAATAATATTTTCTGAAGCTAAATTGGTGTGCAGGAAAGGTATTTAAATCTTCTAGTTCTTTATTGAGTCTTATACTTATAACCTTTTCAAGAAGTTTAAATAAGGTGGTCTAAAGACTAATCGGTCTGTAACTGGATAGATTTTTCTTGTCTTTTCCTGGTTTGTGGAACATTAAGATAATCGCATCCGCAATCCATATTTTAGGAAAGTATCCTAGCATTAAAAATGGTCGCTAAGTAAGCTAGAGACTTTTCCGTAAAATTTTTTAGAACTACATTTGGGATTAAGTCGTGTCCAGGAGATTTATTAACTGGGAGAGTTTTAATAATGGATAGTAGTTCTTTGGAAGAGGTCCTTTTCTTCAGGTGCCATCTTCTAACGAAAGTCGGCTATCATCGTGGTAATCCTAACTCTGTTAACTTTAACCAAGAGCCACGTCTCCGCCCTACGTTTCTCTTTCCGCAAATCTTGCCCTGCATGATTATATGGAGTAACGAGTACTTTTTTCCTCTTATGACATGAGGGGGAGGTCGGGCTAATATTATTATTAGCTATAGGAAGATGAGCTTTGTACTAATTTCTTATAATGGTAAATGCTGGTTGCTTATAGTTGTTTCTAAACTAGAAAATTCCGTGTATTTCTCTTCATCAGAATTTAACGTTGTATTTCCAACTGTTATTGGAGGGATTTCTTCTGCCTTATTTAAGATCGTCTTGGTAGATTTCCACAAGCCCGGATCATTAGTGCTAAGGTTACTAATGTAGTGCTGATAAGAGCTGATTTTATATGCCTCAAGTTCTTTTTTGATTCTGCGAGAAATTATTTACCAGATTCTTCGTTCTTGGATCTCTTGTTATCTGCCATTCTCGACGTAGCCGACTTTTTTGTTTAATCAGTTCGAGTATCTGTTTTGGTGGTAAATTATAATTTTGACGTCTCGGGGTTTTCCTTGGTTTTATCGCTACTTTTATACTGTCCGTGATGCAGTCGGCTTCTAACGTCATTTTAATCAGACTAATCAACTTTCTTGGGATTGTAAGTTTTTCCATATCTGTAAGAACACTGTCAAAGACTGTTTTAAAATCAATAAATAGCATGTGTAATATTATGTTATACAGGGTGATTCAAAAACAGCGCATTTCCTTTGGAGGGGTTGCTAGGGAACCCTAGCGGAGTACGGAAAAAATCACAGAAAAAATAAATGCCTCTTCTAAGTTTAGATATTAAAAAAAACTGAATCTTAAATTTGGCAACATCTCATCTATAAGCCGTCACGATCTTTTTAGGTCAGGTGAGGCTATGACCATATAGTAATTTTGTTGGTAGAACTTCTGTTGCAACTAAACTCCCTCATGGAAATTGGCACTTTTTGTGTTAGGTTAGGTTGTTTTCAGTTTAAACAAATATTTCAAAGGGAACTTGATGGAAAAGCATTTATATCACCCGGTACAAGAGAACTGGCTAGCTCATGCATCGTTACCAGTTCCATTTTAAAACTATAGGCATCAAAAAATGAAAATTTGAAAACTAAAATTTCAGGTAAGTTTGTTGAAAATGTCAGTTGTTTTGAATTGGGATGTTTAATAACAATAATAATCTTCGATTCAAACATTGAATTTTTACAAAATGTTGGTAAATAGCTTATTTCAAAATGCATCTTCTGCTGTTAAATAAATAAATATTTCAGAGGAATGATTGTAAAGATTTTTTTTGTGATTTTTTCCATACTCCGCTAGTAGTCCCTCCAGAGGAAATGCGCCATTTTTGAATCACCCTGTATTCGTATCCTTTTTCAACTATCTGTTTTATTATATGTATTGCGTCCGTTGTGCCCCTTCCCTTGCCGAAATTTATATTGGTATTCTCCAATTATGTTTTTGGTATATTGTGCTAGTTTTTTCTGTAGTAGTATTGACGATGTTGTATAGTTATGCCCCTATAGTTACTACACGTTCCAATATCTCTTTTCTTATGTATTAATGTTATGGTACCTTTTTTCCACTCTTCTGACATCTTGTTTTCTCTCCATATCTGTATGATGAGAGCATCTAATTTTTCGTGCAGTTGCATCCCTCCATATTTTCGTAATTCCCCGTTTATTCCATTACTTCCCGGGCCTTCTCCATTTTTGATTTTAAATAATATACTTCTGACTTCTTCTAGAGTTGACTCTACTATTATTCGGTCATTTGGTATCACTTCCACCCATTCTTTTTGATTATTCTCTTTCTGTTTTTTAAGAAACTTTCTTTTCTTTAATGCCTTGTTCTTTATAGTGCGCTACTCCGTTTTTGATATTCAGTTAATTTTACTTAAATTATTTGTTCTGTTACTTTCATCAAACAACGTGAAATTGAGAGTGTACAAATCAGTGACAAGGCCAACTGTAGTGTATTCGTGGGAAACATGGACAATGACTCAAATAAATCAAAGGAGACTATGTACTTGGGAACATAAGATACGGAGAAGAATGTTGGGGGGGGGGGGGGGTATTAACGAAAATGGAGCATGAAGGAGAAGAATAAACAAAGAAATAATTTACAGTCAAATAAATTGTTACTTAGTAGACCAGATAACACCAGACGAAGGGGAAGACCAAAACTAAAATGGTACGATCAAGTGATAGACGACCTAAGAAAACTAAACATTCAAAATTGAAAGCAGAAAGTACAATATCGAGAAGAGTGGAGAAGGATAACCCATCAAACCACATGCCTCAATGACCTATAGTGCTACATATATATACTTTTCTTCTATCTCTTCCATTTTTATATTTTTCTTTTCTGTTGCTTCCTCACAAGCACTATCGTACCATTCTTTAGGATGAAAGTTCTTTCTATATCCTAATATTTGTTGATACTCCCTTTCATGGTGCTCCATTTATTGTTAATATGTTCTGATCACTTTCTCTATATTTTACTCGTACGTCCTTGGTCCATAGTTTTTCCACTGCACATCTTCAAGTTTCATCCTTTTGTTTCTTTATGAATTCAATTCTTTCTTTTATTTTCGTTATTACTACAGGCATTTTCATATTTGATGGCGAGAATAAAAACACTGTTGAATGTCACAAAACAAATTTGTCGATGTCAATTTTTCCAAAGACGTTCTTTAATTATTTAAAAATAATGTCACATATTGGTAATAAAAAAAACTATTTGTGTCCAAGCTCGAGAAGGTTGGTTTTTGTGACATTCAACAGTGTTTTATTTTTGCCATCAAATATGAAAATGCCACAAAATTTAAATCGTGCGCTCTTGATGGAACACCCTTTATTTACACTTAGTACTTTTGTTTTAATTAAATTAATTGCAGTGGCAGTTGTGTGGTATGGTGCTGTTGTCGTGTAGTAAAATGACTCTGTCAGGACGTAACTATTTGAACACACTTACATTAAATAAAACGGTGTTACCCCGCAAGGGAGTTGTGAACTTTACTTTTTGCTCGGTGGTAAATTTCACCCTACCCTTTCTTAGCTAATTTAAATATTGGCGTAAACGGCAGTTTTCCATAAGAGCTGCAGAGCTACAGCAATTATTTACCTTAATTAAATTATTACGTTCATTCTTTGCGATATACATGCAAATGCTGTATTCAGCGATGAATCAAAATTAAACATTATTTTAAAGCCAGGTGTTCGCTCTCAATGTTTACATTCAGCTCGGTTCTGTGTCGCATTTTGTATCACACTCGTTTTTATTTCAAGGGTTGTGATAACTGTTCATTGTTTAATATACAGCAGTTATATTCTGTATATTCTAATTTGATTAGCTTTTCAGGTACTGTCGTATTTGCTTTCATCAAATCAAAGGTACATTTATAGACCATTATAATAGTACTTGATACTCTTATGGTAGTTCTATGATAATTTTGAGGATATTTACTTTATCTAGACCTGCTCTGCATCCTGCGTGCTAGTCTCGTAGATATCTTTGTTTGTTACATAGCGGTACCTGAATTTTGTTACTTGAAATGTTCGGAACTCCATAAATATAAGAAGCAATAAAACGCAGTAGTCTTCTCCATGTACATTTATTAACAAGGCGCCGTGTTTCGAAGCCAAACTGGCTTCATCTTCAGGCCAAAATGATCATTGGTAATGAAACAGGTAAAAACCACGTGTTCCAAATTATAGGTTAAATTGAGGTTAAGCGCTGAAGGCGAGGTAGTAATAAAAATTCACAAAGAACACCACATTGGAGAAGAAAATTAATTCAATAGCCAGTAAACTAGGTTATAAAGATCGTTGTACTGGTTATTACATCAAATTTAATAAATAAAAATTATGACAAGTAAAATAGCACCATTCTCTGACGGAGAAGGCACCATAAATATGTACTTGTAATCTTTTAAGCTGCCGAGCAACAAGTGTATTTATTGTGTACATATCTGTCTCACTTAAAATATGTAGCAAAATTCTAGTCTCACTTATACTTAAAAAACTTGAAACGCTAGGAGGGTAGTCGTATCACGGAAACTTTCTTTTGCCATGAAACGAGGTAATATGAGTGTTGGTATTGAAATATGTGCATTATATTGACTAAGTGTATCTGCAAAGATAACTCGGCTATCATACTGTTCGTTATATTATACAATACTATTAATCTTGCTTAATAGATTTTAATTTTTTTTCTTTGTTTCAGTCTATTCGCTCCGTTTGAAGCATCAGTTGTGCAAATTAGTATATTCTTTTGATCTGTATGTGCATTTACTCGTATTGTAATCTCTGCCATGGTATATGTGTTCAGTTAAACATTAATATTGGTGATAATTAATGAGCAGGGTTGGATGAAAAACTTGCACTTTAAAAAATGAACATTAATTCTTGCATTTTATGATTTTGCTAGTTTTATCTGTGCAATTATAAATAATTTTTCATATATCGTCACAGCACAATTTTGTTTATTATTTTTTTAAAGTTTATTACATACATAATTACATATTAGTCTATTGCGATTCTTTAAAATGATCCAACCCTGTAATTAATTGGAATAAGTATTAGGCATTTTAATATAACAATTTATGTCGTTCCTCATTTTGATCTGTAGTAATAGGTTCACTAAAATTAGCAGTTATGCAAAGGTTTCGCCAAAGATTGAATTTTTGTTGTTACTTACTCAAAAAAAGTTATTTTCGTGAAGACAATAATTTAAAACACGGTTTCTACTGTGTAACTTTCTTACACTCTTCAATGAACCCTTTATTATTTTAAACTTATGCTACAATTTTGTTACACATTTCATTAGATGTTATAATATTAAGACTTCAATCAAAAATATTACTATAATTTCTTTATCTTTATCTTATATGTTATTGCTAAAAACTGTATAGTTTAATATCCTTGATTTCAAGTAGAAAGGATATTTATATATTCGCGAAATATAAGTGTTGTTTGTTATAATTAAAACTTTTATAAATAAATATAGTTCTGCAATCAGTACATTTTTTATTTATTATTGCTAAAAGTGATCGAATGCCAGGTTCAAGCTAATAAAATTATACCCAAATCGCCAGTATTAAATCTTATTTCTATTTATTTTTGTTGATTGTACTATCAGTTAAAAATATAGGCATACCGCCGAGTCACGTCTTCTTCAGTTTAAGGTTGCTGCGTAGCTGCAATGTATTTGGAACTTGTGTTTATTTATAGACGTATACACTACACCATTTAGCCATAGGCCGTAATGGCACGGAACAAAGCTAAAGATACAGGGGCGAATTGGTCCGCATACTCGTGACATCAACTGCAGTTCCGCCTTCTGGCTAGTAAATTTTGCATTTTAACCCCCAATGCTTGCCTATCTCGTGCCTAGCGTTACCACTTTCAGTGTATTTTCATTAGCTTTTGTGAGTGTTACTAACGTAATGCATCAAGAATCGATTAGGAAGGGCGGATGTTGGTGTTCCGCACCCAACTGTAAAAAGGTAGCAACTTAAACAAAAATATAAGTTTCTTTCTTTGCCCTAAAGATGCTGAACGGTAAGCGATTAATTATTTATTTTATATTTTACATGTACTTCGTAATGAGGTGCTATTTTAATTATTGTCGTTTATGCAGATCCAAAATGGGTTATTTTATGCAGGCGGCAAGATTTAGTAAATAAGGATACAAATTGTCTGTATAAAAATTTACGGTTATGTTCAAAGCATTTCGAAGAAGTCCATTGAAAAACATACTTCTACCAAAAGCTGAACCGAGGCTGTTTACCATCGCGAATCCACCACATCCCTTTACATTAAAACGAAAATTGCCATTGTGATTTCGAATATCACAAGATAATTTCAAAAAATTAAAAACGGATGTGGCACCTGTTACAGAAATGTCATCATGTAGGACAGCATCGACTAGCGAAGTGACAAGGAAACTGCAATAGTTTGGTTTTGTATTTTACCTAGCTGAGAACACTTAAAATTAGTAACAGTGATTTAAGAGTTTTAAATATTTGTATTTCTAGGAATTCATGCAGGGACTCAAACAGCAGAGTGGTTAACTACAGGCACTCCACGAAAGATACGCTTACCTAAGACTGTCAAAGTAATGTCCAGAGCAAAGAAGCGTCTGCAATTTAAAGTGCAAAATTTACTGAAACATCAAGAAAAAGGAAGTGAAATAAAAGGTATTGAGCACTCCAAAACACCTTGTGATAAATTTTTATCTCCCATATTATCTCAGTTTGTTAAGATGCAGTTAAAATTAACTAAGAATTCTACAGGAAATCGTTATACTCCTGAAATGAAGGAATTTGCTTTAACAGTATACTTTTTGAATACAAGAGTTTACAGATTTTTGGCAAAATTTTTTGTTTGGCGTCACTAAGATGTATTTAAAGAATTACTGACGGTATCACTTACAAACCAGGTTTTCAGCAATTGTTATTTGCTACATTTAAATTAAAGGTAAATGGAATGGATGATAAATCAAAGTATTTATGTGCATGAAATGCAATTGATGGACATGCTATAATTATTATGTGCTTAAATGCTAGGGAACCAGGGGATTACATGTTTTCATATATGTGGTATGGGGCGCATTATAAATTGCGTGTTCAAATGCTAGCTAGGAAACTAGGGGAATTACCTCTTTTCATATGCGCTCTATGTTTTCCAACCTTAATCCTCAGTTGTGTATCTGAATTTCGGAAGTCTTCTGCGAAAACGATTTTAATTATTTATAGCAAAGTGCTCTTGCAAGGATTTTAGTGGTTATGAACTAGCTGCACATCTAGAAACCTATTATGCTAATAAACTATTCGAAGGGAAAAACAAAAAACAGTCTACTTTGCTGGGGTTTTTTGCCAAAAAATAATGTATTTTGGGATGCGATGGTATTATGTACCTACATAGTAGTATGTTTTTAAAAATGTATGTATTTTTTATGGTGTTCTATACTCAAATAAAGATTAAACATAAAATATTCCAAGATGCTGACGATGGAGACAAAAAAGCAGAATTTCTTGCAAATATTGTTCTTAATTGTGATAAAAAAAGCTTCTCGTTAGTCAGAAGTTTCTATTCATATGTGTACAGTATGGAGATATCGCTCTCCTAAAGGATATCAGCACTGCAGAAACAATTTAGCGAGTTTACCATCAAAAACAACATTGTTATGGTATCTTGGTGACTGTAATTGTTCAGATGAATTAATTAAGCAACGTTTAATAGCTAAAATCGCCTAATTAACAGTTCCAGCAGAAAGAATTTGCTTCTTAATTATTGACAATATGTCAATTAAGAAGAAAGTGCAGTATAGCAGATCTGAAGATCGCATCTATGGTGCAGATAATACTCAATATACAACCGTTTGCAATAAACCTCAAATAGCAAACAAAATGTGTTGTTATGTTATATGTAAGTACATGGATTGTCAACAAGATACATCATTCCAGCAAGATATTTTTTTTCATACTTTAACAATAAATTACTTTTACTCGTTAACAATGAGAGTACTTAGTCTTCTTACTGATTGTGGTTTCGTTGTTCTAAGAATTGTTACAAATATTTTTTCCTCAAATGTATCTTTATTTAGATTTTTTGTGGCGGAATTCTAAAAAACTACATGGAACATCCTTTCCTAAAACCTGTACCCTTCAATTATTGCTACATAATAAAGAACACACAAAATTGATACTTAGATCGTATGTGCTGATGGTGGAATCTCTGCTTCATATTTAAAAACCTTACATGATCTGCAAAATGGACTACCTTTTAAGCCTGTACGATACTTAACGAAAAAGAATTTGTACTCATCGGATTTTGAAAAAATTAATATTTTACATGCTGTTCAGATTTATTTGCCCACCGGTACGGCCTCTTTACAGTTTTTGGCTTGAATCTAGTTTAGCGACCAACTCCAATCGACATGTGCTATACACCATTCGACGCATCTCGTCGAGCTGAACAATATTGTTGCTGGGGACATTCGGGGCAGACCAATGGTTACTGAGATACAGCACTATAGTTTTTTTTTTATAAATTTTTTCTTCGTGGAAATCACTGTGGGGTCTTTGGCGGGGCGCCGCGCAGCGTACCTCACCGAAGACTAATAACAAGTAGAGTACCTATATAAGATAAGAGTAAGGCAAACGATGACATTTGGGGATCCAAAAAAATGAAGTTTGTCGGAAATGACAACGAATCCAGGTTTCTCCCTTTTTGGAAATGGAATATAATTCATTACAGTACAGACATGCTGCATCTGATTCATGGTCACTTTCATATATTTCAACTTCTTCCTCTTCTTCGCTTTCATCAATTATTTTCCTCACAGTTTCATTCTTCTTTCTAATCGACTTTCATCTTTCTTTCTCTTTCTTTTCTGCTTCTGCAAGTTGTGCTGCTGCAATAGCTGGTGAGCTGTTTAAAACACCTGTTGCACCTCTTTTCCTCTTTTTTCTTAGGCCATCCTGTGGTGCAGGAGCAATAGGCATCAGCGATAACTGAACAAGATATTCCTTAAATTTAGTAGTTTCCAGGTTTTGTAGAAGAAGCTGATAATTCTGAATCTACTTTTGAGGAAGAGGCAGCTACTTCAAGTTCAATGACTTCATTTGTTAAACCATTTGGATCTTTATTATTGACAATATTAGTAGTTTCAGCCGCAGCAAAAACATAATACATCCATGTTTAATGGTTGAATTCCTGTTTTGGAAAAGCCACTCAAAGCATTTTCAATCGTAGCTGCTATTTTGTAGGCATTACTAAATAACTCCCCTACCTGAGTGTGACTCACAGCACGTCCTGCATTTGATCGCAACCATTTTTGAATTTCCTGATCATAATAAATGGTCAAAGGTCCATAAACGCTTACATCCAAAGGTTAGACAAAATAGAATAATACCATTTTCTTTAGCAAATTCCAATACAGGGAAGTTCTTATGACTTCCATGCCCATCAACTATTAAGAGCACTTTTGAGGTCAATGATGGTTTCACAAAATATGAAAAATGTTTGAGCCATTTTAAAAATAAGTCTCCATTAACCCATCCATTTTCCTGTCACAATCCTAGGGAACCTGGTAAAGCATGATCTAAGAGATCTTGTTTCATTTTTTGTCTGGGATATATAATAGTTGGAGGAACAAATGTACCAATCGCATTCATTGCACATATCACCGTAAAATGCTTTCCTCTCTCTGCACTTGACAATATACCAACCTGCTTGCGCCCTTTGGTTGCGAATATCTTTGCACTCTTGGAGTGTACAGTTGAAAAGCCACTTTCATCCACATTCCAGATTTGTTTTGGTAGCAAATTATTGTCATCAATAACCTTCGTCAACGCTGAAAAAAATTCTTTAATTTTCGGTTTATTAAACGCTTCTGCTCTGGCCAGTGAAGTTTTTTCTGGTAATCGCAAACTTATAGAAGGATTCCTTTTTAAAAATCCGTGCACCCAATCCCATCCTGCCATTTTCTTTGTTTTATTAAAAGGATGTGTTAAATTGTTGAACACTGCTAGATCGAACGCCAGTCTTCGAAGTTCTACCATGTTTAAACCAAAAAAACGAACTTCAAGGTCTCTTAAATGAGTGACCAGTAATTCTTCAAACTCCTTGCTAAATGTAGGACGTTTCCCTCCCAAAAAAACCTTTACTGAAAGCTGTAGCATAACGATTTTTTTTATGAAATCTTCTTCGTCATGTACTTGCAGGCACATTGTAAGTTTTTGCAGCAAGTTTCCAACACATCCGTTTGTTCCTTATTTCTTCCAATGCCGATTTCATGTCATCTTCTCTCCAAGACTGCCTTTTTTTATTTATGGAATTATCCATTTCTAAAATAAAAATATACGGAATTGTTGCATTTGGATATGATGGCACCCTATGCCAACATATCTGGACGTTTAAGATGCCATCATTGCCTGATAAGCAAAGAAGCAAACAATTGTTTTACACACATCCCGGTGCGTGGAGCATTGACCGCGACTATGCGCCCCTAACGAGACTAACGCAAACCTTATCGCCATTATGTGCACTCTCGTGGAATTCAAATGAAGTTAAAAATCGCGGTAAATATCTTGAATTAGGATATGTTTATAGGTAATAATATTTAAATTATTTTGAATCTAAATATAGAAATAGAAATTATTGGTATGTGCTTTGATATTTTATAGCTAGAATATGTTAATATGTTCGAATTTACAACAGACTAGTATCTGAGATGTGAAACTCATTTTTTTTTGTATGTAAAAATCTCGCCTGCTTCTAAATTTTCTTATTTTTGGATTTATTTGTTTTTCTATGTTAAATTTTCCCTTGCAATATTATAAAATAAAAAAATCGTGGGCTGTGTGAAAGACAATGTTAGCTATTTTTTTGTAGGTCTCAACATCATACAAGTACTTTTAGGGACCTAATAAATATTTAAATTATTTAAAATTTGTTTTATAGGTATATAATTTAAGAATAATATCTTCAAGACATACATTCAGGAGTTTAGACAGTAAATATTACATAAATTTTCAAAAATTTATTATAGATAAAAATTTCAATACAGAAATTGTGTAATAGTTATAAAATATAAATACCGCCGTATCTAAAATATCCCTATATTTTTCGTATATGAATGATCACTCTCTCCTTTTTTTTCCACTCGGATAAAACTGTTTGAATTTCTGAAGATGATGGCTTTTGAATATCTGTTAGATGAGAAACTCGTTTTTTCTTTGTACTTACGAATGTGGGCTGTTTTTCGATTTTTTTATTTGCTGGTTCATTTGATTTATATATTAGTGTTACATTTTCTCCTTTTGCAACAACATTTATCGTCCTGTCTATTAATCTTCCAGTTTTAATTTTACATTCAAGAGATAATTTTTTTGTTTTAAGCATTTCCGATAGAATGTCCAGTTTTGCTATCAAGTCTCCATTATCTTGCTGAAATTGCTCTTGGATACAACTTTGCGTTATCAGCTTTTTTGTAATTACTGTCAAATTTGTATACATGAATTTTCTTGTACTTGCCCTGATTTTTTTATCAGATTTAACATATGTAAACATATACATGGTATGGTTAAGTATTCATCTTTAGAGCCCTCAACAACCTTAAAACAGGATCATGAATCTCAATTAACTACAAAGGGTGAGGTAATATCCGAGCTGATAACGCAAAGTTGTATCCAAGAGCAATTTCAGGAAGATAATGGAGACTTGATAGCAAAACTGGACATTCTATCGGAAATGCTTAAAACAAAAAAATTATCTCTTGAATGTAAAATTAAAACTGGAAGATTAATAGACAGGACGATAAATGTTGTTGCAAAAGGAGAAAATGTAACACTAATATATAAATCAAATGAACCAGCAAATAAAAAAATCGAAAAACAGCCCACATTCGTAAGTACAAAGAAAAAACGAGTTTCTCATCTAACAGATATTCAAAAGCCATCATCTTCAGAAATTCAAACAGTTTTATCCGAGTGGAAAAAAAAGGAGAGAGTGATCATTCATATACGAAAAATATAGGGATATTTTAGATACGGCGGTATTTATATTTTATAACTATTACACAATTTCTGTATTGAAATTTTTATCTATAATAAATTTTTGAAAATTTATGTAATATTTACTGTCTAAACTCCTGAATGTATGTCTTGAAGATATTATTCTTAAATTATATACCTATAAAACAAATTTTAAATAATTTAAATATTTATTAGGTCCCTAAAAGTACTTGTATGATGTTGAGACCTACAAAAAAATAGCTAACATTGTCTTTCACACAGCCCACGATTTTTTTATTTTATAATATTGCAAGGAAAAATTTAACATAGAAAAACAAATCAATCCAAAAATAAGAAAATTTAGAAGCAGGCGAGATTTTTACATACAAAAAAAAATGAGTTTCACATCTCAGATTCTAGTCTGTTATAAATTCGAACATATTAACATATTCTAGCTATAAAATATCAAAGCACATACCAATAATTTCTATTTCTATATTTAGACTCAAAATAATTTAAATATTATTACCTATAAACATATCCTAATTCAAGATATTTACCGCGATTTTTAACTTCATTTGAATTCCGCGAGAGTGCACAAAATGGCGATAAGGTTGGCGTTAGTCTCGTTAGGGGCGCATAGTCGCGGTCAATGCTCCACGCACCGGGATGTGTTTTACACTAGCAAATTCTAACCTTACTTTTAAATGTTTCTAACTTTGATAGCACATGCACAAGACATGCTTCTTAATGTGTAAATTAATACAACAAAATTCTTTAATAAATGAAATTGTTACAACATAATTACGTACCTACTAATGATAAATTACCACCCACAAATTTCTTATAACTTGATTATTTAGATACTCCTGCTTGCTAGGGCGTTGTCGTCTTGTACAATGACTTTTGGCGCATTTGTGCAATGCACCACAACGTTGCCAGATCGCATTATGGTTGCATTCAACAGTTATTAGTAGGGTGCCATCATACCCAGTATGCCAACACAGACTGATCTCCCTACCTCCAAAATAATGTGTTTTTTATTAGACTGTACAGTAATTTAATTGTTAAAATGTGAAAAATAGCAGTGGTGCCAACATACTGGCAGTTTGACAGTGCAGATGTCAAGTAAATGGAGTATAGTTCTGCAACATTTGCAACTACATCAAGCATAACTGAAAACGAAGATGTCGAAATTCCTGCACATTTAACAGTTAAAATTCAAGATCGTGCAGGCTTAAATTATCCAAATTCCATTTTTGTATGTGTTATAAACATTTATTTTAAAACCGTTTATAACCTAAAAAATATCTTTAGTAAAGACAACAACCAGAACCACATTTAGGTGCTCTATTTCACCACCTGATGGCGCCAAAAAGCAGATTCGTTTAAGGTCACTAAATACATAAAGGTACCGCCATCCAATTCCAAGATTTTGTTCCCCCAAATTAAAAAGGACAGAACATTGTAAGAAAGTGAGAGTGAGAGTGTAACACTAATGACAGGAACCCCAAATTAAAAGAGACAAAAGATATATGTTTGCACAGTTGGCGGTACCTTTATGATTTAGTAACCTTAGATGCGTTTAGAGACCCTGTATATAGGTTACTAAGAGTTGGGCAAACAGCGGGATACATTTTGATTGGTTTGGATCACTTTTTACAAGGCATGTGTGATAAAAGTGCCGACCGAAAGTATCGCATATGCAAATCTAAATTTTAACTAAATTGGGTGTATATTCCTAATAGTTGGTTCTAGAGATTCTAAGAATGATCAATTGAAAACTCTCCCATCAAAAGCAAGTTAGCAAGATTGGTTCCTATAACCTCTTTGTTCGACATGTCAAATATCTAATTTGGATCAAAATTGCTTGTCAAATGAGGCTGTTTGCCCAACTCTTAGTAAACTATATACAGGATCTCTAGATGCGTTTACAGTGACTTTATATGACACAGTGGCGACAATAGAGTGTGACTTTTTTATTGGTCGCTCGAACCGACGGCCATTAAGAGGCAAAATTTATTGATGCTTTTGTTTGTTTATACCAAATCGAGGTTAGCAGGTTAGGTTTTGCGTCAGTTTATGTCAAATTCGAGGTTAGCAGGTTAGCTTTTGCGGCAGTTTGTGTCAAAACTGACGCAAAACCTAACCTGATAACCTCGAATTTGACATAAGACTTACAGTGCCACCAACATATTATTTATACGTTGTGTAGCCATGACCATTCAAAAACGTTCAATTTATTAAAGTTAGTAGGCCATTGGCCGCCATTTTGTGGAAAATTGTGCCTATTGTCGCCACTGTCTCTATCAAGGCACTGGCAATTGTCCCAAGAACATTTTACAACAATGAAAGTGACACATATGGAATAGCCGTGATAGCTTTGCTATATAAATTTTAGTTAGCCATGAATGTATCTTATTCTGTTGTTATAGTCCAGTCACTATGTCATTTTTGCTTGAAAGTGAACCGAAATTTGAAATTCCTTTTTTGGGGTGTTGGGGGGGTTCAGCAAAGCTTAACTTCAAGTTGTCGACCAAGATTTCCTATGTGCTATTTCCGTCATCTTAAAAAAAAGATGCGTTATATTTTTTTGCGATAACTTGGTTCTCGTTAACGGTACGTGAAAATGAAGTGGAACTTTTAGTTAGAATTTTTTGTGGTCTACAATTTATATTCAATTACTTTTCCACGTACGAGCGATATTAGTCAAAATATCGAATGCAAAAGGAAAGCATAAACGGGTTGAGATTTTTTTTCGCGCTTCTTTGCTTGTATTTCGGTTCTCGACCTATTTAGCGAAAAAGTAGTTATCATAAAACTTGTAAAGCTTGAAAATACCTGCAGTTTGACCTATTATAAATTAAAATGTGACCACAATTACGACTTGTAGAACGGACCAAAGTCGACAAGTCAGAGCGTAATTTTGATTTTGTGTATCGTACTATTACATAAATGACATAATAAACTTCATTACATTATTAGAACCATTATATTTCATAGAAAATCTTAGTGGACAACTTGAAATTCTACTTTCTTGGACTTTCAACATCCCAAATAAGGAGTTTAAACTTTTGGTTCTTAAGAGCTTTATTATTAAACATTGTTCAAAGTACTACGTACACTTACAACATGAGCCTCAAATTCATGTAAATTTTGTATGATATAACATGTTATTTTATGTATTTTACAATATAAAAGTGTTATTACATTATTAGAATAAATATACTACATTAAGTATGCGGTAAATTTTTTTTTTTTTTATTAACTCCAAGAGTAATTTACACCTGTCTGAAAGACAACAAGTAAATGGTTTGATATACATCAAATATAATAACATGTAGGCAGTCATCCATTGAATCATGCCTTTAAAAGTTACATCTTGCGGTACATAACATTAATGATTGCATATTACTAAAAAATGTCTAATTACTTTAACTACTTGGAATGATAATTGAGCAATACATAAACTATCTTTTTCTCTAGCATTACATAATGATTGATGTGTTGTGGTCCATTAGGCATTCAGCATTTCAACCAGTGTTGAATCCAGGGGGGTGACCGGGGGGAAAATTCACCCCCGGAAACATTACCACTTCATATTCATTTTTTTCTATCTATAAAAGAATGGGTGGATTGCGCGAAAATAGGTAAAAATACCCCCCAGACGTTTCATTTTCCCCCCCGGAGTAATGAGTCTGAATTCAACACTGATTTCAACCCATGGGAACTGAAGGTGGTTTGTCTGTACCTCCCGCGTGATATCAAGCGACCGTTTAGGTTTAAAGGATCTGCCTCTTCGTCTTTTGCCATGTGGTTTCTTTTGAACAATAGTTTTCTCAAGGTTGTCAGTTCTACTGGCAATATGGCCCAAGAGTTGAAGCATCTTTGTGCAAACGATGTTTGAGAGGCGTTTGTTTGGCTTTGTTTCCTCTAAAACCGACGCTTAGTTCTATGCGATCCGTACCATTCTACGCCAGCAAAACTTTCCGAAGGCGTCCGTTCTTCTCACAAAGCATCAAAAATATATAATTTAAAAATCTCTACTTTAAAGATTAAGGTGATAGCTTTTAAAGACCACACTTTTGAGCGAAAATTATTTATTGATGACTAGCTGTCCCGGCAAACGTTTTGGATTATGACATGATGAGGAAAACTCTTCAAACCATTAAGCACAGAATCATAAAAGTATGACCGCAAATGGAAAGTCGTACAGTGTATAAAAAAACACACTTTCGATATTTTGCAGCTTTCCCTTTGGATTTTTCCAAATTTTCTTTTTTGCTAAACCACCTCGGGAGTAAGACGAACAAAAGAAAAAATCATCCAAATTGGTCAAGTCGTTCTCGAGTTTTTGCGTTACTAACACACAGCGATTGATTTTTATATATATAGATACACCAATCGCACAAGTCAATTGCTTCAGTTATCTAGGATACAAAATTAGATATGGAGAACAAAGAGACATCAACAGCAAAATAGCAAAATACAACTACATGTGTGGAACAATAAAAAAACAAGTTTTATAAGGTTATGGCTATTCCCGTACTGCTAAACAAATGTGAAAATTGAACGATGACTAAAAGCCCAGCAAGAAGAATATTGGACCATAAACACAATGAGGAAATTAGACAAAAATTAGGTATCTCCAATCTAAATAAAACAATATAGAACCAATTCACACGAACATCTCTATAGGATGGATGACTCTCGTATACCGAAATAACAAATTCTTAAGAATCAAAAGTTTAAACTCCTTATTTGGAATGTTGGGGGTCCAGAAAAGTTGAATTTCAAGTTGTCGACTAAGATTTTCTATGAAATATAATGGTTCTAATAGTGTAATGAAGTTTATTATGTCATTTATGTAATAGTACAATACACGAAATCAAAATTACTCGCTGACTTGATGACTTTGATCCACTCTACAAGTCGTAATTTTAGTCGCAATTTAATTTACACAGATCAAACTGCAGGTATTTTCAAGCTCTACAAGTTTTATCATAACTACTTTTCGCTAAATAAATCGAGAACCGCGAAAAAAAATCTCGACCCGTTCACGCTTTTCTTTCGCGTTCGATATCTTGATTAATATCGCTCGTACGTGGAAAAATAATTTAAAATAAATTGTAGAGCACAAAAAACTCCAAGTAAAAGGTCCACTTTATTTTGACGTACCGTTAACAGAGAGTTATCGCAAAAAAATCAAACGCCCTTTTTTTAAGATGGCGGAAATAACACATTGGAAATCTTGGTCGACAACTTGAAGTTAAGCTTTGCTGGACCCCCTCCAACACCCCAAAAAAGAAATTTCAAATTTCGGTTCACTTTCCAGCAAAGGCCGTATTTTTGTACATAGTGACTGGACTATTAAGTAGAAACAATAAAGTTAGTCTGTGCTAAAAACTCAACCACAGTAGTTTCATTTTCTAATAAATCTTTTCCTATTTCACCTTGTGGAAAAATAGCTACTAATATATGCGTTGAAATTATCTTTAAGTTTATCAAACGCCTTTTCACATTATTTGGAAAAATCCCAGTTTTTATATTTCTGTAATAAGCTTGTCAAAGGTTTAGCAAAATGTGCAAAATTTAGTATGCAGCTTCTGTAATAACCTACCAATCCTACAACTTATTTAATATTTCTAGGATTTTTAGGAAATGAAAAATTTTAAACAACTTTATTTTTTTCTTTATTTGGTAATACTCCTTCTTTGGAAATTACATGTTCTAAATAACCTACTTCCTTTCTTAAAAATTCTAATTTATCTAGTTCAAGAAGCAAATTTGTGATACGTAGTCTTTCCAAAATGAACTGCAACCGTTCAAAATGCTCTTCCAGACTTACACCGTTCAAAATGCTCTTCCAGATTTACCAAAAATATTATGATATCTTCACGGTAAAGAGGACATATTTCATTCTGGAGACCTCTAAGAATATTTATCATCACTCGTTGAGAAGCATTTTCCAAAAGGTATGTGGTTAAATTCATAGTGACCTGATTCAACACTAAATGCTGTCTTAGAAACATCTTCAAGATCCATTTGCTAAATCTGAGGTTGTGAAGTGCCTAGTTACATTTTCATAATTTATCTTCTTCTTCTTCTTCGTTCCTATTTGGTCCTCAAAGGATCATAGGGCGTCCGTTGGACGTTTCACTGACATAAGGTAGCGCAAGGTTGTCAGCCTTGCACTTCATAATTTATCTAATACATCGTTAATATTTGATAGAGGATATTTATCATCTACTGTAACTTCATTTAGTTTTCTATAATCAATAACTAGCTATTTTTGTTTCCCGCTTGTGTTATAGATGCAAAAGTATTTAATAATCTCTAAGCACATTTTCTTGAAGTTAGCATGGATATCTGGACTGATTGGTGTCGATCTCTTGCTAAACTTTCGGTATCACGTTGTTCGCCAAATTAAGTACATAACATTCTTCTTATAGTGGGCCAATCTTGGGACTTATCTAGTTCCAATTACAATTTTAGCTCTCAATTTGCCTACTTTTGTACAGAATAAAAATTTACAATATTTTACTTTAAATTTTTCTTCTTTCTTCTTACTCTTGTATTATGAAATTAGGACCATACAAGGGAATCCTACCGACTGCCTCTATGAAGTTGGCCAGCGGGTTGAGCATCAACGGTGTGAAGTAGGCTAGAAGAAAAAATCAATTGAACACTTTAACGTAGTTTTTTTTTATTAATATTACACTTTAATTATACTCCTTAAAGTATTAGTAATGAAGTAAACACTTCTATGGTCTGAACTAACGTGACTTGTATAACCAGTATTGTCACTTATATTACTATTAGAAAAGTGGTTTTGATAATTGAAATATTCTAGAACAAAACATGAAAATAAAGAAATTATAGTAGTGGGTTATAGGAGTAAGTTCGATAAAAATGAAAATACTATGTAAACCACACCAGCATGACACAGGATGTGGAGTCGGTAAGTTTTAAATAAAAAGAATAATAATAATAAATAAACACATTTATAAATTTAAGTAAGCATAATTATTATATTATTATATCGAGAGTTCAAAAAAAACTGTTCCTCAGCAGGCTGTGGTATGAAAAGTCACGTCTTTACTTGTGTCAGATAATAATTAATTATCATTTTCTATACGAATCTGTCAGATTGTTAAAAGATTTCTGCTTCTAAAACTGACGTTTCATTATTATTTAACTAGTGAATCACCCGAGTTATGCTTCGGTTCGCAAATTTAGGAGAGATTCATTAATATAAATTAAAAAAAAAGATGGACTGGCCGAGAATCGTTCCCGCGTCGCCCGCGTGGCAGGCGAACATTCTACCACCGATCTACGGAACTTTATTGAACGACGTGCTGCTGTAGTGCTATATAATGAATCACCTGAGCTACGCTTAGTTTACTAATTAAATAATCTAATTAAAACCTTTTTTGAAAATAAAAACTGGCCTACGATCTAAGTCTAACAATTAGTAACATTTTAAGCCATCATACAGCTTAATCGGTCCAGTATCGTCGGAGGAGCTAGTGACCAAAGATACAAAGAGACCAACGATTTTATGTAGTGGATTCCAGCTGACGAAAGTAAAGACGTGACTTTTCATTCCAGAGCCTGCTGAGGAACAGTTTTTTTTGGATCTCTCGATAGGTGTGGATATAAATGGTTCTATCAAAATATTAACCAACTAACAAACAAAAATATATAGAGATAAAAAATAAACTTGATTACGGGAGCCATTGAAAACAATCAAACTTTCCTAATCTGTAGCATGCTTTTTGTTGACATAGAACTGTCAATTTTTTTAAAGTTTAAAGTTTATTTTCCACAACTTGTTTAACTTATTCACGTGATACCTTTTAATTTAATCTAAAATTTGGTTTACATTACATATTTTTGCATATTTTGTAGCTTATTAGACTGCGTTACAGTCACATGAATTAATAATACAGTTAATGGTGGTTCAACTGTAGCTTTATAAAGTGTAGTGTAGACAGTGATCATATTTTTCATGGACTCCCGTGATCAATTTTATTTTTGAATGCCCCGTACATGCTGTAACAGTTAAGTCTGAGTCAGTAAAGTCTGCAAATCAAGTTACCAAATCAACTGAGTCAATTTTTCTTGACATACCCCCTAGTCTGTTAGCTGTTTCTCAAGTAGCCCTAAAAAGTATTGTATACATCAGCGGTTCTTAACCTCGTGTCATGACCCGAATTTTAGATCATGAGGGTTTTTTGGGTAGGTCACGAGAAGTCTCAGTGAAACTTTCTGTACCTACTTTTTAAAATGGAAGTGTAAATAAAAATTTACATTATGTATAAAATTGTCTCAACATTGCTAATAATACTGACACAGTAAAAAGAAACACTTAATAATGCGAATTAGGTTAATTTGCAATAAAAAAAAACCACAGCAGCCGGTGGATTCGAACCCGCGCTCTCAGACAGAATCTAATTTGTAGTCAGACATCTTATTTACGTGCTAGACCACGACTAGCCAGAAAAATGCACATGCTTATCGTTGCGTTCTAATGACCCGGCTATGGCATACGGAACTATTTCTGATAGCAGACGAATTGCGACCGATTGATGTCGATGAAAACGTGACATAAAACAAACGTTTATGTATAGGCAATAGCTTGTGAGCTCACCACATAGATAAATTTCTATATAATTAAAATAATTCTGTATTTTTAAAATTGAATCAGAAATAAAAAAGTTACAGAAAAAATATTTTAACGTCTTTTCTAAAGAAAGCAAGTGTTCAAAATTAAGTACAAAATAGGCAAAAATATCTCCATGCTGCTAATAATACTGAAACAGTAAAAAGCAATAGTACCTACTACAAATTTATTACATCAATTTGCCAAAAATAAACAATGCAGCTGGTGGGATTCGAACCCACACTCTCAGAGGGGATCTGATTTGTTGGCAGATGCTTTCCGTGCTACAGTAAATTACGCTGGCTAATACATTTGATTATTGATGCGTTATAAATGAAACACTGATAACAGGACTGATGGTGGACGAACTGCGCCCGATTGGTGCCAATAAAAAGGTGACTCACGCAGGCACAACACACGTTTATATTCATTCATTAGTGTTTTAAATGAAAAAAACATTGTTTTTTTAAACAACTCTTTTTATTAGAAAAAAAGCATACGGAGCTGTTGTTTTTTTTTTCACTTTTAGTTTTTTTCAGTTCAAATTGTATTATACACTACGATAAAGTTTTTATTATCCACTCTTGAATCATTAACGTCGAGACGTTAAACAATTCACTCGTGAATAAAATTTAACTTTATCATCTTGTAAAATAATAGTAATTTATTATACAAGACGATAAAGTTAAATTTTATCCACGAGTGAATCGTTTAACGTCGAGACGAAGTCGAGACGTTAATGATTCAAGAGTGGATAGAAATAACTTTATCGTCGTGTATAATACAATATTTTTTTCTATAGCAAGAACTTTAACAATTTCAAAAGAAAATAAAGACAGTCCATGACATTTCAAAATGTCAGTAGCTAGATTGGGTTGCTACGATAATGCGAAGCTGTCATATTTAATTTAAACAAAACTTAGAAAATTAAATTACTTTATCTATCCTTGATGTTAAAGTGCTACTTTATCTACCCTTGCTGTTAAAGTAAAACTTGATCTTTTGTTTTGAGTTGATAAAAGCACACTTTAACATGAGCTATAGAAAAAATTACTATTTTTTACAACTCTTGTCATTTATTCATAATCTTTAGCCTATATATAAGGATTATTATGGTGATATTAGTGACCAAATTACCTAGTTTGATGTTCAAAAATAAATATGAATTTTTCCTTTTATTTAAATTAAATATTACAGCTTCATATTATCCTAGCAACCCAATCTAGCTACTGAGATTTTAAAATGTGATTGACGTCCCTTATTATTATCCACTCTTGAATCATTAACGTCTCGACGTTAAACAATTCACTCGTGAATAAAATTTAACTTTATCATCTTGTATAATAAATTACTATTTTTTACAACTCTTATTATTTATTCATTATCTTTAGCCTATATTATAAGGATTATTATTAGCCCAGTCAAATGTTACATCGGAACTTACATTAAATGGGGTATTAATAATTTTTGGAGAGGTGTTTCGGATCATTACTGGGACTACAAATCCAGATTTGCAACCCTCAGAAACCTGTGCTCGACTTTTTTCGGTTTTTTGACAAGATCTAAACTATGCGTTTGTTGGAAAAAATATTTCACATCTTTTTTAAAGTAAATTATTTCTACAAAATGGGATCAAAATCGTTTTTGTAAGTTATTTAGTTATCGAAATACAGCTTTTCAAAGATTGACCTATTTTTCAAAAAGTGAAAATTTTAAGTTTTCTGCATACTTCGAGTTGGGATACCGGCAAAATGACACGTCTTACAGAAAAGTCAGAAGCATGAAAGTTGTAGGGAATTTAATAAGCTTTAATATGAGCTGATGCTGATCCTTGTAGCTCAGATAGTCTCGTCAGAAATTACAAAAAACAAAAAGATAAAAAAAAATCTTTTTTGGTTGAAAGTTAAGTAACATCGTTTCCTTCACCAATACCTTAATTAATGTTTTTTTCATAACATGTCGGCGGAAAATGTCGTATAACTAAGTTGAGAAAGTTTACAGTGGTTTTTATAGTCATTGAAGAACTTTTGAAATTGAATAATATAATATTAATATGCCTTTATTCAACCAGAAAAAAAAATTCGAAAAGGAATGCAACCATTGAATATATTCACAGGCGAAGTTCAGCCAGACAACATAAGGTTGTTTGCTGCTCTTCCACTTAACCTGTAGTTTGAACTTAAAATTATAAGAAAAACATAAATACTAATTATTTTAATTCCGACAGGAAAACCCAAGCGCCTGCCTGTACGTAACAATACAAATACAAAACTATTTAACAAAGAAACTATTGATTCTGCTCACAAAATAAGTAATAAGTTAGATTTCTTTTGAATAGCGATTGACTTATAGTAAATGGAAGAATATCTGAAATTTTATTGAAACAGTTAACGACACAATATGAAAAATATCTCTCAAATAGTTGTTTTCGATGTGATGAAAATGTTAAAAGACCCTTGTGGCGAAGATTTAAATTATGGATGTCGGTACGATAAGTCAGCTCTATATTCGTGTTTCACATCTCTCACTACCAACATCTCCCGAGATGCCTATACCCATATCGTGCTCGATGATGACTACTTGCTCCACAAATATGTGTGGTACTGAAACACTTCAGTGAAGACCATCATCGACGGATACATTTTTTGTAAAAAACCATTTTGGAACATATGTAACCATTGTCTTCGATGGATACCCGGAGGACACCTCTCAAAAAAGTACTAAAAGCGCCGAACGTCTCAGACGATACTCCGCCCTCAACTGCAGTGACACGAGGCACTTCTTCCCAGCTGCAGCTATTTCATCGTGACTTATATCTGGGTGGAGGAAAACTTCTGCTTGCCTGAATAGTGCTGAATTCTTGAGGAAGGTGTTGACAAATTTGGTTTTCCCCCGCCAGAAAGGGGCAGAGGTCGTGTCGCACCTGCTAAATGCGTGAAGAAACAGAATTACCCCACCAAAGTAATTAGAGGTTCTGGTGGTGAACGATGTAGATGAATATTGGACATCTGGCTCTCCTCTTCTGCCTTTCTGGGGGTACTCGTAGGTGGTGTATTTTTTTGGAACTTAAACCAACTAACAACACAAGCAGGTCCACATCTTCCCCGATGATTACAACCTTCTCAGAAGAGTCAGCTTTGGTGATGACAGCTCTAACAATGTTAGCATCAGCGTCCTCTTCTGAAACTGTCACCTCAACACCGTGCTGCTCAAATCCAGTAGCTCTATCAATCTACACTTATTAGTGTCGTTTGATAAGAACTTTTCTTCCTCCGCCCAGATGTGAGTCACGATGAAATAGCTGCAGCTGGGAAGAAGTGCCTCGTCGCGAGATATGGAGGAGGCTGACTCCACCCTCAATGACCTGATATACCTCCAGTTCATCAGGTCAGAGCTACAGCCTAAAGTCAACCTCGCCCGTTTGCCGCCAGCTACAGATGCTGCAAAACATCATGCTTATCGTGTGTATCACCAGTAGCTCTATCAGCCTACGCTTATTAGTGTCATTTGATAAGAACTTCTCTTGCTTGACGTTGAGAGTAGTTGAAGCTGATAGGACAATGTCACTGCAGTTGAGGGCGGAGTATCGTCTGAGACGTTCGGCGCTTTTAGTACTGTTTTGAGAGGCGTCCTCCGGGTATCCATCGAAGACAATGGTTACATCTGTCCCAAAATGGTTTTTCACAAAATTAATGTATCCGTCAATGATGGTCTTCACTGAAGTGTTTCAGTACCACACATATTTGTGGAGCAAGTAGTCACCATCGAGCACGATGTGGGTATAGGTGTCTCGGGAGATGTTAGTAGTGAGAGATGTGAAACACGAATATAGAGCTGACCTAGTTCCCTTCCTCATTTCAGTTTCATTGAACAGAGACATTGGGTAAGGGGCCAATTCATACTTGAAATGGACTTTCAACTCTGCGTCGGATTTTTTGGTGGCTGGCCCTTTTCAAAAGTTCTTCAATGACTATAAAAACCACTGTAAACTTTCTCAACTTAGTTATACGACATTTTCCGCCGACATGTTATGAAAAACACATTAATTAAGGTATTGGTGAAGGAAACGATGTTACTTAACTTGCAACCAAAAAATATTTTTTTTTATCTTTTTGTTTTTTGTAATTTCTGACGAGACTATCTGAGCTACAAGGATCAGCATCAGCTCATATTAAAGCTTATTAAATTCCCTACAACTTTCATGCTTCTGACTTTTCTGTAAGACGTGTCATTTTGCCGGTATCCCAACTCGAAGTATGCAGAAAACTTAAAATTTTCACTTTTTGAAAAATAGGTCAATCTTTGAAAAGCTGTATTTCGATAACTAAATAACTTACAAAAACGATTTTGATCCCATTTTGTAGAAAATTTAATTTACTTTAAAAAAGCCGTGGGACATTTTTTCCAACAAACGCATAGTTTAGGAGATCTTGTCAAAAAACCGAAAAAAGTCTGAAAAAGTCGCTGTTTTTCGACCGCCATTCAGCGAGCACAGGTTTCTGAGGGTTGCAAATCTGGATTTGTAGTCCCAGTAATGGTCCGAAACACCTCTGCAAAAATTATTAATACCCCATTTAATGTTAGTTCACGCATTTTTTGTGTAACATTTGACTGGGCTATATGGTGATATTAGTGACCAAATTACCTAATCTGATGTTCAAAAATAAATATGAATTGTATATGAAAAAAACTGAAATAATTATCAACCTCAATGAGTCCCCATAAGAATGAAAGTTTTGTGCAATAATCGGTACATTAAATTTACGAATACCTAGCGATAAAAAATTTATCGGTATTATAGCTCTGTGCAATTTTCCCCTTCGATATTGCTTCTCACTATTAAGTATCGGTATAATGTTTTATGTTAGCATAAAACAACTATGGCAACCCTAGCTTTCAAAAAATGTCTGAATTTAGGGTCGCCAACCAAAAAGGTTAAGAACCGCTGGTATACATAATATTAGGATACGTTTTATTTTTGCAAAATAAAGATCTTCATTATGGTTGTCGGGTTATATATATAACAAATACATGCACTTCTTTTTGGTAACTTAAATCACAAAAATGCAACAATACTTGTAGATAGAGAAAAACAAAAGAAAATAGTCATGAAATAAATAAATCTGTATTGAAAACATAGCAATTACGAAAAATAGTACATACTACATATTAGGGATGTCAGCGGGTACCTAGGTAGACCCGGGTAATAGTCAACCCGGGTATATTTTCAGGACCCGGGTACCCGACTAGTAAATTATGTAATTCCCAGAAAGTCAGCCTTTTTTGAAGATGATAAAAACTTAAAAACAATAGGAACACGCTCTAGAAAAACATAACCATGCAGTAATAACCAGGATCACCCCATGCATACCACATAATGTTGTTTCTTCTTTCATATAAGGCAATAAATCCGCTTCACGGAAATATTCACCCCTTCAATAGTACTATTAAATTGCGTCAGTATGGGTTGAAGTAACATAAATATTCTCTTGTGTGATGTTTATGCTGCTATCAATTTCGGACAAAAAGTCACGTACTTGAATTTGATAGCACTTGGAAGTGTGAAAATATTTACACATAATAACAGACAACTTGCAGTTAGAATTGGTGAGTAGCTACTATTTCAATTTAGTTCAGTTTAAAGAAATTGTAGCTACCTCAGATGTTCAGATGTACGCTGACATGTTTGTTATATATTTCAGGTACCCGAGAGTACCCACGTACTACTTTCGGGTACCCGGGTTTGATTTTAGACTGGGTACGGCATCCCTACTACATATATTTTTTGATAAATCACAAAATAAATAGATAATAACACTAAATTTAATGCGACACTGGTGTCAAATATTCAGTAATTTTTTTTTAATTTCCAAAAGGATTGACTATCCACATATAATCTTCGATGTCAGTGTAATTAGTAGGGATGTCGGCGGGTACCCGGGTACCCGGGTAGTAGTCGACCCGGTTATACCTATTTTCAGGACCCGGGTACCCGACTAGTAAATTATGAAATTTCCAGGAAGTCCGCCTTTTTCGGAGAAGATGATAAAAACAATAGGGATAAGCGCTATAAAAACATAACCATGCAATAATAACAAGAATGGGGTGGGGTGATCACATACCACATAATATTTCTTGTTTCGTATAAGGCAATAAATCCGCTTCACGGAAATATTCAACCTGTCAGTAGTACCATTAAATCGCGTCAGTATGGGACGAAGTAACATAAACTTCCACTATGTGATGTTGATTGATGCTGCTACCAACTTCGGACAAAAAGTCAAGTACTTGAATTTGATAGCACTTGGAAGTGTGAAAATATTTACGAATAACAGACGACTTACAGTTTGAATTGATGGGTAGGTACTATTTCAATTTAGTTCAATTTAAAACTCACGGCGTAAAAGAAAGAAATTGTAGCTACTTCAGATGTTCAGATGTACTGTAACATTTTTGTTATATATTTCGGGTACCCGGGGGCACCCGGGTACTGCTTTCGGGTACCCGGGTTTGATTTTAGACCGCGTACAACATCCCTAGTAATTAGGCATATAATTGTCCAATGAGGTTGATAATTGTTGCAAGATGCTTTCTTCAAATCAGAGTTTACAGAAATTTTCCTTTCTAAAAGGTACGAACTCAATTTGTTAAACGTATTGTTTCCTCTGCCTTAAGGCTCTTTTCATCTACGATATAATTTTTTCTTCGAATTCAGAAATGTTATCATTTGTGTATTGTGTACCTATTTACAGTAAAGAAAAACGAATAATTTTTTGGAAAACAAAACAAATGAAATCCGCCACTTTGTATAGAAAGCCAGGCATACTCCTTGGCACTACCCCGCGTACCCCCTGAAGAACCCGGGCCTTTAGCTCATAGGAGAACCCACCACCATCAACGGAGAGAAATGTATTTCACACTTGTTACAATTTGGGGCCCACAAATATTCCTGGAACCTGGGCCTCTACCAATGAAGTACCGCCACTGCTTATACTTAGTATCAGTATTATATTTTAGCTTCCGGTTTCAAAGAAAATGAAATAAATTATTCTTTTTAAATGACAAGATGCTTGCAACACCTTATAGTAGTTACACCACCCACCACACCCTGTATATGTCTACTTTTAAATGATAAGGGGGGGTGTATAATACGTTTCACTACCAGAGCCGTAACTAGGCAAACTTTTATTGTAGGCAAGCCAACATTTTTGTGCCCCTCAGTACACTAATGATGTAACTATGTGACAAAAAATACTTAAGTTACTGTATCACTTCTAAATTTATCTCCGGATATTATGATGTAATGTATTTAAAACAAATAGGTAGGTATTCAAAAATAAATCCAACATTTTAAATTCATAAATTTAAAAAATAAACAACTAAATGTTAAAATAACAAAACGCAACACAAAAGAAATAAGAACAGAAAACAAGATTATAAAACACAATTCTAATAAAAAAATCTGTAATGGGCTTTACTAAGAACTTCCCTCGCAAGTGGACGTTATAACACTAAACAATTTTAAAAATTAAAGGAAACTAGGGGCAAAAATATCTTAACGAAAACCTGTTTTTCGTCATCTAAGGACCCTGAAACGTAAAAATTTTTTTCCTTGAAAATGACGCAAGATACTCAAAACCCTCAAGTGAAAAAAAGTTGTGTTTTTAGTTGCTTCATCTTAAACAAGTTTAAAAATTGCAAAAAAACCACTGGGTGTTATTTTTGTATGCAAAAACACTAACAGGTTGTCCCATGAGCGTGCCCCTGGAATTACTGTATGAACTGTAATAGATCCAAAAGATGCCCTATAAAGCTAACAACAAACTGAAAGTTCCATTAAAATCGGCTAAAGCGTTTTTTTCTACAAATTTTAACACCCTGTATCTCGAAAACGAAGCGTTTTCGGACAAATGTTTATAAATGTATTGTTTGAGGCTTTCGCGGTTACTCGAATTATTCTCCTTAGCATAGAATTTCGGCTTAGACCGCGTAGTAAATATTTATAAAGCAAAAAATGTTTGTTTTGATGTCCCCTACCACCCCTAAAAGTTTGTTGCTGTATTTTTTGAACACCCTGTAAATAAACATGTGGTGTACCTGCGTCACCATTTCATTGGCACCGATCGGGCGCATTTTGCCCAAAATCGGAACGCCACTGCGTTATTTATAATGCAACTTTAAGCATATGCATTTATCAGTGAACGCGAGTTTGAATCCCACTGGCTGCAATGTTTCCAAATTCATATAATTCGCATTATTAAGCGTTTCAGTGTTATTAACAGCATTAGGCTACTTCTACTTATGTTGTAGATAATTTTGAAGACTTTTCAACCATAATTCGATCTAGCAAAAGTTGTTTTTCTTGCAGCGGGCTTTGGGTATTAAAGTAGTTGAAAAAGTTTTTTTGGTAACTTTTTTATATACAACTCAATTTTAAAAATGCTAAAATTATTTTAATTAGAATAAGACCACTTATGTGGTGTGCTGAAAAGCTAGTAAAGACATGTCAATATGTTATAATAATACTATATGACCAAATAATTACATACATATTATTATGCGTAGTACTATATAAACGTAGAATAAGGATCTGTACTCGCAGCCACAATGTCTTGTAGTAATCAATATATTTACATAATTGTTTTTCTGTCGGCACCCAGTATGAGCCTTGCATCAGGCCGATTTCCATAATCTTCTTTTAATAAAAGCTGCTATCGTGTAGGGTCACAGAAGTGTCTTAAATTGCAGAAATTCTAGCGGTCAAGTGATTGTAGCGAAAAATGCTATAGTAGTGGAACAAGTAAACTCTCAAAATCGGTCTGTGGTGTTCTGCTGATTGTTGCAATGGGCGACTGTACCAGCGATGAACCCAAAGCAGTGAATGTACCTATATGTAATATGCGCAATCAGTGAAGGCGTTCCAACAGTTGTTTAAAATTTAAGTTAGTTTGTCACCACTGCTGTATTACAGTCAGTTTTAACAATGCAAAAAATATATAGTTAGAATAAGGCCACCAATTGCATGGGTTAAAAAGCTAATAATTTTAATGCTTTGATTGATATAGGTGAGAATTGTAAAACAAACGCCGTTACAATCTGGTAGACATATAAGCGTAAACTCTATTCACTATAGTCCCGGATTGTCAAAAATGACGTTTTATGGTAGCCCTGTTCAACTTCTATTGGTTTTTTTGTTACTACTAGGTTGGACAACGCAAAAGCGTAATTTTTAAAATTCGCGTTTTTGTACCTGGCAACTTTTATTTATTCTTGCTTAAGTCAGTTCGAAATAAAAAATATTTTGATTTAACCATAACCTATAATTTATAGTTTTGACATTAGTAACTTAATCAATTGTTTCAAGTTACCCATAGCTTGACTTATAAGTATAACCATGATATAAAGGATTGTTTCTATAGTTATTTAACCAACAATTGTGTTAATGATTAATAATCGAAACTGTTTAAAGCACGAACGAGCGATAGCAAGTGAGTGCCTTTAATAGTTGAGATTATTAATCGCCCATTAACAAACGAGTTGATTACAAAATTTTTTCGTTGACCGCAATATCTTTTTTTGTGGCGAAAAATTTGATTAATACACTAACCTCCATGCAAAATATCATCAAAACGTCAAAATCACAAAAACAGTTAATTAATGAAAAAGAGTGTATTAATCAAAAACAGTGTATTAATGACGTCTATTAATCCATCCTTTTTTAGGAAAAATAATTCATTAATATTGAAATTAACAAGCGGTCAACGAAAAATTGGATTTTGACATTGACAATCCGGGACTATAGTGAATATAACATTCCCTTTGCAAATTGCACAAGGCAATGTAATGTATCGACCAGATTGGGCGCAATTCGCATTATTTAGGCTAAAATCGTTAATAATACAAATGAATTTTATTTGTTTTCTTTTATTAGTATGAAAGATTTTTTTTCAGTGCAATTTTGGCGCCCCTTGCTGCTTGCGCCTGTAGTCGGAGGCCTACTTGGCCTATACCTAGTTACGGCCCTGTTCACTACATTATGAATCATAATACATAACAAAATCCTATGCATTTTTTGATTGCTGAAAATCTGGAACTTGGGCCAATTGGTAATTAAGGCTGCCAACTATTGAAAGCCTCAATGCGGGACATGGTACTCTGGGCGGGAGGGGGGGGGGCCAATATATACAGATATATAATAATAGTTATGTATGCTACTAGTGAATAAAGAGGCATTTTATCCATAAGGGGAAAACTTTAGCTCACGAGGCAAAGTCAAGTGAGATAATTTCTCCAAATTGATAATAGTAGATTATGTTATTAGGAGTAAAAGTGATACTTTATGTGACGAAGCTGAAGTTTTTTTAGCTGAACGTTAGTGAGGCAAATAATTCAGCTAAGCCACATAAAGTCAGATAAATTAAAAATTGATAAAGAGTAACACTAATTATTAGCAAGTAAATGAATAAAATAATCTAATACCTAATACAATTTTTCCGTGGTTACGATGTAAACATTTCGCTGAAATGTTTGAGTTTTGTATATTGTGTGATTAGGCAGATAAAGTACGGAAAAGTTGCTATTTTATCTGCTTAATCCGATAAAGTGACACTTTTACCTTGTCAATAAAGACACATAAGTTGTCACTTTTGTAACGTTTGCAGATAATAGTAGATTATGTTATTAGGAGTAAAAGTGATACTTTATATGGCTGATAATAATTCATACTATTTTATACGCAAACGTATTCAGATAAATTTCATTAATATAAGTTTAAAAAAAAGGTGAGCACTCTACCCCTGCGCCAACCTCGGTTGTTTAAATAACGCGCTACTATAATGATATATGAACATATAATCCGTTCACGACCTTTTTGGGACAGAGATGGCTATGATTTTTTCTTTTCATGTTGGACTAACTGATTCGGTGATGTAGGGGATACAACTTTTCTTTTCTGTCAGTGTCAGTTCGACATTTTCTTGCCACCACATTGCCAGATTTATTATTTTAATATTCATATGAAAATAAATGATTTATCAAGTGTGTAAAAATAATTTTAATTTCCGTCAAAGGAAAAGTCAAAATGTCGAAAATAATTTTTGCTACAACAAAAAATGTCGATTAAGCGATGCTCTATTTCCAATTCAAAAAGGACAGGCCAGATTTTAAAGAACACGAGTTGATGTCGAGACTAGAGACTATATTTGCTGTACGTTAAAATGATGCACTATTTTTACATACTTGTAATAACGTAATGTTAAATCCATGGTTCAAAGAAGGTCAACAGAGATGAAAATAGAATAGTACGCAAGTATAAGAAGGATAAACTGATAACTCGAACTCATTGGTAATGCGCAATGGCGTATAGATTTAATGGTTTGCGTAATGGCCGATTTCAGCAGAATAGCTGGCCGCAGATGACTCAGTATTTTGTTGTTTTTGAATTAATTTGTGCTGTTGTGAATTTGGTTGTTGTGCTTTGCATAGTGGTTACGAAAAAAATTACAAATTGCAAAAAAGTATTATTGTAAAATACAAAATACAGAAGTTATTCATCACATAAAGTAATTTGCGCCGCTTACGACGTTCAAATTTACCGCGCTCCTGCGCACAAGCTCTTATTACCAATTGTATATCTGTCCTTGTCAATCTTCTTTGAAGCACCTGCCATGCCGTATGCTCGTTCCAGTCTTATATGTTCGAAGGTCCACGAGTTAATAATGTCGAGATTCGAGAATATATTTGCTGTAAGTTAAAATAATGCATAATGGTTATAATTTGATTTTTTTTTCTAGATGAGCCGAAACACTTTAGAAGCGGTTATAAAAACAAAAAGTGAAAATTTACAAACTAGGATATAATGCCAAAAATAAGGAGGATATTCTATATCCGACTATTCCTTCTGTGTCTAGACATGTTCTTCATTGTCTAAATATATCTACTTCTACATCGTCAGCATCAGCAGAGGTGTATCCATCAGATGCGGAAACTGAAGACCATGATTTATTCATGTCCGAATGTTGCGATGACCCACAGAAATTTACAGAAAGTGAATTAAACGACTTGGTTCGAGATTTAAATTTACTTGCTGCGGGAGTGCCTTTCTCTTATCACAGAAGTCGAGAACAAGAATTGGCGAAATATATTTCACATGAAGAATCACTTGTCTTTTGCAAAGATATTCCTGGATTTGTTTTGAATTTATTATCTGTTGTTCACAATCCATCCCAGTGGAGGTTGTTTATTGATTCAAGTAAAAGAAGCCTAAAAGGAGTTCTTTTGCACAATGGCAACACTTTTGCTTCTGTGCCAATTGCTCATTCGATCCATTTCAAAGAAAGCTACGAAGACTTAGAATTTCTTCTTAACAAAATAAACTATAAGTACAATTGGCAAATATGTGGAGACTTGAAATGTTTGAGCATGATATTGAGACAATAAGGAGGTTGTACAAAAATGCCATGCTTTATATGTGAATGGGACAGCAGGGCAGGAAGTCAACATTGGATTGTAAAAGAATGGCCTAGGAGGACAAATTAATTCCAGGATGCAAATATATACTGCGTCCCACCTGTGAATCCTGAAAAAGTTCTTTTACCACCGTTGCACATAAAATTGGGTTTGATGAAGCAGTATGTAAAAGGTTTAGATAGGAACGGTGAATGTTTTCAATATCTCGCTTCTAAATTCCCACATTTATCAGACGCAAAAATTAAGGAAGGTATTTTTGTGATATAAGGCGTTTACTTAAAGATGAGACATTTGACGAAATCATGACTACAGTTGAAAAAGAGGCATGGTTTTCGTTCAAAAATGTGTTACACATTTTTTTAGAGAATCATAAGGACCCTAATTATGTCAAAATTGTTGACAACATTCTGGAAAAGTTTCAAGCTGTAGGTTGCAATTAGAGTTTGAAAGTTCTTTTCCTGCACTCTCACCTTGACTATTTTTCAGAAAATATTGGTGACGAAAGCGAGGAGCAAGAGGAGAGGTTCCACCAAGATCTAAAAGACATGGAAAAACGGTACCAGGGACGGTGGAATGTAAGCGTGATGGCGGATTACTGCTGGTGCCTCAAAAGAGACTGTGGACCTGATATTCAGCGAAACAAAAAGGCAACAAAGCGTTCATTTAAAGGAAAAATAACGCCATTCTATTAAATTTGTTATAATAGCATTAAAGAATTAAAGATTTTTCTATTTGCTTTTCTTTATTGTATCTTTTAATATAACGTCGTAGTGTCATAATGCAAGTTTGGAAAAACATATAATTGTCATTATTTGTTTTTACGATTGTAAGAAAATGTGATGTGATAGAGAAAAACTGCTTGCCATTTTGAAATTCGTACAACAAACTTCTTTTAACCACGTTAATTTCGGTCAAACCTTAGTAAAAAAATCGTTTTGTAGAACTGTGTAATTTACTACCTACCTATTTTAGTGTTGAAATGTTATGTGAAAATCAACATGAAGTAAAATCAGCAAGCCATCCATTTCAGAAGATATTTACAATTTTCACATGTTAATTTTTATAAGACCAATATTGCTCAATTGCTGTACTAAATGTATTTGGCATCAACTTGTGGCGTCTTTAACCTTCCACACCAGCAAGCAAGCAAGCATGTAAAATAAAGTGGCATATTCATAGCATGTATACAATTCTTATCCAAATTGAAATAAACATTAATATTGAATGCTTTCCTTATGCATTCGTTCTCATTTTCGTTTCTGTCGTCAATTTATTGTCAAATCATTTCAATTTTTCATCCTTAATTTAAACAGAGATCCGGCAACAATGTACCTATTCAAAAAATATAACCTTAAACTGAAAACAACCTAACCTAACACAAAAAGTGTAAGTTTCCATTAGGGAGTTTAGTTGCCACATAGGTACTGCCAACAAAATTACTAGATGGTCATAGCCTCACCTGACCCAAAAAGATCGTGAACGGATTATACTGAATCACCCGAGCTAATAGCACACGGCCACAGCAGCTGTCACACCATAACCCACGGCGACAGATGCTCCGCTCCCTGCTTAGAGGATTTAATTAAATTAAAACTTTTTCGTACTCTGTTTGAAAATAAAAACCAGCCTACGCTCTAAGTCTAAAAATTAGCAAAATTTTAAGCCATCATACAATTTAATCGGTCCAGTATCTTCGGAGGAGATAGCGAACAAACATAGAAAGAAAGAAAAAAAAAGAGCAACGATTTTATGTGATTAGGCACATAAAGTATGCAAAAGTTGCTATTTTATCTGCTTAATCAGATAAAGTGACACTTTTACCTTGTCAATAAAGACACATAAGTTGTCACTTTTATGACGTTTGCGGATAAAATCTCTTTATTCAAGTGTGGCATATCAATTTTTTTTTGCAATAGTACCTAAATTTAGTTAATATAAAGTTTAGAATTGGATAAATAATTTCAAATAAATATCATGTTGCTTGTTTTTGTACTAGTTACCACGGTAGCACGTATTTATTTTGCTAGTTGCTATGGATTATGGACTATTTTATTATATATTTATTATATATTATATATTATAGTGAATAAAGTAGCATTTTATCCACACTCATTGTTAAAATGTTACTTAATTATAGATATTTTCGTAGATAAAATACAGCTTTATAACTAGATATTGGAAAAAAATTACTGTCCTTTACTCTTACTTTGAATAGTGTATTACGTACGATGAATGGTAAGTTACACTTTTCAGATCGAGAATGGAGTTTGGGAGGCCCGTAGGGCCGAGGTTTCGTAAGCATTCGTGACCAGGAAATGCGGGACTAGCGGGACGCATTTGACGTTTTGCGGGACGTTTTCAATGTAGTATTTGAATGCGGGACTAGCACCAGTGTTGCCAGATTTTTTCTGCTTAAGTCGCCAACTCGGTCATCAGACGTCGCCAAATCTATCTAAAAGCACGGCCAACTAAATTACTATGGCCTGCACATAGGGAACACCTCCTATAGCCACCTATTGTGGGAATTTAAAAGCCTTTAGTGTGTTTCTTAGCTCAAATGTCAAAATCTGACGTTTAACTTTAAAAGGTTAGTTGCACCATGAAATCTCAGTTTATTGTTTTTGTTGAAATTTAACACAATTTCTAATAAATCAATACATAAAGTAAGTTTATTTGTGGAAGTTTTAATCCACGGTCTTGCAGATAAATTAAACGTAGCAAGGGTCCTGGCACGGTAGTTGACAATAATGGGAAGATGCAATTATCACAGGTAATCTTTTGTTGTATTTTTAATATACAAATGCTATGGATGCTGAATAAATGTTGGTTTCAGGCATATCATTGATTTTTAAACTTTGGATTTTCAACCGTAGTTCTACTGGTAATAACAATTCTTCGCTATTGATGGATGCTGTTTGGAGAGATGACAGTTGGGCAATACTACTAATAAAACTAAAATGTTCTGCGCTATTTGAACTGGCAGACGATTTAACTATTCCACAGCGCAAAATTTGCCTTAGTGCATATTCTGCTGTTCGGGCATCTGTAGCTTCATTGAGAGAAAGTTGGTTAAACTGCATCAGAACTGAATGCTCGTGTTAATACATAACAGAAGCCAGCTTGCTCAAGAAGAAATTTTATGCATAAATAAGTCCTTAATGAAGTGAATTCTAGAGCGTGTGCGGTTTCCTTTGTCAATCCTAGTAATCCCGTACTACATGAACGTAAGGTGCAATGCTGCTATCCAAGGAACGAATGTATTGACTTTTGTTTGAAACGTGTATTTGGAAAAAATTATAAATATTTCCCATGTATGTTACTGTAGTATTAACGTTAAGAAAATTATTGTCACCGGATTCTTTCAAAATTTAAATAAACTACTCGCTGTAGGAGCAAATATTGGGATAGCTCGCAGAATATTAATCTTTTCACAATTTGTGGGATATAAATGCATTCTTGTTAAATATGGAACAGATTTGACTGGTAATCCCTTCTGTAAATTACATAATAAAATACATATCACGTTCTAAAAACAAATTTCTGGCAATTTTAAAGCACGACAATAATCGAATAACAAAAATAGTGGTAGTGGCGAAAGAAAAAGATGCTCAATGTAATTTCTAATTGATCCCCCACTTAACATTTTAAAAAGTGTGACATTAGATGAAAAATTGTCCGTTGCCAGTCGTAACACAACAAAACCACAATCAGTTAAAAGTTGCAGAAATTACTACTGTTAACAAGCTGCTGTGGTTTGAAATGATTTTTACATAAGGCTGTATAGTCTGTAATTTTAGAGATATGTGCAATAAAAATGTAGTTAACATGCAACATGTAATTTTTTTACTGTTTATTAATACCACAAAATTCTTGTAAAAATTCAACCCATTGCTGCCGAACACACAATTCACTAGACAGTTGGCACTAACCATTTTAAAATGTACTAGAATATTTTCACAACTAAGGATGTACACAAAGTTGGACTGAGTGTGGAGTGAAAGTTAAAAAGTTTTTCGGCGATAACAAGAAGACCTGAACTGTTACGATAGTGATAACCTTATGGGTGCCAATGGTTAACTGCACAGCTTGTTTAACCTTTATCAGCAGAAACCCGCAAGGAGTTTGTTGTGATGGCTTCAAAAAACAATACCATGCTTCTTATATGGCAAAAAACGACGATATTATTAAACCGGGGCTACTATAGAAATTCTCCCAATGTGCAAGAATTGTCTGGTGCTTGATATTGCAGATGTTCAAGGCCTGGTTGAGATAAAACTGTTTTGTAATTGGGTATTTATACTGTGAAACAGGTTAAAATAAAATAAATAATGGTAGATTATGTTTCACCAGTGCTAATAGCACACGGCCACAGCAGCTGTCACACCATAACCCACGGCGACAGATGCTCCGCTACGCTGCTTAAAAGATTTAATTAAATTAAAACTTATGATTGTTAGAATAACATTTAAGTTGTCAATACATTTTCAAAAGTGACTTAATCTATTCATATTTCAATTTTCGACATTGGAAAAGTAAGCATTTCTATAGAAATAACATATGCTATTGTATTCCACATGTCAAATATTTAAATTTGCCGCCATATATAAAATACGTTTCAGTATTAATTACTAGATGTCTCTAGGGGGTGTTCCCTATGTGCAGGCCATAGTATTTAATTTAGTCGGCTATGCTAAAAGTCGCAGCCCAGGGAACAACTTAATAATAATAATAATAACGCTTTTTTTTTGAAAAAAAAAATGTTTGTTACTTGATTACACTACACATTTTCTTTACAAGACTTAAATATTTCATCAAGTTCTTGTTTCACCGGTGGCCGCTGCCGTGATCCGTGATTACTAGAACGCGAAATGGCCAAAGTGGTCGGTGGTTATGTTTTGCGGGAAAATGTTTTCTGCAAACTAATAAATCACCAAATTTGCGACTTGCGACTTTGTAACAAATCGTGTCGCACAAACTGCTTTAAATTCACCAAATTTGTGATAAATCCCGGAATCTGGCAACACTGACTAGCACTGCTATTGCGGGACGGTTGGCAGCCTTACCAATTGGAGATTATCAGTGTTGGTATATGGGAGGGATATTCCCTTTTTCGTGGGAATTTTTAAGGAATGTGGGAAAAGGAGATTTTTTTTAAATAATTCCGTTTTTGGAGGGAATTTTCCTATATTTTACATACTAACTCTAAAAATGTATTAAATAACTACTATAATCTAAAAAACTAAAAATTTAGGTTTTTCTCCTAAAAAATTTTAAAAAGAAGAGTTAATCTAAAGAGATTTGAAAACCTAGTTTTTATGAATTATGCAAAATGTGGCAGTAGACACAACTCGATGACCAGTCACCTGGAAGACCGCCACGTCAACTGTTTCTTACAAACAGCCAAAACAGTGTTGTCAAGTCTTTTATCGTGCAGCAGTAGAATATAACATTAAAAAGCGGTAAATCACAATATAGAGCATTTTAATAATTATTGAATAAAATATTTATTTATTTTTGTAGCTTTAAGTCTGAGAAGTAATTCTTATTAGAATACAATACGTTTATTTTTATATTTATGTACTTACATGCATGGACGTAGCCAGGGAGGGGCAGAGGTGGGCAGTTGCCCACCCCTAAACATTTATAAAGAGCAAAAAGCAGTTGATTTATAATCATTATTGAAATTCACATTCCACAACATTTAAAAAAAGAGAAGCTGTGATCTGCAGCAGATTTGCGGAAACTGATGATGTTTCAACTTATTATTTTTGTAATTTATAAAAAATTAAATAAAACTATAATAATAGTAGTAGTTGATTGGGTATTTAAATTTATAACCCCCTCTAACTGGAATCCTGGCTACGCCCTTGCTTACATGTACAGTGTATATGTTTATTTTCTATAATTATTTGACGGGTAATTTGTTTTTGTTCTTTTGTAATAAAAGTTATATTCAGTTAACTGATATTTTTTGTAGAATTTATTAACAATTTTCAAATTTATCACCAATAAGCGGGAGGGATTTTGACACCTACAGTGGGAATTATTTAATAAGGTAGAGGGAGTTGCAGTCCACAGCATATACCAACACTGGAGATTATCAAAGTTGTTGAATCAGTGTAAACTTCCATGTGCCTAATTAGAAAATACCGCCGCAAAATCTATTTTTACTATTTTTTAAATTTAGTCAAAAAATACCGGAAATCCAAATATCCAATGAATTCACGCATTATTGCTTTCTAAAATTAACTTCTTGGGTGTAACTATTGCGCAAGTCAAGCTTACATGGTTGAGAGTTCATTTACATCGTTGGTTCCGCTTGCACAGGTGTCCGATTTATCGTAGATACTACAACACTTGCACTGAACAAAGCTGACCATGGGTTGGGGATTTCAAACTTGTGGCCCAAACGAAGCCCTGGTGGTGTCAGGTAAATTGATATCGATAATTTTTAAGTGAAGATAATTAAGAAAGTTAAGTCAGTGGACCACAACATAAACAATTAACTAGGTCAGATGCTCGCGCATCCTTAGGAAAGTATTGGCGGGTAATTTACATGTTTAAATTCAAGGTTGGCGCTACACCCCACCACATATCGTTCAAGGAGGACGTGCATTCGTATGGCCCATGCTTCAACGCGGACAAAAGTGTGTATACTTATTTTAGCTTGATTTTACTAAATGGTTTTTAACTTTAAAATTTATAGCAGAACGAGGTATGATACGCCCCAAAAATATTCACATTTTGTAGGATAAAAAAAAATGAATTTCGTTCGTTCTTTAACACATTTTCGAAATTCGCTATTCTTTTTACTTGCTTTTACTTCGTAAAATATAGTACCTAATCATGCTTTATTTTTCAAACTTCAGATTTTTTCGAAGTAATGTCTGTCAGTCTTTGAGTCTGTCAGAGTCGGTCTGTGTCCTCTCTACAGCCCAGACGTGTTAATCTATCAGCCTCAAAATTTATATTTTTGTTTTTAATGTAAATTCGGAGATCACAGTCATTTTTAGTTAAAATGGGTAACCAGAAGTGGTACTTTACTCTTATATTTTATCCCGTTTTCCGCGAAAATTTTATAATTGTTTGATGAAAATTAAATTTCATAGTACAAGATGATATATTGCGCAATTATCTACTTTTTTTTTGTAAAAAGTACAGTTTTTGGAAAAATCGCTAAATTAGATTTTTACAAAAATTTTCTCGAACTTTCAAAAATTTATGAGACTATTCAATTCACCTGTCATCTGTCAAAAACTGACCAATAAAAATCCACAATTTGACGTTTCTTGACCAGTCAAAAAAATATCGGTGGATATATCTTCCTAGAAGCTATTCAAGTGACTATTCCCCTCAGATAATATAATCCAATCCTATCAATTAATTTTCAAATTTTGAACCAATCAGAGTCGAATACAGCAAATATTTTGCACAAGTGCAATACCTGAGTATTTGCACTAGTGCATATTCGAGTATTTGCAGGAAGAACACCAAACCAGCTCGGTATACCAGAAATTTCAGAAAGAAAACCGAAACTCTTGAAAAAGGAATAATATGGTATATAAAGGATGAAATTTGTAGTTTGGTTCATTGAATATTGCCTCGAATGCCATTCTTAGTCAAAGTTAAGTACGTGTAGAAAATTGGCTGGCATGTTCCTTAGCTGAGATAAAAAGTTCCTATCAAATGGGTCCGCAAGTTCTTCATTTATGAATTTGGTAGAAAAAAATCGTAAAATTTGTTAATTTTTGAAAACCCGGTGGAATATTAATTACATATTTGGTATGTGTACCTGCGCCGCCGAGGAAAGATTTTTGTGTCGGTAAACCATCTTTTAATTCACCAGTGGCGTACGTATGAGTGCCCTTTGTGCGATTGAATAAGAAAACGGAGACACCACGTGGACGCCACTGATTTTGTTTCAGTTTTGAAAAGTTTTTTGAATTCCTTGATTATAACTCGACAAAAAATGCCTCTTGGGGCTTTAGTTAAAGTGCGCCGTTTTTTTTTGTAAAAATTGGAAAAATGAAACCAGGTGCAGCCATTTTTTTTTGTTTATTATTGCAGATATTTTTGAGCGTGTACGTATTTCAATGAGATGAAAAGCTTTTCTTTGATTCACTTGTTTTCGATTAATATGAATGTATTGTAAAACGGCGCATTTTAACAAAAACCCCCAAGTAGTATTTTAATCAAGAAATTCAAAAAACTTATTTAAACTGAAGAAAAATCAGTGGCGTCTCCTTTTTCTTATTCAATTGCGTAAAAGGGACTCATACGCACGCCTAGTAATGTAAAAAAACGCGTTTTTTAAATCGAATAAAAAACCTAAAAAAACACAAAAACCGTTTTTTTTTTTTATTCATTTTTGTAATTGGCAGCACGTTTTGGTAGGTATGGTTGGCGGCAAGTAAGCAAACGACAAAATTTAAACTTATTTTGATTTTACGTGCTCTTTAACACGTTGGCTGCCTATCAGATTTTAGTTGCCACATGCCTATAGCCGAATAGTGTAGAACGTCACAGATTCAAGCCCGACGGCCCAGCCTGTTCATTATCTGCCATGTCGCATAATTCCGGAACAGCTAACGCACTAACACAGACTAACACTCATACAACACACCTCTAAGGTTGCCAAGCTCCAACTACAAAAATATTCATTGACATTACAACATGTGCAGACCGCACAAGTGACGTCGACGGCACTCAGCATGACTACTCAGTCAACGCATACCTTGCGTTGTAGGCATTGATCGTGTTAAAGTTCAAGAAGACTACAGCACAGACTAGACAAATGTTTAATAAACAAAAGTAACATTTTATACCTACTGCCTACTCGTATTACGTATTACTCTATGATCGATGAGTCAAGTTACGTTAGCATGGATACTGACTCCGAGTCAGTTGAGGAGTCAGCCATGTCTGTTAGCAAGTAATTTCTGCGTTATTATAATTTCTATATCCACTTTGGCTATGAAATGTAATTCATTATTTTTCTTTAGAATTTTTTTTTTTTTATTATAAATTCTATAATTCACTTTACCTATGAAATGTATTATTTTTATTTAGAAATGTGTTTTTTGTTTTTCCAAAGAATATTATATATATTTTAGCGCTACGGGCCATTTAGGCCCTTGGCTTGGTTGACGATTCTTCTCCACTCCTTCCTGTCTTTCGCCCTGTTCCTCCAATCGTCCACTCCTAGTTCTGTCAAGTCCCGCTCCACACAAAGAATCCAAAGAATATTACTTGTTGTTATTCACTACACTCTAATTCTGAAAAAAAACCTATTTGAAAAAAACACCGCTTCGTTTATTTTTTTAAAACAGGTTTTTTTAAAAACAGTTTTTTAAAAACGAACGTTTTATTTGTTGCATCACTACGCACGCCACCAGTAAATTGAAAAATGATTTACCGTATCAAAAAAATATTCAAGCTGCCGCATGTATACACACTTTCTCAAAAATTAACAAAATCTACGCTTTTTTCTCCCAAATTCAATACCCTGTATTTCAAAAACGAAAAAGCTGCGGATCCGTGTTAAGGAATTTTTATCTTAGAATAAGCCAAGGAACACATGTACTTAAGAAACACCCTGTATATTACGTAATTTTCTATAGCTTTTGTCAAAAAAGTTACACTTTATTCACCGAATTGTGTCACTAACATCCTGCAACCCAAGTTAGAAATATCATCTGTAACCAGATCATGAGATCACTAATATGACTTGATAGATAATTTAGATCTTAGAGATATGGCTTTTTGCTGTCTATGAATGTCATAATCAATGTGTCATACATTTATATACATTAAGTACCATATTTTTTCATTTTTGCTTAAGGAGCACCTTTGTTATGTTTTTTAGGGAGCGAATTTATTTTCAGATCAGAATCAGCATAGTTCTTTGAGGTAGACATCACACAATTTTATAATTATAAGCTTTGTGGAAACAATTGTCAAATTTGACAAATAAATATAACCTTTATACCAGGGGTCCTCAACAGAGGGTACGCCTAACCCTAGGGATACGCGGGGTAGTGCCAAGGGGTACGCCTGACTTTCTATATAAAGTGGCGGATTTCATTTGTTTTGTTTTCCAAAAAATTATTCGTTCTTATTTATTATAAATAAACAAATTATAAAATTTCTGAAATCAAAGCGAAAATTATAATGTAGGTGGAAAGAGCCTTAAGGCAGAGGAATCCGATACCTTCTTACCTTAAAAAAAAATCTGTAGACTCTGATGCAACAAATATCAACCTCATTGGACAAATATATTCCTCATGCAATTAATGTTCCAACACGTTCTCAAAAATTAAAATTCTTTTCTCTCAAATTCAACACTCTTTATTTCATAAATGAAGACCTTGCGGACCCATGTTAATAGGAACTTTTTATCTTAGAATAAGCCAAGGAACGTGCCAGTTAATTTACTACACGTAGTACTTAAGAAACACCCTGTATTTTACATAATTATCTATAACCTTTGTCAAAGTTTTTTTGTTAGTACTTAGTAGGTATAGTTTCTGAAGGATTCGGAAAGTTAAATTTTTACAAGCAGTAAAAGAAAATCGTATGGTGACCATACGGAAATTGGTTGAAAAATAATGGACCCGTGGTCCTCTGCCTGAAGTGTAGCGTACCTCATTATAGTCATGATCATCTTGTATAGAAAATGCCCAACTGAAATGAAGTTTTAAATGAATAAACTGTATCTTGCCCTAACATTTTTTAAATATGTTATCGTTTAACATCCACATGCCACTGCTACATTATTAACAAACAAAAGCAGTTACAGCATAGTAATGTCAGATTTGTTATTTAAAATTTTTATAGGTAATGACAGAGTGAGTAGAGTATTTAAAAGTAGTGTTAAAAATTTAAAATATTGGCTAATTGGGAGGTTTAAATAGAATATAAAAAGATTTTTTCGTGCATTATCGTACTAGAAACACTTTGAATAATTTAACGGATACAAGTGTTTAATTTTCATCATTTTATCCAACATTGTTTACTAGGGTATACAATTGTATAATTATGCAGTGGTGTAACAATGAGTTTCAAGTTATACAAGATACTATTAAATGCTTTACTATGCCTATTTCTTTTCGTGCTTTATTGTAATTTCTGATGTGTTAGTACTGTTACATTAGGGTGCATTAAGCAATAATATGAGCTCAGCTACTTAAACCGAATTTAGTACACACTTGCATAGGGCCTGTTAAAGTGTGATAATATCAAGATCTACAATGGTGGAGATATACGAGGTGTATCGAAAAAGTTGGGTGAATGGTATCAAAGAACAAAGAAAACAAAAGATATAAAGAAATTGCCTTTATTGGCCTTCAAAATAATCGTCTTGTAACACAACACATTTTTGACATTGTTCATAAAGTTTCTGAAAACTGACAGCAAAGCCATCTTTAGAAATCGATCGCAGAATCGCTGTCACATGTTCTTGGATGGCCAACACATCCTTAAAACGCGCACCTTTCATGACTGTCTTGAGAAGGGGGAACAGAAAGTAGTCCGCAGGCGTCAGATCAGGAGAGTATGGTCGATGTTCGAGAACAGTTGGCCATGCTGAGCTAAGAATTGCCGCACTCTAATCGCACAAAGTGCAGGCGCGTTGTCATGCAGCAACTTCCACTGTACAGTTCTGTGCGTCAACTTTGCTATTCTCCCCAATTTGTAGCAGAACTTCATGTTAACGCGTTGTTCCATTGCATTGTGACAGTATGATTCACACTGACGACGTTAGACCGCCAGCATTTGGTTAACCTTGGGTACCAGCTGCTACCTCACTACATGGCGCTTCTAAATATATACGAGTATATGCATAACAATGCACGTGTGCACACATCTGGCCCATTTCCGTTGAGATATTGGAGCATTTACCGAACTTTCTAGACACACCTCCTAGATAATCTATGCTAAGGGTACTGTGTATCAAATTTGGTTTAAATAGCTGCACTCATAAGGAAATTATAAGACAAGAACGATATTTGTTAACTTTTTAATACCTCGTATATCAAAAAAGAAGAATTTTGGACACTTATATGAACTTTTATGCATGATTTCATCGCTGAGTTTATATCCAAATTTTCGGAACACTTTTAGCCGACACCCTGTTTATGCCAATGGGAATCATGTTGATATTTATATTACAACTGAGTTAAAGTATAAATATGTCAGTATATTTATTTAATCAAATGATAAATACAGTGACAACTGAGGGAAAAATCCTAATATTCTAATTTGTATCAATGTACTGCAGAATTGAATATTGATTGTTAATTTTCTGTATTATTTGCTGTAAGTTTCTTCATTGACACAATTATTAATCTCCAAATCATAGCTTTGCGGAGACACAATGGGATCACACAGTAGTTCGCTTTCATTCGTTGTCAGTTAGTGGTTTATTTCCAATTAGGTATGTGATTTGCTATTTTGTTACATTTTATTAAAGTAATTTGAGATGTTTTTAAAGTGCTTATGAGAAGTTCGTTTCTTTATTGTTTTGTTCAAAAAGATTACAAGGTGGAGATGAAAATTTCACAATGTAAAAGATGTTAGATCTCAAGTACCTATCGTCCTTTGTTTCTTAAAAATTATTTATGTGCTTATACTAAAGTTTTATACCATTTAAAGAAAAACAAAAAAACTATCAAAAGCTATTTTTATATAATTAAAGATGTTATTCGTTGCTCTTTTGCTTTCAAAAACATTAAATATTGCCTTGTGATAGAAAACTAAAACTAAATAAACTACATAACTTTTATTGAAAATGTTTTTTGATAAAATGGATATGTACTGAGATATATAGCATATTAAAAATTTTTATACTTAAATGCAAGGTGTAACAAAAATGGTGGGCTGGTTATGCAGTCATATAGTACATGTTAAAGTGAATAAAGAAGTCCATATTCATCTTTTTCTTTTGAGGTGTTGGGTCCTCTGTCCTGTCCGCGCCATTCACTTAATTTCTACCATACTCTTCCTTCTCTTGTCCGCTTTCACCTTGATCGTATCCATCCATGTAAGCCTTGGCCTATCTTGTCCTTTTTTCCCCTTCTTGCTTCAAATACTCTTCTCGGTGTTGTAGCAGAGCCCATAAACCAGCGAGTGTCAAAGTCAATTGCGTGTATTGCTTTACGAATTACACTAATAAAAGTTAAATTTGAGATGCTGCAATTCGAGTAAACCAGTGGATCTTCTAAATCAATTGTGTGCGTGCCGTTAAGAAATCTCGGTAATGTCAGAGTTTATTAATGTTCGCGCTAAGCGAGCTTTCTAAAACTGAACTTTCCTAAAACGTCAGACTGCAGTTGTCTAAACAGCATGCATTCCATATCGTCACAGAGTGAGGATCTAGGCCAACAAAGACACTGAAGATAAGGTTACAATAATAATAAATTTTCAAGGTCAAAAAAAAAAAAAAAAGAAAAAGAATACCTTGCATCATGCAAAAGGGAATTCTTCTTTGCTCGGCTGGACAAAACCTATTATACTTAAAGAACAGAGAATCCTTTCTCTAGCATAAGCGATCTGTATTTAAGCATAGACACTCTGGGATTCCAGCATTGCATCTCCATTCACCTTGTGTCACTTTGTCCAAGACGAGGGCTTGGGTCAGATACCTCAGCCTCTAATAGATTACGGCGGTCATTTATATTTAATTCGCTATTCATATTTGTATATTTGTACTTTCTACATGTAGACGTTTTTGTATGTACAGGCAGACCTCGCCGTTCGCGGGGGTTACGTTCCAGAAGAATGCCGCAAAGCGCAAAATCGCGATGCGCAAGTAAACACATAAATGATAAAAACGGGGTTAGGTTCCATTAACTAAATTTATTTATACTATGCAACCTCAAAAAACCAAAACTTTTGTGCGTTTTTTGTCTGGGAAATCTGAAGCAGAAACTTTACGCTTTGCCGACATGGTTTTCTGTGTTTTAAAAATTAAACTCAATTGAAGTTTTGGCAGAAACGCTCCAGAAGACAGTAAAGCTTAAACTAAAATTCCATACGTAACATAAGTCTGCCACTAGAATCTAGAGCTCGAATGTTCATTTGTTTATATATATATATATATATAATCATAACCTTTTCTACCGTTAAGTGTAAAGGTGTATAGTCTCTAGTCTGTATTGTACACATGCTTTTTCCATTGTCTTTTGTTCTTCGCCAGTTTTGCAGCTTCTTTCCACTCAATGTTTCTTTTCTTTAGTAATTCTGCTATTACTCCATCCCATGGGCCTTTCTTCCCTTGTCTCTTCGCTTCCCATATGCGCTTCACTTGCCTTTCTTTGCTCAGCCTTATTAGATGGCCAAACCACCCTAGCTGTTTCTGTTTGATTTTTGTTGCAATAGGCTCTATCTTCAAATCTTCCCTTATTTTATCATTCCGTATTCTATCTCTTCGTGTTACTCCTTTGACCCGTCGCAGATATTTCATTTCCATTGCCATTTGTTTATTCAATCTATAATTTTACAATTTATTTCAGATCCAATTTGGTAATAAGAAATTCAAAGGAATAGGCTCGATAAGTGTGTTTACAAGTTCGTGATAAATAATGTTATTTAGGTGTTCATGACATAAACTGCCTACATCTGCTTTATTTACTTATGGCCGCTCTTATAAAGGTCACTAATATGATGTTAACTTTAAATCGCTGTTAAAATAAACAAAAGCTCATCAAAACGTTGGCGCTTATGACATATTATTCATTAGTAAACAAATTTTTATGCGCTTTTGTTTATTTTAACAGCGAATTAAAGTTAACGTCAGATTAGTGGCCTTTATAAGACTGGCCGTTTGTGTGTGAAAGTTGAAACAGTTGGCAATTCCATCCGCGAACGGTAAAGAAAAGGGAGCACAAAAGTGCCCCGTGTAAAATCAAATCAGCGAACCGCAAAGTTGCAAACGGCGAGGTCTGCCTGTATGTGTAATTTGTGTTTTAATAAAAATGAAAGGATTGATATTGTCTTCCGCATTCAGTTTTATCTTATTTAACCGATTTAATTTCAAAGTGGTGAATCCTGTAAGAACATCATAACATTCCCTAACGTGCATACCGCTTTAGTATCCTCTCTTCTCCAGTGCATACCACGTGCCCTTACTGTTTTAACTGTCTGTTTTGTACTGTCTCACCAAGTGATTCTATATCTACTTTCTTCTTTGTTATATTTCTAACCTTAGATATCTTTTTTGTTCTTCCCACTACTCGAAGTAGATATTTCATTTTTGCTGCCGTTATTTTACTTTTGTGTTTATCTTGGATTGGCCAACTTTCTTCTACATAAATCAATATCGGTATATAGATTGATTTATATAATTGCAATTTGGTTTCTTGACTCAGTTCTCTTTTGTTAATTAATGTTGTATTTATCTAGTAGTACACTTAGATGTTCTGGCTACACGGTTCCTTTTTTGTTTTCTATCGTTCCATCTTGATTTATGATCACTTCCTGGTACTCATAGCTTTCAGTTTTTTCTAACTGCTTTCCCTCACATCCTATGTTTATATTTTCTTATTCTTCTTTGATTTTGTTTACTTTCATTACTTTGTTTTTTTTTTTTTTTTTTGGTATTCTCATTCCTGCTCTACTAAATGTATTGCCCCAGAACTTGATCCGATAAGTAGTTTATGAATTGTGGAGAAAATCCAAGAATAAAGATTCAACTTCTAGAGGGATGTAACTTTTTAAGGGTGCATATTTTGCTTTATTGGTGTTGATAACCTTTGTTATCGTCTGTTGATGAAATTAACGTATTTTGGAATATCTCCCTAGATGGTGTCCCATTCATTTCAGAACACCCTGTATAAAGACTACACGTAAAGTACATATTTTTTTCTATAATAATTTTCAAGGTCAACTTTCTAGGGGATAAGTTGCATTCCTGCAGGGTCCCTAGTTTTAATAATGTTGGTACATAGATTTTTAGTTCTTTTCTTCCACTAAATAAATGATTGTCATTTTGACAGATATGTCATAATTTAATATCGCTTGCTTCATTTTTGCATTTAAAATATTTCTTGGTTTTCTTTGTTTATCCGATTTTATTGATAATGATGATGATTCCATGTTAAAAAAAGAAATTTGTCAAGAGTTCAAATTAAGAAACTTTGACATTCAACATTGACACATAACCATAATTTTGAAAAAGTTCTACCAACACGAGGTATACAAATTTCTTAGCGTTTTATTCACATATCTACCAACATTGTAACACTTTGACAGTTAATATAGAAAAAAAACGTACTTTATATATTTTCGTAACCATTGGACTGTAGATGTATGAACTGTCTTGCCAATATTGTTTTAAATTTCAGCTTACAATTCTAGTAATATAACTGCAAAACTTGATGAAAATGTACTGTGTAATAATAATAAGAATAATGTAGATAACAACAACAACTAATAAGCTCTTAATATACAGAATATCCTTGAATACCATGACGCTACAAGTAGAAAGTCCCAAGGTATACACCAGTCAAGGCGTACCGATATCAGTGACGGGTGTTGCGCAAGTATACTCAGCAGCTTACTTCATGATGCATTTCTCTTCATGGTATTCAAAATTTTAGTTAAAAGTGCAAGGACAAAATAAGGACATGCTGCTGGCTGCATGCGAACAATTTTTGGGCAAGAAGGAGGCTCAAATCCAGCAGATTGCTTTAGCAACTTTGGAAGGATATCAAAGAGCAATTATGGGTTCCATGACTGTCGAGGAAATTTACAAGGATCGTAAGAAATTTAGCCAACAAGTTTTTGAGGTTGCTTCTTCAGACTTGGTCAATATGGGCATCACCATGGTATCTTACACCCTCAAGGACATAAGCGACGATATGGTAATAAAATCTTAATTGTATAACTTACATAGTTTGTTAATTTAGTTATAATACCTTTTGAATTATGAAAGTAGAAAATGCATATTATTTTAGTTACACGTATTTATAACAAGAATTGGTATCTCTATGCACATGCAGAATTTTTACCCATACAACTAATGCAAATACAACTATTTTTAATTTTTTCATAAAAGAAGGTATGGTAAATTATATTTACGTATAATTAAAATATCATGAAGGTACAATAAAATACAGATAAATGACTGTTTGGAAGTATGTAAGGTATATATCAATTCTGTTGTAATTACAGTCGGGTCCGACATAAACGCGACTGAACTTTGGTCAAATGAGCGAGAATGTTGGATAATATGTAATTACCAAAGACCCACTGAACAAAAGAACAACATTACTGCACATTAAATTTTATCTTTTTATGCCTACAGTAGTAAAATTATTTCATTGGAAAATAATGATAGGTTTATCATGGAACAACTACTTCAGTGTTGCCATAGAAGCATTTTTTAAAAAACAGTAATTATTCTACGTACATATAAACGGTTTTCCATTAAGAAGTCCCATTTTAAATTTTGCAGCATTTTTGATCTGTTGAATAGCAAGCCTTGAATCCTTGACATTTGTCAGTAAAAACTATACGATTTAAGAAAATGGCACCATACACGCTCCAATAACGTATAAAAATAGTGACAGTTCGCAGAGCAAAGCCATTGTAAAGCTAATCGCAAAATTTAAGCCAAATGACCCAAGTTACTGATGTAAAATTGTCAGGTTGTTTGTTGCGAGAAGGTGATTCATACCGACCAAAAACACCACAAACTCTGCGAACTGTATTGGCGAAATTTTCACCTTGTCTGTAATCAATTCTCACTATTTCTATACATTGTTGGAGCGTGTATCATGCCATTTTCTTAAATCGTATAGTTTTTACTTACAAATGTCAAGGATTCACGGCTTGCTATTTAACAGATCAAAAATGCTGCGAAATTTAAAATGGAACTTCGTAATGGAAAACCCTTTATTTAGAGCTAATTTTAGTAACTTTTGCTGCTTAAATTCTAAAAATCGAATAAGCTTTATTTTTGAGAATTATCTCTACAACCTCACATTTAATTTTCCTATTATTTTTGTCAGTATCAACTAATTTACTCTATTTAAAAAAATATTAAGATAATCCATATTAACACACAAGTTGTTATGAAAAGAAAATCTAAGTTAAGAATTCAAAATGTTATTCCATACAGCTTTTAGAAAGCTTAGTAGATATGTTCGAGGTGATGCTAAATTTGAAGCTTTTGAAAATTAAAAGATTAATGCAATAGGCCCTCGCATTCCTAACATTTTGTATAGGTTTATGCTTGTTCTCAAGGTCAAAATAATTTCCAATCTCTAATTTGAAAAAAGTATGTGGTGACAAGATTTTATAAAATGGTGTGATCTATCACAGTTTAAAGTATACAGGGTGTTTAAATAATACATTCGGATATTTTACCCTCTTATAGATCTCATCAATACAAACAAAAATGACCTAATAAACATGGGTCCAGAAACGCTTTGTTTCCAAGATAGGTACAGGGTGTTAAATTTTTTTTTAATCTTGTTTTTTTATTGCTTTGAGCTATTTTAATGAAATTTTTACAGTTTGTAAATTTGTGAGGTCTTTTGGACCTATTACAGTTGATGTAGTAATACCAGGGGCCTGCCCACGGGGCGTATCAATTAGGTTTTTTCACAAAAAAATAACGCCCACGAGATATTTTGCAATTTTTATATATTTTTTTTAATAAAGCAACTAAAAACGCAACTTTTTCGTCTTCTGAGATTTTTTCAGATCTCGCTTCGTTTTCAAGAAAAAAATATGGCCCATATTTTTGCATGTCTCTGAACCTGTTAAAACAAATATAATGCTTCAATATATCAAAACCTCTTAGCCGATTTTAATGAAACTTTGTAGGTATATTGGTGATATTAAGCATCATGTTTTGGCACACTTACATTTAAATTATTTATTTCATGGGCAACCGGGATTTTTTTCTGAAAACTTTTAACACTATATCTCAGAAACGAAGCATTTCCAGACACATGTGTATTAGGATTTTTTTGTTTGTATTGATGAGATCTATATATACATATATATGTGTGTAGGATGTAGCTGTCGCTGTCTTCCTTCTCTCAACCATTTTCTCCATTGATCTCTATCCTGCCACTCTCCTTCCTCCAGGTCTCTTCTTTCCATCGCCTCATCTATTTCGTCCCTCCATGACCTTCGAGGCCTACCTCTCTTTCTTCTTCCTATAGGGCTCCAATTTGTTACTCTCGCTATCCACCTGTTTCTATCTGTTCTTCTAACGTGTCCGTACCAAGTCAATATCTTTTCTTCGATGTAGCTGTATAAGTCTTTTTCTACTCCCATTCTTCTCTTTATCTCTTCATTTCTCACCCTGTCCATCCTTGTAAGTCTACAACTCCTTCTCCAGAATTCCATCTCGGTTGCGTTGATCTTCCTTTCCATATGTTTATTTATTATCCAGATTTCCGCTCCATATGTTGCTATACTGCGTACCATAGTATTATATATTCTTGTTTTAGTGTTTCTGGTAATGTGTCTGTCCCACAGGACTGGATTCAGCTGTTTTATGCAATTTCTGGTTTGTCCTAATCTTTTCTTTATTTCCTGTTCTGTTTTCCCACCTTTTGATATTATAAATCTCAGGTATTTGTACTTTTCAGTCCCTTTTATTTCTTGGCCATCCTCCATTTCTAAATTTTTTACTTTTTCTTCTGTTGTGCTTAAATATTCTGTCTTCTTGAAGTTTATCTCCAACCCATTTTTTGTGTACTCCTCCTCCAATTTCCTTACCATATATCTGAGATCATCCTCGTCCTGTGCTATGGCAACTTGGTCGTCCGCAAAACTCAGCGTGTATAGATGTTCATCTCTTACTGGTACTCCCATTCCTTCACACTTCCTTTTCCATGGTTTCAGTGTCTGCTCCAAGAATATTTTAAAGGATGTCGGTGATGTGGGACAGCCCTGCAGAAGGCCTTTTGTTGTTTGGAAACTTTTAGATAGTTTATTTCTTACTTTTATTTGTACTTTATTGTCTTTATATAGTTAGGCTCTTTACTGCGATGATTATTTTACTTTGAATTGCTATTCCTGTCACGGCTTCCCAAAGTTTTATCCTGGGGACCGAGTCGTAAGCTTTTTTCAAGTCTATGAAGACCATATGTACTGCTCTGTTTTTGGCCATTTTTTTTGATCAATTGTTGTAGTGTATAGATATGATCTATGCATGACCTTCCCGCCGTAAATCCTGCTTGGTCCTCTCCGATCTTATTATTTATGCTTTCCTCTAATTTTCCTTTCACTATTTTCCCATAGAGTCTTCCCATTGCTGCTATTATACTTATTCCTCTGTAATTTTCACTTTTCCTACGGTCTCCTTTCTTGAAAATAGATACAATAAAGGCTTGTGTTCATTCCATTGGTAGTTTTTCTCCATTTATCGCTCTTTCGAACATTCGATGTATCATGCAAAATAGCTTTTCCGTTCCATATTTAATTAATTCAGGGGCAATTCCTCCAGGTTCAGCTGATTTATTATTTTTTATCGATTTAATAGCTTTTTTTACTGCCTGTAGTGTTAGTTTTATTTCTATTTCTTCCTGGTCTTCTTGTTTTGTTTCTTCCTCTTTCATAGAAAATTGTGAGCGATTTTCTCCTAGCAAGCCCCTATAATAGGCCTCCCATTGTTGTTCTTGTATGTAGGCTAAATTTGCATGTTCTTTCGTGTTATTCCTTAATGCTTTAAGTACTCTCCAGGATTCCGAGTTTCTTGTTCCCCCGAGATGTTGTTCGATGTTCAGGCATGCATTCTCCCACTTTTCATTTTTTTCTCTAACTACCCGTTTTTTCACTTCTCTATTCTTTTCTTGATAATTCTGCAGATCTTGCGATTTAGTGCTCAGCCATTTTCTATAAAGTTCTTTCTTTTCCTTTAAACATTCCGCTGTTTTTTCCCCTATGTTAATTTTGTATTGGTTGTTCTTTTGATCTTCTTCTCCTAGTGCCTCAAAAGCTGCTTCTTTTATATTATTTTTTATATGCTGATATGTGTCAATGATGTTCCCAAACCTAAATTCGTCTAACTTCTGATCTAATCTTTTGTGGTATAAATCTCTTATCGGTTCCTCCCGTAGTAAGTGTAACTTTAATCTTTTTTCCTTTCCTTCAGTTTCAAATTTCGATTCTGTCTTTTTATCTCGTTTTTTCCAGATCCAAGGAAAGCTCATTTTTGCAGTTAGGAGTTTATGGTCGGTACCGCATTCTGCCCCTCTTTTTACTCGAACATCTTTTATGCGGATTGTTGTTGTAATTTTCACTATAATGTAGTCGATGATCGATCTAAGATTTCTTGTTTCTTGGATCCACGAGATCTATAAGTGGGTAAAATAACGTATTTTTTAAACACCCTGTATTTTCTAGAAAATGACAAATGACAGAAGCATGAACATGTGATATCGCAACATAGTTTCTAGACTATTCTAGTCTCGTGAATTGCAATTTTCTGTTGTTTTTTTAACTTTTAAGTGCCTAGATGATTTTATTTATAGTATGGTCATAAATGTTTGAAACTAAGGCTCTGGAACAAGCGCAACTAAAACCGACCTGCTGGTTGAGATATATAGATGATACCTTTGTCATCTGATCACACGGACGCTAGACATTGAATTTGTTTCTAAAACACCTAAATTCTGTACATCCCAACATACAATTCACAATGGAAGTAGAGGAAAATTGCAGTAGGAAGTAGAGGAAAATTGCAGTATTCCGTTTCTAGACGTCCTGGTGAAACGTAAATCAGATGGTAGTTTAGGACATGCAGTCTATAGAAAGAAAACACACGAACAGATATGTAAATGCTAACTCACACAATCATCCAATGCAAAAAGCAACAGTTCTCCAGACTTTGGCGACAAGCGCCGTTCGTATCTCAGATGAAGATAATCTAGATAGAGAAAAGCTTCATCCGTTTGACTCTTTACAAAAGAACGGATACACAACTACTGCCATATGAAAAGCACAAGACAAGACTATGACACAAAAGGCTAAAGAAGAATCCCTACCTCTGGAAGGATTAGCATTTCTACCTTACGTTAAAGGGTCGACTGATAAGATAGGACGTGTCCTGCAACGGTGCAACATCAAAACTGTGTTCACGAGCAAGGAAACTTTGGGTAACGGCTTCAGATCGGTAAAAGACAAAATTCCAAGTTTAAGAACCGCTGGCGTGTATCACATTCCTTGTTCATGCGGTTTGAGTTACATTGGACAAACTGGTCGTTCCGTTGATCTAAGACTTCCAAGAACATAAAGGCGATTGCAAACACAAACACATCACAAAATCAGCCGTAGCTGAGCATACGTTTACAAATGGGCACACTTTAGAATTTAGGCACGCCAGAGTACTTGGCAGAATACTTCACTACTTCTCGCGAGTGATACGTGAAACCATAGAAATAAAAAAAACATCCAAATAATATAAACAGGGAAGATGGCTTAAGCTTAGTAAAACGTGGACTCCTGTGATACACGATCTAAAGCATTACAACCACTGTGCGTCATACGGCCACGCCCCACGGATTACGTTGCACTCGGATGACCAATCAGCGTTACGTCGCTCCGAACGGGTGTCACAGAGGACTATAAATAGCAATGTCTATATTTTAAGGGTTTAATTGTATTCATTTAGTTTAGAAAGATTAGAATATTATGTAATAGTCATCTTTAGGTAAATAAAACTTTCACTGGCAGGCAAAATAGTTGAAGTTACATAAAGCAGAATTAGTTTCAACCTATCCTGTGCTTTTTAATATTTAACCATCTTTCATAAATCTCATTTTGATTCTAGGGATATTTAAAAAGCCTGGGCATGGCCAGAACAGCTCAAGTAAAGCGTGATGCACGAATTGGTGAAGCTGAAGCACGTGCTGAGGCTCAAATAAAGGAAGGCCTTGCTGAAGAGCAGCGCATGGCGTCTGTATTACTAAATCAAACGCAGGTAGCAAAAGCTCGCCGTGATTTTGAATTGAAGAAGGCAACTTATGATGTGGAAATCCAAACCCAGAAAGCCGAAGCTGAACTAGCGTATGACTTACAGGCTGCCAAAACCAAGCAGCGAATTAGAGAAGAAGAGATGCAGATCGAAGTGATTGAACGTAAGCAGCAAATTGCCATTCAACAGCAGGAAATTGCTCGGCGGGAGCAGGAGCTGCAGGCAACAATTAGACGCCCTGCAGAAGCCGAAAAGTTTCGCTTAGAAAAGCTGGCACAAGCTAATTGCAAGCGTGTGATTCTAGAAGCCGAGGCCGAAGCTGAAGCCATCCGCTTGAGAGGCGAGGCGCAAGCTTTTGCAATTGAAGCCAAGGCAAAAGCCGAGGCTGAGCAGATGGCCAAGAAAGCTGATGCTTGGAAGGACTATCGACATGCTGCTATGATAGATATGTTTATGGAAGTTTTGCCAAAAATTACTGCCGAAGTGGCTGCCCCTCTCGCTCGAGCAAACAAAATTACAATGGTATCAACTGGCCAAGGGGATGTAGGAGCTGCAAAATTAACTGACGAAGTGTTATCAATGGCTATTAAAATTCCTGAAGTGGTTAAACTTATGACGGGGGTCGATGTTATCAAAGTATGTTGCAATTGCATTTTTTTTTAATTACTTCTTAATTGTACTTACTTTTTTGATTTGCAGTCTGTTCGAGCCGTATAAAATTCTGAACTTCGTTTCTTAACTCAAGAGCTATGAGGATAGTACATACAGGGTGATGCACGGGAGAATACAAGCCTACGCTTAGAAAATAGACAACCCATAACTTAATATACTTGCCACAGGATGCTGTAGTATCTAACTTAATATTTAGGCTAAAGGGAATTATAGATTGGTTTGCCGATTTTCTAAGTACACTCCGTATATATGGTGTTTGGTTGTATGTTCACACTACTTAATATATGTTACTTAATACTAATACTTTTCAGGAATATATTTTTTTAATTATTGATATTAAAGATGGTTACCATTTAAATAGGTTTTAGCATTGTAATATCTGTTTTAATTTTTATATAAATAGTTTAATGTTGTTAAATTGTTTTTACTATAGATAATATATAATTGTAATGCATCACGTATAGAAAAGTTCAAATTATATAATAATTTTAATAAACAAGATAGTTTATATATTCATAATCTGCTCTGTGAATAGGATATTATTGCAGATTCTGAAGAAAAATACGAGCAAAGTTTTTTCTTAAACTTTAAAAAGGTCAGTATGAAGTTGGTGTGTTATTTTGGCCAATTTAGAATACTTATAGGGATTCCACGTCAGTGTAAATAATTGCCAATCAGCAGCTATGATGTTATTTTTAAAGTTAATGATGGTCGGTAAGGCTTTTATGTATTTAATAGTCAAATTATGTTCGCCATTGTGTGTTATTTTCACTCTGTTCGATTAATTTTAAAAATTCCCTTTAGGATTTTTATTGTGTGATAACTGTAGTGGAAAATTCGGTGCACATCAAGTTCTTCAATCATATTAATTTATTTGCTTCATATTGGTCCATAAAAACCACTTTTATGGGTCCTGCTGTTAGGATATTTGAGGCATCTAAGATCAAAACCGGACATGTCACATTTTTAGAGAAACTGAGTTATCTGCTGCGTATGAATCAGAATTTAGAGTACTTTAAGCCTGTCTACAATTTAACTTGCACAAACGACCAAATCCTATATATTTTAGATGGCAAAGTTGAGGCTTGGTAACAAAAACGGACATGTTCTCCACTGAGTTGGGATCAAACTAGGGCATGTCCGTATTAGCCAATAGCGAAGCAATGTAGAAGTGGCGTGACTAGCACTATTAGTCCGGCCGCCAAATGGTAAACCCAAAAATATCGTATTAAGTTTTTTCTTGATGTAATTTGTTTCGTCAGGTAGTCTTTTTCACATATCTGACTGATGACAAACTGTCATCTCTGGGCAACTGAAGATATACGCTATTTTTAATAATATTAAAAAATTAGTGAAATCGTGAATATGAGTATTTGAATATTAAAAATTTAAATCGGCAATGGGAATTGAAAAACTGTTTAAAAAGGCCAATTTAGTTTTTTAATATATAAAAAATATTTTATTCTGGAAATAAAGCAGAAATTTAAAGAAAATTAAATGGAGAAACATCAGTTTAAAGCTTAAACATTATAGATAAATTGTCCAAAAGCACTAATCTTCAATGGAATCATCAAGATCATAGTCGTCATCCTGGTTGTCATCCCGCTCTTCATCCTGATCTTAATCGTGGTCTTTACCCTCGTCTTCATCACTATTTTCTTCAGCAAAGCAGCCCTTTCGCAGCCACACCTTATAGTCTTGCATGGAGCGTTGCTTTTACAAGACCATTTAATCAGTTCCAGAATGTCAGGAGGTGCAACTTCTGTGTTCTCCGGCAATGTTATGGGCATTAACCATCTTAAATTTTCATTCTTATTGAAGCCGTAAAGTAGTGGATCCAAATCTGGGGGATCAGAGTCCAGTGACTCTTTCCAAATACACGTTTGAAGGTGAGCATGCTTCACATTCTCTGCGAAAGCCGCATCTGTTGGAGATAGTGAGCAAGTAAGGGACAGCTGTGACCTATCTCTTCCAAATCTATTTGCCCATAGTTCCACACGAGTCTCTGAAGTTGAATTGCACGAAGATTTTCCATAGCATGCAGTCATGAACTTTGATGTTTGTTGTATAAGATCAGAAAGATTAGCATGGCGCTCCTCTATCATGGATACAGATTTTTCACTTTTTAATGTTTTGATGACTACTCCAGTTGCACTCATAACAACTTTGCGAGAAAGCAGGGGTGTTGTAAGTGTAAATTTGTAAACTTTGCTGGCTCCTGTGGCTCTCCTTGCTCTATTGCAATCTTTGGTGCTATACTGCTTATTGCTATACTGCTCCCTGTTTCTTACTATTCCCACAACCTCACGTTTTATTTGTTTTCCTATTTTACTTACAGCTGCATTTATATCGTCGTCATCATGGTCAGGACTTAGTCTTAAGGTCAATGCTGCCTTGTTGGGAAAAGTTATAATATTAGCCTATCCTGGTGAACACAGCACTATGACATTATTGCATTGGTCTTTGAGCGCACTATCAGTATAAAGTTTGTGTAGTTCCACAGAGTTCCAGATGAGTTTTCTTTATCTGCCAAAAGCGCACTCACGGTTTCATTAAATGAGATCAAGTTATTTCATTTTTTCCACACTTAGGTTTTGCAAATTCAACTGCATTTGAGCCCATGAATCTGTTGTGACAACCTAGATGGTATTTTGCATCTGCAGCATGTAAGTCGCTAACACTACCAACCAATTGGACTCTAACTTCCGAAGCCCACTTGTCATCTCCTGCCGCGCAACTTTCAAGAATAACGGTCTTGACTAATGTTTTCTTAGATCTGTCTTTCAACTCTCGAAACGGAAAGGCTGATCTCCATCTATCAGGATGTTTTCTATCTTTTTCTAGTTTACAATTCTTGCCACAGAAGATACAGTGTTCCTTAAAATGAAATGGTTGTATTCCAATCGGCGTTGTATCTTCGAATTTGAGGTACTGTCCTCTCTATATCAGTAAATCCAGTTTGAGATCTTAATCTTTTCACATGAGTTTTGGATGTGTATGTAGATATGCAGCTTCTATAATAAAGTATTGCATAGTCCCCATCGTCACTAATTTTCTCTTCAAGTTCTACGTATCTGTTATCGCGATAGTCTTTCCTGCACTTTTTAATATTTTGTATGCGCTGAGTACTAGCCACTGTAAGTTATTCATCGTGATTACTACAAGCAAATTTTCCCTCAAAATAACATTTGTCTTCCATTTTTCACTTAATCTTTTTACTGCAAGAAAATCGAAACAATTCCTTTTATATTTGTATATTTTCGGGTAATTTACATATCTCACTATAATATGAAATGCCCAAAAGTGACGAAGTGTCATCATGCATTTTTTAGTAGTTAATCATGTCGTAAAACATATTCATAAATCAAAAAAACTTAATACAACACTTTTGACTTAAGCAAAAATTTCGATTTGGTGGCCGGACTATATACGCAGTATTCAATGTGTTGTTGACTTAACAGTATTGTTTTCATGAGGTGTACTTTTCTGTAATTACAAATTATAATTCAATTGTTAGCGATTTTGGTTTTACGACTTTAAATGAATAGTTCTTTTGTAGCTGAAGTTGATACAAGCGCTGCGAGAAAGAAAAAAATCCAAAAAGATCAGTGGAAAAGGGTTAAGGCTCAATCAGTGAGGGCAAGAAATTTTAGGATTGATTAGCTCAGACTGTTTTCTTACGAGTGTTATTTGTATGACTGCTAAATTATTACTAGTAAATTTTGTTATCGGGTTTTGTTTATTAATTGCAGACACAGTGAGAAAGAATCACACAAACTTGAACTTCCAAAATGCAAGCACTGCATAGGCGTTATGGAACGTCGAACGTTGGCTATGAACGATATTCAAGCGTTTCATGACAGATTTTATAGAACTGGCAACAAAATTAGGCAAGATCAATTTATCAGATTTTGCGTAGTTTCTTTACCTAAACGTGAACGTTCAAGAACAATTAATGTTAATACACCAAAACCTAAAGGAAAAACAGTAATTTATTTTATTTCAAAACAAAATTAGGAAGTAAGAGTTTGTCGAAAGACTTTTGTCAGGTCATTTTGGTATTTTAAATAGTCACCTAGGCTTTAGGGCAGCGTGCCCGTATGCTAAACCCTTTTAGTTCTTTATTTGGCTCCATCGCCTAATTCCAGAATCATGATTTCGCACATATTTGGCCCCAAACGCAGTATTTCTCGTCGGTTGGAGCCCCCCTCTGATGGCGCTTTGGCAGCCGAGCGTATCGCTCGCAAGAATTCCGAATCTTCTAGAAAGCACGCCGTTGTGGCGTGATACCATTGTTGCCGGCATTAACTTGTTTCATTTTATCGCCCCGCGATTGGCTGCCGAGGTTTAGTCACGTGGGGACGCGACCAAGGTGACCTGTGCCAGCGCTTCCCTCTGGGCAGTTGACCGCAGCCCGTTGCAGAGAACGCTCGTGTGGTGGTTGTGAGTGTGAGTTTCGAATTGTCTTCGGCGTAGCGTGGGTGCTTTTTGAGCCCAGTTCCTGCTTTCGTAAGTAAGGGGTCGTGCCCCCTTCATCTCGACCTTCGAGGATCTGTCCCGCAGAACGAAAGTGGCCCATTTTTTCGTCGTCCCGTTGTACGCGTCCTGACGCGTCTCACGTCGCCATTATGGCGGATGTGCACTCATCCCTATAGCCGTCGAACATCGAAGGTACCTGCCACCTAAGACTGCAGCCTGTCGCAACTCAACTGTACCAGGCTCCCCAACCGCCTACATATTAAGGTATGTGTCTTTGAACTGATTACCGCTGTGAACGCGAGCGAGCCGTCACATCTCTTGTGCCTACAGGCACTGTCGTCATATTTGTCCATGTTGCGAGTGCTAATTTGTTCTTTACTGTTTGCTGCATAAGGCGTCGCGCCAGCATATTTATACATTCATTCAAAATTACAGACTGTCCATGTTGCGAGTGCTAATTGTTCTTTACTGTTTGCTGCATAAGGCGTCGCGCCAGCATATTTGTACATTCATTCAAAATTACAGACTGTCCATGTTGCGAGTGCTAATTTGTTCTTTACTGTTTGCTGCATAAGGCGTCGCGCCAGCATATTTGTACATTCATTCAAAATTACAGACAGTCCATGTTGCGAGTGCTAATTTGTTCTTTACTGTTTGCTGCATAAGGCGTCGCGCCAGCATATTTATACATTCATTCAAAATTACAGACTGTCCATGTTGCGAGTGCTAATTTGTTCATTACTGTTCAACATCTGTCGCTAGGTTTAGAGCGCGCGCCAGCTGGTGTTCTTAGTTATAATCTATTTATAGATATAGTGCGACACACTCTGCTGCACCATTGTAACCCGTTAGTCAATACATGATTTGTTAGCTAAGGGAACTATTGTTTTGTTTCGACTTGTGCATGTTCTGTTACAGATAAGCGCCCCCTTCAGTGTACTGATTATTGTGCGACGGAACGAGGGAGCTTTGAGCGTACAGGTGGGTAAGACAGCTGCGTAGTCGCGGTCGGATTGACACCTAATTACAATCCTTGCATAAGGCAATCCCGAAATTGTTATTTGACCTTGCAATTCTTGAGTAATCCTATCGGCGGAGTATTTTGCGTGCTTCGCTCCCGTCTAACCGTCCAGGCCCGGTTAGCCAGTTTAAGACAGGCTTGGTGGCGCCCTCATGATTTCGACATACCCTATATATATATTATGCCGCAACACGCTTGCCCAGAACGTACCGTGTGACTCACGCCCGACTCCCTGAGCGTTCCAGCCGTGGCCTATTAGCCTATTTCGAACCGATTTCAGGGCAAGTGTGCCAGTTTTTCAGGACTGATTCCGTGGTGCGATGCTCACCTTGGGTGGGTGTCGTAAAGTTCTTTTAATACCGTAACACTTTTCTTAGCGTTCTTGGAATTGGAAAACACCGTTTACTACCAGATGTGTGCTCTATTAGAAATGCGTGGAGGCACTGCCTCCTACACTTACAAGCCATGCTGTTAGACTTGGCAACATTGCATCTCTGGGTGGTCTTAAATTACAATACTTCCATTTGAAATAATTTCAAGAGCACAGTTTTACTCTTTATCAAATTTTACTCTGTAATTAACTAAAGATAGCTTCTGTAATGGTGACATTTATTTAACAGTATATTTATAAAAATAAAACAACCTAACCTATGTAACATATGTATAAAAGAACATTTCTGTAATTATTTTAAAGTTTGTAACTTTCTATACACCACTGCTCATTGAGAGTACAACATATATGCAAAAATATGGTGCTACAGCTGTAAATAATCTTATTTAAACATAATAAACTTATCTGCTTGGTAACATCTAAATTTGTGTGACGCAAATTGTTCCATAAACTTCAAAAAACTGCTGGTGTCATCACTTAAAAACACTTTCACTGTTTGTGCATGTCTTTCCAATATTTGTCTTCTTCTACATTCAGGATTTGTCCTTTCTTGAGGCGCTTTCGACGACAATATGTTGGTAAATTTGGAAATACGCTTGGGACAGCTTTGTCAGCTAATTGAGGGTAATGCATCAACAGTTCTGCATTTCCCCACTCTCATTTCTAACGTTTTCAAATGTATTTTTCATTAATAGTATATTACAGCCCGAGATGGGAAGTGTTTCATTACTGTCGAGAGATTAGTTAGCCGATTGAGACGCGAAGCGTCGAAATCAGCTATTATCTCGAGACTAACGAAATTTCCTGTCGAGGTTTGAATACTATTTTATTCGCAACCACTTTATTTTAAACAATAATTGGAAAATTATATTATGATACGACAGGTTGTGACGCGCATGAATGGATCAACGAGATTCCCAGTGTCCAAAATCACTGGTCCCTACCTACGCAGCGGTCGGGAATGTACTTATGTACTTCCCGCACTTGAGCGGGAAGTGAGTGCGGCAAGTAGCGGGCTGAAATGTACGACTTCCCCCACTCAAATGAGGTCAGGAATGTTAACATTACATATATGGTTGCGAATAAAATGTATTTCACACACGACAGAACTTTTTGTTAGGGTCCAACGTTCTCGTGCTGTTGCACGAAGCCATGCTTTCTTTCGGATTTCGTTCATTTGAAAAGAAAATGTTGTTAGCGTTTGCATATGATGTTCTTTTAAGGTACTGTTGTGGTTTGTACACAGCGTCTTCGTGGCATTCTAAATATAAAGTTAAATGTTACAAGAAATGCCCTAAAAATGAGGTTAGGTTGTTACTTACCTCAGTGAAATACTTAATACACCCCATGAATTCTAGCAGCAATTTTACTTGCACTTATCACGAACAGTACAGTAATATAAATAAATGTATTTCGTCAAACTTAGAGCAGTCCAACATATTAATATTTAATCACACGCCACATTTCAACAGACATTTTTATAAATAAACAGTACAAAAATTGGTCTACGATCAGCGTTGCCAAATATCCAATAGCATGGCTTGTAAGTGTAGGAGGCAATGGTGGAGGTGATAGAAAATCAAAAGTCTTTGAGAATAAGTTGGAAGCAGTAAAAGCCTATATTAAAACCCTCAAAGCAAACGAATCACATTTCTGTAGGGGTAAGTCGATTAGACAATACCTCCTCCCGGAATTAAATATAACAAAATTGTATAAAATGTACGATGCACAACAGGCTAATCCTGTATCAAAGGCCAAAATTAGTTATTTTCGTCACGTTTTTAATACATGTTTTAATGTTGGGTTTGGAAGTCCTAAAACTGATGCATGTTCTACGTGTTTTTCACTAACAGAAAAAATTAAGTTAGCAAATGACTTCGATAAGAAGAGAGAACTTCAAACAATGAAAAAAGTTCACAAATTACAGGCTAAGGCATTTTTTGATAAAATAAAGGAAAAGAAGGAAGGTTTGATGATTTTCTCATAGGACTGCCAAAAAAATTTAGTGCTCCCGAAAGTACCTGATCAAAAAGCTTATTATAGCAGCCAACTCGACTGCTACAATTTTGCCGTGGTAAGAGGTTCGTCAAAAACCCCACTTCGGAAAGATAATGTTTTTATGTACTCTTGGTTAGAGCATGAACGACTTAAAGGGTCAAACGAAATTGCATCCGCAGTATACAATTGCTTACAAAAAAATGAAAGCAAAACGGAAGGCATTAATACTGTTCGATTAATATCCGACGGATGTGCGGGACAAAATAAAAACTGCAGTATATTAGCAATGGTTGCCATATGGTTACAGGAAGCACCTCAATGTATTAAAGAAGTGGAAATTGTATTTCCTGTGACGGGCCATTCCTATATGCCGCCAGACCGTGTGTTCGGTATTATAGAAAAAAATTGAGACGATTGGATACAATATCAGTACCTCTAGAATATCACAAATTTTTTGAAGACCACGGTACCTTGCTTTTAGTTGGAAAAGATTGGACTGTTCAAGACTGGAAGCAACAACCCACCACAAAAATCAAAGCAGCTGCGTCTTTGCACTTGAAAATTTCACTGATATTACTACGCTACGTACCAAAAAAGGGGACATCAAAGTAAAAGGCGAACTAAAGGGTGTTTTTTTAGAGTGTGAGAACTTTAAATTGAAATAAAACACAGAAAAATGTTTTTAATATCCATGAAATTGGCTTTATTTGAAAGATAATTTTATGACATTTATGTTTGAATATGATTTCGGGCAAGTGACCGTCGCGGCTGGCGTGTACATGACGTAATCTGGAGGTCCAATTTTCACATACTCTTCGCAGTAAATCAGGCTGTATTTCGGCAATAACGCGTCGAATGTTGGCTTCCAAGTGCTCAATTGTTTCCGGTTTATCGACGTAGACATGCGACTTTACATATCCTCAAAGAAAATAATCTAACGGCGTCAAATTGCACGAAAGAGGTGGCCAATTAACAGATCCACAAAATGGATCCACAAAATGGATCCACGAAATGGATCTGTTAACTGGCCACCTCTTTCGTGCGATTTGACGCCGTTAGATAATTTTCTTTGAGGATATGTAAAGTCGCATGTCTACGTCGATAAACCGGAAACAATTGAGCACTTGGAAGCCAACATTCGACGCGTTATTGCCGAAATACAGCCTGATTTACTGCGAAGAGTGTGTGAAAATTGGACCTCCATATTACGTCATGTACACGCCAGCTGCGGCGGTCACATGCCCGAAATCATATTCAAACATAAATGCCATAAAATTATCTTTCAAATAAAGCCAATTTCATGGATATTAAAAACATTTTTCTGTGTTTTATTTCAATTTAAAGTTCTCCCACTCTAAAAAACACCCTTTACATTATCCATCAGCAACATCAAATGCATTGGGCGTAACTAAACAGGGTAAACAAATTTCCGACATCAAGCCTCGTGAACTTCCCATAGGTGTACCAGTTAAAGCCCAAAAACTTAAAGATGTTGAAATGCTTTTAACGTTTCAATACGGAAAGGATTGGTGACTTCAGAAGGAATTCAAATTTTATTTGAACTTAGTTGCAAAGAACCCCCTCCCCCCAATATTGAGAACCGCGAAGAAGATAATAGCGATACGCCGCTGTGCAAATTTATTACAGAAGTCGACCCTGTGTAACAGAAAAACGTAAATATTAGACCATAAGTTTTCTAACTCGGTCATTTAACAATATTTTTTATATTGTTTTTACTCATTTCAATAAAGTAAGTTGCAATAAATATGTGTTCTGTTAACATTTCAACTGCAAAACCGGACAGGTCCAACTTTAAGTTGCAAAACCGGCTAAGTCCAAAATAAAACATAAGAAAAGTTCTAAGACATCTGAAATGTGTCACAGTTTTTTCAGTTTTTCTCAAAACAGCGTTGATGTGACATGTCCGGTTTTGATCCTAGACGCCTCATTTACCAATTCTAAAAGTCTTAGCTATACAGGGTGTTAATTAAGTACGTAGACAAACTGTAAGGGGCGATTTCTTGATTAATTCTAAGACAAAAAGTTCATACAACCAAGGACCTAAACGGTTTTGTTTTCAAGATACAGGATGTTGAAGTTTAAAATAAATAACTTTTTTTTTTTAAATCTGGAAACCGCCTAGAGGTATTCTAATGAAAGTTGGTGTAGGTTAGTATTTCATAAACTGGCATTGCATGGTCAAAATAAAATTTAATTTATTTCCACCAGTGGCGTGAATCGGGGCCACCTCAGTAACCTTATTTTAAAAAAATCTGGTACGCCACTATTTTTTTAGCCGACAAGTTTTTTAGCTTTGTCCATTGAAACTACACAAAAGATGTATCTTTACTTTTTTGATAGAATACGTAAACCTTTTTCGAATAAAACTGAAAAATCTGTAACTGCAATTTCGCTCATTATTAGAATAACTTCCATAAAAATATCAAAGTGAGTCTTAATAAACAATAGTAATCCATTTGTTCGAAACTATCAACAACTTGATAGTTGTTAAATTTTGTTAAAATAGTAATTTACGATACAAGTTCGTAAAGCTACTCTTTAGTCACGAGTGGGGCAGAGTTAAAACGCGAGTGTGCGAGCGTTTTAAGCCCCGCAAGTGACTAAAGATGCTCTACGCATGTGTATCGTACAATATTTTATCTACGATAGAATCTAAAAAACACGGTAACTATAAATTTTTTTTTAATGTAAATTAGGATTACCAGCAACCGGTCGCAATTTTGAGTGTTTTAAAAATTTTAACGTGCCTAATGAAATTTTTTAAACACGTTACTACTGACGACGTAAACTAATGAAAACATGTTATTAAACAGTCGTTTTACAAACTTAAAACTGCCAACTAAAAGGCAATTTTACACACTGTCGTAGATAAATAATATTTTATTAATCATTGTTTCTACAAGTATTATAACCATAAAAATTAACAGTACAACCGCTAAACTGATAACTTTGACCGATACTTGAACTAAAACAGCCACATTCTTTCGAATTCGTTGATCCAGTGCTGTTGTCTTTGGTATCTACTTCTACAACTTTTGTTTCTTCATTTATTGCCAGTGTTCCACCACTGAAGACCTGTCTGGCAATCTTTACTCTTTCTTCAAATGATTCTTCTATGTAAGATTTTGCCACCTTTGATGATTCCCATCCGCCATGTCTCTTCATATATTGCGATGGTATTTAGCCCTCCACTCAACTCTAGTTGCAGTGCAGACAAATTATAAATCAAATCACAAAAGCACAGAGTTGGGATAATTCACACAACTGTAAAGTTTCACATAAATTGTCAGCCCGTAATTACATTGGCAAAAATGGCCAGCAGCATTGAGATTATTAGAACACATAGGCAAAGAAAGAAACTCAATTTTCATAAGTTGGAATCATTGATGTAATTTTAGCATAATATAAAAGGTTTGTGCGAAGTAAAGCTAATCCCATTTGAATAAAACTGGCACAGAAAGGTTCGAAATATGTTCAGTCTAAAAGAAGCGTAGAAATTAAAGTAATTAACATGTGGACAATTTTATGAGCATTTTAAAATAAGAGGTAAGAATAAAAAGATCATAGATGGACTGTGCAGAATGCATAAACCAGGCAAACAAAGAAATTATTACATGCTACAGCAAGATGTGAGAATTAAGGAAAAGGAAGCAGCTTTAGTAGAAATTGCAGAAAAGAAAACGACAGGATATGAAACAAGAGTGATGTAAAAACTAATCAGTGTAGTGGCGGATTGAACAATCAGTGAAATTAAAAACAAACTAAGTGGCGCAATAAGACAGTGAAAAATCCGAAATTCAAAGGACAATTATTTTATTATTAAGGTTTTGTAAATATTTATAACTTAAGTTCAATCTAATTGTAAAAGTAATATTATTGTACTTGGTTGATTTCCCATGTTTAAATTTGTTAGATAGTGTTTTGTTTATAGCAACCAGGGGGCATTAACATTTGAATAAATTCTTGAATTGACAGCCAGTTTTTACTCTTCGGATAAATTAAGTTTGTATACAGTTAACATAAAATTAATTCAGTAAAATATATACCAAAGTGCTCAGAATTTTGAGGAGTACCAGCAAGAGTAAAGGTAGCAATTTCCATGTCGTGAAGTGATTTTTCTTCGGCTACCTCCATCGGACGGGAACGGCAACTAGGGAAGCTTCCGATTCAGCCAGTTTGGAGTACTACAGGGATTCCGGAGCTTATGCGAGGTGTACCAGCGAGTCAGCCCAGTAGATACGAGCAACATCAACCAGCCCAGCATCCTGGGGGCCCATCTTACACAGCAGGCAGCGCAGAGTGGGTCCGAGGTACCAGCCGATCTAAGAAATTTTAAGGTTAGTGGGTAAAGCAAATAACCGGAGCTAAAGGCTTGAAAAGTATTACCATACCTAAAAGACGAATCAAGGAACCGAATCCCATTGAATTTCTTTGTCCATGAGCAACCATTTACCCAGGAATCGTATTTTTAATCATCATTTTGAGGTTAGACAAAACAAATGCAGCTAGGCGTATAGCACAAACAAATTAGGCGAGGTTTTGATCCTGAAACAAATGAACCAGGTAACGGCGTTTTGAAGGCGCGATAATTTTAAAACTTACCGGAAAATTTGCCCATTAAATCCTTTTGAAACTTAAACAAACACGCGAGCTGTCCGCATATTTCGAATTATTTTGGCCAGCTATTTGACAGAAAAAGCAGCACTTGCGCGCAGCGTTCCAATTTCATTGCCACCCAGTGCCGTACGTTTCATATTAAAATATTTTAACAAAAGCAAGGATCCCAACCCAAAGATTTGAGTTTCATGTTTAATTTTCCCGAGCTAGCTAATATAAAAGGTACAGATGAGTGAAATATAATTTGAGGGCGTACTACCGTTTGTTGGATTAACCAGTAACAAACTTCGAGATTGCTGTGGTATTTAATCAGCCAAAATTCGAATTGAATGAAACAAAGTATTGTGTAGTGATTGTATTTATTTTTTATAACATTTAAAATTACATATTTAAATAATAATTAACCCCAATCAGTGTAGGAGTCATTACAATATATATCCAACGAGTTGGTTACGGCGGGCGCCGTCTCTCGAAACCGAGAGCCCAATGTCGTCTGTTTATCCAGTCTCCGTCATGTAGGTGCCGTGAGGACATTGCATCATCTACTTCCTCTCTCCAATTTCTTTTTGGCCGACCCCGTCTTCTTCTTTGTGGTGGTGCCCAATTCCAAGCTTTCTTTGGCAATCGGTCCTCTGTCGCCCTTTGGAGATGTCCGTACCATTTTAATGTTTTCATCTCTATTGTTTCTATGATGTTGATGTCCACTCCCATTTCATTCCGTATATTGGTGTTCCGTATGTGATCCATTATTGTATATCCGCAGCATCTACGCCAATAGTCCATTTCTGCCGCTAGAATTTTTGACTTGTTACGTTGATTTATTTCCCATAGTTCCGCACCGTAAGTGGCTATGCTTTCGAAGACAGACTTATAAACCCTGATTTTTGTATTATTTGTTATTTTACGGCTCCAAAGTAGACTGTTGAGTTGTCTTGTTGTTGCCCTTGTCGGGCCCATTCTACATTTTATTTCTTCACAGATATCTGCAGTTTGTGTCATTATAATCCCCAGGTATTTGTAGCTTTTTGTATTTCAAATGGTGTTGTTTTCAAGAACTAGATCTTCTCCCATTTCTCCAACTACCAAATATTCCGTTTTTGAAGTATTAATTTCTAGACCCCATTTTAAACACTCTTCATGTAGTTTTCTCAACATGTAGTCAATATCGTCTCTGTCTTCTACTAATATCACTTGGTCATCTGCGAAGTGCATGGTGAACAATTTACTATCTCCAGCCGGTATCCCTAAGGCATAACATTTTCGTCTCCAAACTTCAAGCGCTCCATTTAAGTCAATCTTAAAGAGGGCAGGAGCAATGCAGCATCCCTGTCGAAGTCCTTTTGTCACTCTAAATTCTCTAGAGATTTCTTGACCTAACTTAATAGAGCTTGTCATATTATCGTATAGGTCTCTAACCGCCTTTATGTATATTTTGCTTATGCCTTGGTCTTTCATAATTTGCCATAATTTGCACAATGGGACACTATCGTAAGCCTTGGCTAGATCAACAAATACCAGATGCGTTTCTAGATTACAAGCCAGCCGCTTCTCCATCACTTGTTTTAGACAAAATACACTATCAGTGCAAGATCTTCCGGGCCGGAATCCATTTTGCTCTTCTATAACTTTCACTTCTATTTCAATTTTGTTTTTTAATATTCTTCCATATATTCTTCCCATGGAGTTTGTTACGCTTAAACCTCTATAGTTTGTACATTTAGTGCGATCGCCCTTTTTATTTAAGTTAGTAATATAAGCGTTTTCCACTCCCGTGGTATTTCTTCGCCTATTAAAAATTGGTTAAATATGTATGTGAGCATTTCGAATAGAACTTCAGGACCATGCTTAATGAGTTCTATTGGTATTCCAGCCGGGCCGGGGGCCTTTCCATTTTTCATACTTCGAACTGCAGCTTTTCTGTAAATGAAATGTCTTCTTTCTTGAAGGCTGCTATATTGGTTTGGAATTGAAGTCTATTTTCAACTAAAAGATGTTCATAATGTTCCATCCATTTGTGGACTGGTATCATTTGTATCTTGGGTGATTCATTTCCATTTGTTCTCATAGTTTTAACAGTATTCCATGCCTCTGTTGATCTTGATGATCCCAGATACATATCAATGTTATTGCAAGCTTTTTGCCATATCCCATTTTTTGCCTTCGTTACTGCCCTTTTGACTTCTCTGTTTTTTTGTATATACATGTTTCTGTTGCTGCATCTTTAGATGATAACCATCGCTGATACAAACGTTTTTTTTTGTTTATAGTCTCTTGGAGTTCTCAGGTCATCCACTGCGGGGCGTTGTTGGTATATTTTAAGGGCATGTCACCCAAAGCTTCTTGTGCTGCTCCGTGGATTTTTTCCATGACTGCCTTGTACATATTTGAGGTCTCCGTATATGGTACTTCGCTTAGTTTAAATGCAAGACGAGATTTATATAGAAATGTAGTGGAGTCATTTTCTAGGCTTTGTAAGTTATATCTCGGGCAGTTCGTTTTTCTTACTTCACCTTTTTCGTTGCCTTCTCTAGTTTGGGTAGCTCTGAATGGACGCCAAATTTTTGCTTTTAATAGAAAATGGTCTGAACCACATTCTGCACCTCTGTAGACTCTCACATTTTCTACTTTTATTTTTGTTTGCTGCTACTTATAACATAATCAATTATGGATTTAAGTTGACGAGTAGGCTGTGCCCATGTAAACTTGTGTATATTTTTATGTTCGTAAAATCCATTGAGGATTTTCAAGTTGTATTCTGTACACATGTCTATCAGCCTTTCGCCGTTATCATTAACTGCTTCTTTACCATACAAGCCAATTACTTGATCGTCGCGTTTTCTGCCTGTTCTGGCGTTAAAGTCTCTCATTAACAATATTTCAGTTCTCCTATTTATTTTTTCCAGTATGTGTCAGATTCATGTAGAATGTTTCTTTTTCTTCTCTACTGACATCATCCGACGGAGCGTAAACGCCAATAATAACCACATCATAGCCTTTGATCTTCAATTGGACTTTAATGAGTCTTTCATTTATTTGTTCCCAGTTTTTCACGTATTTTATTAGCTTTCTTTTTATTAATATTGAAACGCTTGCCTTTGCTCTTATTTCTTTGTTCACTCCGCTCTATATGTGTATGTAATCCTTCAGTTGTGGGCTACCCTGACCTTTCTTTTTTGTCTCACTTAATACTACTACGTCTAAGTTCAGTCGACTTACTTCTTCTATCAACTCATCTTGTTTTGTCTTGTCGTTTACCATTTAGTTTTTTTGGCAATATAAACTTTTACAGAAGCAGGGGTGCTGGCCACTACGTCCCAACCCCCAACCTGGAGGACCAGTCCAGTTTTTTTTTCACGGTGAGTATTTAATTTCCTCACTACCCTCTGACACTGCTGGATTGCAGTGCCGACGAGCTTCCCCCAATTCCCATGGGGACGCAACCGATGGAGGTAACTGGCAATTCCCCATACGGGTCTCTTCAAAGAGGTAAGAAGTAATATCTCCACCTAGATGACAAAATTAAATTACTTCCAGCAATATAAAGGTGTTAAACCGTACCTGCGTTAACAAAAAACGTTGCCGAACTGCGGCGAAATGAATGCCCTGTGTAACTTTTTGGATTTTCCAGATTAAGAAAAGTTGCAATTTTTTGAGGAATTGCTCCAAAGGTGTTAATTCCTACGTTTTGGCAGCTACACCTGCCCTTATGATAATGTAAGAAAAATCTTAAAGGTGAGTTTGTGGGGCGTAATGCAACATAACGTCGATACAGCTTGAAGGGGTTAACACCATCGACATATAGAAATGGACCGCTAATGGACGACTGCGCAACTCGTTGCGTTAGAAAGAGGAAGAGAACACTTTAAGAACTATCTTTTCTTTTCCTGCCGGCCTCCTATTGGCCGACAGAAAATGTTACTTTTCCTGCCGGCCTTCTATTGGCCGACAGAAAATGACGTCACAGCGACAGGGCGGTCGCGCCGTACGCTACTGAGCGCCAACAAGGACAGAGCGTTCTCAAGTCATATGCGTTCGCTTTCTATCCCGTTTGGCTCGCGCAGCTCTGACTAGCGGTCCATTTCTATATGTCGATGGTTAACACCAAAACCTTCATTAATTATGCTGAATCTTCTCTCGTTGTATGTTTTACTATCAGGAATAATAACGTTCAGGACATCGCCACAATCCTGTATGTCACTGAATTTCATAGCGCACAATTCGGCTTTTCTGCAAGCCCAATCGATTCCGCATATTAACGCAACTTACAAAATCCCATTCACTTAACAAAGAACCTGTACTCTTGTACAGTGGCGGCTCGTGATTATCGTACTTGGGGGGCTCTTAATTTTTAAAATAACCAAGTAAAAATGAAAAAATAATGACTCACCTACGTTCCGTCGATGTTTTAATCCAAATATAGCGATGATTTTGAATTTTAATAATTCAAAATAAAACATATGTACAGAACAAAAAGTATTAAAACACAAAACGAAACACTATAATAATGCATATAGTAATAGAAAACACAATAGAGAATTTAATACATCATATTCACATATTCTTTTGTTTTTCTTATAAATATCCACAAAAAAATGTCTTGTAAAATTACGAGTCCCAGCTTTATTTTGCTGGTTGTGATTGTTATTACATTCCACATCATTGTGTGACGAATTCAAAATTTCGTGTAGTTTTTGATGCCAGTTGGAGAGCTTCAAATGGCTTATCGCTAAATGACACATTGTATTCAGGGCCAAAGTTACAGCAAGACATAGTCTCCGTGTTATTAAACTTTCGCGCTCATAATGTAGTAATAACTAGCGACATTAAGCACATGTTTCGCCAAATAATCGTCTCGACTACAGACTGTGATTTCCAACGTATTCTACGGCCCTCTTCCATAGATCAACCTGTAAAAGAATATGTCTTGAATAGGGTCGCATATGGAGTTACTTCATCGCCGTTTCACGCAATTAGAATACTTTTCGTGTTAACCTACGATCGGTCACACCTCCAATGGGGAATCTTCCCGCTACCCGGATTACCCAAATTAAACCATTCGCAGTCGTAGGAGTTGATACGGGTGGTCCATATCACATCAGGTTAGGTAGACGTCGGGGTCTTGCGCCACAAAAAGCTTACATATGTTTGTTTGTATGTTTTGCTACTAAATGCCTGCATCTAGAATTAGTTTCGGAATTATCAACCGATGCCTGTCTGGCAGCGTTGCGCAGGTTCGTCGCTCGGCGGGGCCGTTGTTCCTCCATTTTTAGTGATTGCGGAACTAATTTTATCGGTGCCAATAGAAAACTTATTAAATTTGTTAAGGACGCGATCGAGTATGAAAACATTTCCTGGTCATTTAACCCACCTTCGGCACCTCACATGGGAGGTGTCTGGAAAGCAGGAATCAAGTCAGTGAAGTCCCATCTGGTTAGAGTGATAGGCGATCAAATTCTGACTTACGAGGAATTTCTCACGGTACTCGTACAGATCGAAGTTATCTTAAATTCTCGCCCCCTTTGCTCGCTTAGTACAGACCCCAACGATCTTGCAGTGTTAACACCGGGGAATTTCTTAACTCTCGAACCACTTTCCGCTGTCCCAGACGAAGATCTGACCAATCTAAAAATCAATCGTCTGGATCGATGGCAATTGCTCCAACGCATGCACCAGGATTTTTGGCGGCGATGGCATTCGGAGTATTTACAAACACTCCAACAGCTTTCGAAGTGGTTAAATACCACCAAAAACCTGGAACCGGGGCTAGTAGTTCTAATTAAAGATAATTCCGCTCCGGCTCTGCAGTGGCGTATCGGCAGGGTGGAAAAGGTGCATCCTGGTATAGATGGAGTGGTGCGAGTAGCCACGGTTAAAACGACAAGTGGTAGCCTTCAGCGCCCGGTGGTTAAATTACGCCCTTTGACCTCCCAGTAACCATCACCGATCTCGGATGGAAAAATGCATGGCCTTTTTGGTGGGCGAAATGTTTGGTATTTAGCTTTTAATCGTATTAGTTTAGTTTATTGCATTAGTAATTCTTAATACCAGTAAATAGCTGTACATAAATTTAGTGTACTTTATAATTCTACATAGCGGTAAATTTACCCACTATTGGTGGAATGTCGAGTTATGGGGCTTGTTGTACCCTCTCCTGCCACCCCTAAGTGTTGGGTCGGTGGCCCATATTGTAAAGACAGATGAACTTAAGACGAGTTGGTGAACGGTCGGTCAACTGATCCCGTTTTTTCGTTGTTTTGTGTAATCGCTCGTGTTTATCGTTTTGTGCTCCTGGAGTCACGGGTCAATCGACGTGCCACCCCACCTTGTGAGCCCTCCTGTATGTCCCTCAAGGTAAGTTCCTATACGAACTTCTACTTTGCGTGGGTATTATCGAGTCTTAAGCTCTCCGTTTAGGTAGAATTACTTTAGTTATTAATTGCCCTGAAACAGATACAGGTGTAGCCACCCATTTTTTTAATTTCAATCTTTTCAGCTAATTGTGGCTTTTAAAATGAATGTTGAGAATCTTAGTTATAATAATAATAATCTTTATTTAGTTATAAACTATTTTAAAAATTACAATTGTTTACATATTTACTTAACTAATAATTTTTCTTAACATAATCGCGTAGTTTTTTTTAAACTCATAGATATTTTTAGTTCCTTTAACTTCAATTGGAAGGTTATTATACATTTTGAAGCCTTTATAAAAGAAACAATTTTGGGAACTGCTTTTTGTAAGTTTGGGTAATCTAATATTCTGCCTATTTCTAGTACTATAATTATGAATATCACAACCATAAACTATGTTTTGGGTCATATATTCAGGTAACAGTTTATTGACTGCTTTAAAAGTAACAACAAAGAGTTGAAATAAATACGTTGCTTCATACTTAACCATTGTAAACAATCTAGCATCGTAGAAATTCTTGTATATTTCGAACAGCGTAATATAATACGCATTACCCTGTTCTGCTGTTTTTGCATTCTAGCCAATTCTTGTTCATGACAAAATAATATACTAGAACAGTAATCGAAATGCGGTACGATGATTATTTTGTAAATCATAATTTGAGACTGTATACTAAGCTTATTAGAAATTCTACTGAATAAGCCTATTTTCTTAACTACCTTTTTAATTACATAATCTACGTGTGCTTTGAAGTTTAATTTATTATCTATAATTACTCCTAGATATTTAACTTGAGATATCTTTTCTATTTCTAAGTTTTCAATTTTAACTTTATTAACCGATTCTGCATTAGTACCTGATAAAATTATTGCTTTCGTTTTTGCGATATTCAGGCCAGTTTTTTACATTTTAACCACTTAGAAATAAGTTCTAAATCTATATTCATTTTATTAATAGCATTTCTAACATCTTCGTCAGTAACTGTCACTAATGTATCATCTGCAAACAGATTTATGGTGCAACGTTTTAGATTCAATTCCAAATCGTTTATATACAAAATAAACAGTAATGGACCCAAAACAGAGCCTTGGGGTTCACCCAAGTTGTTTTCCATGTAGCTTGACTGGCACTGATCGAAGTGTGTAGTTTGTAGTCGATGAGTGAGATAACTTTGAAATCGCATATTTTCGTTACCAAGTATTCCATATTTATGTAGTTTATTCACTAACCGCTGCCTGTCGATAGTCTCAAATGCACGTTTATAATCTAGAAAAACAGTAACTACACTTTTATTTAATTCTACGTCACTTTTCCAATTCATGACAACCAATTTTAACGCCGTTTCACACGAATGTTTAGTTCTAAATCCTGATTGGTTTTCACTTATAATGTTATGTTCATCTAAAAAGATTTGGAGTTGATCTTTCATAATAAGTTCGATAATTTGCTCATATACCGGTAACACATTTACGGGTCGAAATTCTTCGCACTCGTTAGTTAATTTAACTTTGGGTACTGGAACAACTCTAGATACTTTCCATGATTCTGGAAAGCACCCTGTTCCGAGAGACTGATTTATTAATTTAACAAATATCTCACCTACAACTGGTAAGGCATCTGCAATTACAGCAACTGTAATATGGTTGAAAGAACCCTTTCGTTTAATTTTAGCAATTGATTTTTTAATATCATTTAATGTAATTGTTTTAAATTTAAAAGTACTGATATTATCCGGAAACGTAGCTTCTTCAAAGCGGTTGTTATAATAACGGACTTGTTTAGCTCTAATATATTATTTACAAAGTACTGATTAAATTTATTAGCAATATCCTGGGAATTTCCAATTTCTTCTCCGTCAAATAAAATGTTTGAAGAAGTATTTGTTTGTCCTTTCATTAAAGATTTGACAGTTTTCCACATCGTCTTCGGATTTCCACGACAGTTTTCTATTCTATTTTAATAATATTGGTTTTTCCTGTCCTTAATTTTATTGCTGTAAAACTTCCGGATACGTTTATAGTTTTGCCAGTCCTGCGTGTTTTTTTGTAAATTTAGCTGTCTTGTGGAGTTGATTGCGTTCCACCTAGAGCTTACGTAAAGCTAAGCCATGGGGTGTCTGTTTTAAGTGTAATTGTTTTGTTTGCAATGAGGTCATTTACGGAATTGTTTACATCTTTACTATCTAATAATTTGACCCAGCTATATTTATTTAGTTTATCAAGCAGTTTTTGTGTATTAACTCTTTCAAAATTTCTGTTATACCGCGCAACCTTTCGTAACGTGACATCTATTGCATTATGTTCAGAAATTTGTGGAATCTGCACATTACAAATGACATTGTCTTGATTTGTTAAAAACGAGGTCAATGGTTGTATGGGAATTTTTTGTTGAGCGCGTAAATTCGGTTACGAGTTGATTTAAACCCAACGTATTTATTAATTGTAGGAGCTTGCTTGTGTAGAATGAATCTTTAGAGATATCCCAGTTGAAATCGCCTAGAATTAAATGCTTTGTGTCGTCTGGAATTGTGTCGTACCATTTTTCAAACTGCTCTAAGAATATTGCAATACTGGCACTTGGAGAACGATAAACAGAGGTGTACAATCCGTTGTTAAATCCTTGCGTTATGGAAATGCATAGCAGCCATAATTCATTGTTAAATAAAAAGTTTGACACTATTATAAACTTAATATTATTACGCACAACGATTGCCACTCCCCCGTATGCCGATTTACGGAATTACAACAAATGGTAACATAACGCCGAAAACTTATTTCACAGTCTTCAATATTCTCTGTGAACCTAGTTTCACTTAAAAACACGATAGCTGGACGTCTGTCTTCAATTAAAACTTCAACTTCCTCCATATGTTTTAGCATACTTTGTGCATTTGAATAAATAATGTCAGTATTTGGTTCTGTTATTCTAAAAAATCTATCTTACTTTTTTCTTGTTCTAGTTTACGTTTGTATACTGGACAGTCAAAGCTCCATGCAAAATGATCTACATCTAAATTAATTTGTAGTTTTTCTTTAGCATTACAGCAGTTCACACATTTATTTTCTTCGTCGTTAGCCTTACATTCTCTTAAAAGATGAGAACCGGCACATTTTGGGCATGTTATCTTTGATTTACATTGTAACGTCTGGCCCAACTCGAACGCGAGTTCGAGTAATTAAACACAATTTCACGCATTCTCCATGGGCTTGCACCACGTTAGGTACCGGAACACCGCGCCGACAGTACGACGTCACGTCACCGCAAACAATCGCAGTAACACATCTGCGCACCTAGACCACAAATCCCCGCTCCAGCGACCTGATACGAACCTCTGATTACGCCCGCACCAGGTATAAAAGGAGAAATCGAAGCCCCAACAAGACAGAATTTCCTAGAATTTTCCCAGTCCTCTCTCCTTACTTACGCTCTCTGAGGAGTGTCTCCGGACTTTTCGAGAGGACCCCGACCAGATACCTGAACTCCTGGACGTTCGGATTGTCTTTAGACTCTCCAACGTCGTCCCCCAAGCACCTGGACGTTCGGATTGTCTCCAGACTCTTTAACGTCGTTTCCTCAAGCTCCTGGACGTTCGGATTGTCTTTAGACTCTTCAACGTCATCCCCCAAGCACCTGGACGTTCGGATTGTCTTTAGACTCTTCAACGTCATCCCCCAAAGCACCTGGACGTTCGGATTGCCTTGAGACTCTTCAGCGTTATTTCCCGAGCACCCAGTGACCTAGAAAGCAGTCACAATCCCGACGACGACGACGTAGAACACCTGGGTACAAGTAGGGTTTTTTCGAACCCGCCGACGACGCCCTCCAGAGTTTGGACACCCGGGAGGCCAAATCGAGCTCGCCGGTGACGACTCCGTCCGTGAAGCAAGTTTCCCGGCACCAGCACAGCCCCGCCGAACGAGCCAGAGGCCGTCGCCCATAAACAGCGCATATTTGATCGAAATTAACTTACCTGGGGCAGTAAAACAGCTGGCAGGTAAAACAAATTAATTTCGTCGTCCACCAACTGAACACTTGGAGTTCCACCGTTAAACACAAGACGCACTAGGTATGCATACAATTTAGTTTAATATTGACCACAGTTTCGTATATTTAACAATTTCATGACCGAGTGTATTGTCATTGTCCGCCATTACGTGGCGGTCCGCTAACCTGTCATATTATTTGTTCAGGTCCGACGCAATGCCTACACGACACTGGAACTAATGTATATACAAGCTGTCCCGAAATAGAGCGTCACCGCCCGATTACCAGCGACCGAAACGCCCCGTTAGAGGAATCAATTAATTTTTATAAACATCGTTACATTTTATTATTTCATGTGTTTAATACAATTTAATTTAATGTATATAGTTAAAGATTATTATACAATGGTAGAATGTTGGTCTGTGTTTCATTCCTACGTTACTAACTGAGTTTATCACCTGGATCTTGGCATTTTGAGCTAACCTTGGGAAGCCAGTTTCAATCTGGCAGTTGTAGCAATTAAATTAAATTAAACTAGCCCGTCAGGCTACATTTTGACACACGCGAGCAGGGTCGAAAACTCAGATAGTAACCAGGAAGGAAACCGCACCTCCGCCGACGGCGCCCGAGCAATCTCCGAATACACCTGTAAATATTGTTTATTAGCCAGAATTATTTTTAGTATCATAAAATTCTATTATTTTGATTTTATACAAACTCTGTTCACAGCATGTCCGACCACGACCAGGAAGAAGTAGAACAGCCTCCAACCAGTATTAGAGTGAGCTGGATCTACAAACTACGTGGAGACATCCTTCGAGGAGTAGTCGCTGGAGCCGGATTAAATCCGTCAGGGTCCGTGCAAGAATTAAGGCAGCGACTTTCACAATATTTAAAAGGTAGTGAAGCAGACGGACAGGGAGACGTCGAAACACGATGGGAGACGTCGAAACACACCGAGACTAGGAACAAATGGAACAGGAAGGCATAGAGGAAAGGCGAGAACAAACGCCGGCTACCGGACCGCCGGGATCAAACAAAGCCCAGGTATGCAATAACATAAGAAAATGGGGACTCAAGTTCGACGGGACTTCAGATCCGATCTCATTTCTGAAAAGGATAGAAGAACTCTCCACTTGCTACCAGTTCCAAAAACAAGAAGTCCTAACTGCTCTACCTGAATTGTTCAAAGGGAAGGCGCTACTCTGGGTCAGAAACAATAAGCACCAATGGGGAAACTGGATGGATTTTACGCAAGCCTTCCAAGCACAATTTTTACCTCCGAGGTTCCAGTTCAAGATGTTCGAAGAAATCTGCCACCGCACACAAGGACAAAAGGAAAAGATCGCCGACTTCACTACAGCCCTCCAGACGCTGCTACGACGTTTTGGTATCACCAGCGAGCGTAAACAGCTCGAACGGATTTACGAAAACCTACGACCCGAATACAAGCTGTACATCAGAAGAAAGGATTTCCAAAACTCACCTGAACTAATGCAGATGGCCGCGGAGTATGAAGCTCTCCAGCTGGAGCAGGCAGCTTTCCAGCCGCCCCCAACGGCCAGCCAGGCCTACATGGCCGAGACCGCATATCGCCCTAGAGGTGCAAAGGCCACGCCTCCCTCCAACTTTAAAATTCCACCCGTAGCAGCCCTCCAGGTCCCCGAGCGCAAAGCAGAAGCCTCCGCGACTAGTTCAGCCCGAACTACCTATAGCCGGACCGACAATTGCTGGCGATGTGGAAAAAGAGTTGACCAGCGGTTCCAGAGTCGACGTCCTTCGAAACTTGTCTGTTCCTGGTGTGGTAGAGAAGGAACGCTTACCAAAGATTGTAAATGCAAGAGGCCGGGAAACGCTTCCGGCCATCGAGAGCTCTGAGGCAATCTCGACTCCAGAAGGCCAGGGCCTCCAGGTACCGATCCCGCTTACCAGAATGGTCCCAATGGCTGCACCAGGTCCATAGCTTTTATAAAAAGGATCCAGCCCGCCAGTACGCAGCCGCCTCCTTAGATGCCAGATTATTCCTGCCCATAGTAGTAAAAGGGAGAACCTTCTACGCCCTGGTCGATACGGGTGCCGCTCACTCCTACGTCGGGAAAGCAATGCAGCAATTCCTGAAAGAACAAGGAGTATTAATGCAACATCCAGAGCCGACACTAGTACAATTGGCCGATGGAAAAACCTTGCACACACAAGGCCAGTACCAACTCACCTTAATCATTAGCAGTCAAGCCTATGACCTCCGGGCTAGCGTGCTGACAACCCTCTCGAATGATGTAATCTTCGGACTGGATTTCCTGACCCAACATCAAGCGATCGTCAATGCGGCCAAACTCACAATGACCCTGGGCTAGGCCGGAGCACCCTTACATACCCAGAGAAGCTCCGACGGGCTGTCCGGCATTCAGCCACTATCCTCCTCCCAGTCAGGTCAGTTAGCCAGGTTCTTGGAAGAGGAATTGAAGCTGTTCGAAGGTTCACACGGCCCCACGACCCTCGTCGAACACCGAATCGTCCTGAAGGAGGGAGTTGGACCCATAAAGCAGCGTTACTATCCAAGAAACCCTGCAATGCAAGCCATAAGCAAGTTACGGCTTCGATCCATCTCCTGCAACCATGATTAAAGTTGATTTTAGTTTAGGATGACTATTTTAATTTTACTTTACATGCTATAACGTTCATACCAGCATATAGCAGAATATATCTACACTACATCTCTTGTAATAAGGGTAACACCTGTTAGAGATGTTACAATAAATAAATAAATAAATAATTAATTCCGAGGTAGACAAGATGCTGGCTGACGACGTTATTGAACCATCCAACAGCTCGTTCAGTTCGCCGGTGGCATTAGCCAAGAAAACATCGGGCCAATATAGGTTGTGTATCGATTTTAGGAAGATAAACGACGCCACCCAGACCGCTGCTTAACGGATTCCGTTCATCGACAGCATCCTGAATAAATTGCGTGGGGCTCAGTATATCAGCACGGTCGATCTCAAGCATGGTTACTGGCAGATACCGCTGGCCAAAGAGAGCCGTCCGATCTCGGCATTCACCGTCCCGGGCCGCGGTTTGTACCAATTTAAAGTAATGCCATTTGGGCTTCACGCGGCGGCGGCGACATTCCAAAGGTTTTTGGACACCATCATCGGTCCTGAAATGGAACCCCATGCGTTCTGTTACCTCGACGATATCATTGTCGTGAGTAGATCGTTCAAAGAACACCTGGAACACCTGCAGGAAGTCTTTCGACGGCTCCGGACCGCGGGACTCCAACCCCAACCCGAGAAATGTAACTTTTGCCAACCAGAGCTAACGTACTTGGGACACGTGGTGAATCACGAGGGCATCTAGACCGACCCCGCGAAGATAGAAGCAATAACCTCCATGGGCCGCCCACGACTCAGAAGGCAGTTCGTCGTTTTCTAGGTATGGCGTCGAGGTATAGGAAATTTATTCCAGGTTTTGCTCAATTAGCTTCTCCGCTGAATGCTCTCCTTAAGAAAGGCGCGAGGTTCAAATGGACCGAGAAACAACAAGAGGCATTCGATCACCTGAAGCAAGCGCTGACTTCCGCCCCAATCTTGGCCTGCCCTGCCGGACTTCTTCGTGCCTTTCGTGGTACAAACCGACGCCAGCACCACTGGGCTAGAAGCGGTCCTCACCCAGATCATAGGAGGACAAGAAAGGGTAATAGCGTACGCCAGCCGTTCTCTTACAGACGCCGAAACGCGATATTCCGCCACCGAACTGGAATGTCTTGCCGTCCTATATGCGATTAAGAAATACAAAGGGTATTTGGAGGGGTATCATTTCAAGGTGGTAACCGACCACCGCAGCCTCAAGTGGCTCCAGAATTTACCGAATCCCTCCGTCAGTTTGGCCAGGTGGGCCTTGGAGCTCCAGCAGTTCGATTTCGAGATTGAATACCGAGCTGGAGCGTTGAACCACGTGGCCGATGCCCTTTTGCGATCTCCTGGGGGCCTAGAAGAGGGCCGCGCTCCTTTAGCCGTCCCCCCACCGGCCGTCCGTTGCCCGTGGATCAAGAAGATGACTCGTCTTGTACGCCGAGAGCCAGAAAAGTACAGTACATGGAAGCTGGAAAACGAAAAGCTATATCGGAGGTTCCCAAACACGAACGAAGGGCTCGCTGAAGGTTTCCAACCTAGCTGGAAATGGTGCGTGCCGCAGCCCCAACGTGCCCAGGTATTAAAAGAATGCCATGACGAACCGACAGCTGGACATCTCGGCGTAACTAAAACGGTCGCAAGAATCCAGAAGTATTACTATTGGCCAAGGTTACAGCAGGAGGTAGTTAGGTACGTGCGTTCCTGTCCAACGTGCCAAGAATACAAACCCCAAGGTAAAATGTTTTGGTCCCGCGTACAAGGCCCTTGGGAAGTAATAAGCGTAGACCTGATTGGCCCGCTCACCAGGTCCTCGAAAGGGAATGTATGGTTGGGGTCTAGGACAACTGGGCGCCGCCATCTCGGCGCCGCCACTTCGGCGCCGCCTTCTCGGCGCGGGGCCAGCTCGGCGCCGGGACAACTCGGCGCGGAGCCATCTCGGCGCCAGCCAACTCGGCGCGAGGCCATCTCGGCGCCGAATTTAAATTCGCAAACTACAGTGTGCATTACGTAAGAAAATTATTATAAACAAATAATAAATAAAGTGATCGCCAAAAAGCTGGCATCAAATGAAAAAAAAAATTTAGAATTTCTTGGAAAATCAAACACTAACGACCAGAGGCAATTGCAAAGTGATTACAAATGGCCCAAACAAAAGTTGTCACATGACATCCGTTATCAGTAAAATTTTACATTTTTTAAAAATAATTACGAAACACGCATTGAAATTTATTATGAAATAAAAAACTTTGTTAAAAATATTTGTTTTTCCATAGCAGTTTTTGTTAAAAGTAAAATTCTTTGATATGGGACCTAAACATAAAAGAAAATGTGAGAGGTCAAAGTTGGCAGAGGATTTTAAAATTTTGGTATAGGAGCCTAGATGTTGATTCTAAACAATTTTTCTTAATAACTTTTTGTCGTATTTTCTACATAAAAGGCACTCTACTCTACAGTAAAATAGGTTTTTTGAAAACTTCGAAGGCATACTTGATTTTTCAAAACTGAAATGCTGTTAGAAATTCGCCTTTAACCAAGCAGGGCTGAACCCCAAAAAATTAAAATTTAAATCGGGAATTTTTTACCTTTTACAAGAGTCGTTTCACCTATCCGGGGACACACTGTATACAGGGTGTGCGGAAAATACGAGTACAACGGAAGACCACAAGTTTCTTGACCCAAACTATTATGATTTAATTCAACTTACCTGTATACAAAATTGCTTAGTTTTCAAAAATGATTAGCTTTTTAAAATTTTTTCAAGTAAATCGAAAAATCTGATGGATTTTATTAATTTTTTGGCCATGCGTTTGTATCAGTAAACTACAGCTTTTTGTAGAATAAACCTTAATTTCGAAAATTACAGGGTGTTTAAAAACGTTGTCATAATAAATTATCCATCCATATTTTTTTAATTTCCTGTATAATCACTACCAATGTTTTTTTTGTGAATAGCTACTTCAATTTAGAAGCTATTTCCTTTCTTACAAAATTTTAGTTGGGTAAACGGTTTAGCCACAAAAAAATATTTTCTAAATTTCTACAAGCCTGAATCAGTAATTGTAACTTAACACTAGGTTTGTAGCGATTTAGAAAATATTTTTTGTGGCTCAACCGTTCACCCAGCCAAAATATTGTAAGAGAGGAAATAGCTGCTAAATTAAAGTAACTAAAAAAAAATGTAGTGATTATACAGGAGGTTGAAACATTTAAAAAAGGTAATCATTTTTAAAGCCCTCTAGCGGCTCAACTAAGCAACTTTGTATATAGGTAAGTTGAGTTAAATCATCATATTTTGGGCAAAGATCTTTCGTTGTACCAAAGAGCATATGCTCTTTGGTTGTACACGTATTTTCCAGGCACACTATATACAGGGTGATTTTTACGTTGATTCTGTCCGTTTACCAGGAAATAAAGCTAAAAAACTAAGCATTTTTTTATTTACCACTTTTCCGAAATATGAAAACTAACGAAGGTGTTATAGTTTTAAATTAAAAACTAAACTTTGGCGCAAAGGCGGCTGGACAATTTTAGTTTTGTTTATCTCTGTTGTCAAGCAATGACCTGTCAACTAGTTTTCCATTGGAATTTTCTTAATGTTATTGATACAATAATGGCTCATGTTTATGAAAATAATGAATGAGTGAATATGCTTAATATTTACTGGGAGTGTCGTCAAAATGCCGCTGCCACATCGCTCTGATACGCGGAACGTGTGTGTAGAAGCGAATGCTGATAATTTTGAACATATTATTTAAGTTAGATTAAGTTTAGTTTAATTTTCGTTAAGTAATTTTAGTTTTAATTTGAAACTTTAACACCTTGTTTCTACCTCCGTTAGTTTTGATATTTCGCAAAAGTGGTAAATGAAAAAAGCTTACTTTTTTAAACTTTTTATCCTGGTAAAAAGAAAGAATCAACTTAAAAATCACCCTGTATATACAGTGTGTCCCTTTTGGTACGCCACTGTTTTTTGCCAAAAGTTTTCTAGCTATTGTCAGATTATTTGTTATTAAATAATATTTTTTGAAACTTCTTTAAGCTGTATTTTGAAAACGAAGCCGTTTAAATCCCATTAAAGTCCAATGAACGAAATTGCTGTTACATATTTTTCAGCTTTTTACTTCCTTTTACAATAAAGGAAGTATTGGATTCACCCCAAAAATTCGAAATTGAGTTTTCAACAGATCTTCACGTTTTCGAGTCCCCTGATCCCAAAAAACATTTTTTTTCTGTCTGTCTGTCTGTGTGTCTGTCTGTGTGTCTGTGTGTCTGTCTGTGAACAGAATATCTCAAAAACGGAAAGAGGTATGGCGTTGAAACTTCATATAATAGTTTCGTGTACTATGTAGATGCGACAGCAAGCTTTTGAAGAAAATCGCATAACCGGAAGTAGGTGTTTACTCTTGTCATTTTTCAGTTTTTTTCGATTTTTTCAAAAACGGCTCTAACGATTTTTTTAAACTTTACTTTTTTATTACATTTTTAATGTGTATTGATGCGAGATAGGTGATTTTCCAGTGGAGTACTTCTAAAATGGGTTTCTTTTGTTTTTTTTTCTATTTTTTTATTAACTCCTATTTTAAATAGAACACCCGGTATATTATTACATTTTTGAATTCAGCTTAAAATTCTAGAGAAAATTTGTCTCTTGAACTAACACTCTATTTTGTACCGTTTTTGTAAAATTTCTAATTTCTGAAAATTTTTGACAAATGCTTCAAAATTAAAAATAAAATTTTTGGCTAATTATAAGATCACTGTAAAAGGAAGTTGTGTGCATGTATCACACCAAATTTTTTCGAAAAAGGTTTACTCTATCAAAAAAATTAAAGATACATCTTTTGTATAGTTTCAATGGATAAAGCTAAAAAACTTATCGTATTGACTAAAAAACAGATTTTTCTAAAATAAAGTAACTGGCCCTGATGCACGCCACTGGTGGAAATAAATTAAATCTATTTTGACTAAACAATGCCAATTTATGAAATAGTATCATACACCAAGTTTCATTAGAATACCTCTAGGCGTTGTCCAGATTTTTGAAAAAGAAATAATTTTTGTTTAAACTTCAACACCCTGTATCTTGTAAACGAAGCCGTTTAGGTTCCATGTTTGTATGAACTTTTTATCTTAGAATTGATCAATGAATCACCCCTTAAAGTTTGTGTACCTACTTAATTAACACCCTGTATATAGATTAGTTTTAGCTGACTGAACAATCTCAAGGCCAGAAAACTTTTTTTCGTAAAATGTGTCTCTATCTTGACTAGTAAATGCATGTTTCGTAATTATTTTTAAAAATTGTAAAATTTTACTGATAACAGAAGTCACGTGACAACTTTTGTTTGGCCCATTTTGCAACCACCTCTGGTCGTCAGTGTTTGATTTTCCAAGTAATTCTCAATAATTTTTTTTCATTTGATGACAGCTTTTTGGCGATCACTTTATTTATTTTTTTTATAATAATTTTACGTAGTGCACAATGTAGTTTGCAAATTTGAATTCGGCGCCGAGATGGCCTCGCGCCGAGTTGGCTGGCGCCGAGATGGCTCCGCGCCGAGTTGTCCCGGCGCTGAGCTGGCCCCGCGCCGAGATGGCGGCGCCGAAGTGGCGGCGCCGAGATGGCGGCGCCGAGTTGTCCGGCTCCGGTATGGTTGTTAGTGTTGCAGGACAGGCTCACGAAGTGGGTGGAGTGCCAGGCATTGCGCTCCGCCACGACTAAGACAATTGTCCAGGTCCTGCGAGATAGGATAATATTCAGGTTCGGCACTCCTCGTCTCATCGTGTCCGACAACGGGATTTAGTTTACCGGGAAGATATTCGAGGCCTTGGCAAAGGAATATGGGATCGAACATCGCCTGACCCCGCCTTATACGCCACAAGCCAACCTTGTGGAAAGGGCCAACAAGGTCATTGGCACCATCATAGCCCAGCTGGCCCGCAGGAATCAGAAACTCTGGGATGCCTGGTTGCCAGAGATGATGTTCGCGATGAACACGGCTAAGCACGAGTCGACTGGGTGCACCTCCGCCTTACTGAATCTGGAAAGAGAAATGTTGCCACCCAAGTCGCTCAGTGAAGCCACTGAACCAGCATTTGATCCGGCGGAAGAAGCCCCAGATCCCCGGATGTACGAGGCCCAGCTGCAGAAACTAAGCGACATCATAGAGGTGGTAAGGAATAATTTAGCAAATGCCTTTGAAAATCAAAGGCACCATTATAACTAAAGCTGATAATTATATGCACTCAAATGTACGAAAATATGCGCATGTATATGCATACATTTTGTTGAGTATATGCACATAATATGCTCTAATTTTTTTGAAAATAACTAGGGGTTTTCTAAATAATGTAAAAATTTTAATTATTTTGTATAAGAATATTTATTTTTCTAATTTTTATTCAAAGGCGTCATTCATTTTAACGTTTGACTATATAAACATGGACTACCAACGCCAACTTTACGTTGTAAGCAACATAAAAATGAGATATCCCCTAACGCCGCCAGACTATTATTCACACAACATTCGTGAAATGGATTCTATGTTGGTTGATTCCTTATACATTGTTTCTACAGGAAAAGTGGGGTTGCTAGCAGTCTATGTTTATATAGTCAAAGATTTTAACAGAGACTTCCCCTTTCCTCTGCTTATTTCGATACGCGCACTGCATTCCAGCTGCAGGAAGTAAAAGTATATATCTCAGTTGCACATAAAAATTTTATTAATAATTTAATGAAATAGTAAATTTTACAAAAAAATCTCACAAAGTTCATACATTACAAATTATTGCTAAATATAACCAAATATGCAAAAATCCAGAAGGTATGCTCAAAATCGTATAAATATGCAAAATATGCAAAATGAAACTTGGCTTAAACGATTTGTTTTCACATAATTAGTATACATATGCAAAAAGTTTCGTCGGCATATCAATTATACAAAATATGCATTTGCATATAATATCAGCTTTAATTATAACCTCCGTCGTCGTGAGTACCGCCCCCGAGTCGGCGAACAGGTATATAAGAGAGACCGCGTCTTAGCAGATGCCGCTCGGGGAATATCGGCGAAGTTAGCCACCAAATATGCCGGCCCTTACAGAATCAAGAAAATCCTCTCACCAGTCATAGTAGAATTAGGCGACCTCCAGAGTGGCCGATCCATAGGCCGCGTCTACGTCAAGGACCTCAAACCTGCGCACCAGTTCGTCCCCACCCCACCTGGAGGAGCAGGTGGGGAGTGATAACAGGGCGTATCCACAATATAAGGGGCGTCCCAAACCTTCATAGCTTTAGTTCATATCCTGCGGAAGATGAGCCCCATCAGACCCGAGGCAAGAGAAGAAGCGCGGCCCTGGCCATTCAAGATCCGTCGGAGGCGCAAGGGCCAGCCAAAGGTTCGCCCCTGGATGACCCATTTATACGTCACGCCTGCCACGCCTGCACCGTCAACCCCGTCCACGTGGGAACCGCTACCGAAATGGAGCCCAGTTCCGGCCCTGATCTCGCCGCTAACGGCTACGCCGAAGAAGAAGACCAAGCCGAATCCGAGCCCCATCCAAGGTAAGCCCTCAACGAACGACGATCAGGCCCTAGCCGCACAGATGGCGGCGATGAGCGTAGCGCGCATGAAGGAATTGTTTGGGGAATCTCAGCTTACGCCATCCCAAATCATCGCCAAAGGGGTGCCGCTCGATCTAGACACACCTACCGATCCTGTTTCTGCCATGGTCGAAGACAGCCGCAAGTGGTGGAAAAGATCCGACGTACCGCCCGAGTTGCGGCCTGAAGTTCCTTCCTCCCTGCCAGTGTCATCAACGGTAGTCCCATTGAGTAGCCCCGGAGTCCCGGCAATCCGCATTACGTGCCCCTCGCCTGAGGACGCCGCTCTGGAAACAGCAGGGGAAGCTGCCGCATCCATACCAGCTGAGAGGGAGGCTACAGATCCACCAGCGAGAAAGGACCTCAGCAGCTTGTCAAGAAAGAAAAGGAGAAGCCTGGTCAGGATCCGGTTGCCCAACGGGAATTCGGTCAAAATGAAACTACACCAAGCGATATTACTAGGAATGCGTTGAAGACCAATTGGAATAGGCCAAGATAAATTGGAGAGTAAAATATTAGGACCGCCCCATCGATTGGTACACCGGGGAATTGAAACCGGAGTTCCCATCGCCAATCCTGTTGGCTCACCAAGTGATGAGGCGGTTGAGCACCTAAGCCGCTGAAGAAGAGGTCCAGGACATCTCGAGTCTTCGTAAGGGAAGACCATGTGTAACGTTTGGCCCAACTCGAACGCGAGTTCGAGTAATTAAACATAATTTCACGCATTCTCCCTGGGCTTGCACCACGTTAGGTACCGGAACACCGCGCCGAGAGTACGACGTGACGTCACCGCAAACAATCGCAGTAACACCTCTGCGCACCTAGACCACGAATCCCCGCTCCAGCGACCTGATACGAATCTCTGATTACGCCCGCACCAGGTATAAAAGGAAAAATCGAAGCCCCAACAAGACAGAATTTCCTAGAATTTTCCCAGTCCTCTATCCTTACTTACGCTCTCTCAGGAGTATCTCCGAACTTTTCGAGAGGACCCCGACCTGCCACTTGAACTCCTGGACGTTCGGATTGTCTTTAGACTCTCCAACGTCGTTTCCTCAAGCTCCTGGACGTTCGGATTGTCTTTAAACTCTTCAACGTCATCCCCCAAGCACCTGGACGTTCGGATTGTCTTTAGACTCTTCAACGTCATGCCCCAAAGCACATGAACGTTTGGATTGCCTTGAGACTCTTCAGCGTCATTTCCCGAGCACCCAGTAACCCAGAAAGCAGTCATAGTCCCGACGACGACGACGTAGAACACCTGGGTACAAGTAGGGTTTTGCCGAACCCGCCGACGACGCCCTCCAGAGTTTGGACACCCGGGAGGCCAAATCGAGCTCGCCGGTGACGACTCCGTCCGTGAAGCAAGTTTCCCGGCACCAGGACAGTCCCGCGGATCGAGCCAGAGGCCGTCGCCCATAAACAGCGCATATTTGATCGAAATTAACTTACCTGGGGCAGTAAAATAACTGGCAGGGAAAACAAATTAATTTCGTCGTCCACCAACTGAACACTTGGAGTTCCACCGTTAAACACAAGACTCATTAGGTATGCATACAATTTAGTTTGATATTGACCACAGTTTCGTATATTTAACAATTTCATGACCGAGTGTATTGTTATTATTCGCCATTACGTGGCGGTCCGCTAACCTGTCATATTATTTGTTCAGGTCAGACGCAATGCCTACATGACACTGGAACTAATGTATATACAAGCTGTCCCGAAATAGAGCGTCACCGCCCGATTAACAGCGAGCGAAACGCCCCGTTAGAGTAATTAATTAATTTTTATAAACATCGTTACATTTTATTATTTCATGTGTTTAATACAATTTAATTTAATGTATATAGTTAAAGATTATTATACAATGGTAGAATGTTGGTCTGTGTTTTATTCCTACGTTACTAACTGAGTTTATCACCGGAATCTTGGCATTTTGAGCTAACCTTGGGAAACCAGCTTCAATCTGGCAGTTGTAGCAATTAAATTAAATTAAACTAGCCCATCAGGCTACAACATTGACTCGCTTTATGATTGAATCCATTACATGAAAAGCACCTGGTTACTTCAATTGCATCATAAACTCTACAGCTATCCCAACCGATATTAATTTTTTATTCTTTCATAATTACGCGATAGGCACATGCATTTACTTCCGCAACTATTGTATAATTTTTGCTGTTGTTTTTGGTTGTGGTTTCCTTTATATGGTTCCTGTGATTCCAAAAAACTATTTTGGTATATTATTGTAACGAATGTGGGTCCCGATCATTCCGGAGCGTCCTTGAGCCCGTCCAGGTGCGAACTGATGACTCACAAACTTCGAGTAACGACCTTCAGCCGCCGGAAGCGGTGACATCACCGTCTGCTGGGTCATCGTTCCCGAGTGTTCCACAGGGTGACTCATCGACGGATCGCCGGGATTTGCCAGCAACTTCTAAATTCTAGAAAGATTTTGTGTCTGGGTATAAAGTGGACCGACGGACCGAACGTGATTCATTGTGGCCGCAGTAGTCGTATAGTTCATGTCATAAATAAATGTTATAAAATAAATATCGCTCGGTTTACCTAACTATTGTTAGTATTTAGTTATTGTTAATTATTAATTCTGTGTAAATAAATATTTAGTGGACATTTGTCGTAAATAAATTCCGAACCCTAGTTAAAACGTTAAAATCGTTACATTATTTTCTCCTCGATCGTTTCCATTGCCAATTTTTCGCTTAATCCAACAATTTTTACTCTAGGCAAATTCTTCTTTGGGTTTGTAACTTAATATTTTTCTCTAAGATTAGTTTCGGCTTTTTCTTTAATTCTGCTTACATCATCCTTGTTTTTGCATCCAATAACAACACCACCCTTGCTAACAGTCCGTAGGCTAGAATTATTTAACTCCATAGGATCGATGGCATTTTTTATGTCTTTTTTAGTGTCAATACTTTTTTTCCCGTACTGTAAGAAAATGCACTGTATTCCTACATACAAAATCATTTAGGAAATTGGTACTTTTCTGCATAGCAACGCTTTTCTGCATAGCACCACTTTTTTGCATAGCAACACTTTTTTACATAGCAACGCAAAGTTTAATTTTTAAATGCACAATATTTACCATGTTTTTAGATATTTTTATATAAACATTTTTAGGAATTTCGTTACAGTACGTGAAAAAATAGAATGTGCAACAAGTGAGAAAAATGTTTGCGCCTTTGGTGCGTATTTAATCTCGGCTTCGCCTGGATTAAAAATCTCGCGACTTGCACTGAAAATCTACACTTTGCTCAACGTGTACAATATACTATTTCATTATCGAATACATGCTTACTGTTTTTCTAATAACAGATAGGCTGTTGACAGCGGGGACGCTCGAACACCTAAGGAGCAGCCGCCACTGATTTAATTAGATAATACCATTTTATCGCATTACATATGGTAATATACTACATTTTTGCATTCAAAATCGCTGAGTAAAGTAGTATTTTGCACCATAGGAACCATTACTGCATAGCAGCGGCGATTCGTTTTACGTTTGGCAATACTTTAGTATATTGTTGGTAGCACTGTCAGTCTATGTCATATTCCAAGTTAGCAGGTTAGGTTTTGCGTCAGTTTTTACACAGACTGACGCAAAACCTAACCTGCTAACCTCGAATTTGACATAGACTTACAGTGTCACAACAATACACTTCAATACTTTACTTACTTACTTATCCCGAGCCTCTTCTACCTGTGGTGTCGAGGCGATGGTCTTTCTCCATCTTTTCCTGTCTTTTACGTCTATCCTAGCTTAGTTCCAGTCGAGTCCCTTTTTTCTTAGTGCATCGGTGATCGTATTATTCCAGGTTTTTCGCGGTCGTCCTTGTTTCCTATTTTTTCCTGTTCCTATCTCCCATAACACTTTCACCACTCTTCCATCACTCATTCTCACTATATGTCCAAACCACCGCAGTTGTTGCGCCTCGATTTTGTCTAGTACACTTTTCACGTTTAGCCTGTTTCTAATGGTTTCGCTCCTGATCTTGTCCATTCGTGTCACGCCCTCAATCTTTCTCAACACTCTCATCTCGCAAGCTTCTACCTTTTTCTTTAAATTATCCGTTAATACCCACGATTCGCAACCGTATATGAGCATTGGCACTAGTACGGATTCGTAGATTCTCGTTTTCGTCTTCTTGGTTACTTCTTTCTTGCTGAAGAACGGGTCGTATAATATTCTGTATAACATTGCTACTTTATTGATCCTGTGTGCTATTTCCCTGTCTATCCTGCCGGATTATCGCCCCTAGGTATTTCAGCTGCTGTTTTGCTTCAATTTTCTGGTCATTTATTTCGATTTCAGGATGATCTATTGTTTCTGCGACCGTTATTATTTCTGTCTTTGTTAGGTTTATCTTCAAATTATATTTCTCTAGAGCTTCCTTCCATCTATGGATTCGTTGTTGCAGTTCGTTTTTGTTATTTGCGAATAATAAAAGGTCATCAGCGTACATGAGTTCGTTCATTCTGATTGGTCTTAGTTTGTAGTATCTTAGCTGTACACCTCTTGTGAGTTGGTTCACTTTCTTTGATACATCGTCCATTATCATTATGAATAGTAGGGGGCTTAGTATGCTTCCCTGTCTGACTCCTCTCGTTGTTATAAATCCTTCTGACGTGTTTCCCCCTACTCTAACTACATTTTCTGTTCTATCATATAAACTTTGTACTACCTTTATCAACTTTGTTTCTATTCCCCTTGCTTTCATAGCCTTCCAGATTTTATCCCTGTTTATGCTATCGAACGCTTTTTCTAAGTCTATTGTGCACACATGTAGTTGTTGCTTGGTCGCTATTATTTTTTCAACTATTTGTCGTACCGCAAATATCCAATCCTGCGTTGATCTGCCGGCTCTAAATCCCGCCTGAGTATCTCCCATTGTAATTTCTATCTTATTCCTTAACCTTTCTTCTATTATCCTTTCGAATATTTTATACGACACGCATAGTAGGGATAGTCCACGATAGTTGTTACAGTTGTTGGATTCTCCTTTTTTATGTACAGGGACTAACACTGCCGTTCTCCAGTCCTTCGGTATAGAGTTTTCTTCCCAAGCCGTGAGTATAATCCTATACAAGAGTTCGGTCCCTTCTTCTCCCATGTATTTTAGCATTTCTGGTCTTATGCCATCTATACCGGGGGCCTTTCCTATCTGTAGTTGTTTGAGAGCTTTCACTACTTCCCATTTTTCAATGTGCCCCCTTTGTTCATTTTCTGCTTCTGGGTTTGGTGTGTTGTCATTCTGCGGTATTACATTTGGCTCTTCTGTGTTTAGTAGCTGTATGAAGTATTCTCTCCACCTTTCCATGATGGGCTTTTCTCCGGTAATAACTTTTCCATCTTTGTTTTTGATATTTCTTAAGGGGTCTTTTTTCTCTTTTCTTATGTTTCTTAAGGTGCGGTATAACATTTTCGCATTTCCTTTGGAGTCTCTTTGCATTCTCTCCCCGAAATCTTCCCACTCTCTCGCCTTTGCATCTTTGATCATATTTTTAACTTTATCTCTTTGCATACTGTATTCTTGGTAGGCTTCTAAGTATTTGTTTGACCCAATGTACTTTCTCCATAGACGTTTCTTTTCCTTAACTTCCTGTTTTATTTCTACGCTCCACCAAGCAGTTTGTTTTTTCTTGTTTGTGCTTTTATTCACCCCACACACTTCAGCTGCTACACTACTGATTATTAATTTAAATTCATTCCAAATTTCTTCAAGATGCATGCTATCCATCTTTTCTTTACGTTTCCATATCTCTTCCGTAATTCTTTCTGCATATTTTTTCTTTATCGTATCTTCTTGGAGTTTATATGCTTTGATACTCTTAAATTCTACTTTCTTACATTTTGTCAGGTCTTTCAACTCGTTTCCTTTTTTCCTAGATGTCATGCTGGCCAGCACCAAGAAGTGGTCACTCCCTATTTCAAACCCTCTTTTGGCTCTTATATCGTTGATCTTTTTTACTTTCTCGCATACGGTAGTCCGAAAAAACCATTTTTCGAATTATGTCTGTGTGTGTGTATGTGTGTGCGTGTGTGCGTGTGTGTGTATGTGTGTGAACACGATAACTTAAAAACGAAATAAGCTAGACCCTTGAAATTATGTACATAGCCATTATTCAAAATTTGTAGATTCCTGTCAAATTTTGAGCGAAATCGGTTAACCGGAAGTGGCACTTTACCTAAACAGGTAGCGGTACCTATTCAAGTAAAGTACCAGTTTTCTTCGAGATATTTGAACAAAATTTTGTACATACATTTCTTATGTAGAAAAACCACCAGATATTACATTTCAGCATGATCGGTTAACCGGAAGTGGCATTTTACCTAAACAGGTAGCGGTATCCATTCAAGTAAAGTACCAGTTTGCTTCAAGGTATTTGCACGAAATTTTTCACATACATTTATTATTGAGAAAAACTCACAGATATAAAATTTCAGTATGATAGGTTAACCTAAAGCGGCACTTTACCTAAACAGGTAGTGTTTACCTGAAAATGTAATTTTATCGCTGTATGTATATACATTGCAATAAACATTTCAAATTTGCTAGAAAACAAGGCGAATGCGAGAAAGTCTGGGGGAGCACACTGCCGATTTTTAGAGTATCTCTTTCGATCAGTATCAGGTCGATTATAGATTTTTCGTTGCGGCTGCGCATTACAAGGGTATATTTGTGAATTTCTTTGTGTTGGAACCACGTATTTCCCACAACCAAGTTATTTAATATGCAGAAATCTATAATTTGTTGTCCATTGCTGTTTACGGCGCTTTATCCGTGTTTGCCTACGCAGCCTTCCGTACTTTCAGGGCAGTTTCCCACTCTACCGTTGAAATCCCCCATTATAATTTATTAGTGTTCCTTTTTTCACGTCTACTTCACTTTGTAGGGTGCTCCAAAACACCTCCAGTTCCTTCTTACCTGCTCCTTCGTTTGGACCATATATGATCAGATACGTATACAGTTCTTTCTGTTTTTCATATTTCAGTCTAATTATTCTATCGGACACATTCTTCCATTCTGTGATGTTGTTCACGTTATCCCTATTAACAATAGCATCAACTCCTGACTGTGCCCATTGGTCTTCATCCACTCTGCTGTACATCATCACATGGCCCCCGTGTATTTCCACACAACCACTGCCTTTCTTCTTAGTTTCTGTGACAGCTATGAAATCTATTTTTGTGTTTTCCAGTACCTCAGCTAACTCGGTCTCTTTCCCATTAATGCCTCTGACACTTCAATACTATCAAACGTAAAACATCAACTGGAGCTGCTGATTGTGCTTCAGTACATACCGGGTGACCATAAATGGTTGTGATTTTCTTTCTTAGGTTGGCACTGTTTATGTTGGTGGCACTGTAAGTCTGTGTCAAATTCGAGGTTAGCAGGTTAGGTTTTGCGTTAGTTTTGACACAAACTGACGCAAAACCTAACCTGCTAACCTCGAATTTGACTTACAGTGGCCCCAACATAAACAGTGGCACCAACATAACCAGTGCCAACCTAAGAAAAAAATCACAACCATTTATGATCACCCGGTAGAAATGAGTTCTGCTCAGCTTGGTTAAGTTTTTGAGATTTACTGTCATTTTTATGTAAAAATTTTAATACTTCCCATTTCTTATAAAATGCGATAACACTGGGTGGGCAAAAATATATGTGATCCCAGTAGCCATGGAATTAGCTACTTATAAATGTTGGTTAGCATTATATTTCAATTATAATAAGGAATAATGTAGGCTAATCATTTTGGCACCTAGGAATGTCAGTTGTGATTATATGAATGACATTTGATATTTAGGTTAGGTAGCTCAATTCATCATTTTTTAAAGCGTTGCTGATTTCAAAGGTAATGCGATCACAGATAGTTATGCCCACCCGGTATTATATTACGTAACAAGAGTTGTAAATGACATATTGCGCACGACTGGAAAAGTCGAGTGCAGTAATTCCAGGAGTGCGTAATTGCTTTACAACTCGAGTTGTGTACTACACTTTTTCTACGACCACACTCATTTCGTTAAATTAAAGAGAAATGTTTTTTCAAAACATTACTGTCACACCATCTTAAAATTTAGGCGGCTGCAGTCATAACCCTACACTGCTTCGTACAAACAACAACTGTATAATATACGTAACTATAGTAACCAAAGTAAAAACGCATTGTTGCTACCAACATAATAAGTCACTAAACCCCGCATCGTGCGATCGACCTATTTTACGCACGCTGTGCGTAAGAACACGCTTACACAACTTGTAAGTTGTACAATTTGGAACACTAACAGCCGTATTCATAGTCGTTCGCCAGCGGCTCGCCGGCGAGTCGCCAGAGTTTCGTTGTGAATAGTATGTTGGCGGCACTGTACGTCTATGTCAAATTCGAGGTTAGCAGGTTAGATTTTGTGTCAATTTCTGTCAAAACTGACGGAAAACCTAACCTGATAACCTCGAATTTGACATAGACGTACAGTGCCGCCAACATACTATTCATAACAAAACTCCGGCGACTCGCCGGCGAGCCGCTGGCGAACGACTATGAATACGGCTGTTACAGTAGTGGTCGTAGAAAAATAGTATACGGAACACGTTAGGGAAGTGATTTTACTGAATTCATATGTCCGTTAAGTACTCGCTAACGCTTGTACTCAAATCAGCCATACTTGTTCAGTAAAACATAATTATTTTAAGCTAGTTGCGTAATGATACCTATACGTTGCTGAACATTTAAATTTCTAATTTATGCTTGACAGTAAAAATCAATTTTGAAATTGACAATTGATGACAATTATAAGCTATACTGAGTATTAATACTTTCTATCCTTAAATTTTGTATACATAACGGCATATGTTGTCTATATCTAGAAAAGTGTCTCCAGTTTTAATAGTCACTCTGTATTGCAAATCACTAAACTTCTATAGATATTTCAGCTAAATGGGAAGGCTTTGTTGAGGTTCATGTGAATGCTGTAAAATGTAGATTTCGCTTCCAATCCACAGATGTCAGCACAGGCGATTTTTTTAGAGACCCTGTATATAGTAACCTATATACAGGGCCTCTATTTTTTCATATCTATGTTTTTTTTCTCCTACGCCTGCGCAATTTAAATGCTGTCACTTTTGACGGAACTCTTGCTGAGACCTGCTGAACGTCATTTCTAGTCTAAAACGTTATTTACATTTTTGTTGTAACTTCGTTTGCGCTTTTAGAGTTCTTCCTGACTTCTGTTTTGATTGTGTACCTAGGGCGTATGTCAGAAGGCACTAAATTTGAAGAGAAGTTTGTATTGTGGAGTACCTATACCATTCGTATAATGTAAGTTTCTGTATATTTTTACCTACTTGTTTCTATTGTGTTGGATTTCTTGCCTGATTACCAAGCTTCACTGTTACAAGGTATTTATGGAGAATCTAGATCAAATAATCAGCAGCATAAATCTGCCAATCATAGGCACAGCGTATTCATGAAGCAAATGCTTTACCGTTTTACTATATTCATTAGCCTCAGAAATAGAACGCAAGATGACTATTACAGGATAGCATTAAACTTTTAACATGTGACTTCATACGAATATGAACCTATATACATTAATAACCTTCTTGATCTAGTGTTAAGTATATGCGACAGTTGTGTGTATTTTGTTCTGTATATATTTCAAAATAACCGCTCATGGTTTAATTGCGCTTCCAAACACCAGAGGCGCTGAAAACGTCGACAAAAGCTCACATGTGCGTAACTGATATATAAAAGTTAGTGATTTGTGCTCTGTGTACAACGTGTTGTCATATACCGGGTGACTATAAATGATTGAAATTTTTTTTCTTAGGTTGGCACTGTTTATGTTGGTGGCACTGTAAGTCTATGTCAAATTCAATGTTCGCAGGTTAGGTTTTGCGTAATTCTATGTCAAAACTGACGCAAAACCTAACCTGCTAACCTCGAATTTGACATAGACTTACAGTTCCACCAACATAAACAGTGCCAACCTAATAAAAAAATTTCAATCATTTATAGTCACTCGGTACATATACAGGGTGTAAAAAAAGTCTGGAATATAGCAAATATTTCAGAAACTACCGGAGATGAATTTTTCAAAATTGCCAGACTTATATAGGTAAAAACGGCGCATCTAGGAAAGACAAAACCGTTTCTGTAACTGTACAGGGTGAGTCAGAAAAAATACCAACTTTTGTATTTTAAATTGGACACCCTGTATATTAACAAGGAATCAAATAGTCCTTGAAAAGACAAATTCAACGATATAGGGTTTGACGGATTTATCTCTCAAAATGACAAATGTGGGGTGACCTAAAGAATAAGGTTTACAACAATAGATCGGTTAATATTGAAGCTTTAAAGGATCATATTAAAAATGAGATACGTCAAATTTGATGGGATACTTTTGACAACGTCTTACGAGAATTTAAAGACAGTATTCCATCGAATTTGACGTATTTCTTTCTAATATGATCCTTTAAAGCTTCAATATTAACCCGTATATTGTTGTAAACCTTATTCTTTAGGTCACCCCACCTTTGTCATTTTGAGAGATAAATTCGTCAAACCCTATATCGTTGAATTTGTCTTTTCAAGGACTATTTGATTCCTCGTTAATATACAGGGTGTCCAATTTAAAATACAAAAGTTGGTATTTTTTCTGACTCACCCTGTACAGTTACAGAAACGGTTTTGTCCTTCCTAGATGCGCCGTTTTTACCTATATAAGTCTGGCAATTTTGAAAAATTCATCTCCCGTATTTTCTGAAATATTTGCTATACTCCAGACTTTTTTTACACCCTGTATAATGCAACTAGTGGGTTCTTGATTGTCAAATAATCATTTCTGTTTTCGCGAGATACATATATATATATATATATATATATAAAACAATATATCGAGTGGAAACAAAAATGATCTGATAAACTAGAAGACACGAGTTGCCTTCCGCTAGATTATATCACGAGACAATAAACAACGTTTGAACAGTTTATTTATAAATATCAAAAGTACAGTTAGTGTAGTTGCTGTGACAATAATTGTAATGTCAGCAGATAACGCGATGTTTGTGAAGGTATTTCCAGCGTGCATACATCAAACAAGTAGAGACACTCATGCCAAATGTTGAAATCTGTCTAGAGTGCCTGGGACAATGCATTGGGGGGTATTTCTAAGCTTGACCATCAGATGGCAGCACAAAGTTCTACCAATCAGCGCCAGGTACTGGCTCTGCTACCAATCATGATGTGTTTAGAGATCCTGTATAACCTATATACAGGGACTCTAAACTGAAATTTTGAAGTCTAAATTAAAATGTATGGAAAGTAAAACAAATATGAAAGTGCTCATCGATAAAGTTATATTAATGCACATTGAAAATGTACCAGCCTGTTGTGAAATTTTAAAAATAATATTAACCCATTTCGCAACTATTAGGTGTTATGCTTTTCAAAGAGATGGTGCAACTAAATGAAATATTCAAACTGGCTCAGCATCAACATCAAAGAGATCAAAACGATTTTAATGTAATATTATTATTATATGATTGTGTGAATTTTACTTTTTGTTTCATTTGTGTGTATTCAATAAAAATTTCAATTTAAATGTTGCACAACTTCTTTCGTGAAATTTTTCTTAACATTCCAATTGGGGGCTAGATTATCTAGTGTAGACACTCGGTACAAAAAACGATTCATTTAGTACTATTAAATGTATAGACATTAACGTATTTTCATTTTCTGAAAGGTAACTAATTTTTTGAATTTACCGCTTCTGTGATGTGATTCAGTATGGCTGACAAGCATGTTCGTATTATAGAGTTGCTTTAGTGTAGACTTTAGTCAAGAAGGTATATGATTATCACAGTTGCTATGCACATTATCAAAACTTAGTAGATACGTAACTATGCATTTTTACCGTTTTTCATTAGTTGATGTTATAGGCTATAGGGAGTGGTATAATCAGCCATAATACCACAAGTGGTATGAATATCACCGATTAATAATCATACCGCGAGTTGTATTTAGTGAGAGAATACAATGAATTGAAAAACTGTTAATGTTGGTTACCCTGCTGTCAATTTTAAGTCTATGTCAAATTCGAGGTTGACCGGTTAGCTTTTGTGTCAGTTTGTGTCAAAACTGACGGAAAACCTAACCTGCTAACCTCGAATTTGACATATACACTTTTACGTAGCAACATACCACAATAAGGTGATACGAATTTTTGTTTTATATCACCGTTGTGGTACACATGTATCCAAGGGTTTTTATGCTTCCAATTGGTTTAAAAAGGGTCACGTGATTAATGAATTGTATTCTCAGGGGTACTATAATAAGTAGTACGCTTATTATCGATGGTTTTTTGATGAATATTATGAGTTATAATCCCAAAGCTGAAAATACAACGAGTCCAAAGGACGAGTTGTATTTTCTTGCATTGGGATTATAACGAAATGATATTCTTAAAAAAATCTAGATTATTAAGCCGACTACGAATTATATTTAGGCAGAGAATATAATGATTTAAAATATATACCAGTGAGAACGTATTGCCATTATATTACGTGAGTAGCAATGCTAATGATGAATGTTTGTCCCAAACACACTTTTTGTTGCTTTTTATGCTTAAAACGCACCACCTAACTTAGAAAAATCAAATGACATTTCTAAATTAGTTCATTTGACACGTGAAGCAAAACCAAGTTAGTTCGTATCAAATCGAAAATCGTGAGTCACTGTATTGTCAATATGGTAGAAGGTCCTATTGGCCAATGTCCTAAATTTAAGAGATGATGATTGGCTCAAAATTTAACAATTATATTCTCTACGTAATACTAGTGTACCTCCATATTAATTACTTGATAAGAGTAAGGAAACGTTGCACAATTCGTTTTCATTGGTGGATCACTTTTTGCAAGGCGTAGATACGTGATTGTTTTTGACAACTGACACTTTTTACATTTTGTATGTCATTCTTGTAGGATTATTTGGTAGATAATGGATATACAAAATAACTACAAAATTAACATATATTCAAATAAATTGCATGAATTTTGGTTCAGGTAAATGTTTATTTGCGTTTTTTTTTAAATTTTCTACAGAATCTCTCATTGAATGACTTGCTGAACCATTTAATTTTTTGCTTCTTTCTGATTTCGGCCTTACACTTTCTTGTTTACATTTTTAATCGATATTGATTTTATACTGCAACATACAGGTAAATCGAGTGATTGATATACTGGATCACTGTTAATTTCTTCTGTTATGATTTTGAGAATGTTTTTGCAATTCTTAAAATGCTTCTTGAAATTTAGAAATATTACTTCAAATAAAACTGCAATTTGAAATATTTTAGGGCTTTGCTAATAAAGACTTCCTACTTTATATTCTTTTAATCTTACAAAGGTGGTATAAGGCTGAATAATTACTTTATGTGAGCCAAGTGCGTTAGTACAGGTTATACAGTTATAAAGACAGTTTTTCTCTCTCAAGCATAGTCCCTGTTTAGGAGTATTCCATGAGCTGGTAAAGCTAATGATTCCTTGGTATTTTCATATTCTTTGTGCCGCCTGGAAAACCAGAAAGGGGTTGTTCATCATCAATTTCATAATTTTTCACACAACCTTCCATTATATGGAAGAGCAGTATTCATATTTTTCACCCACGCTTCCCGTTTAATAGTATATTATGATACGAGTTTTATAAGAAGCATTTTGTAGCAAGCACGGATTTAGGGTACGACGAGCGAAGCGAGGAGTGCCCTAAATGAGTAAGTGCTACAAAATGCCTTATAAACGAGGTATCATACAGTATTTTATCTACTTTGCCACTTTTTTAAGCAAAAAAATGAAAATTTTTAGTATTTTTATTATAGCATCGCTTTGTGTCTATTACGATACGCAAACGCGTATCGTAATAGCCTCAGTACGAACGCAAAGTAGATAAAGGAATTTTTTGGTATAGCTTTAAATAAAAGTCCATCTGCTGATCTACTTTTGCACCCTTTTGCACTGCAACCAGTGATCTTATTTAACTTTCAATATACCTATATTTATCTTTCACTTACGAAATTGACAGATTTCAAAGTCAAACATTAGAAAATAAAAGTCACACAGAATTGCTTTTAAGTCCTTTATTATTGAAAGTAACCCCAACCCAATATCAAGTGGAATGAAATAATCATAAAATTCTACAGTATTCTGTGTAAGCGAATGCCGAATTTTCGTTTGCATAAGTAAATGTCAACGAGTTAAAGTATAATGCTTTTTGCGAAAATTGCGCATTAGTCCAAATCAAAATCTATAATCTATATTTGTCTACTCCAGTGGGATAAGTAACGCATTACGTCACTCATTTGACACTATTTCAGTTAGGTAATGAAGCTCATTACACCACTCAGTTATGTAATTTGGGACGTTGATTGTGAAAATGGCATTTATTTTTAAATCCAACAGGGTGGACATGACATAAGGGAAGGGACGGGACGGGACTGGACTGGGCTGGACTGGACGGGAAGGGAAGGGAAGGGACGGGACGGGACGGGACGGAACTGGACTGGACGGGAAGGGAAGGGACGGGACGGGACGGGACGGGACGGAACTGGACTCGACGGGAAGGGAAGGGACGGGACGGGACGGGACGGGACGGGACGGAACTGGACTCGACGGGAAGGGAAGGGACGGGACGAGACGGGACGGGGCGGGACGGAACGGGACGGAAAGGGAAGGGATGAGATGGAAGGGGGGAACGGGACTGGACGGGAAGGGACTGGACGGGAAGGGACGGGACGGGACGGGACGGAGAGGGACGAGACGGAACGGGGAAGAACGGAACGAGACGGGGACGCGGATAGGATGGGATGGAATGGGATGGGATGACAAAAATAATTAGTCATTATTTAATACACAAATAACGAACCTCGCGCGAACGAAGTCGAGGGTAACAGCTAGTAAACTATATAAATGTCTTAATGCCAAAGATTATTTCATCAAATTAAAGATAATTTATGGGCTATGTAACACTGAATAGTCTATTCCTTTCCGGTTTGATTGTGAATATAAAAAAATAATTGGTTGTTGAGTTTTTGTACTTAGTCTCTGTGTCGATCAACGCAAAATGTTGTCAATTTTCGTTTTCTTTGTACAAAAACACAATAAAGAAGATAATCGCTTTTTGCCGTATAGTTTTGTTTAAGTAATAAAGGGTGTTCATTAGAATTTGTGGTCTAGTCGGCTTTGGAACTGATGAAGTCATGTCGTGCATTAAATCATATGGCTGATAACTGACACTGGTGACATTGTAGTCTATGTCAAATTCGATGTTAGCAAGTTAGGTTTTCCGTCAGTTTTGACACAAACTGACACAAAACCGGGATGCGGAAAGTTCGTTCCCCACATTTCGTTCCCCACATCTCGTATCCCACATTTCGTTCCCGGGATATTTCGTCTCCCAACATCTCGTACCCGGAAACTTCGTTCCCGAGCGAGCTCAATTTGTCTTCTAGATTACAGGGTGTTGAAAAACGAGTGCAGCGATCGGAATGCAGTTAGAAAATGAAAGATATTTTAATTAATTAATTTATTACAATAAACTAATAAGAACAAAATAAATTTCACTTATTAAAAATGACGGTTTAATCTAAGTATCTTCTTGATATTTTGTATAGGGCCATAATTTCTTATTCTTAGTAATATTTTGTCGTGTCATGAACAAAAAGGGTAGTTTATCTGAAAAGAAGATAGTTTTTGCTTAACTGTCAAGGCCGACTTGTTTTTGAAAATGTGAAAATTTTCTTAAAATTCTGTACAAACCAAGCAGGAATTCTAATTCCTATAACATTTTTATGTAAAACTAAAAATAAAATTTAATTCCCTTTTGTAAACTCAAGCCGGGGACATACTGTATATAGTTTTTATAAGTTTATTATAATAAATAAATTAATTAAAATATCTCTAATTTTTCTAACTGCATTCCGATCGCTGCACTCGTTTTCCAACACCCTGTAATCTAGGGGACAAATTGAGCTCGCTCGGGAACGAAGTTTCCGGGTACGAGATGTGGGGAGACGAAATATCCCGGAAACGAAATGTGGAGTACGAAATGTGGGGAAGGAAATGTGGGGAACGAACTTTCCGCAAACCCACAAAACCCAACCTGCTAACATCGAACTTCATCAGTTCCAAAGCCGACTAGACCACAAATTCTAATGAACACCCGTTATTATTGACATTTACAAGTGAATACCAAATCTTTTAGTTTCCACATGTACATTGTAAATAGATACTTGCGAAAGTTAAATTATTAATTATTAATAATTGCATTATTAAAAATTAAATAGCGTTTTTGAGGGTAAGTAATGTTTTTATTTTTTTTTGTCATATTTAGGTTATAATAGACTACTATGAAAGAGGATAAATAATAAATCCCCAGATTTGTTGATGAATAATTTTTCGGAGAGACCCTGATAGGAGAAAATTATGGGCTCTCAAAGTCAATACAGACTGCCGTCTATCTGCATTTTGCTTGGGTGACAGGATCCTTCCAGGTTGCTTACCGTATAACCACAGTCTATATACAAAATGAATATAGACTGTGGTATAAGTCTGTTAGAATCCCTCCCCATACCATGCAAATAATATATGTTGCCAAAGACTGTGTTGGAAATGTTGAGATAGTCTTGAAGGTCGCAAACCTTCGTTGGAAGACCACCATAAGAAGAAGAAGGGTGTACAGCGCTCTGCAAAGCATCTCGGAATATGACATATGTTTAGTCTGTATAAAATGATGTTTGTCATAATTTAGCAGGGTGACGTTTGTCTTACAATTCAGCAGGCCGTGTACAGAACAATACGCAAGGGCATAGCGGGCTGTAGCAAAGACGACTCAAAATGGCTGCCTTTTTTAGAATTGACCACACTGTCCTCATGTAGTCACTAAGTCACTGTACATAATATTTGATCAAAGAGCATATAACATGTTATATGTTCTTTGATTTGATTACAATATAGCACCAGTAATGTACTGTAGTGCAATTGCCTGGGGATTGTATTGTAGGCAACACATTGTACGAATTGTAGAAGTTTCAAGTGAATTTCCACGTTTTATTGTTTTCACAATTTATGTCTTTTCAAAATGCAGATTTAGAAACAATCTGAAATTGATTTTGTGCTGATTTAACCCAATTTAGTTTTTCTAATAAGAAGAAAATAATGAACTAAGATTAGAGTTTTCATAACTACATTATTGCTAATTGGAAGCGTTTATCGCATAGGCAAATGGCTGATTGAACTATTAAACGAACATTAGCATACAGAGATTCCATCTCTGGCTATGACATTGTTACACAATCTTCAAAGCGCACGCAAAAATTGAAGTTTAAATAATATTTTCAATTACTTGCTAAACATAGATTACCCAGATACTATCTTCATAGTTCAAAAAAATAATTGGTAATTCACGTTGGACTTGAAATCGGAACGATTTTTTTTTAGAATTACATTAGCTGACACGGTTTTGCTGCATTATACTTACACTACTAAAACTAGAATATTATCTAGGTACGTGATATAATAATAGAAATATTAAATATTACAGAGTAATCTTGAAACAGTTTCGATAGTTGATATATATATATTTTATATAGCTGTTAACAGTAAGCATATTGGTAAGTCGAATTGACTTTTCTGGTATTTAGTAACTCTGCCTCATTATTTTACAACTTAAACAATTGTTTATTATAATTGTTGTAAAACGAGGGTGGTTCACCAATTATTGTCCCTAATATAACAATCTTAATTTTTTTGTAAATAATCAACACTTTCGCTTGCAGTAATTTTGCCATATATAAAAGCAAAGCATATAGATATCTATATTCTTTGATAAAAGGCGAATTTTCTTAATTTAGCAAATATAAAAGTAAACACAATAATCATAAAAAGTTTGAAGACCACGTGACCGCGTAATATAGACAACCCATCTAACAATGTTGGCAATTAAAATCTGCCACTAACAGTGGCGTGAAATAAACACAGATTATAGAAAGCTACTTACACGAAATAATTCCAAAGCATATAACTCAGCTCTGAATAGGAATGTTATTAATGCAAAGAAATGAAGTGCAAGTTAGAAAATTAACGTGAAAATTCAATACTACACCGCGAACATCAATGCTCAAAAATGTCAAATCGGTGCTTGCGTACAACACCAGAACATTAAATTCACTAAATTCCCAAATGTTACTAGTCACGTGGTCTTTAATCTTTTTCGATACATCTTTATCGATACTTTTTTTAACATGGAAGAAGCTGCAGTTTAAGATGTTCAAAGATATTGAGTGATTTTATCATTGTTACATCAAATGTGTAGACGTTTTAGGTGATAATGTATTATTATGATTCATATTGTATAACTGGTTGGCCATGACGTTTTGAAAGTTTTCACTGTAAACAAGCATTTCTTCTTTTTCAAAACAGTCATATACTGCTTTTCTTACAATGTCACATAATAATTATATTGTTAACAGTTTTTTAAGTGATAAGTTCTTACATATATTACAGACCAATCCAATTTGATTATTTTCGATCACTTGTCTCAATTTGACAAATCAGATCACACTTGTAGTGAAAACGTTCATAAGGTGATTGTCGATCACCATGGAAATAATAAAGTGTGAAATTATTTGTCAGAAAAATGGCTTCTCGCTTCGGTAAAAATTATTAATTTATTTAAGCACTTATCTTCCCGAATTCATCACGGCCAGTGATAAATCCTTATCATTTTGACAAATAATAGGTATCCCTCAGGCGCGTTACCTTTAGACAACACATGTTTGGGTTGTCAGTTTGCCAAATTATTGCGGGTAATTATCACTGCCTTCGGTAAATTATAGCTAATAATTCCTTGTAAACTTTTCAATACTATAATACAATAATATAATTTTTTCGCCGACCTTGTTAAAACGTAAGCTTTTCGACTATCATTTTGTTGTTGAACGTTGATAATTATTGTTTCTTCCATGAAGCGCAGTAATTGTATGTCCCGGGGAGAAAAAATGATCATCTTCTTGGCGAAGTACATTATTAACATCACAAAATGCGTTGTAGTTACATTATTTATAAAACGAACTTATTTTTTACGGTAAGCTGTTAATATGTGGATGTTGGCTTTTGTCAGGGAAAATTTAACAACGCAATCAAATTTTCACGCGTAATAACACGAACATAAAGGAAATTCTTTTTGCAATATTCATTTCAGCTTAAATATTACAAAGTCACGTATTCGGGTTTATTGGATTTCTAATCATTTCGTGCATGTCTCATAATATTAGATAACACCTCGAATGTAGAGCATTTGTTATTGAAGGAGAAAGGTTACTTTCGCTTACAATTTTTAAAATGCAATTAAAATAAAATCTGAATGACAAAGCAATGTGGGGCAACCTTGGGACAGATAATACAATATTTAATTGAAATATTAAAATCATGAGTAACTTATTTCGGCCAAATGTCACTCAAAATTGGATGTTATTGTTATATTAGTTTTGGCCGTCCCTCTGACTCATTTATGACTTCACGGATTATCATACCTTATGTCTTTGTAGGTCAGCTGTTAGAATGTTCTACTTCGTGGGAAACGTGCTGCAGAGCGAATGCAACGTCGATAACGAATGTGGTGCAGTAGTTTACTATGATAAGAACGTAAAAGCTGATGATGATGTAGCTTTCTGAGTCAACGTCGAGTTAAATTTAAAATTATATATGAGATTTATTGCTCCTGGCAGGATTATTTCTGAATCGCATATTTCACATTTATATCGCTAAAATATTGATCTGTGATGCAAGCGGTTGGATAGACGACGTAAGGGAAAAGCTGGGCAGAAGTTGGCAACAAATAGCGCTGAATAAGAGAGTGGAGACATGAAGAAGGGCCTACATCCAGAAATGGACTAAAGGGCTGTTAAGAAGAAGAGGAAGATGAACGCGTGTTATGTAACATTTCATTATTCACACTTCTGTGTTATAGAGTGAATGCAGAGAGACATATTACGCAAACATACAATAGAGCGGTAATAGCTATTTGTACGAGTATAACTAGGAAGGAAAGTGTAGAGCAAAGTTGAAATGAGAAGACAGAAGCGTCATACCTGCGCGCTAGTCTATCACTCCCTCCCGCGGATGTAATCATCTAAGGGAGGGAATAGCACTTTACTCCAATGTGCCACATATGATTTTTTAACACTTTTAGAGAGAATATTATTTTAAAAACCATGTGTTCAAAAAGAAATTACATAAGGGTTGGCAATGGAAAACAAAATTAATGTCAACAGCAAGTTTTAGAGACAGCAAACTTTAGAATTTCCATAGAAGGTTACAATATAAACTTATGACAACAACAACAGTGACAGTTGATTAATTCTAAAGCTTACTGTTTACGTTACTTTTAGTTTCCGTGGCCAACCCTTATGTAACTTCTTGTTGAACACACCGTATAAAAAGTAAGATGCTAGTTGTTTTTCTATTAATCTCCGATGGCGACGACAGCCAATGTATTTCCTCCCGCTGCGATTGGAAACTAAAATGTGAGCCAAACGTCTATTTTCGCTAACTGAAAATCTCCTAAAAACGACAGAAAATGTCACTTTCGGATCAAAGTGCAAAAATAGTATATTATACACCAAGGGTGAGAAATTCTCTGTTTCTCGAGGTGTAATTTGTGGCCAAAAGGCAAAGCCCGATGGCTACATAGCACCGATTCATGATAAATCAGCTTACTTTTTTCAAATACTCCTTAGTCTCTCATTCAAAAAGTGCTGAGGTTGAAAGTTAGCATATTTTGTATTTGTATTTCCATTTGTATTGCGCTCAAGTATCTTTAGGTCCAAAGGCAAATGAAGGTGCTTATCCTTACCAGAAAACATCTGTATAATAATAATTTATCTGTTGTGGCGTTTTTCATCTTTCTGGTCCCACAAGACTGTTCTAATCAACACTTCACTTATCAAATTTTCGCTATTCATGTGGGTTTAAAATGTTGATTTTTCAAAAAATATAAGAACAAATAAAAAAATAAAAACAACGATTCTACAACGCTTATCAACGTGTCAGTATGCGTACTTCCACCTGTTGTAACAAGATTGATTTCTTTGCATTGCTCATAGCCTTGCCGCTCTCTGCTTTTCTTTCTACTATGTTTGTACTCTTTTCGCGCTCGGCTAAATGTCTCTGTCTGACTTACTGGCTTATAGTAACTTTATGAAAGACACTGTGACGACACGACTGATGGCGGACGAATTGCGACCGATCACTATCGATGGAAACGTGACACACGTAGGCAGGCATTCATCTAAGCAAGAACAACACGCATTTATATATAAAAACAATACTGTAAAAACATTTGCGATAAGAAAATCGAGAAAAGTTCATTTTGGTTGTTGAAAAGTAAAAAATATTGCTTTTTCTATTCTAATTGATATTTTGATGTTATTAAGTTGTGGGATTATGAGATAAAAAAAGTGTATGGTATATATTATAAATACTTCTCTATTTAGCTTCACTCAACTCAACGTACTTATCCCCCCTAACCACCTAACCCACAACCCAGAGGGGGCGGCATATAATGCTTTGCAGCCCAGTGGCAGGTATTCTAGAGACGCATCTGCAATGATAATTTGTATTTGTACCAACTGTAAGAAATGTACCTCCCGAAGAATGTGAAATTGAAATGTTGAAAAGGATGTTGGAAGAGGCGCAGAGAAAAGTGACTTTAGCAAAGGAAGAGTGTGAAAAGCAGTTGAAATTGGCAAAAAAATTGTACATAAAACAATAAAACTGAACAATCAAATATAAAGTTAAGGAGGAACAACAGAGTGTTAAATGACATGAACCAAAACTTGTTAGTGAGTCAAAATCGTTTGACGTTTGTGACGAAGAAAATGTTGTAGAAACGCACGGTCACCGTGTTGATGTTTTGGCGATCAACACATTTTCAATCTGCAGCATTTATCAAGTGATACAAATTTTATATGAGTCCTTGAAAAGTGATTTTTCTACTTGGGATTCTCTCGAAGAATTTCAAAAAGGTTTGTTGACCGTTTAAAACCTTAATGTTGTTAAAGACTCGGCTGAAATAGGTATTAAAGGTCATAGAAGAGTTTAACAGCGTTTTAACTAAGAAAGAGGATCAAAAACCGTTTCTGTTACAAGTAGTAAATGACTACCGTAAGAAATTTCCAGACAGTAGCAAAAAGAGGATGTTATCCAACGTTTACATGTTATTTTTTGAAGTTATTGTGAAGCTACAGATTTTTTATATTGTTTTCTTGTTTAATACCAATGTATTCCGTATCTTTACTGTATATTTTAATAAATTTATGAACATGTAATAATACATTTTTTATTTTCCTCTAGGCCTTCAAGACAGGATCAGTGAGACACGTCTTACGGTTATCCAATTGGTTTTAAATTTTACGAGGCTTTTATTTTTTTATTTGAAAAAATGTTAAAGGGTGAGATCGTCAGAATTTAAAAACAAATTCTATATAAATAAAGACCGCCCTAGTACCTATGGAATGCATTTGAGTAAAGACAGCTTTAAAATCAATGCTAGACAATATGTTCTCTTTAATAGAATTGCGGATAAATGGATTGTCTACCTCAGCGTGTTATTAGTACCTCTTCTGTTAATTTTAAAAACAAACTTGATGCATATTACAAGAATTCAGAGGATAGTGTTTCGAATTAATAATTATGTTGTCATATGTATGTGCATAACAACTGTACTCTATGATCACCGTGTATTTAAAAAATAATTCATGTTTTTCTGGTTTTGTTCAATAAATTTTTGTAAGTTAAACTCCTTTTGACAAAATATTTTGTTGAAACAATGACATTTAGTTGGTAAATAAACAGTGATTTTGTTAAAAAAAAAATGTGATTTTTGTTAACGGTTTGTACAAAATGTAAATTTTCATTTCATTAATTACAAAGTATTTTTGTTGAATATAATTTTTTTTTGAGTCAATATGAATTTTGTCTATGTAACTTTGCAATCGTGATGTCTCCATTTAGAAAAAAAATCATGTAAGTCTACGAAAGGATGTCTGTCAAATTTCGACCATTTGATAATATGTAATACAAAATTCACTTTTCCGTTGCATAATTGCGATATAAAACTTATAAACATCAAAAATAAGAATTACTAATAAACTGTGTTTTTACGAGTCATTTCTTTAAAAACATGTAAAATTTAAATTTGAAATTCGCACCATATTTGAGGGCACACCATAGGCGCGGCCATTTTGAGAAAAGAGTTTGCCTCGACCAATCAGGCCAGCGACGGCCAATGGTCAATCTATCTTTTCGAGGGTCTGTATGCCATAACACGGCCGACTAAATTAAATACTATGGCGACAGTCAGGTCACTTAGCAACTAAATTTTCAGTTTTTATAAAGGAAATTAGGATTAATAACATGTTTAACCTTATGGACAGCTTTGATGTCATGGTTGTGCCTAACCACTAACATTGTCTTTTTCTTGGAATATTTTTTACTACACTTGCTGTGATTTTAAATTACTTTTGTTTATAACGCATGATACAATTGGAGTTCATTTAAAGTCTGGCTAATTGTCTTTCGAGCGGCTGCCTTCCATTTTTCATTGCTCTTTGCAATTTTTATTTTCCTAGCACGGTTTCGTTTACCTTTCAGCTAATTTGCCTTTTGCTGGCTTATACACTTTTAATACATAACGCTCATATTCTTTCTGTACTTCACAAATCATTCTGTATTATTTTATAAGCTTAAATCAGTCAGTCACCAACAAATTAAATTGCATTGGCCCTTCCGAACATTTATTATATCTGAAACTCTGGATGTAACTCTTCTGAAACCTGCTTTATTTTATGCTAATTTTTATCCCTCAAATTATTAGTTATTGCTGCTCACATCAAGTGCATTTATTAATGTAAAGTATTGATTATCTTGCAATAGATAAAATATTTAATTCTGTGCTTATGTTGACCTTATTCGTTCAGTTAATTAGGCAATCAAAATTTATATGGGCAGTGAACCATTACAATACTTCATTTTCTAGTACACCATTCCAACATAGTCATAGGGCCGGTTGCAGAAAGCAACGTTAAGTCTGGTGTTAGCTAACGCGACGTTAAAGTGAACAAAAACGAATCAAATCTCAAATGCTTATGGTAACTAATACATTAGTAAACAAAATTTGATGCGATTTTGTTCACTTTGACGCGACGTTAGCTAACATCAGACTTAACATTGCTTTCTGCAACCGGCCCATAATGTTCGATGTCAAAAAGGAATATGTAGTAATAGTTTTGACGGAAAGAGCATGTTTTAGCACATGTTTTCTTTCCAAATAATGATGAATGTTGAGGAATACATTTAGGTATTGTTGATATACTGAACTATTACATGACATTGGACACACTTTAGGAATAGAACATTCTGCAAATAATAATTCGGTTATGTACGCCTACTATAAAGGTGATATTGATAATTTAACTCAAGATTATATGTGGGCAATTCCATATTCATATGGAAGACCTGAACGATTAAAATATGAATTAATACCAACAACAACTATTAAGTCATTGGCAAATAAACCTGTTATTATAGAACAACCAAATTCAACCACGACTCATGGGGGCTCCTTAGATCTTAATTTACCAGACTTGTGTTCAATACAATCGCCCAGATAATTTTTTAATAACTTTAAATCACCATTTGTATATATTTCACAAAAAATGGGTTTGGATAATGAATATAAATGACAAACGATATAGGGATCAAAAATAAATATCTGAATATTTACCGTCTTCTGGAGACGTCCAATTATAGATGAAAATAAATTTTATTTCATAGACTTTCCTAGCATTCTGGAAACGTTCATGAGTTAGGAGTAGCTAGAAATTAAAAAAAAATTAATTCGTACACAAGACGTACTTTTATATTTTATGATAATTATTATATTGAATTGAATGAATCTACTATGAAACCAAAACAACACGAAATTATGAATGAACTATTTCCTGGCGTTCTATCTGATGTCAGTGGCGTCTTTCGATATAGAAATGGAATGCTTTACTTTTCAATATTCATTGTCCGCATTTACGTATATTTGAACAACTGAAAATTTATTAAATAAACTGCCTTCATATAGTTTGAAACTAAATAATTCAATTATTTTTAATTATACAATTACGTACATAATTATAATTTTTAAATACAAATTGGAAATTCATTATTGACATAATTACGATGTGGTTTAATACCCAAATGGAATTTTTAGTATGTTAATTGGGTTGCCTACACAGGAATGAAACTGGTACCTAATACATTATATGCTCTTTGCTAATACTAAGCAACAAAAGGTTGGCGGTGCCACCCTGTAGGGTCGGGGCGAAGAAATTTATAACCTGTAATACTCAATTGCAGACAAGATTATCGATTTTTGACGTCACAATTTACACAGAACCTTCGAACATATAAGTCGTATATGTTCGAAGCACAGAACCTTGCTGTTCCTCACGCCGTAACTTTTTGCTTGTTGAGGTTAAGTGCGTCGCTTTGCTATTTGACAGCAAGTATTATTTATATTTTGATTAAATACTTGTTAATTCTAAAGTCTATCGCTTTGATTCTACTTCTGAATTTATATTCTTAGTTTGTTTACAGCGGCATAGCCAAATAAACATCCATAGTTAATTTTGTAATATTGCGTCATCTACTCGTTTAACTAAAATACTTAAATGTTTTCACTTATGGATGTCCTTTGACATCTTCAAATGTATGTACATGTTTTGCCGTATCAGCTAATTTGTTTTCTTTACAAAATAATGAAACAACAAGCAACAATAGTAATTTTCATTAGTAATATAACAAGGGCGAAATATACTTACCAGCAAATAATTTTACACGCGCCAAGGGTCGAATGCTGGTTGCAATGAAAACTGACCCGAGGGCAGTTTTCTAAGGGGAACCAGCACGATAACTCTTGCCACGGGGACATTATATGTAAGTGTGTTGCCCGCGTTTATATTTTGAATATGCTATCAGTCATGCCACAGTTGTGTGTTATGATCAACGTTAGATTATTTATCAAAACTATTCAGGATTATTTATATGCATTTCTTTCTGTTACCGATTTTCTAACTACTTTGGAGAATAACTAAGCAGTTCTACAAATCATCAATAGGTTTTGGAGAAACTGCCCTAACGATGCCCACATCCGCGACGATTTGATATTAAGTAAGTGCACTACTTCCCTAATCTACAAATTTGTCAACGAGAAGAATAAGCCGAATACCTCCATTACTCAAGAACATCGGAAGAAAATGGCTGCGAAGTAGGTTGTTATTTATTCATTATGTTTATAAATAATACGTATACTTTATTTATTTAGATGTGGTTTTATACGCATTTATTTTTTGTTCTAGAATTTAATATTTGTTGTATTGTATATTATTTCTGCTGAAAATTCTTTAAAAAATTATTTTATTTACATTAAAGTGGTACTGTATTTGTATTTAAGAAATAATTTGTAAATTTTAATTGTTAATGCCTAATTCAGCATTAGCAATTAAAGTTTATGAATTATTTAATAAAATAATTTTTTTTTCACAAAATATGTTTTAAATTAATAAGATTCCAGGGTTGTATACATGATACTACTACTACTTAGTAGTAGTAGTATGGGTTGTATACAGTGTGGTCCATTAAGTGTGCAACAAATGGGAATTTTTTTTATTAGTTGTACAATCGAAATTTAAATATTGCCAAAAGTTAGTGCATGTTCGATAACCATATCAGATGCCCTTAGAATGGCTTCAAGTCAAACAATATACAGGGCAGGACAAAAAATATGAAATTCGTTCAAGAACAAAGTTATCTTATTTCAAAAAATATAGCAAAATTTTATTGAGAAGAGTTGTTTAGAATTAAAAGTTATGCTGAAATACAAAGTCACGGCCTCCTATTCGAATTTTGATTCTTTTTTAGAAAATTTTGTATTACCCCCGTATGATACATATTTTTATTATTTTGATTATATAACTGCCGCAGATGCTTTGAAATCCGAGCTCGTAGAGCGAGGACTTTAAAACTTCTAAGGCTGTTATGATTCATAACATCCGTGATTTGTTCAATAGTTTATGGGTTGCTATATGTTTATGGTTGCCATGTAGGGTAATATTTCGTTAGCCTACAGATAAGTTATGACCTAGTTACTAGCCTACTTTTGTATATGTAAACCAAAGAATATATCTATATTCTTTGTGTAAACAAAAGCTTAATATCCTGAAACCGATAAAGTAAATTAAAAATGACTAGTCTTCCAAAGTGACACTTTCAAGATCCAACTTGACATGGCCCGCTTTCTTGACGATTTCAGGAAAAGTAACATTACATTAACAAACGAAATTATTAACAGTTAATAAATCTGTTTCTCCACGTGCAGCCTGTTGTACGATTTTAATTTTAATTTGCATGTTTAGACAAGTGGTGCTATCCAAAAAGGCCTAGATAACAGTGACGTTTTATAGCCAATACAATTGTGGGCAAATTATCTTCAGAGGATGCAGGAATGTCATACTTGCTTCAAAATCATTAGAAATAACTAATAGTGTAATGAATCTTTGGGTAAAAATTAATAATTGCTTTTAACTAAACAAAATACCTATAACAATATACTGTAGCACGAGTGGTTTTGGAATACGACGAGAGTAGCGGGGAGTGTTCCAATGGAACGAATACTCTTATTAAACGAGTATAATGTACTATTTTATCTACTTTGCATAAAAAAATAATTAAAAACTTAGAATTTTGATATTTCATAAATGTGACAATCTGTCAGTTGTCTGAAAGAAGGTAGGCTGTTTCAATGTTTTTCATATGAAAATAACAATGCAAAAACAATGCTATAATAGTCTCCATTGTAGCACTGTTTTCGATGTTATAATAACTATATTGTGACATCAAAGTAGATAAACGTGATTTGTTTTTTTTTACAAAAACGGTATACATCTTATTCGCTTTGCACATGGTTTAAATTTGATATGCGAATGCATCTGCAATAAATATGAGACTGCAAATGAATTAATTTCCAATATAAAAAAGGTTTTTTTAAAAGCTCCATGCCAGGAGTACCACTTCCGCCTGAACCAATTCTAACTCCCTGGAGAACCTGGATTGAAGTCGCTACATCTTAAGCCGAAATTATGATGGTGTAAAAATGTAAGCATATGCTCTAAGCATAAATTACAATTAGTACATAATATTCCTTATTTCAGGTTGTTATGGAATTTGACAAAAATAGTGCTAAATTAATTGAAAATTCCCATAAATATTTGTGTGCTACAAATATAATCTGCAATATATAAAAGCTCATTTTAAAATGTTTACAGAAAATATAAAAAATGAACACATTTGGTATTATATAAAATCATTGACGAAGTAGAAGCAGCTCTTAAAATTATTCCAGGAGCGGTTGGAAAGTTGGCCTACGAAAAATTAAAAAAACGTAATTTCAAAAAATCCCGGAGCCACAAAGGTGCAAGAACACACTGTTAAATGGGGAATACAGTAAAACCCACTGTTGACTGGTTCTTGTATACATTTTGTCCGACTACATCTTCCGATGTGGAGAGATCATTTTCTTCTTTTAAAATTATATTAACAAAACAAAGAACCAGTTTACTTCCGAAAATTTGGAAAAACATCTTCAAGTTTCAAGAATCTTCAGTTAGTTTTGTATGTATTCTTATTTAATTTAAAAAATACATGTGTTTGTGCATAGGTAACTATACTAATATAATGAAGTTTGAAAAAAATAGTTTTTGTTAACTAAATATAACATTTATTTTTTGCCTATTTTGCCTAATTTTACTTCATTTTACAATAAGTATTGGATTCACCCCAAAAATTAAAAATTGAGTTTTCAACAGATCTTCACGTTTTAGAGTCCCCTGAACCCAAAAAATATATTTTTCTCATTTATCTGTCTCTGTGTGTGTGTGTGTGTGTGTGTGCGTGTGTGCGCGTGTGTGTGTGTGTGTGTGTGTGTGTGTGTGTGTGTGTGTGTGTCTGTCTGTCTTGAACAGAATATCTCAAAAACGAAAAGAAATATGGCGTTGAAACTTCACATATAAGTTTTGTGTACTATGTAGATGCGACAGCAAGCTTTTGAAGAAAATCGCATAACTGGAAGTAGGTGTTTACTCTTGTGATTTTTCAGTTTTTTTCGATTTTTTCAAAAACGGCTCTAATGATTTTTTATAAAATTTTTAATGTGTATTGATGTGAGATAGGTGATTTTCCAGTTGAATACTTCTAAAATGGGTTTCTTTTGTTGTTTTTTCTAATTTTTTTTATTAACTCCTATTTTAAATAGAACACCCGGTATATTATTACATTTTTGAATTCAGCTTAAAATTCTAGAGAAAATCGTACGACACTCATTAATAACCAATAGAAAAATTAGTTCACGAGCCGTATCCAAGACAACAAAAAAATTTCTTGGAAATTTTTTGTAGGTAGACATTACTTCTTTTTAGGGTTTGTGTCGTTACGATTTTCTTACCGAATCTGCATTCGAGCATTGATTCATATCCGGAAATTATTTTTCGTGCATTCAACAACGTCCTAATTTGCCCTCGCGTCCCGCTCGGGCAAATTAATACGACGTTATTGGAACGCACTCAAAAAAATTTCCGGAAAGAATTAATGCTCTTATGAGATTAAATGTGAAAATTTGTCTCTTCAACTAACGTTCTATTTTGTACCATTTTTTAGAATTTGTAATTTTTGAAAATGTTTGACAAATGCTTAAAAATTTAAAATCAAATTTTTAGGTAAAGGAAGTTGTGTGCGTTTATCACACCAGATTTTTTAAATTTTAATGATCTAAAAGTGGTGCCTTTTTTCTGAATTTTTATGTCCTAAAATCCACGCTCTGCTGACTAATGACTAAACAAAACCGTTTTATTGATTTAACAGATTAATATAGGGAGTGTTTAATGGAAAAATAATTTGAAGAGGGAAAACAAAAATATTTGACAGGTTTCAATTAAAAACTACACTAAATGTGATATCCTAATCCTGTTGCCAATTATTTTTTAATTGAACTATCTTTATCAGTAATACATTGTTCCTTTATTTTTATCGAAAATTCTAACAGGGATATCAACAATTATTGCTTATTGCGACGAAATGTGCGCGACGGCGAAGCAGGAGTCTAAATCTTGAGAAGAAATAAGCAAGAATACATATCGCAATTAGAATTACCAGTAAAATATTTCAAAAGCAGAGTAACACGTATTATGGATGTGTTATGCAAGCTGTTAAAAAATGTGGTCGGATATTTTACCTAATTATAGATCTCATCAATACCAACAAAAAACTCCTATAAAGATGGGTCCGTAAAAGCTTCATTTTCGAGATGCAGGGTGTTAAAGTTTAAAAAAATCCGTTTTTTATTGTTATCTGAAAAACGCTTTGGGCGATTTTAATAAAATTTATAGTTTGTTTATAACTTTATGAGGTATTTTTTGACCTATTACAGTTGATCCACTAATTCCAGGGGAGTACCCACTATGCCCACTAATGCCCAGCAGATTTTTTGCAATTTTCATATTTTTTGTTAATAAAGCAACTAAAAATGCAACTCTTTTGTCTTCTCAGTTTTTTCGTATCTCGCTTCGGTTTCAATAAAAAAATAAAGTCCCTATTTTGCACGTCTCTGAACCTGAAACCCTTAGGTAAGCTTAGTGAAACTTTGAAAGTTTATTGGTGCTATTAAGGATCATGTTTTAGCGCAATTATATTTATATTACTTATTTCAGAGGAGGCCGGGATTTTTTTTAAATGTTAACACCCTGTATCTCGGAAATGAAGCGTTTCCGGACCCATATTTATTAGAACTGTTTTGTTTGTATTGATGAGATCTATAAGTGGGTAAAATATCCGACAACATTTTTTAACACCCTGTATAATATAATTACCGATAAGTCATATAACAAGCGTTATAAATGCAAGTGATTGGGAATTGGTTGATAGTACTCAAACGGAGTTGAATGATTGGTGGAGTGACGTAATTTGACAGATGGATGCTATAGTCTTAATAATTTATTGATTATTACAGAACTGTCTCAACAATAAATTTTCGTAAATATTGTGAGGTTATATGTAAACTACCAGTTAAGTTATTTTTACTAGACTTCTGCCAAAGTTTGTACGCAGGAGAGCGTGTGTCCATTTTTGCACTTATTTTTCGTTCAGCTACGCTGTAATAACTATTATTATATCATTCCTATTGAATGTAACATAACAATGGACAACAATAACGACCGCTAAAAGAGGTTATTACACCCTACATTGAAATGCACTCGTAGTTTAAGTGTACATATACTGTTCTGGCGTTGCAGATAACTTCACGGAAGTCTTTGACTCGGAGTATAAGTACACATATATGTATTTGCCATCGACTGAATTTGTTTTCGATCAATTTTTAGTGAATTTTCACGGGATAAGTCTACTTATCCCATTTAGAAAACTTGCTGTAACAATACGGTTATGATATGCAGACCTATAGCCTCTTGTTTTTAGATGCCCGATATTGTTTTGGACCTGGGGCATAATAAAATAAAAAATGCAATAAGTCTACTTATACCCCTATGCCTTTTTCGTTGGTGTTTTTATGCAGTTCCCAGAATAATAAAGTTACATAAACAGGAGTATCAAAATTCAGCAATCGCTGACCTTAATCTGATGTCACCAAACATTTCTTGGAAGGCCAGCCTTCAGCTGGCCTAACTATTTTTATTACTCTTGTATCGATTCTCCGGAAATGTATGAGCTCAGATTATGTGTATGTTTGTAAAATGCTAACACAAGCATTCTGAAAGTTCTAAGGCATTCTGTTTTTTCAATCAGTTAATAAGCAGAGAGCAGAGCAACAACTCTGAGCCTCAATAAAGTATCTAACAAAGAATAATCTGTTTTATTTCTCCCTTAACCCTTCAACGGGTTATGGGCCCAGCAGATTGTTTTTCCTGTAAGTGCTGTGCATGAAGTGAGTAGTGAAGTGATAATAAATAAAAACAATAGAAAATCTTCCGGCTAACAAACGAAATATAAGACCGTTTAACGGTGAACGTTACGCGATATGGAAGTTCCGTATTAAATCTTTGCTCGCGGAATTAAATGTAATACGAGTGATTGAAAGTGACATCCCTACGGTATTTGATGATGCAGCTGAAGAGCAAACATGGCTCAGGAACGAGACAACAGCCAAAAGTGTGATAATCGAATATCTCGGCGATGCATTCCTAGGATTTGCCAAAGAAAATGTAAAAGCCAAGGATATTTTGAAAAACCTTGATGCCCTGTATGAACGTCGAAGCTTGGCAACAATGGCAACGCAACTTGCTCTCAGAAAAAAGTTGTTAAGCCTCAAACTCAAAGGAGACATCACTCTGATCCAGCATTTTTCCCAATTCGACGATTTAGTGACCGAATTAATTGCAGCCGGCGCTAAACTTGAAGAAACAGATAAGGTTTCTCATCTTTTGTTAACAATGCCACCATCATACGATGGCGTTATCACAGCATTGGAAACATTAAGTGAAGACAATTTAACCCTCGCATTCACAAAAACGAGATTATTGGACCATGAGGTCAAAGTAAAAAATGAAGCTGATGGCAATACAAGTGGAAAAGCTCTGTTTACTGGAACACATTCACGTAATAAGACGAATAAACTCTTCAAAACCGGCGATTGGTCTAAACACTGGAAATCCAAAGAATATCGCCAACAAAAAGGCAGTCCTCAAACCAATAACCAATATAATCAGCGCCAGTATAAAAATTCTGCACCAAATAATCCCGGTAATAACAGAAAATCATTTTTTAATAAAAAAATACTCTAATATAAAATGTGACCATTGTGGCCGTCGGAATCATGTGTTAAAAGACTGCTACTATTACAAGAACCTGCTGAACAATACTGAAAATCGACCGCATACCATACAGACCGTACAAACAACCAATGTTGACGCTGATAACAGTTCAGACTTTCCAAGTGATAAGTGTACAGCAGCTTGTGAAATTCCTTTTCTTCTTGATTCCGGTGCCAGTGACCACATTGTCAATCAAAGTGACATTTTTATGGACGTTATTAACTTACAACAACCAATAAAAATCGCCATCGCAAAGCGGAACGAATTCATTACTGCTACCAAACGAGGAACAATTCAAGTGAAGACTAACCTAGGGGTGAATGGTTTCCTGGAAAACGTCCTATATGTTCCAGAGGCGCCATGCAACCTCCTGTCTGTAAGGCGCATTCAAGCGACGGGTATATCAGTAGTGTTTGATAAAGCTGGTGTTAAAATGAACAAGGATGGAAAAACCATTCTAACAGGTAAGCCATTGAGAGAACAATTTGTCATATGTTTTCAAATAAATAAAAACCAGCAATATTCAAACCGCCAATTGTATGTTGTGAATAAAAGTCATAATTATCAAATATGGCATGAAAGATTAGGTCATATTGGTAGAGATAAATTTGCAAATTTAAAACTTCATGAGATGATTGAAGACACAAATTTAATCTCACAAATAACCCCATCCAATCAGTTATGTGAGGCTTGTATAAAAGGTAAACAAGCAAAATTACCTTTCGCAAAATCAAAAGACAAAAGCCATATTAGCAGACCGTTATATGTCATCCATACCGATGTTTGCGGTCCTATTACTCCTCCCGCAATTAACAACAAAAATTATTTTGTCACTTTTATTGATGACTACACTCATTACACGGTCATCTATTTGCTTACGCACAAATCTGATGTATTCGATGTATGTCAAGACTTTGTAGCCAAAAGCGAAGCTAAATTCAATTCAAAAATTGTTTATCTTTATAGTGACAATGGGGGCGAATATATATCCAACGAGTTTAAAAGGTTTTGCATACAAAAAGGTATAACCTACCATTTAACTGTACCTCATACACCTGATCAAAACGGCGTAGCTGAACGAATGATGCGAACCATCACAGAAAAGGCCCGATCTATGTTAATTGGTGCAAATTTAAATAAAACTTTTTGGGGTACAGCTGTAGAAACAGCCACTTATTTAATTAATATAACACCAACTAAATCATTAAAGTTCAAAATAACGCCTTATGAAATGTGGCACAATCGTAAACCACATATTAAGCATTTACGAATTTTTGGCTCCACGGTTCATGTTCATAATAAAACAAGAAAAACCAAATTCGAAGAAAAATCCTTTAAAGGAATTTTAGTAGGTTACGAATTAAATGGTTATAAGATATGGGACGTGGAAGCCGAAAAATTCATAATCGCCCGCGACGTTATAATTGACGAAACAAATTTTCTAACTTCAAGACCGTTAAAATCAGGACAAAATGAGGACTCTAAAAAATCTGATATTATTTTTAATTCAGATGGATGTTCAAAAGCTGATATTGAAAAATCAGATGATATAAAATCTGATGTTGTAAAATCAGATGAACTAATAGTTCCAAATGGTGCAGCTGACACTAAGTCAGACAACATTGTTAAAGATGCCATGGTAAATGAACATCAAACTAATGTATCATTACCCAAAAATAACACTCCTCAACTAAGAAGGAGTGATAGGCTCAAAAATCGTCCCACAATCACATATAATGAGGACGATTTTGAAAATAATTATTTATTGGCTGCACAATCTTTAACAACAAAAGCTCCAAACTCTTTCCAAGAAATTGACGAAAGAGATGACAAAGTTCAGTGGGAGGAAGCTATTAGAGAGGAAATAAATTCGCTCTTAATCAATAAAACGTGGTCATTTGTCCCAATACCTATAAACAAAAACATAATCGACTGTAAATGGGTCTTTACCTTAAAGAACGACAAACAGGGAAATAGCACTAAATATAAGGCGCGATTGGTTGCAAGGGGTTTTAAACAAGAATACCTCTCAGATTATGACGAAACCTATGCACCAGTCGCGCGTATAGCTACTTTTCGCCTACTTTTAGCGTTAGCTAATCAATTTAATTTACTCATCCACCAGATGGATGTTAAAACTGCCTTCTTAAACGGCCTCTTGAAGGAGGAAATATATATGTGGGCTCCTCCAGGGGTACAAGCCCCTAAAGATCATGTATGCAAACTAAATAAAGCTCTATATGGGCTGAAACAATCGGCTCGATGTTGGTATGAACAATTTGATCAAGTTCTAAAGGGTCTAAATTTTCAATCTTGTCCAGCAGATCCCTGTTTATATATACTAAATAAAGGTAATATTTGTCAAAACATTTATGTCATTCTTTATGTAGATGATCTAATGATTGTTACACAAAACAATCTTACAATGATCAAATTCAAAGACTATTTAATGAAACAATTCTTAATGGTTGATCTTGGCGAAATAAAACTATTTTTAGGAATAAATATTGAAAGAACAAAAGATTCAATAACAATAGATCAAAGTTCATACCTTACAGCTGTCCTAGAAAAATATAATATGGCTGAATGCAAACCAAATTCTACCCCGTTACCAGTTAAAGTAGATTATCAAGCATTACAGTCGGAAGAATATTATGACGCACCATGTAAAAATTTAGTTGGTTCTCTCATGTACGCGATGTTGTGCACGCGACCTGACCTATGTGTCTCATTAAACATTTTAAGCAGATACCAGAGTAAAAATAACATCGAACTCTGGAAATGCTTAAAAAGGGTGCTTCGCTACATCAAGGGTTCAATCGAACTTAAATTAAAATTTATAAAAAATAATAATTATGAACAACTATTAGTTGGGTATGTGGACTCGGACTGGGGCTCCGATGAAAGTGACAGAAAAAGTACAACAGGTTTTGTGTTCAAACTTTTTGAGCAAAGTACAATTGTCTGGAACACCAAAAGACAAAATACAGTAGCCGCTTCGTCAACGGAAGCCGAATATATGGCTCTTTACGAAGGCGTAAGGGAGGCCCTATGGCTTAAGTCACTACTAAGCAGTTTACATTTAAAAATAACAAACCCAATTTTAATCCACGAAGATAATAATTGGTGTATTGCTATAGCCACGAATTCAACCAATAATAAACGCACCAAACACATAGATATAAAATACCATTTTACACGAGAACAAATTGCCAACAAAAATATAATGCTAAAATATATTCCCACAGGAGAACAGCTAGCTGATGGTTTTACCAAAGCACTGCCTTCACCGAAGTTCCAGCAAGTACGAATGAATATTGGAATGAAATAATTTTTTTTGTTTTACTTATTATTGGAATATTATTATTTTTTTTTATTATTGTATTAACATTTATACATACTTAAGGATTTAACTTTGTTTAACACCTTGTATACAAACAATAAGAGACTAATTTGGTCTGATTGGGTTTTCTGGGTTTCCCCAATCCATGCAGTGAATACTGGGCCAGTAATAATTTTTATTTCCCAGAATAGAACTTTCTACTTAAGTTCCTCAAAGGGCTTGCTGATTGCCAAATTTTGAGTGGGAGCGTTGGTGTTTTTATGCAGTTCCCAGAATAATAAAGTTACATAAACAGGAGTATCAAAATTCAGCAATCGCTGACCTTAATCTGATGTCACCAAACATTTCTTGGAAGGCCAGCCTTCAGCTGGCCTAACTATTTTTATTACTCCTGTATCGATTCTCCGGAAATGTATGAGCTCAGATTATGTGTATGTTTGTAAAATGCTAACACAAGCATTCTGAAAGTTCTAAGGCATTCTGTTTTTTCAATCAGTTAATAAGCAGAGAGCAGAGCAACAACTCTGAGCCTCAATAAAGTATCTAACAAAGAATAATCTGTTTTATTTCTCCCTTAACCCTTCAACGTTTTTACCACAAATTTGATTTCTATTCTGTCTATTCTGTTTGTGCTTTTTGAAGTAAGCGAAGGTTACTTTTTTGTATTTGTTTATCATTTACAGATGGATGAAAAACAATACGGTGTAAAACTTTCTCTGATTACAGCATTGCAGAGATTTCAGTTGTCTGTGAAAGATCGTAAGCGTAAAACGATATCTTTTGTTGAAAAGGCAGCTCTTGTGTGCTTACATAACTCGTGCTACGCACTCGTGTGTAACTTACACACACGTATGTGAGCATTGCTGTGGATTTTTATCGAGGGCAATGGAAATCAACCCTGACGACCTTTCCGGGGTCCGACTGCAAGGCCGAGACGAATTCCAAATTCCTTGCTGCTAATTGGGCGGGGCAGCGTTCACACCCCGGCTGTTTGTTTAGTGGTGTAAAACCTCATAAAAACGAGAAGTTATTAGTATCGAGATTTCTGTTCAAATATTCATTCTGGGGTTTGACTTGTAGCTGTAAACTCGTGAAAATAAAGAGCAGTGGTTGAACAGGGCGTGTTGTGTTTAATTTACCCCTTTGATCCGAGATAAATCTCATATCAGAAGTGGGATCGCCTACGTGTGATAATTAGTTCGAGTTGTGTGTGAAAATGGAACAGTTAACGCAAATTTTGGCCGAAACTTTGAAGGAAATCAAGGAGAATTCGCATCGTCCAGCAGTTCCTATTCCTGTTACTGCCGTTGATGTTCCACGATTCGATCCAGCGGTAAATAACGACGGAGCTGCAAAATGGTGTCAAGAAATTGAGAAATTTGGATCCACTTTTAAATGGACCGAAGTTGAACAGCTTGCACGAGCTTCCAGTGGGTTGGTCGGGGAAGCGCGAGATTGGCTTTCTGCGTGGGAGCCGGAGATCAAAAATTGGACGCAGTTCAAAGCAGATTTTGAGAATTTGTATCCACCCAAAAGGAATTTAAGCGAAAAATTGCGCAAAGCCAGCTTGTATTCGAGTGATGCAGCCACTACTTACTGTGAGTATGCCAGACGAAAGGTCACTCTTTTAAAAACTTTGAATTTTAATTTATCTGGTGACCAAATATTAGAAATTGTAATTGGCGACATAAAGGATGTTCATGTAAAAACTGCAGCTTTTAACAGCAACGTTCATTCAATACCTGACTTGTTGCGTTTGCTTGACAATTACAAGCTATTTAAACGCGAAAATCTGTCAACCAAGCGTTCATACCCATTCTCTGAAACCAAAGATTCCAAGTCAATGAAGCTCTGTTATAACTGTAACAAACCCGGTCATTTAAGTCGCAGTTGTCCCGTACCATTAAATTTAAAAGCCTCGACAAGCGACTCTTCAAAGAAAATGACTCCTCATCCTGTTGTTTGTGATTTCTGTGGTAAATTTGGGCACAATAGTGACAAATGTTTTGCAAAGGATAGGCGTGACAAAAACTTGACTGGCTCTAACCGCAAACTTAATATTTGACTAGGCGTGAATTATTTTTGTCACTTTGAACAAAGATTTATCTACTATTTTCCAAATTCAAAATTTAAATGTTAATTGTGTCATTGATACAGGTGCCGAATGCAGTCTTATTTCAGAAAAAAATATTCAAGAAGTTGCACTGCCATTTGGAACCAAGTTACGTTATATTAAAAGGCATTGGTAGTAACTTGATTCCGACCCACCCAAAAACCTCCTTACTAATTGAAAAAAAAATGGTACCGCCTTTGAGGTTGTGTTTTATGTCGTGGATGACTCCGCAATGTCACCAGATGTTATTCTAGGGCGTCATTTGTTAAATTATAAAGGTGTGAAGACTTGTACCGATTCGCAGGGAACTCGACTTTGCTTTGAGGATAATTTTGAATCAGTCGTTAAGAATATTAATCGAATTTCAATTTCACCTGAATTAATTAATACCCCATTAAAAGACAAAGATATGGTTGATTTACTAAAACTATTGAGCGACTTCTGTGACATTTTCACAACCGGTAATTCTTCCAAAGCCATAAAAACCGCTAAGCTGTCTATTCGGCTCAAGGAAAACAAAATTATCAGATACAACCCTTATCGAATGGCTACGTGCGAGAAAGAAAAAGTCAACACTATCGTAGAGGACCTCTTAAAAAAAATGGAATAATTCGTGAGAGCAATTCGTCATACGCCAGTCCGGTCCGTGTCGATTTTAGAGCACTTAATCGAATAACAATTGAAGACCGTTTTCCCCTGCCGCGGATTGATGATCAGATCGATCGGTTAAAAGAATTAAAAGATAAAGATGTTTTTGTGTATTTCGACAATTTATTAGTTCCGTGCTACACCATTTCAGAAGGGTTGGAAAAATTAGAATGTGTTTTGCGTGCGTTAGCCGAAGCAGGTTTTTTACTAAATATCAAAAAATGCCGATTCTTTGGAAATGAATAATGTGATACAAATTTATGTTAATATTTTCGGAACTACTAAACGACTTATTTCTGATCGAGGCACAAATTTTACTGATAAAACTGTGAAAGAATTGTTGACAAAATTAGGGATCAAGCAACATCTTATAGCAAAAAGTGCACCCCGTGGCAACGGACAGGTGGAAAGATATGTTTCAACAGTACTAAATTTATTAAGGACAGAAATTCAAAATAAGTCAGAATGGTCGACCAGTGTTTCTAAATTACAAGTAACTTTAAATACTACTATTCATAAAACCACAGGATTTTCACCTATTTACTTACTAACCTGTCAAAACAGTAGTTTACCTGAAATAGGATCCTTGACAGAATTTATGTTGCCAAAAGAAACTAATACTAATTTGGAAAATGACCGAGCTCTGGCATACGAGCGTACAAAAAAACAAGCAGATTATTCTAAGCGACGATTTGATAAGACTAGAAGAACCAACAAAACAATAAATGTGGGTGACTTTATTTTCCATCCCTCCGGAAATTCGCATTTATCCAAGCTCGAGCGAAAATATGAAGGTCCGTTTGAAGTGCTGCAGCTTCTACCTAACGATCGGTTGGAAATTCAGAACTTGGCTACTACCCGGAAGAGAATAGTTGGGAAAGATATGGTCCGACTTTGGCCAGGAGAATTTTCCGACTAAGTATTAAGTAACGGTGAGTAGAAAGGGCTGTGTGAGCATTTTGTGAAAATTCTGAGAATTGTTAAAATTGTGTGAGCATTTTGTGAAAATTCTGAGCATTGTTAAAATTTTGTGAGCATTTTGTGAAAATTCTGAGAATTGTTAAAATTGTCTGAGCATTTTGTGAAAATTCTGAGCATTGTTAAAATTGTGTGAGCATTTTGTGAAAATTCTGAGAATTGTTAAAATTGTGTGAGCATTTTGTGAAAATTCTGAGAATTGTTAAAATTGTGTGAGCATTTTGTGAAAATTCTGAGCATTGTTAAAATTCTTGCTGTGTAACTTGTGAGCATTTTTGCTTGCTGTGAGACTGATTAAAAATTCTTGCTGTAAAACTTGTGAGCATTTTTGCTTGCTGTGAGACTGATTAAAAATTCTTGCTGTAAAACTTGTGAGCATTTTTGCTTCCTGTGAGACTGATTAAAAATTCTTGCTGTAAAACTTGTGAGCATTTTTGCTTGCTGTGAGACTGATTAAAAAATGCTTGCTGTGGAACTTGTGAGTATTTTTGCTTGCTGTGAGACCGATTAACAAAAATTCTTACTGTGAAACTTGCGAGCATTCTTGCTTGCTGTGAAACTGATGAGAAACCAATTCGTTGAAAGCAGAACGCTTTACGGTGGTATTCTTTGTGAATGGAAATAGTAGTATTGGTTTTTACAATGGTTTAAAGCACAACGCTTTGCAAAGTTGCTGTTGATTATACGAGGGCTGCTGAAAGCGCAACGCTTTGCAGGATGACCTCAAAAAAAATGTTTCGGGTTACTGTTGAAAGCGTAACGCTTTACAGGACAAACTGTTGAAAGCGTAACGCTTTACAGGACAAAAGAGAAAACGAGCTTACTGTTGAAAGCGTAACGCTTTACAGGACAAACTGTTGAAAGCGTAACGCTTTACAGGACAAACTGTTGAAAGCGTAACGCTTTACAGGACAAAAGAGAAAAGAGCTTACTGTTGAAAGCAAAGCACTTTGCAGGACGAAAAGCTGGGTATTGGATGTGAATACTGAATAGAAAATCGCTTTATTGATATGTTATTGATGTTGTGATGATTATGGAATGTATGAAAAGTTGATTACTGTTGTCTTTAGGAGTAAAACTCGATGCTGTAGAGTTGTTTCTCCATTACAGGTAGTTTGGTAGTTAAATACGAGGAGGACGACATCCTGGGTGATGGTTAATTCGAGAACGAATTCAAGCATCAGGTTGGCCGTGTGAGCATTGCTGTGGATTTTTATCGAGGGCAATGGAAATCAACCCTGACGACCTTTCCGGGGTCCGACTGCAAGGCCGAGACGAATTCCAAATTCCTTGCTGCTAATTGGGCGGGGCAGCGTTCACACCCCGGCTGTTTGTTTAGTGGTGTAAAACCTCATAAAAACGAGAAGTTATTAGTATCGAGATTTCTGTTCAAATATTCATTCTGGGGTTTGACTTGTAGCTGTAAACTCGTGAAAATAAAGAGCAGTGGTTGAACAGGGCGTGTTGTGTTTAATTTACCCCTTTAATCCGAGATAAATCTCATACGTATATTAATGATGCTGTTATCCCACTTGTATAGTAAATAACTATTATCTACAACTGCTTGGATAAGGACTTATTACGTCACTCATTTGACACTATTTCCGTTAGGTAATGACTTCCATTATACCAATAGTGGTGTAATGACTTCATTACCTAACTGAAATAGTGTCAAATGAATGACATAATGGCATTTGCCTACTAAAATATTTTTGAAAATGACAGATTTGACATTTCACTTTTTCACAATTTAATAAATTTCAGTGTGGGTGCTGGTCTTGAATTCCTTAGTGAATGTTTTGAAGCAGGTGATATTGATCGAAATGCTTTCATAATTCTCTTTTAAAGATGAATTTATGTAATTTATTCGCTTTTTAATATAAATTATTAATTATTATTTTTATTAAATATTTCAAGCTCCAGCGGAAACAATTAGTACTCTGAAAACAGGTCGGGTTCATGCATTATAAAGATTGTTATCACCTTATCACACTTGCAAAGTCGTTTTGTTCAATGAAAGCTTACTTCAAAAATCATATGACATTTTTCGTGCTAGCGCACTCGTCCTCATCGAACCTAAGCGCAATGGAAATTTGTGATACCACAGAAAAATATTCGACATAACTTTGACTACTCATGGTATTATAAGTGAAAGTTAATGTCGAAAACTTATTTGAAGAAATCATTTGATATGTCAGGTATAAATAAATATAATAGTATATTATCTAGGTGTGTTACATTTTAAAAATTGCATAAAGGATATTACTATGGTAAGTTTAATTGATAGAAAATAATAACAAAAATTTTGATTCGAAACATGTAAACCTTATTTGGAAATAGTTAAAATTTTGAAATAATAAACCCCTCTTATTAAATGATTTATTAATCTGGTTGGTATATGAAAGAGAGTGAATAATAAAATAATAAATTGACGAGATGAAATAGAAGTGAATTTTTAAAATAAATGGAATATGGATAAATGAATAATGAAGTATGTGGTAGAAGAACCATAAGAAGTTAAACTGCAGTAATCTATTAAATAGTCTTGTCTGGAATTTATTATTCGTTAGCTTTCTTATTGAAGGAAAATTTATGTGAAATGGATAAAAGCATTTCAGTCACTAGTAGTGGGCACCGTCAAGCTTCTTATAGAAGGAAATGTCTTGTGAATTGGATAGGAGGCGTTTTCTGTCACTGGTGGTGGAAGTTATCGAGCATCTTGTAGGAGGTTGTAAACATCTTGTGAGATTTGTTACTGGTAATTGATTACAACTATACTTGGGTTGAAAAGAAGGTTTTTGCTGCTTGACGGGAGTTTGCGGTATTGAGTTGGGGTCTGTGTTTGCATGGGTGTCCCAGAGTTTCTGTGAGTGGATGGAATCCACATAGTTAAGTGAAGGAGCTGATTGCAGTGATTGGAGAGGCTGCAACTTCAGATATTTGTGACATAGCTAAAAGTAAACATTATAATAAAGTTTTATACGACATTGACAATTGTAAAAAATGTCATATGATTTTTTAAGTAAGCTTTCATTAAACAAAACGAGTTTTCAAGTGTAATAACAATCTTTATAATGCATGAACCCGACCTGTTTTAAGAGTAATTGTTTCTGCTGGAGCTAGAAATATTTAATAAAACTAATAATTAATAATTTATATTAAAGAGCAAATAAATTACATAAATTCAACTTAAAAGAGAGTTTTTTAAAAGCTAAATAGTATCAGAAAAGTCAAACGTAACAGCTAAAGCATAACAAATATTGCCATAACGTGGGAAAAATTCTAGTTGTGGGGCAAAACATTAAATAAATAAAATTACGTTGTTGGTACACAATATAGCAATATGTATCTCACTGCAACTAATTGTACTAGCAATTAACGTCATTGATCGCAATTTGAAGGATCTTCAAATTGAATTGAATAAACTAGAAGTCCAAAAAATTTTTCATGATTTATTCATTTCAACATTAATAACATTTTGGATGTGAAGAAAATTTTATTACAATAATTTGGCTCTTTCTAAATAAAAAAATCCAGCAAAATATAACATTTCTAGAAGAAGCATTAACTCTTATGTTCTGGCATTTCTATTGGCGGAAAGGGTTATTGGAAACCTATTGGAATATTCCTGTCGGCAAAGACTGTTTCAGATTTACAGGAGTACTTCCTTTGCGAAAGAAATTATACATTTTTGTACACCTCTCATTTTTCACAGAATCCTCTAGTCTAGAGAGTCTATTCAGTAATATCCGTAGTATGCAGATATTGTCCGATGTCATCCAGTTTAGAATGTTGTTGAAAAATATTTGTGTTACGCAATTTCTTAAACTGGGACAAACAAACGGTCGTAGTTATTCGGAGACTGATTATACAAATCTCATCTCCATTTTGCAAAAATCGGATGATTGGGAACCTCTGCTAAATTACAGGGTGTAACAGATATAACATGCAGAGTTGAAATCTCTGAGTGGAGTCAAATTATTTTAAGTAACATCACAAGGAACTCGTTATATAATTGAGCTGGTTATATTTTACGAACTATGAAAAACAACATCAAATGTTTAAAATCAGTGATATCTCCTGGAAGGGTAGTGGGTAATTTTTATAGATTCTTACAGTGTTTTCCGTTTGCTTTTCACCATGCATCAATTATGTTTCACTTTATCTCAAATGCTTTTCCCTATTGTCAACACTTGTCCTTATTGACAAATGGGAATTACATTTGACAAAAAGTGAAACACAATTGATACATGGTGAAAAGCAATCGGAAAACCCTCTAAGACTAAAAGAATTTAAACCAAAATCACTTGGGTATCCTATAGTTCAAGTCTTTAATTTATTTATAGAAATAGAATTTTTTTTAGGTGTGTGCTTACACTGATTCCTGACAATTTAGATATTAATAATGCATATGTTAACACATTACAGCAGAATGAAACATGTTTAAATTCTCACTTACCAGAGTGTCATCATATTCGCTTAAAGGTTTTTAAAAAAATCTCATTATACCGTGTTCGCCAGGATAACAAGGAAAATTAAATAGCAAATGCATGAAAAGCGCATTCCATCAAATAGCATGGGTATAAATAAAAACGTTTTATATTTCAACCCTTGAAAAAGTAATGAAAATAAGTTAGTGTTTGTATTTGAATCGATGACTGCAAAAACAGAATAAGTTCAAATTTTGAAGTGAGATAGTCATTTTGTATTAAATTTCACGATCTAACCGATGATGCTAAAAACTGAACTCTATCTATTACCATTACTACTGGGGAGACAAGCAATGAGTGGAAGAACAGAAGATGTCCAGGGCTTATTCTGTTTTTGCACTCGATATCAAGCTGGCAGTATTTAAAAATGACTCAATATACTACAGAAGAAGACGAATTGGAGTTGTACTACCACATTAACTTCTGAAAGACTACAAATATAAACATGACGACCAAAGTTCATGAATACAGGCTTTCCTTATATCTGTGTACGGTATTTTAATAATTAAATTTTGTTCTAAATATGACCATATTTCTTGTTCTCTTAATATGCATTTTTATTTACAAAGTTTGTTATTAAGATACTTTTTTCTTCAAACTGTGTGATGAGCATAATGTTGAGTGCAACATTAGAACAAGTCAAGCTCAGTTTTTTTTTATAATAATAATTTAGTACTGCTTTTTGAACAAAAATTAAGCTTCAGAACAACTACCGATGAGATGTACTTAATCTTTTTTGTAAAAAATTACATTACTGAAATATACAGCTTTTATTGATTATTCAGGATGGATGATTTGGACTTATTCTGTTTTTGCACTCACCGTTTCATTTATGTAATATAAAATAAATAAATAAATGTATCCACCACCCCTTATGTAACGCCAATGTCCTCCAGTTAGTGACAGACGTACACCTTTGACAATAGTCTATCTTCCTTGTGTACCGTTCTGACCGAAAGGAGGATTGATAAGGCCTCGGCTAGCTCTTTTGACTCTCGGCAGAATATGGTGTGGTGTAAGGATCAGGCTAAGAAATGCTTCGGGCTTTTACAATTGAACAGTAGATTAATAAAAGAATTGGGCGCCATGTCGTTATTCACAACGAATAATCAAACCTAGCTAGCAAAATAAATCAACGCCTACCTTGTAAGCTTAGCTGCATACCTCAATCTAAATGTAGTAATACTAGCAACAACAAATACTAACAGTAACAGTCAAAAAAATATTTAATATCCCGCACAAACAAATCAAGGTTGGTCACTCAACTTACACACACATGTAATTGCATATCGAGGCAAAACAACATTTTGAAAAACTTCAAATCGAAGTAGCATGTCAGAACTCGCTAGTTATAGTTTAAATTACAACTTCAGGCTAACACCTGTGCAGTCGCAAATGACATAAATATATAACGCCAAGGGCGCTATCTGAGATAGGTATAGTATACACTCTATTTCAGCAATCTCGAATTATTTAAATACTCGTTCAATTGTTGTTACCCCAAAAGATTGATTTGACACGCTCAGTTTGAGTTGCTAAGATCTTAGTAAACTGACATAAGGCATCATGCCTTTGTCGATAAAAAACAGATCTGATAATGTCATGTAGTTACAGTTTAATTAATGATGAAGGCCAGCGATCGGCATGATTCTCAGAATCCCAAGGTCGACGCTCGAAAAAAGAACTAGCATCAAAAAGAAGGAAATTCCTGGCTACGTACAGGCGCGAATTCGGAAAAGTGGTTATTTCAAGGAAGAGCCAAAACGGTTTTTAGCCCAAATTAGCCCATACTAAACGGACTAAATATTGGAAAATTAGAAAACAAAATTATGCAGGCAAAAGCATTCTTACCGATGATGTTCACGGCCTAATTTAGAAGACGCATCGCAGCAATTTCGATAAGCAAAAGCGCAGAGCAATCCAGCCTAAATAACCAAAATTCAAACTCAAAGAAAAAATTAGAAAAAACGCTCTTACCAACAGTGGAAGTGCGCCCGCGAACAATGCTACAAGCGCCTTCGCTTGCTTGGAAAACAAGAACGCCTCTCGAAAAAACAATACTATACCAGCTATTGCACTGTTTTCACAGCCAACGCGGATCGACGTTCAGACGCGAAAATTGCAGGTGTTTATTGCTCCGCACACACGCCTACTGCGATTAGCTTGAATTCTCTTGCTGCAAAATATAGCTACAAAGTGGTCCGAAAATCGGTGTTAAATGCATTAACGCATTTTGAAATAAAATTGAAACGGGACATTACACTTGTAATGCCAGAAAAAGAATACCATATCTATCTATGTCTTTGTTTATTTGACAATTGTGTCCACACTCTCCTTTCCTACAAATTTGACATATCAAGGCCCTCAGTATGTACTTAATACAAAAATGCTTGTGTATGACCGTAAAAAAAGGAGTTAGTCCGATCGTAGACAATAATATTGAATTTTAATTTACCGATGAGTATTTATTTTATCCATAGCTTAAAATCCAGTTTCACCACTGACGTAACAGAGTCTTTATGCGCACATATCGCAAATGTCAAAATGCACCAGTGGGCTATACTGGAGTTTTCTCGTACCGATGTCTGATTTATACACTTTCGATATTCTCCTACAACTTAATTTTGAAATTTAAAATTAGCTTACATAAGAGATAATGACTGTTACAATGATTCGATTCCTCTAAAAATACATTCACTGTTTTAATTGCAGACCAATTCGAGACTTGCCTTAATTAAACTTCAAATCTAAATGTAAATTGTCAATTTAACATCAATTTACAACCTTTGGTAGATTCAGCCAGCAACTGTTAGATAAGCGGGATGCGTGCCCAAAATGCTTACAATGCACTTGCTTTATTATTAATGACTGGAGTTTTATGAGGCGCATCGAGTTTTATGACTAAATTGTTTAATTTCAATTTAGCAGTTATTGTCTGTCGAATAATTAACGACTCGTAAAGAGAATTGTGGATATCTGATAATGAAATATTTTTAATATGTGTTACCAGTAGTTGCCTAAATGTGAAATTTTACAGCTGGCATTGTTTATGAGTTAATTAATTCTTAAAAATAGATCTAAATGCTTAAGAAGCATGCAACCGTGTTTATCGAATAAGTAAGGATGACATGCAAATTATCCTTTAACAGCCTTGCTATATGAATTGCAGTTTTGAAATGCGTAAGTGGACTAATACAGTACATGGGATTTGATCGTGCTTCCGATTGCAGACACGAGGGAGCAAATCTATGTAAATTTTAAATAAAATAATCAGGACCTTGCACGATGATGTTACAACTTATCTTTCTATTTGATACATTCCGGTAATTTTAATTAATTTAGAAGAAATAAGAAATATAACTAGGGCAGTTATAGGTGCTTTTAAATACTGTATCGAAAACTAGAAACGCAACAGAGATTTTAGGTGACTTCCTATATGTCAATTACGGCATTTTAAAGAAAAGCTGTCCATAAAGAATATCTTACACAAATGTTTAAATATTAAAAGTTAAGTTGGCAACAATGTAAAAGGCTTGTATGTAATATTTCATGTTGTAACAAATATGGCAACTACATATTGTAAAGGGTGTTTTTTTAGAGGCGGATAAATTGAAATAACACACAGAAAAATGTTTTTAATACGAGGTGGCCAGTTAACAGATACATTTCGTGGATCTGTTAAATGGCCACCTCGTTCATCCGATTTGACGCCATTAGATGATTTTCTTTGGGGATATGTAAAGTTGCATGTTTACGCCGATAAACCGGAAACAATTCAGCACTTGGAAGCCAACAGTCGACGCGTTATTGCCAAAATGCAGCCTGATTTACTGCGAAGAGTGTGTGAAAATTGGACCTCCAGATTACGTCATGCACACGCCAGCCGCGGCGGTCACATGCCCCATATCATATTCAAACAGTATGCCATAAAATTATCTTTAAAACAAGGCACATTTCATGGATATTAAAAACATTTTTCTGTGTTTTATTTCAATTTGAAGTTCTCCGCCTCTAAAAAAACACCCTTTATATATGAATATTTGGTTTTGTTTTGTGAATTATTTCTTCGTATCACTCAGTACCTAATAAGTAGCAGCACGAAAAATAACAATTGGCGACGAAGAAAACGATGTTAAGAATAATCCGACAGAGGAAAAGGTTGCAGAAAACAATGGCACTAATGGGGGGGTTATGCAACCATTTGATATAAATAAAGATAATTGGACGTTCTATCAAGCACAATTGGAGCAATATTTGACTATAAATAATATTGTTAACTGTATTATTAAGCTTAATCGGCCAGGACACCTACAAAATTTTAAGAGATTTATGTAGGTACTCCAGTGCTACCTAAAGAGAGTGAGATATTACAGTTTTCAATAAACTACACAATTGTTTTACCCACTGATAATCCATAATTTAGGGAACATACAGATTTTTACAATGCCAATCAAAACTCAAAAAAATGAGACGTTCGATCAATGGTGTGCTCGCATTCATAATTTAGCCACAAACTGTGAATTTGGTGGTCAGTTGAATCAAATTCTACGGGACAAGTTTATGTGTGGATTGATGAGGGGCAGAATCAGGGACAGGCTTATGAAGAAAAATTGGACACAAAACTGGAAAAACTGTTGGAGCTCGCTCTTAGTAGAAAATCAACCTTTTTAGCGGGGAATGAAGTAGTACATGCAATTAGCAAAGCGAAGCTGCAGTTGCAGCAGCAAAAGCTACAACCACAGCACCAAACAGGGGGTAATTGGAAATACAGGGTTTGTGGTAAAACACATACGGGAAATAAAAATTGTAATTATTCCAGTTATACATGTAACACTTGTATCAAAAGTGTGTTATTTCAATAAAAATAAAACGGCGATAACAACAGGGTACAGTGTATTCAAGCTACATGTAGAGAGACTAGTCAGTTTTAGTATTAATAGCATTAAGATCTCTATAAAACCAAACGAAGAAACAATGATAAACGGCTAATCACTCCATTGGATAGTGGTTTATGGATATCTTGTTTAAATGATAGATCATCATAGCAGATTTGTATTTTGAATAGTAATTTGGAATCTCTGTTAAATGAATGCGACAAAATCTTCGATGGAAAATTAGGTTGTTACAAATTTAAAACATTTCGTTTGAACCTGACACCTAATTTCAACCCTATATTATTCAATCCACGCACCATTCCACAAAGTTTGTTGCCTAAAGTTAAAGCAGAGTTAAAACGTTTGGTAAATGGCGGTCGTGTTGTATCTATCGAGAGCAGCGGTTGGGGTACACCTTTGGTACCTGTTTTAAAAAAGGTTAGTAGCATTCCATTATGCGGAGACTATTATTAAAGTAAAATAGCATCTACCAAGGATAAGAGACATTTTCAATCAACTTCAAGCTAGCGAATCCTTCTCGTAGGTTGATTTGAGTAAGTCCTACAATTAGCTAGAATGGAATGAGGACTCTACTACGATTTTGACTTGGCTAACACACAAAAAATTAGACAAAGTAAATTGTTTCCCTATGGTATAACATTTGCATTTTTCAAAGAACGTTAGTGCAAACTTAACAAAATTTAAATGGTGTTACGAATTTTATTGATAATATTATCGTAACTGGCAAAGAGACATCATCGGAGCACGAAGATAATTGAAACCAAGTCTTTGCAAAACTAAGCGGGGCTGGATGGAAGATGAAATATAAAAAATGTAAATTTTTCAAGAACGAAATCTCTTACTTAGGTTATACCATAACCAAGAAAGACTTGAAGAAAAACCAAAATAAAATAGAGGCAATAGTAAGAGCACCGAATTAAAAAAAATACAACGCTAGATTTGCGAGCTTAGTGAACTATTATAGCAGGTTGTACGGAAACCCTTATAGAAGAAATCTACGTTTTAAACGATCTAAACACGCGATACACTTTCAAAAAAATAAAGTTCAGATTCTGATCCATTTACACTCGAAATTACCGACAGTACTAGCAACGGATGCATCGCAAGATGGAATTGCAGCGGCTTTATCTCATAAACTAGAGAATGGTGATTTACATCGAATAGCTTTAATATGAAGAACGTTAACGAAAGCAGAAACTAATTATTTGATATTGAACAAAGAATCGTTAGCAATCTATTGGTCCGTAAATAATTTTATTATTATTTATTAGATCAGAACGTTACAATACATACCGACTGTAAACCATTGATACATTTATTTTCGGAGAAAAATGCTATTCTACAGATGGTAGCAAATAGACTATAGCGCTAGGCACTGTACCTGTCTGGTTTTGCATATAAAATTTAATATTAAAAGGAGTAGAGAATAATATAGCTGACGTGTTAACTGGGCACCCACTGGAAGAGAACGAGACCAAGACTTCAATGAACTACAATTAATAATTTCAGAAGGTTTGCATATTGATAGTACCTAATAGAATAGCGGCCGAGACCAGTCGAGTTTTAGCCTGGATAAAATATAGTTGGCCCAATACAATAGAAGCAAAAGAATTTAAATTATTTTACAGTAAGCTGACCCTGAATAGAACTGCATTTTATAGGGTTATCGAGTAATTATACCAACATTATACAACAAAGTAAAGAAAACAACTGTTAGATGAACTACACACTAGTCGTGTAGGTATAGTACAGATGAAATCCATAGCACGTTCATATTTTTGGTGGCCACAGCTAGACAACGACATAGAAAATCTAGGCAAAAGTTGTGCAAATTTATGAGATGATTCACCATAGTCACTAAACATTTCCTGGTACAGACCGTCACTTCCGTGGCAAAAAATACACATGCATTGCATGCGTTGTGACATAGCTTATGAATCACTGGCGACCCTCTTCATATTGCGTTTTCAGTGTTTGTCAGTCGCTTGCGTGGCTTGTCAATTTCAAGCGAACCTTCTGCTGGCATATGACGATCGGGTCTTCCTCGGAAGTTACTCACAATGCTCACTCAGGATTTATGTGCTCCATCCGGCAGCCTTTTCGCGGGGTTATTTATTTCTGCTGTGGGTGCGCGTGTTTGTTGATGCCCGCTATACTATCGGCAATTTACAATACCAGTTTCATGTTATGCTGTGCCAGATGGAATTAAATATTAATTAAATGTAATTTTAGGAACAGTAAAATAGATTAATGAACCTGAATTAATGTAATAGTCATAACAAAATAAATGTTAAAAATGTCTATATATGTCGAAATACTAAAAACCTTAAGACATGCATTCGCTATATATGCCAAGAAACAATTATTTAAAATCAGTTGTCCATTACAATATCTAATCAACCGATTACTTTGCTTATGGTAAAAATATAGAGCTAAATTTAAAAATAACTTAATTTAACAATCAATTTCATTAACTTCCCAGGACTCAAACTAAGCCTACCACCGCTGTTCAAAGTATGTTCTTGGAATGCTAACTGCATAATTAAAGGAAAATGTAGGTTTATTAAGTACAGTCAAGCTCGCACAGCTAGCTCATCTAATTCAGACGTAATTAAGTTCTGCTGGTGATGAACACCAAAAACTATTTTAAATCCAGCACCAAATACAGTTCTTCTCATCAATAATCGACCACATGGAAATTAAAAATGCAGTTTACGTTTACAGAAGAAACTGTATATACTTTTTAAATGGAAATGTGATACTTGCACGAGGTTTATAGACCTGAAACAATACCTTTTGTTTTTGCTCACGTTGTCGTGACAGAAGCAAACTAACGGCTAGGCCGTGTTGTAATGATTAAAAATTGCAACTTCTAGATGAAAAATTCTACTTTACAGTTTAGAGAGACGTGCGTAGTTTTTTACAAAACTAATCTTATCACTCCGACATTAAAAAACTTCTAGGAATATTGTGGAAAAGTTGCAACTGAGACTTTTCTAATTGCAATTACAAGTGAACCAAAACCAATTATAGATTATAATCTCATGAAATTAGTACTAAATCACAAATTCCAAATCGCAGCTAGTTAATTGCAGGAACACTTCCAAGAACAGTTTCGTATTTCTTACGTCTAATACAGCGGAATTTGTTGAGTTGTACTGCAATCATAACTCCTCGTTCAATGTTTCAATAACATTCAAGGAGAACAAGTATATAAATTATTCGGTTGCTGATTGCAAGTAATCATTACGCAGAAATTATATTAGTAAACAACTTAATAATATAGTGTGCTACATGCATGGGTTCGTCTGAAATGTACATATTAAAGAAAATTGCAACCGTAACGTAAACATTTTTTTCGCGACACTGCCCCCACCCCCTTAAAGTAAAATATAAAGAAAAAAATACATTTTTTCCATATAATATATTGCTGATTATGAAAACCTAGTTTTATTCACTCTTAAATTACGTCAGTCTGCTGCATCCAAAAGACTTTTCAACTATTCGATTATATTCTTGTGTGTACGATCGATGTAGTATACATAATAGCCGTTATTAGACCTCGTTTTCAGGCGTAAAGCAAGTCTTTTTCGCCCTCGGACAATAAAATTTTTTTTTGCCCGCTAAAATGACGTCAGCGGGATATAAAATTCTAGCTATTATTTTGAAGCACTTATGCATAAATGCCGTAGTTACGAAGCTACTATTCAGCTAAAATAACTCTAAGAATTGCGTGTTTTTATTGGTAACGATATTATGGAATCTGGTTTTCGTTTTTAAATTAAATTTCGATCGTACATACAGTTTTACTATATCCACCTTAGGCGTAACTAGCGCTTTGGCCCTTGTCGTGTTTTAGCCTTCGGTGCTCCGCACTTCGTGCTATAACTGTCACGGCGAGGACCAAAAATGCCTATTTTACGCCTAGATAAATAAATAACTTCTAAAGAAATGCAAATTTAAAAGAAAGGAACCTGTATTTTGCCCTTCATTATTCTGTGTGACCTCAAATTTAGTCATATTTTTCTCTTTTTCTGTTTGATAGCGTGATTTGCTTCTTTGCTAACTTTGCAAAAAGCAAGAAATAATTGCTAATCTTTCTGTTAATCTTCTATTTGCCTTGGATCGTAGCTTATATAGTTAATATTCTGATAAATCCCAATGAAATTTTCAAACAACCAATAGCGTAACACTATTTATCTTGGTCTCCATGGACATAACTAAATGTAGTCGAATGCATGCTTTCACGGCCGTTGTCCATAATGAAGAAGTTTTCTAAAGACTTTAGAAAACTTCTGAAGAAGCTGACAGCATGAGCGAAACGTCAAGTTCAAATCGACAACAACGGCATCACCCGGAAGAACCTACCATTATAAACTAAATGTAGGTGATAATTTTGACTTGTGCAATTTCACCCGATAGTGAATTTCACTGCCAATTTGTTTCATTTCAATGTTTCAAAATCTTCGTTTTTTTAAGAAATGCCTGCACCTGCACCGTAATTCTTTCTCTCTAATCATCATTGGCCTGAGTTCAAGCATGCCGTTTGATTGCTTTGGTAACGTAGTGTGCAAACTGTTTGTGTTGTAGTGTTTTTCTGATGCTGCTTTGGTGTAGGATATTCCTGCAGTGAGAGAGTGTTTTGATTTATTTTATCAGTTGAGTTGTAGAAATATTTTCCGATGCAATTCCTTATAGATGGTGCATCCTTTGTAGTTAGCTGGATGATTCCCTCCACATAGCACACATTTTACATTTTTATTTTTTCCTGCCCTAGAGAATTCGGTAGATAGACAATCGTCCTACGCAATTCAAGCATCGTAGACTTCAAACGCAGAACTTGTTGGTATGTCCATAGCGTTGGCATTCTGTACATTACGATATTTACCACTGATGGTGTGGTGATTCAAAATTTTATTCTGAAATGTATGACGATTCAACATTATATATGTCTTTATTTGTTATCTTGTGCTTGCAATTCTGCGTAGTACAGTGAGAGTGGTTTTTCTAGTAACGTATGTTACATATGTTCGTAATAGTATGGCCTAGTTCTTTTAGCATATTATTTATTTTGTTGATATGTGGTTTGGTGTATATTTCTCAAAACAAGTCTAAAGCTACGCTCCTGCTTGTTTTCATGTGTCACCTTCTGTGTTCTTTGCAGTATAAAAATTTACAAAATATGTATTAGTACTGGTCGCATAGTAATAACAAGACCCGACCGGAATCTGACAACGCGTCGCCTAACAAACTATTTTATTGCGGTTGGTCAAAGAAACTCACAACCCGGTTGCAGCTCTCGCTAAGATGCTTTGCGACTATAATATCAGAATATGGTCCTATAATGGACCTGGTTTGTTCCGGAATTTTCAAATTTAATTTCAAATCCGAAGGATGCTTACTTAAGCTAGATCAAAGTTCGCTAAATTTAATTTCTAACTGGTGACATCAGGCAAAGCTCAGATAGCTAGAACCCGTTTTACTCAAATGTAGAAAATACAGAATAACACAGTGTATAAATAAATTGCATAATGTGTTTAAATATATACAAAAAAATTCTTAATTAATGGAAGTATTATGTACATAAATATTATAAAATAAAATTTCTTCGGCGTATTAGTTCAGCGTTGGGTTGTTTTTGGGACGTTCGACAACCCACACTGCACACTGGCTTGGCCCGTTTTCTAGATCCTCTCGAAGACAGTAGGCGTGGGTGATTTGAAGCTCTGATGTACTGGTATCAACAGATCTAAAACAGACTATATATCCGCCGGTAAAGATGGCGCTTGTTATTTATAGTCCACGGATGGAAAAATTCAATCGAAAAAGGGTTTTTACGGTGTGTGTGGTGTTGACGGCGAGTGCATAAAGCCTGACTGGACGTGGTACGCCCATTGTGAATAAGTTTGGACCACCCGGAATAATATAAACTGGACATTTTTACTTTACGCAAAAGTCCGCCTTTGACAGCTCGAATTGCTAGTGAGCGCTGGAAGATTTTCGGTCGGCCCAGCAGGCGGACCAATTTGCCTATGTCGAGGCAGCTAGATTATGCCGGCGGCCTGAAGAGTTCTCCTAGTACAAAGGTAAGTCGTGTTTTAGGCTAAATTTATTAAAAGGTTATGATAATAATGGCCTTACGGAATCAGCTGGTGCGGATATTAAACAAACTTTCTAGCAAAATGGGGCCGAATCCACCGGTGCTAAATAGGTCAGGAAATTGTCTAGCAAGATGGGGCCGACTCCACTTTGCTTATTATGTCAGAGACGGGGACCTAGAATTGGTAGTCAGGAGCAGGTTCAGGTTCAAGTCTCAAGTGCCGTTACGTAGCTTCCTTCTTTTATACTCTTCGACCGCCTCGTTATAGGCCCATTTCTATAGAGGGTCGGAGAAGGAACTGCGTGGCCTACCGGTTTACTCTACGTCCGCGCATAGCGGCTAAAATCGCCTTATCGAAAAGCCGAACCCTATGGAGATGTCAGTGAAGATTGTAACGAGAATTAGCGCTATTGAAATTTCTAGCACACTATTTCTGCCTTAGATAAATTTGACGCGGGGGCCAACTTCGCAGTCCAATTTGTTATACAGTATCTAAAGCCAAAGTTCGCGTCGGCTTCGAAGCCGAAACGGAGGATTTTGAGTTAAAATCTCTGAATTCTTCCAAATTTCTTGCACTTGTTGGTCATTTGAAAGAAGCCTCTATAATTCATAAATTATAAATGACTTTATTTATAAGAAACGTATATTTCCTTCATGCTACTGAGCTTCTGCGTTCTTTACTTATGCTCTCTCTGCTTGTTTCTGAATATTCCCTCAGGACTTGTTCGTGTACTTTAAATATTTCTTCCGTTTTCCTGTTTTGCTAATATTTTCACCCATAATTCATCTTTCTGTTAGTAAAGTAAACCCTGAGTTTTCTCTGTACTTACCGTTAAATTAACTAATTGAAATAAATAAAAATATTATAGAAATTATTTATTAAATATAGTGTACAGTTTCCTTCTTTGGATCATTACAACGAAATTATGCTACCTTCATATTAATCACGTACTTTTTCCAGTGAAACATAAATGTAATGTTTGCAGAGATATGTTATCGTGATTTTCTTTCAAAGTAACAAGATTTGACAAAACTCCACTTTTATTTAGAAATTTTCCAAGAATATTGTTTCTTTTGCCTTAGTCTGATATTTGTTATTTTTCATTCTACGTATGTCTATTTATATTACTAAGCTCAGCAATTCATGTTAAATTTTAACAAATTTAATCAATAATTTAGTATTGTGCATTTCGTATGATTCAACTTTGTTGGAAAATCCTATGATTATTACCCTCGACAGTTTATTAAAATTTCAGTACTTTGCACGTCATAGGAAACGACTGCGTGATATTGTAACGTTACTTCAGCCATAACTATCAACCATAAAAAACAAAGATCATAAACATGTAAATATCACAGTCACGAGAACGTGACATTTATATATCCTTTGAAACGAATTTGTAACTGCATTCCTATTTTAAGCGTCAGGATTACTTTGTACACAAAGGCCAAATTTGATAAGTTTACAATATTTGGGGTCCTTAAGGACCTTAAGCACAACTCTTCTAAGCTTTTCAAGCCTAAAGAAAAGGGTAACGCAAGGGCTTGTGGATTTAGAGTACGATCATTTCTTCAATGAATACCATTTAATAATAATAATAATAATAAAGTGTCCTTTACTATAACTTTATAATTTAATTAGTCAAAATCAATTGGCCGACGGTTTGGTCACTATTTTTTAGTTTTTTAGTAGAAATTAGTTTTATTGAGTTTTTGAAAGATCAGCACAAAAAGGGACACGCAAGTAATGGTTTTAATTAACCAATTTATTAGCTGAAAATCCCACCAGTGCTTCACATCACAAAATTCTCTGTCGATTTCTCAATCCGTGAGGTATTTTACAAGAGAATTTACCGAGTGACCGTTACAAATAAATGAAATCTAACAATTTTCGAATTCATTTTTTCACATTATAAAAATACCGGAATAACTTTTGAAATCGGCACTTGATTGGTCAAACTTAAACAAATAAAGATTTTCTATTAGAAATTAGTTAAATTCTCAGTAAAATAATTTTATTTACGAAGTAATAAAAGAAGAATTAGTTTTTATACATAGTAATGCGATAAAAACATCCTACCTTGAACGCCTGATAAAGATTAGTAAGATTACAACCACGTTGACTGAATGATTTGTTTCTGCCTTCAGTCGTATTATTTGTTTTACTAGCCACACAATTATAACAAACTCATAAATTATCTTATGTTTATTACATGTTGTTACAGGCGTAGAATTAATTAATGTGAGATATCGCGTACAATTTCTGAATACAAAGTTAATAGAAGCCAAATCGGAGAAGCTCGTTGGAACAAAATGAATTATGAAATGACATTAATCCGTAACAGTTATTTTTAAATATTACTGTGTATATAGTAACCGACTTACTGCTGTTCTGGTTGCTTTTTCTTCTGTTCATTTTAAGTAATGGCAAAGGTCTAGTGATACGGAGTACCAGGTAGTTTAAATCTGGAATTATATTGTTGCTATCATACATGCTTAACTAAAATTTCACGTACAGCTTTCTGAAACAATAATTATAGGTCTGGCTAGTGATTTAAATTACAGGGGTATTTATTTTTAGAGGTAATTACCCGGGGTATTTGCCCGGGTAAATACCCAAAATGGGTATCTAAACGGGTATTTATAGCCTGATTTACAAATATTATAAAGCTAATCTAACCAGTATAATTGATTGGTAAGTGAAGGTGCTCTATTCGAATTTTATAAAAATGTAGAATAAAATAGCTGCACTGAGGACATGTACTGCCCAAAATACGGATGGGGACATAACTATACAGGTTGCCTAAAATTGTATGGAACACGGCAATTCCATGATTTAGAAAAGACTCAAATACTACTATTTTCCATAAAAGTAACCGAAATAGAAAATGTAATAACTACTTGGTAGCTAAGCAACAAGTAGCTATTGTGCCTACAGTGACTTTATACAAGACAGTGTGGCCATACGATTGTTGGCCGCCATTTTCAGGCAAATTTGAGCCTAGAGATATACACTATACAGTATCTTTAGAAATAATTCGAACGTTTTTGAGTGGTCATCATTTTGGCGCTAGTAATTTTAACCAGTTGATGTTAGCTACAAGTGCAGTGTTATGTTTGGACATTTTTCATTGGCGTTCGTTCGTGGTGCTTTAAGGTGTTGCACGAAGTTACAACCTGTTTCAGTTATGGTAGTTTACAATACAGCTAAATGCCGTCTTCCTGTTCCCTGTCTCCAAACCTCCCTGTCCTGTGCTTGATCTTCTTCCAGGTTCATCTCCTCCATGGCTCTCCGAATAACCTCATTCCACGATTTGTGTGGTCTACCTCTTTTATTCTTACCCGACTGCGACCATTTAAAGATCTTCATAGGCTACGTCGTCTCCTGCATTCTCATCAGATGACCAAACCATTTTAACGCTTTCCATTCAATTCTGTCCACAACTGATTCTGGTGCCTCCATTCTGCGTCTTATTTCCTCGTTGGTCACTCCATCTCGTCTCGATACCTTTGCGCTTTTTCGTCCATTTAAACTGTGTTTAGTCTTCGTTTCATTTCGCTGTTATCGTCCATACCTCACTGCCATAACATAGCACCGACTCTACCATTACTTACCTATTCTTTTTTTGTTTTTGTTCGAGACAGTATTGTCCCATCAAATTGATTTCAAGCATCCCACTATCTTCTTACCTACTTTGTACTATTCGAGTTCTGATCTCTTCTGTTTCCAAACCTTTTTTCATCGATTGTATTGTAGCACCGAGGTATTTAAACCTTACTGCGGCATCTCATTTATTAAGACTTCATATTGTGCTTCCGAGTTGACTACTAAACACTCCGTTTTTTCTAAACTTATGCTAAAGCCCCATTCATCGTAGCACCGATGTAATCTCTTTATCATATATTCCAAGTCGAACGCATCTTGTGCTATTACAGCAATAGCACAATTCTAATTGTCACATTTAAATACTGCTCAGAATATCAGTTTTTTAGGGCAATAGACGATAAAATTTCACCCGCTTGCGACGCTAATGAATTATTTGACACTGACAATTTACAATTTTCAGATTTGAAAGGTTTTATTTTTTTCCTTAAACAAATGAACAGGTTCTACCAACCTCTTTGAGAACAACTTAGAAGTAACTAAATATTTTACTTGAAAATGGCGGAAATTCGCGTCGACCAATAGCGGCGAAGACATCCCAATAGCCACTGTAATTGTGCCTACTTATTGCCTAGCTACCAAAGTCATTATTGTATTTTCTATTTTGATTACTCTTATGGCACATAATATTTATGCTTTTCCAACTCATAGAATGGCTATGTTCCTTACAATTTGAGTAAGAGCGAGATGTCCAAAGAAATATTTGAGTAGACTTAACGCTCATTTTAATTATGGCATATGTCAACTAAATATGCTTATTAAAATAACTTTTTTGTACGGTTATCTTCTTCTTACTCAAGTATTATGTGCTTTTGTGTATAATAATAATAATAATAGTGTCTTTTATTTCTGGTAATGAAGAAAAACACACTACAAAAAAAAATATACAAAAAATATATATTTAAAAAATAAAACGAAAAATATATATTTATTATTATTAATTACCAAATAGAAAAGTAGTATAGAGGGAAAAACTATCAAATTAAACAGTACAAAGTAAAGAATTTAAACAAGATAAAAGTCAATATGAAATTATATAAAATTTATGAGCTGAAGTCATATTAGAATAAATTAATTGTAATTTGTAAGATTAATTACTAAAACATATTGAATATAGTTAAAACAATCCAGAAGGTTAATTTTAAAACATTTAGATTAAAAAATAGAAATTACTATAGTAAAAATATGATTATAAAGAACAACGAAATGTGGTTCAAAAAGTATAACATGTTTTATAGTGCAAATGAAATTTGAAGAATAAAAAACCCTTTAATTAAATGTTATTTATTGACTGGTTGGTGTATTAAATGGTATATTTAACTGAAATCATAAAAGGAATAAATAAAATCAATTTTAAAAACATACTGAAGAATAAGATGGTTAATAAACGACTTGGAGTAACTACATATAAGTCACTATTAGGTATGCTTTTGATTTGGAATTTCGTGTGAGTTGCTGTCAAGTTGATACATCTGCAATTGAGCTGGAATTGGGTGTATACTGCATCTGGTTGACTTTGACTCGGGTGGCATCAGTGTTCTTGTGTGACGTCTGAAATAATATGTAATAATTGAATTGGATTAAGAGGGAGAACAGTTTTTGGATAGCTAGTGGCTTAGTAGCTGTTACAAGTAGAATGGAATTGCTGGTTCGAGTCAATACAAGGTACAATTAAAGCGAGGACATCTGGGTTGAAGTGTGAGACCTTAGCGGTGTTCGGCCTATGCACCGTGGATCTAGTAAAAGTGGAATTTCTGTTAAGGATCCAAATACATGTGACAAGGTGGTTTGGATGCGTTTGTGCTGTTTCTGCAGAGAGGTTGTACTCATGCTAAGTAAGGCAAGAAAGTCAGGTATATGTGAATTAAATAAACATTAATTAATTTATCCAGTAGACTAATTAGTTATACACGTAAGAACTTACTTTCGTTAACATGTTCTAACATTTCTAAATGATGTGTGTAGATTGAAAATGAGTTCAATTTTTAAAATGTAATATTAATAATTTGACAGTGACAATCTGAAGTATTTGCTAGTTTTTGCAAGACCTTACTCGAGATTTGAGATCATCAGGTCGAAAAATAATGTACCAACAATATAAAATTATCCCAATCTTCGGAGTCAGAGCAATCGCAATGTTTTTTTGTAAATTCTGACAGGCGCAATTTATTGCGTCTCTGTTTATTTCCATAACGGAGTGAATGCTTATTCAATTTTCCATTTAAATTGTTATTTTACATAAAATATTCCAGTGTATTTATATGCAGTTTATTTATTAAGTAAACATTATTATGTGAGTAAAAGTTAGCTTAGTTTTCTAAATATTCCAAATTTGATAAATACCCTGTTTTTAGGTATTTACCCAGGTAAATACCCATTTATAAATACCCTACTCACTGGGTATTTACCCGATCCACATATCTGACATCGTTCGATTGTTGTATACAAATAAAAACCCCTTGCGGAAATATACATATTTGGTTTAGTTCTGATTTTTTAAGTCTGACAACTTATAGAACCAAATTTTATTTCGAGCAAAACTGTTTACTTACTCTATATTTTTATTTTCCTGTTTTATATCAGTCATTCAAGTGGAAACTTTTTGTAATTTTGCGCATGTCCTTTTATTACGGAGTTACGCACGTTTGTCAAGGGAGGTGGCTAACAACTAAGCCAGACTCGTTTCTGTTCTAAACTGCAAATGCATGTAACACATTCATTCCTAAGTATTAAACGTATTAAAATACTTGTTTCATTATATTTGACACACATATAAGCAAGGAAATTGATTTTCCTGAAATCGTCAAGAAAGCGGGTCATGCCAAGACTCAGTTTTATCTTTAGATTTTTGCAGGACTAGTCATTTTACTTTACTTTACCCAGGTGACCGGCCACCTTCACCGTGTGCCTTGGTGATATATAATTATATTATTACATTTTTAAAGAGAGATTTCAGAAAAAAATGTAATACATTACAGAGCATGACAGTGTCTATGCTTGACTCGGAGGTTTTAAAGAAGTACTCGGACGCTTCCCGTCCTCGTATTCTTCAAGCCTCCTCATCTGCAAAGTATCACTTTCATGCCTTGGAACACTCGAAACTTCCTTCACAAATGGAAGTTTTGAAACTTTTATTTAACTAATAGTTCTTGAGTTAAAGCAAAATACACACATTTTTATTTTTTATTGTGCTTACTCTGTATATATTTTACCGAAAGTATATTCGGTTTCGAGCGAGATAAACATGTACTCCGCATGCAATAAATCGTATTCCTCCAACAAATAGTTGTTTAGCTATAGATAATGGAATCCTAAAACGTGAAGATCTGAAGAAATCTCGGAAGGTGATTTTTTCACGATTTGGTATGAACAAAATGAAAATATCGTGATGTACTGCGAAGTTCGTTCTTTGTCCTGCTTAACTTAGAACATAGAGAATGAACGTTCTCTAAAATAATTAGTGATTATTAACGGAGCTGACAGTTGCACAGATATTTTTTTGTTAATTGAGATCTATGTGATTTAAATCTTTGTTTTAATTTCGTTTATAGGTATTATTTTCGATTGATCATTTAAGAGATTTATTTCCCTTTTTGGTTATAAATGTTTTTTTTATAGATTTTAATGATCTTTGGTTATTTAAATCAATTTTTAGTTGTTTAAATAATTTGTAACTGATTTAAGTAATTTTTTATAATTTAAATCATTTTCATCTAGTACTTGCATATAAAATTCATTAAAGAAACCACATAATTTAACAAATAAAGTAAGCTTTTTGTAATTAGTATTTTGGAAGCAGATTACAAGATTAGGATAACCTTCACAGAAAATATAGAGAATAACGTAAAAATTAAAAATTCATTACAACTAAGTTATAAAATTTTTGGTAATATGTAACTAAAATGAAATTATTTACTTGTACATTATACGAGTACAATAAATATAGTGCAAGAAAAATTGATTTTGACCTTGAAAAATTAGTCCAAGCAGGGAATTTGGTAGAGATGTTACATTGACCTTTTTATTGAATATACTAAAAGTCGCCTAAAATCGAAGTTGGACTTTTCTATACAGGGTGTCTCTAAAAGATGCGGAAAAAAAGTAACGTCATATACTAGAGTTCAAAATAAGCCGATTTAACTCAAATTACCTATATACAAAATTCTATCCCTTAGGAGCAACATCAATCTAAATATGATGAAAAATGATGTACCATGTCTCTTGTACAAAAAACATATAGGTAGTCTTTGAAAACAGAATAAATTTAATTTGAAAACTACACAGTAAACAACAATAAATGGAAAATCATAACAAATGTTCAAAATTAGACTCCATTTTCAGTAATACGTAAACGTATCGTGCTGCGTAGAGTTTCTGAGACGCTCAAATATTCCAGGGCTTCCACGGATATTATTTACTGCATGCAATGAAAATTACGAGCTTTAGAACTGTTCATTGCATTGCTTTAATTGAACGTCAACATTTACTGTGGTTAATTTTTTCCACGGCTTTCAGGGACACCCGTATAATTCCGTAACGGATAAAGATATGAAAAAAAGTTTCAAAAATGTAGACCATAATTAAATAAAACAATTTCTTTTATAACCACATTTTCCCTAAACATAATGGTTTTTTAAGTATGAACTGTCGAATTCTATTGCTTTTTTTTAAATTCCAATTTCCAATTTCAATTTTAAAATTCCAATTTTGAACAAAATGCACTGTAAACTACCGCTTACTATGTCTTCAGTCAAACTTATTCATAACTAAATAGAATTCAGCTAAGGATGAAGGTAGGTAGAGGACTAACTACCAACCTCAGGTCTGCTCCTACTCAATTCTTACCCCTTGACAGAGATGTGGTAACTGCCGCTGCAATGGTTGTCTTCCATTCTTCTCGATTAACCACTATCTGAATTGCTTCAAGATCTCCAGTCTCTCCCGGGGCTGGTCTGTCCATCGGCACGGAGAGCATCCTCTGGTTCTTTTGCCATTGAGTGTCTCTTCAATTATTAGCAACTCCATGTTATTACTACGCCTTGATGTATGTATGTATTATCTGTAACCTCATCTACCTTGCGGTGTAGAGGCTGGTGCTTTATGCGCTGGCATCTGGCGGTACAATGCTCAACTTGCCCCGGATTCTGGATACAGCGTTGGAGCGCGCCTTTGGTGCTTGCGCAGCAACCATTGTGTGAGGTGTGTGTCTTGGCGATGTGTTGACCTTGTTACTCTATATCTTAGGTCTGTGGTTCTGAGTAGCGCACAGTTAATTTAGTGTCAACTGGGAATGGTCGCACCGAGCCCGATTCCAATCGCCAAGGCTACGAAAAAATTCCGACCACGGCGGGATTCGAACCGAGGACTTGCTTAATGCAAGCCTGGTGCTTACCCAACTGGGCCACGCGGCTTCTCGACTACGTCTTAATATGTGCCCGAAATATCTCAGAATACGTTCGTAAATAATTGTATAAATTCTCTTTTTGACGCATAGCTCTTCTATGATTTCGACGCTCCATCCAAGAAATGCGAAGTAGTCTCCGGTAACGCCACATGTCAGAAGCATCCAGTTTTTTTAGTTTTTAGTTTTGAGAGTCCAGGTTTATGAGATATATAACAAAATTGAAAATTGCAAGGTGTGCAGGAAACGTATTTTTGTTGTTTTAGCAATGTCTGGGTCTTTCCATATTCATGTTACTCGTAGTTTAATAACCGCGCTCCTGTCTATTTCAATTCTTCTGCGAATTTGAGTGATTGGCAGCTGCTGCACTTGTGGAGGTAAAACTGTCAAGTAAGCTACCCAAATATAGGGCATTTTATTGGAAAAAAAGTAAGTTTTATTCGCTACACTTTTTTGAGCCACCCTGTATAATCAAAAGTATTTTTAGTAATGTGCACCACCTTCGTACCTACAACTTTCATGTACACAATATTCATGTAACTCTCATAGTTTTAGAAATATCTGCCACCCTCTCTTCATTGTCGGACCCTGTATGTAAGTAAATACAGGGTGATTTATAATAGGTGTCATCTTGTTCAGAAAGAAATTTTAAGATACAAATTCCATATGGTCATAGGTCATACTTCAATTAGTTAGAGAACAAGAACAATTTAAAAACATTAATACAAAAATCAGTGGTGCCTTCAAATTATCGAAACCAACAAGTGCTTTTCATTTGCGATTGCTATTTTCTGGTTGTAAACATCATCATTTTTGTTTTTACTAGCTACCTATTTTTTCAAATTGTTCTTTAATAATCATTACTAGATAAAGTTTAAATCTGTTGTACTTCTGTAACTAATTGGAATATGACCCCTTTATACACTTTTTTACACCTATTATAAATCACCCTGTATATACAAGTTACAACTAATATAATATATAATTCTTCATGGCAAAGAATGTATTCAAAAAATTGCACATTATACCATCGATATCCTAAAGCGTTGAGTTGTCGATGACCCAAAGCTTTACTTAATATTCACTTTTAGATTGTTAACATTTTTGTACGATTCCTTGTTTAAATATACAGCTCGATCATATTAATCATCGCTATGATATTGTAAAACAATAACTATAAACAAATTGAGATCGATACTTCAACACACTACTGTTGGCATGGAGCGGCTTTTTCTATGTGCTGTTTGGATTCCCGACTCCTTAAGACACATTCAGTCTTAGTAAGCTGCTCTTAATGTGGTATAACAGTTATCATATTATGTTATACAAGTTAGTGCATTTTAGAACAGAGCCCCCTATTAATGTATAAGATTTGTACGATAGCAAACAATATTGACAATATGTTAAAAAGCTTCTACGTAACGGCATTTTCTATTTTGGTAAATTAATCTGTGTTTTTTGCATTTATAAATAGTGGTAATTTACTTAAACATTAGAAAGTGGGGCTCCTAGCTGAAATGCAGTGATCTTTATATATGTGTCGTCCCATAAAGAGGAATTCGCAAGGGAGACGAGAACTAATTATCACAAAGCCTAGATGGAGGAAATCGGTTTAAAATCGAGTGGGTGAATTATCAATGCCGGTAGCAGAGAGCGCAAATGAGACAGACAGTACCGATACCATGACATTTTAAGGTGAGGTAGAATAGAAATTTGCATCCGCATCTTTCGATAACTTAAAAAAGTCGTACATACACCGAGATGCAAATTCGCGACTTGGCAGACCACGAGGGTTTTCACTACACCACTCTGACAACGTAGTGGCGCGACCTCTTAACGTCTATTACTGGTAACGCGAATACAAATCGACTTCGTTCTCAACTTGGCGTATTTACATCAATCGGACGTGACACCCTCACTAAACTTAATTTTACCAACTTTACTTTAACAGTAAAGCAGTTGCTTTCATGTAATGTTGGGTTTGGTCGTGATCGATTGAGAGATTGGGACGAAATAAATTTGTAAAAATGGTGGCGGTCAAAAGCATCTTCACTATCTGTCGAAGTATAACAGAAATAATAATGAATTTTTTAACATCATTTGTCCATTTTATACTCTATTTTGAACAGAATTTCGCGTAGTTTCTGAATCATTGATTTTTAAAAGCAAGTCACCTATGTGAACGGCTGCTAATTTCATTTCAGTGCAAAGACTTATTGCTGTGGCACCATAAAAGTAAAATGTATATATATATAGCTTTCCAAACAAAAATAGACATAAACATATAATGAAGTTTTTACAGCTCTCGGGTGACGCCAGAAGAGAGTGCGTCTTCGCAAGTAAGCCGATTCGCTGATGTTTTGCAACTCTCGGGTGCTGTTAAATATTCCGGACGACATTCAACTAATTGCATTATGTTACCAAAATTGATAATGAAGTAATTCGCTCACTCTATAATTGCAGGCAATGGCGCAGAACGGCTGGCAAGAAATGAACCGTTTCAAAGATACTATTGCGAGACGCCTAAAGTCGGGGTAACTGGCAATCCTTTTAGTTAAAACACACTCGGACACGAAGACCAAGCTACTGAGATTAATAAGAACACTTAAGTAGATACAAATACTTGCATTTATTTTTCTGCCGTTTACAGAACACTTAAGTTTACGTATTTACATCTTCTTATTAACTAACTTAATTCTGACCAAGAAAGCTCGGTGGGCGTTTACAAAGTTCCCAATAACCTATCAGACCTGGTCTAAATTTTGAACTTTTGGCACGTACATACGGACGTGGCAGTTCATAATAGTTCTATGAATTTTATAAGTTTGAGGCTTTCCCACGGTGAAATGTGGCCTGCTCGAACCCTTCGTAAATTACCGCTATAAAGGATTACAATTCTACTAAAAGCATTTGGTCCCAGCTGCGAATAATTTTTATGATCGAGTTGCAACCGTTGCTTCTTCTAATCACGTACCGGTCATATACATCACTCAATATCTCCAGCTTCCCAAGCGAAAGGCACGTTTCTAAACATCCGCTTGTTGTAATTTAAATATGACATTTTGCCTACGAATTTTACCTTAAAATATTAATTATACAGATGGCTTACAGCTAACTAAAGTATAGTATATTCCTACATAGTTCATTTCATTAAAGAACGCAAATCGTAACAGTTGCCCCCGGATTAAGATAGTCTTTGGGGTTTAAATCTATCGATTTATACACCACAAGACGTTCTTCTTTCGCACTTAAGCAATACCAGTCATAAATCTCAGAACTATATGGTCTCATTATGCTTACCCTAATTTAACTAACCTATGTGAATTAACATCAGTTATCTGGTGTAATTGTCAGTAATACTTTGGTTCTCGGTGACTTAACTAAACAAAATACCTAGATAAGGAATCCACGTTTCCGCATTTCTTTCCCGGTTTATAGAAAACAGTGAAATTTAACATTTGTAAAATTAATGACCACCGCAGTAATCTGCCATTCTTATTGCTGATCTGCCGTAACCAGGTCAAAGGACAGTGATCCGTTTCTACGGTAAAATGGCTCAGAAACAAATAAGGTTTTAATTTTCCGACTGCCCAGACTAAAGCTCCACATTCGAGTTCACTTGCGCTATAAGCTTGCTCCCTATCCGTAAGTTTTTTGCTGAGATACAGTACCGGATGCTCTTCTTGATTAGCATCTCGTTGCGATAAAGTCACCCCCATTCCTCGCTTCGAACAATCGGTTTGTACTATAAATTCGCGGGCATAATCTGGAGCTCTCAACACCTTACCGCTCATTAATTCGTCCTTCAATCTTTGCAATGCAACTTCCTTCTGATCATCCCATTCTACTCTTGTTTTCGCATTTTTCCGTAATGCGTCTGTAAGTGGACTAGCTATGTCTGCATAGTTCGGGACGTAATGATTGTAATACCCTGTGATCCGAGAAATGCTCGAATATTCCGTTTGGTTTGGGGATGTTGAAACTCCTGTATGGCCGCTACCTTTACCTCCGACGGTTGTCTAAATCCCTGACCTATTTTATGTCCCAGATATATAACCTCGGCTTTTCCCCATTCACACTTCTTAGCCTTTATCGTTAGGCCTGCTTGATGCATTGCCTTGAATACCGCACGTAGATGTTCTAAATGCTCCTCCCAAGTCATCGAATGTACCACCACATCGTCCAAAAATGGTTCTGCGAAATCGTCCATTCCCTCCAATATGGTGTCCATTAGCCGCTGAAACGAAAATGGAGCAGATTGCTGCCCGAACGCTAACGTCACTGGTTCGAAACCTCCACGATGAGTTAGGAAAGCCGCATATTTACTTGCTCTTTCAGTCATCCCTATTTGCCAGTAAGCTCTTACTACATCGATTAGACTCAGGTATCTGGCCTTGCTGCATTTTCCACACATGCTTCTATATTAGGAACAGGATGTTGCTGTGGCACCGTAATAGCATTTAACGCTCTGTAGTCGATTACAGGCCTTGGATCCTTCCCTTCATCCTCCACGATCATCATAGGCGATGAATACTCGCTGTTACTGGGCCTAATTACTCCCAATGTTAACATTTTATCGATTTCTTTGTCAATAATCTCGCGTACCCTCTGTGAGTGTGAATACGCTCGAGTTCGGATAATTTTTTCCTCCTTGAGAGCAATATCGTGTTCCACTAAGTTGGTTCTTCCGGGTCGATTTGAAAATAACCCTGGAAATTCTTGGATTAATTCCTCCAAGCTTTTCATTTGGATTTCCGTGAGTTTTCCTACCCCTTTGGCTTGTTTCAACACTTCCGAAGCACTTAAGATTTCGGTGTCTTCTATTTCCACTTCTGAAAGATCGAGTTCTGCTCCTTCTTCTCCAGGTTGTTTGATTACTATCGCAATGACTTCAGCCTTTTCAAAATAAGGTTTCAACAAATTGACGTGGACAAATGCAGGAATTGCCTTAGCCTATCAAGTAACTTTAATATGTACACTACTACCGGTTCGTTGGTTTCCTTTCCAACCCACAACTCCTTGATCATGTTTAATGGAGATCTAATCTGACGTCAATAAACCAATTCTGCGGGACTAAATCCGTGTGTAGCTTGCGGTGCACATCTCAAAGCGAAAAGCGCTTGATCGATATATTCATCCCACTCATTTCCGTTTTCGTAACACAACGCTCTTAGGATTCGCTTGTATACGCCGTGGAATCGTTCTACTGCATTTGATTGCGGATGATATGCTGAACTGTGTATGATTTTTATACCACATCGGCCAAAAAGTCGGTCGTTAGATTGCTGGTAAATACAGTGCCCAAATCCATCTGGATTTCGGATGGAAATCCTACTCGTGAAAATATATTTAATAACCCTTTTACCACCGCTTCTTTCAATGGGATCGCGTCAGGAAATTTTGTGGCACTACAAATTAGCGTTAGTAGATATCTGTTTCTCTTCTTGGTTTTCGCTAAAGGTCCTACAATATCCACATTTACTCGCTTATAAGGTTCGGTGATTACTGGCACTCTACACATTGGAGCTTTTTTTCTATCAGTGGGCTTCCCTACGCGCATGCAAACGTCACAGCACTTGATCTTGTTTTTCACGTCTCGTCCCATCTGATTCCACCAATAATTCTGCTTGATCCTGTCAATGGTTTTGTTACAACCCAAGTGTCCCATCCACATGTTATCATGTGCGATATCTAGCAACTTGCTTTGTAATTTTTCTGGCACCATCACTTGCTCAAAGCTCCGACCCAATTTGTCAGTAATTCTCCTGTGCAGTATTCCATAAGCAATGTAGAATTTTGCTCCATTGTTCTCCTTCTTTGATTCTGCCATCTCAAAATACTCCTTTAATTTTGGGTCTTCTAATTGCAGCATTCTTAAGGTTGTCGGTGTAAGTTTTGTTATGTCCGAGTAGTCGATATCCGATTTAGGTATTGAAATTTGTTTGTCCTTTTCCAGGCTCGGTGATTTATACCAAATCTCCTTTTCCGCTTGTTCTCCCTGTTCGTCGGAATCTTTTCCCTCTTCTGAACTCTTTACTTCGGCATTCGTTTCTTTATTTTCATCGTGAACCTTTTCCTTTTCCATTATAGCCTTCGCCTGCGCTCTCGTTAATGCGAGCACTTGTTGAATTACCACATCATTTTCCTTCGGCAGCATCTCCCACGTTCTATTCGATAGCAGATACGTATAATCTCGAGGCAAACGATTCGCTACAGCTGCTTCAGTTTCCACCTGAATTTCTGGCAAATTTAATTTTACCTTCGCAACTGGTAACGCCACACATTCTTCATTCAGGAGTCCTTGCACATATACATATTTCCCTGTATAATCGGCTCCTTTGATTAAATTTGTGTGCACGATATCATAGCTGGCTCCGCTATCTCGTAGTAATTTTGCTTCCACTCCATTTACTTTCGCTATTATGGTATAAGGTTCTAGCAGACCTTCCTCGTTCTTGCTCTGGCCTATCGTTGCTAAAACGACTTGTGTTTTGGGACATTCCGGTGAACCTTTATAGTGACCTACTGCACCACATCCAAAGCACTTCCCCGGCCTTCGTCTGTCGAAACTGCGTTTGTCCAAGTTTTCCTTGACAACACTTTCCGTTTGCACCTGACTTTTCCCTAAGTCATTTTTCAAGTTCGACGTCGTTGGCTTAGTTTCGAACTTATTTTTCGATGTCTTGAAGTTTCCATTATATTGCCGTTCCGTACCTGGTCCTCTTTTGGTGACGTATGTGTCTGCATGCTCTGCAGCTTCCTCCATCGTCTTGGACTTGTTTCGGTCCTCCACCCAAAATTTCATCTCCCCGCAACGAACTATAAAATTTCTCCAAGCACATCAGTTGAGTTAGCTTGTCAAAGTTTCCTTCCGCTTCTTCGCTCTTGATCCATTCCTGGAAATTGGTTTTTAGTTGGTATGCACATTCCGCATAACTCTGGTCAGTTTTCCGTTTCCCGTACCGAAATTTCGTTCTAAAAACTTCTGCTGTTAGCTGATATTTCTTGAGCAGACTAGCCGTGACTTTGTCGTAATCTTTGCTGCCCTCTTCTGTTAATCGAGCCACGACCTCCTGTTAGTGACAACACACTCGTCAATCGAATTGGCCACGATTCCTTGGAGAAGTACAATTGCACACAAACCCGCTCGAAATTCGTTAAATATAATCCCATGCCACCGTCATCCTTGAAAGGTTGCAATTGTTTTGTCATATTTAAGGACATATTCCTAATTGCATTGACATCATGTACATTATTTTCATTTGTCGTTTGAGCTTGGGCCTGAGCAATTTTCACTTGAGCATCTAATCTAGCTACCTCCAATCTTTCTTCTCGCTCCCTTTCAGCTAATTCTAACCTTTCTCTCCTTTCAGCTAATGCTAACCTTTCTCTTCGTTCCCTTTCAGCTAATTCTTCCCACTTGTCCTTTCGAGGGTTTTCCTCCCAGGCACCTAATTCTACTTTAATGTCCTCTACCGAATGTTGAGCCTTAATCAATTCTTCTATGATCTCTGCCTTTTTCTTTTTCTCCGGTAATTCCAACAGATTAGCAACGTATTTTAATTCGTTCACCGAAAAAATACTGTATTCGGAAACCATTGTTTCTTTTAAATGAAACACTTGATAAAATTTAAATTCTGTAAACCAGGAATTTTGCGCAACCCGTAAATTACCTATCGCTGCTGTAAAAACTTAACTAGTTCACAACCCGTCGAAAATTTACTATTACTGACAACTACGAGCAATACCTGATCCTATTATTTCAAAAAAAATATATACACAACCTTACTAAATCGCATAAAAAGACCACGAAAAAAGGGTGCGTAGCAGTATTTTGAAGAAAAAAAAAACAATTTACGGCTTTATCAAAGGACATCATAACATTTAAAATATCTATGTACATCTGTTTGAAAATGTTTAATAAATTTTAGCGCCCGTTAACAATATAGTTTTAAAAACACTGTTCGACACTAAACAACTACAGGTTAAAAAAAATTATCTCCAGATGATGTAATCGTCAAAGCTCCAAATATACAATTTGAGCAACATTGGTCAAGTCGTTTATTTGTGAGTAATATGCATATATTTAATACTACGTAATATGCATGCACCCACCCATTCTCCCACTCACAGATACACGTTTGAAATATATGGGCCTCCAAACATATATATTGGCACAAATCTCCCAATTTTCAACTTTTACTTCGTTCCAATACTTTCCCATATATGTATTATGTCACTAGATTGATACTTAATCCATCTCATGCAAATCGACGCTTGCATCTTAGTATTAGTTGTTTACAAGTTCTTTAACAATGTTAACAGATGGGATTACGATAAGCAGATACGCTGGAAACACTAAGCTGTGCTATTGCTATGCAAACAATAAAATGAGGTAAATAAAGCTATTATCTATTCAGCGAAAAGAAGTAGTTCAGCTACATATACAAAAGTGCCCAATATTTGAATAAAATGTGTTTATTGGTCGTGTTTCTAAGACTCGACGCAAATGGATCAAGCCACTAATTGTTGTAAATTGGCAGGATTTTATTAATTTGTAGCGTGTGAAACTGGTTTTGCGCACGCATACATTTGTGGGGAGTAGCTTTATTATTTCTGTCGGCGGAATAAAGTATAATAATTTATAAACTAACTATACTCCGATGCAAGAGTCGATTTACACGACATGGCCTATACTTGTTCTCTTCCCAAGCTAATTGTTAACTGTGGCAACAACGCGCGAGCATAACTTACTACGGTCCACATAAGGATACGCTTAACGAACCATTGTTAATTGAAATTCGTAGAATAAACTTCATTGTATACAATCCGTAACTGTAGTATCTGGACTTTCCTTTACGTCATCTCTACGCCCTTGAAATAAGATAAAAATAAAAATTACCACACTTCACTGTGAAGTTTAGGAATACAAAATTTCGACAATCTTTCGTATTAGTATTTCGAACATGCGGCTTTAAGGACTATCAGCGAGGTTATTGATATAATCTGGTGTAAATCGTTTGGACAACGAATGATAGTTTTTGTTGAGCTACTGCATACAAAGACAATTTCTTAAATACGGCAATAATTTGCACATGTAGGTATTTATAATGTTAATGTATCAACGCTACGTTTGAGAAACAGTTCATCACTTCTGTTGTAATATTTACTTTTGTGTTCTTTGAGTTGCTTGAAAATATTCTATTGTTTTATTTGTATTCGTATAATTATGGGCTTTCGACTAAACCAGCCACTGAAATATGATACGAGCACAGAATCGGAACGAGTCCAAAACCAATTTACAGATCGAAGGCTGTTTTTAAGATCGGGGGCGTTTTAACAGGTAGATTTAAATTATGGAAAGGCCTTTAGCCGAGAATTCCCATATTTGAAATGTTGTGAACCCCAAGCGACCGGGGGTTGCATTTTAGAATGCGAGGGTGCTTATGTGTTTTTGGGAGTCTGTAGGCGAGATCGCACATGTGTGGACGCGAGCCTAATTCTCCGCGAGGGTGATTCCACCGCGATTACGTTTTGTGAAGTGAAATGAATTGTAGATTATAATCGAGTGAATAAAACGATGAGGTCTGTAATATCTAAATAGAATGCTAGTGCTTGAGTAGCTTAGAAAATGTAGCTATTGTACAGCGAAAACGAACATTCGATATTGTCTCGTACTGATGCTGATTGTAGACAGCTTTGTTAATTGGATCGCTGTTCATTGTCGCAGAGGGTGCCCTCGTACCTGGGTTAATGGCTATTCGGCGAGATAGCCCACTACCCTTGACCTGATAAGCATTGTGCTTTTTAGTGGCCCCAGTTAGCGCAACTGGGGGGCTTTTGGTGAAGCTCAATTCCCAATGATGCCTTGTACCTGTGCCTTTTACAGTCCATGCGGCCATTGTAATTTCGGGTACACTGACATGGGTTGTACCCATTGATGCCGTTAACGTTCGGTTAAGGCATACTAGATGCGGTAAGCATCCGTGTTTTCAGGATTATTACAGGCACATCATCGAAGGTGCACCGAAAAATATACCTGATGATAGCTTCTTCAAGATGCGGCGCGGGACGACGCGGGGGGCCCATACGACCCCCTGTAAGTATTATGTAATGAGCACATTACTGCTAAAAGCTGAATGTTTGTTGTTTTGCTTGCATGACTGAGTGAAATTGGCTGGGCTTATGTTCGCGGACGGACGTGTGTGACCACCTGCTAAATGAAAGGGCTCGCCGACCACTTTGCAACCCCCAGTATCATGTTTCTGATTTACAATCCCAGACCGCAGGGGCGTTATGGAATTTCTGGTAAGTCGCCAGTTCTTGTGAAATTTATGCATGTGTCCGATCTAAATCCTGGAAAAATAAATTAGCCCAGGGCACCGAAACTATGTGCCTACACTTCTAATTAGATAAAGAAAAATCTGGTGTGATACACTCACACAACTTCCTTTTACAGTGATCTTATAATTAGTCAAAAATTTCATTTTTAATTTTTAACCATTTGTTAAAAATTTTCAAAAATTACAAATTCTACAAAAACGGTACAAAATCGAGTGTTAGTTGAAGAAACAAATTTTCTCTAGAATTTTAAGGTGAATTCAAAAATGTAATAATATACCGGGTGTTTTATTTAAAATAGGAGTTAATAAAAAAAATAGAAAAAAAAACAAAAGAAACCCACTTTAGAAGTATTCAACTGGAAAATCACCTATCTCACATCAATACACATTAAAAATGTAAGAAAAATGTAAAGTTTAAAAAAAATCGTTAGAGCCGTTTTTGAAAAAATCGAAAAAAACTGAAAAATCACAAGAGTAAACACCTACTTCCGGTTATGCGTTTTTCTTCAAAAGCTTGCTGTCTCATCTACATAGTACACAAAACTTATATATGAAGTTTCAACGCCATACCTCTTTTCGTTTTTGAGATATTCTGTTCACAGACAGACACACAGACAGACAGACAGACACACAGACAGACAGACAGACACACAGACACACAGACCAATGAAAAAAAATATGTTTTTTGGGATCAGGGGACTCTAAAACGTGAAGATCCGTTGAAAACTCAATTTCGAATTTTTGGGGTGAATCCAATACTTCCTTTATAGTAAAAGGAAGTAAAAACTAGGCGATTATTGTTGAAATGTACTTCTGCTCACAACCAATGCTTTGAAGTCTTGAAATATTAGAGAATGATAACTTTAACTTATTTATAAATATATTCAAAACGTTGCTGTCTGGATTATTGCGACTTGACGGAGGTGCAATTTAAACATTTTATTAGAATTTATAAAATAGTTTTCGTAAGAAATAATGTAAGAAATTTAATTGGAACGGGTTTCCTTTTTGTAATATATCAATCAAATCTAAATTGAATTATTTCAGATATTCCTTAATAGCTTAATTTTACCAGAATAAAATAAATCAAACGAGGAACAGATAAAAGAAAATGTTAACATTTAAAAGAATACTTATAAGCTTGTTTAAATGAGCATTTGCGCTATGAAAAACTTTACTTCAACTCTTTTTTTATAAAGTCGAGCATTTAAGTATTTTTCTGGTTTTTCCTAGACTTTAACACATAATAAGTTTATTGACTTTTAAGCTGAGTATGTTTATTACTTATAAGTAGTAATTATTTAAATATAAAAACACAGTCTTGCCAACTAAAATTTATTTATTAGCTTTTATCGCTGCATACTCGTATATTGCTATGATATTGTACCCACAAGCGGCTCTGTCTATTCAATTGGTTATGTTTTAAAAATAATTAACTAATAGATATTAACGATACAAGTTTGATTATGAGCATCTTAACGAAACGAGTTTGATTGCCAAAACGAGGCGGTGAGCCGAGTTTTGCGGCAATCAAACGAGTTTCGTTGTGTGCCATAAGCAAACGTGTATTGTTCAATATTTTATCTTCGTCAATAAACTCTGGTTCAATGTATTTTTTTTATAAAAAGAGTGCGGTAATATCTATCCATAACCGTACTGAGTGCGGTAATATCTATCCATTACCGCACTCAGTGCTCTTAACAATACTAAAATTAATTTGGTTAAGATACTATAACAACACGGATGAAGATAAAAATAATAACAGAATTGGTTATGATTTAATCGTACTTTTTTATATAGGGTGCCCCTAAAAAAAAGGTCAATCCGTTAACCACATATTTTTTGAGGAAAAATATGATGATTTAACTCACCTTACCTATATACAAAGTTGCTTAGTTTAGCAGCTAGAGGGCTTTAAAAACTATTACCTTTTTTAAATTTTTTCAAATAAGTCGAAAAATCTTTGCTAGATTTTATTCCATGCCATGCGTTTGTACCAGTAAACCACAGCTTTTTGAAGAATAAACCCTAATTTCGAAAATTACAGGGTGTTTAACAACTTCGTCACAATAAATTATCCATGCATATTTTTTTAACCCCTGTATAATTACTACCAATTTTTTTATATGAATATTTACTTTAATTAGAAGCTATTTTCTCTCTTACAAAATTTTAGTTGGGTAAACGGTTTAGCCACAAAAAAATATTTTCTAAATCCCTACAAGCCTGAATCAGTAATTGTAACGTAACACTAGGCTTGTAGGGATTTAAAATTGTTTTGTGTGGCTAAACCGTTTACCCGACTAAAATTTTGTAAGAGAGGAAATAGCTTCTAAATTAAAGTAACTATTCAGAAAAAAAAAATTGGTAGTGAGGTTAAAATTTTTAAAAAAGTTAATCGTTTTTAAAGCCCTCTAGCGGCTAAACTAAGCAACTTTGTATATAGGTAAGTCGAGTTAAATCATCATATTTTTGCTCAAGGAATATGTGGTTAACGGATTGACCTTCTTTTTAGAGACACCCTGTATATTGAATAAATTAAAAAAAGCTGTTTAATAAAACGATGAATGATATTGATATGTCAAGATAAGAGTTAAATGTTTTTTTTGTGAACATGTTCGACTTAAATTCGGAGTAGGTAGCATTCGAGAGACTAGTAACTGAATAGAAATGTTAACAGATTGCTTTTAGATCAATACAATAATATGTTACATTTAATACACTAACGTAATATAATTATGCCGAAGTTTACTGTGAAATGACCTTAAAAGATACTTATTAATTATTAATACCTGAATTTTACAAGTGGTTTAAAAGAAGGTTAAGATGAGCATAAAGCATGTAAAGGATTACAAAGAAGTATACACATGAATGACATAAACAATCTGTAATTGAATATAAGAAATAAGAAACACGATATCTCCAAGCTAGCTTGGAAGAGTAAACTGAAGGGGATCAGTAAAATGTGTTTAAGTAAGCTCTCAAATTGTGACATTTTAAAAAAGTATAATAGAATCTAGTAGTAAGTGGATTGGTTGAGTTTGTCTTCAGTGCCATCGGGTGACTACAGGTGTACCGTAACCTTCGCTGCAGTGCTTGATAAACCTGTGGAGACCAGCTGCATCGGAGGAGGTCATCTGCAGAACCGTCGAGGGACAAGAGGCGTTGCTGCCCACCAGATGTAGATTTCACTACGGTGCTTGAATTTCGTCTGCGTGTCCTAGAGGGTGCAATTGGTAGTAACCTAGCCTAAACAGGAGGGCTTCTACAATAATGGAGTGGTAAAAGTCAACGGGTAAAACAAGGTACCTAAAACCAATATTCTTATAATACATGCAAATAAAGTAGAAAAAGATAATACTTACCTGAATAAACACTTTGTAATTGCTTGCTTTGTTCAATAGCAAATGTGTAATTGATATTATTTCAAAATGTAAACAGTGTTTGTATATAAATAGCATTTAACCTATTTTGCATTGGGCTTAATGACAATTTAATTAAATTATTATCTTACACAAATGTAAAAACTCAAACCTAATGGATTCTTCATGTACTACCGAGATAGCCAATTGATATAAAGATTTAGCAATTAAATTACAGCGCAAAATACTTGGCCATTCAATTAAATTTGAACCTAATACTTCTATAAACAATTTCTTAATAGCTACAGAAATATAAATCTTAGTATAAATATTAAAATAATTATAAGAATTGAAGCCCACGTTCATTATATATATATATATATATATATTTCCTCAAGCTCCCGAGTTGGAGCATAGGGCCTCGACAAATGCTCGCCATCGCGTTCTATTTTGGGCTATTTGTTTTATTTCCAGCCACGATCGTCCTGTGTTTTTCATTTCTTGTAGGATTGTCCTTCGCCACGTTGTTTTAGGCCTCCCTCTCCCTCTGCTACCTTGGGGGTTCCAGTCTAGTGCCGCTCTCGCGATATTGTCAGGGTTCCTCCGTAGAGCGTGCCCGATCCAGTTCCATTTTCTTAGCCTGATCTCGTGGTATAGTTGGGTTTGTTTTGAGCGCCTCCATACTTCTTCATTTGTTACGCGATCTGACCATTTAATTTTTAACATTTTGCGAAGGCATCTGTTGACGAATACCTGTAGTCTCGAGGTTGTGGTTGCTGAGGCTTTCCATGTTTCACATCCATACAATAAGACGGATTTTACGTTCGAGTTAAACACTCTTATTTTGTTGTTTCTGGATAGATGCGGGCTGTTCCATATCTCTTAATATAGTGAAATTCTAACCCCAGTAGAATTGAGTGAAACAAAAAATCACCAGAACAACTGATAGTCGTAACTTAAAATAATTAACGACCATTGTCAGTTTGACACTGTCAGTAAGTATTTCTGTTTTCATTTCAAAATGAAAAGAATTTCGGTTGAATCGAAAACACTTATTTTAAATGTTATAAAATACTTTGAAAATGAAGAAGGTAATCATCATCGAGCAATTGAAAACGCTTCAAAAGCATTAAAACTTGCAAAGAGTAGGTACTTTATAGAAATTGAAGAAAGGATGGAGAGCTTCCGATAAAGAATTCACAGAAAATATGTTGCAGAAAGTTTCTGTTGCCAAAACCAAAATCGATCCTTGGATGCTAAACCATATTTGTGACATTATATATACCTATATTTAAAATGTACCTACGCTGACCGAAAATCAGTCAATACAAAAAATATACACGAACAATTAAAACAAGAGTTTCCAGAGTTCATCTGTTCGGTTTCATCAATAAGGAAGTGGATAATACAAATTAGATTTAAATTTAGGAAAGAATACAACAGACATTACTTAATGGAACTGCCCAGTATTAGATTTAAACGACTTTCGTTTTTGGATTGTTACAGAAAGGCAAAACAAGAAAATATTTTTCAGCCAGTATTTTTAGATGGAACCTGGGTATTCAGCAAAAATAGTGATAGGAGGATTTGGCAAGATGGGTCAAAATTCACCCAAAGTAATAAATTGGGCAGCGGTTCAAGATACATGATAGTTCATGCTGGAAACGAAAACGGTTTCATCATGCGTCATTAATATTTAAATGTAATAGAAAGATTGGAGACATCACGATAACATGAACACTCAAAATTTTGAAAATTGCTTTAAAACAAAATTTATTGCGAATTTAGAACAACCATCGCTAATAGTCATGGACAGTGCCAGCTACCACAGTCCTCTAGAAGAAGAAATTCATAGAAAAACATGGACTAAGAAACGTCTTGTGGAGTGGTTATTAAAAAAAGCAGCAAGGAATTTGATCAAAAATTAATGAAAAGCAAGGTCTGGGAAATTGTATGCAAAGAAAAACTACTGGAAAAATCATACCATTTAGATAATTACGCCCAGAGTTGGGACATCAAATTTTACGAATACCACCTTACCATTGTCATTTCAATGCAATCGAAATGGCATGGTCTGAAGCAAAACGCAAATATGATGAGGAAATAAAACAAACAAATGGTTCACCTATGGAAGTACTGGCTGTATGGGACAAAGTTATCAAGGAAATTCCAGCTGCACACTGGAAAAACTACATAGTGCATAATGAAAATGTAATTAAAGATGCCTGTCAAACCGAATGTGCACTAAATATTATGGATATAGAACCATTACTAATAACTACTTCTGAAAACTCTGATGAAACTTCTGAATCTGAAGATAAATTTAATATGGAATAGGTTTTCTGATAATGAATTATTTTTTGGCATATTAAATGGCCCTCAGATAAGACAGCTGATAAAAGATCCACAATTTACCGCAGCAACGAACGAGATTGAATCTACTGCTTGGTGCTCATTTGTTAAAATAGTACAACATTTTCTTGGCAATCATAAAGCAGAGAATTACACAGAATTAGTGAAAAATATGCTTTCTAAATTTAATATTCTCGGTTGTAATATGAGCATAAAACTTCACTACCTCCACAACCACTTAGATCGATTCCCACAAAACCTAGATGATTACAGTGAAGAACAAGTGTAAAGATTTCATCAGGACAATAAGACGATGGAAGAACGATATCAAGGAAGATGGGATACCCACATGACGGCCGACTACTGCTGGAGTCTGCAGCGAGACTGTCCTACTAAACTCTATGCTAGAAAATCGTATAAAAGAAAATTTTTAAGCGATAAGCCATGAATATATATTTATCTACTTTGTGAATTAAATACCTTACTTTGAAGTCTTTGGTTTTTAATGAGCCTTTGTCGCAAATACTAATACTTATAACCTAAGATGTTAAAATCTTCCCTAAAAAAATTACCTATTTCGTTATTATTGAGGAATTTTCTCCAGAAATATTCTTTCTGTCACCAACAACTTTTTTAATTTTCATATTACCTCTTAAATTAATGAATCAGAGCATTTTGAAAGCCAAAAAGTACAGATATAATTTTGGCCAACTTTTCGACCCATGCGACGTATGGATTTTATTGGTATTTCGTATCACAATTAAAAATAAAGTAGAACACATTAATTTTTAATTCCCACTTTTTGTCAAATTACAACTTTATTGTATTTTTTGAGGTTATACAAATGTCAGTGTATAATTTGTTACCAAAACTGTGATATTTCCTGAATTAATAATACACGTACGTTTAGTAACTAAAATTAGGGATAGGCAATTGTTTTTTCCGCTGGGGTAATATTTCCACTATATATATGTTTCGAAGTGTTTAATAACTTTATCTTCATCAGTGTTGTTATAGACTCTTAACCAAATTAATTTTAGTATCGTTAAGAGCTTCATTACCGCACTCAGTGCGGTAATAGATATTACCGCACTCAGTGCGGTAATGGATAGATATTACCGCACTCAGTGCGGTAATGAATATTACCGCACTCTTTTTGTATAAAGAAATACATTGAACCAGAATTTATTGATGAAGATAAAATATTGAACAATACACGTTTGCTTATGGCACTTAACGAGACTCGTTTGATTGCCGCAACTCGGCTCACCGCCTCGTTTTTGGCAATCAAACTCGTATCGTTAAGATGCTCATAATCAAACTTGTATCGTTAATATCTATTAACGTCGTCAAGCGATGATTCCTTAAAAAGGACCACCACCAACATTTAACACTTTTAAAAGATCTAATTAACTACATTGTTAATATTAATTTTATATTTAATACATTTCATAATTTTAAATTATGTAGACAGCTTTTATCACATCGATGCTAAACCATTGAAAATAAAATTGCAAAAGATAAAGATAAAATATAAAGAAATCTTATAAATTATAAGTATTCGTGAAACAAAAATTAAGACAGATGCAAAACCACTAGCTCGGCTATTACACAATGTTCTCTAATAATCTAATAAATATCTATGGACCGCATCGTTGCATACAGCTGAAATCAAAAATTTATTTTTTTTACCTAAAGAGCTGCTGTTGGAAGCATGGATCTTATGTTCTGGTCACGCCACTTGTTGAATTATTTAACGGATATTTCTTTATCAGTCCTGACTTCTTTGACCTTGCAACCTATCCTGGATGACTGTCACAAAGTGCATATATGTTCAACATATTTTCAAATATCTATCGGTTAGTAGTCAAAAAAACAACCTCGAGTTAAAGACAATCCACTTGTCATATCACAGATACGCCAGATATGCTATCGCATTTTCGGTACAATCAAATCTAAAGTATCTCATATCAATCTAATTGTTCAAACCATCTGTGAGTTTTAATTTCGTATATTTGTATATTGTATATTTTCTCCCAATTCTTCTACTGCTTTGCCAAATCCTTCCCTTAGTGTTGAGTCTCCTTGATTCATTGACTCCTTCCTGTGTATTCGCATAATATATGCGTATGTAATTATTCTCAATAATTTAATAAGTGCCAAATTGCTAGTCGATGGTTTCTCACAGCAAACAGTAGCAAAACAAAACAGATGTTCTATATTTTTCGGATAATTAAATGCAGATTGCGCGCTCTCTCTCAATATTTTATTGCTATACGATATTTGTTACAATAGAGGCATTGGAGGGACTTTAAAAGGTAAATTAACACGACTTTGCAATTTCCAGCAATGTAAATCGAAGAATTGGAAGCAAGGCTAAGCGTAGCCAACGGTCTGTTGACGGAATTCGACGAAATTCAAAACAAAATCGAACAAGCTAGCAATACGCCAGATGGTGAGGTTAACTCAAGCGCTGATGAATACCATCAAGCTTTTGAGGATTCCTACTTTGGTTCAATTGCAGATGCAAATGGTTTAATAAACAAACATCGAAGTAATTCATTTTCGCATGATGGTAGTTTGCATTCTAACCGTTCTAGTTGAGCTTCTGCTAATTCTAGCAGCCCCTTCAAGTTACCTACAATAAATTTGCCAAAGCATAGAGACGACCTTGCAAAACAGCTTGAATCTTTAAAAATATTATACACAATAATAATTAGATTACTGATCTTCAAAAGTCGCATTACTCAAAGGCCAGTCTTAGTGGTCACGCCTCAGGAATAATCAAATCTTTAGAATTTATTGTTGCCAATAATGCCAATTACCTAGGAGCCTGGTGTAGTATTTGTGCTAGGTATAACAGCCTTAGAATGCTAGTTCATAATCATTTGAAAACTATTTTCAATTTCGAGCCATCAACCAAGGAATCGGCTCAAAAGTTAAGAAAGGTAAATGACAACCTTTTCAAACATATCACTGCGCTAAAATCTCTAGTCTCGGAAGAAGCTCTGTTTGAAACATTTTTCATTTTCGTTATTACAAAGGCACTTGATTCCAACACAGCCTGCGAGTGGGAGTCCGTGAAAAGAAGTTCCAATACAGGGCTGCCTACTCTTGAGGAGTTCTCAGATTTTCTCAAAGACACTGCGGATGTTTTAGAAAACCTAAAAACCAAGCAGGAAAAAAGTTGTTCCTGAAAAATCCAAGACACATTCAAAGTTTTTTGTTTGGAGTTATCCCACATGTTTGTTTTGTAAAAATAGTACATTGTGTATCTAGGACGAAAAGCGTAACATTCCCAGACGACTGTGAATATTGTTGGGCGAGACGAATGCCAAGCCCAACAACACAGGGGTCTGGGAATGTTACTTTTTGTCCAAGATACACATACTATTTTTCCGCCGATCGATACGAGTAATTAAAAAAAATAGGAAATAGTACTCCAATATTCCCTGCCTAGGCCGGGAATATTATTCCTGTACAGTTTTATTGTAAATTACCTAGCAACGGCCGATGTAATGGAATGTTTGAATTATTCCTGTACAGTTTTATTTTAAATTACCTAGCAACGGCTGATGTAATGGAATGTTTGACTTTGCTCAACAAAATTTTGTCAATAATGTGTCAGCTGTAGTACGATTGCCGGAAAAAATCATTTTCTAGCAAAATATGATGATTTTCAAACACTTTCTGTACATGATAGAGCGAATAAGGCAACAGAGCTCAAGGTGTGCCTGACTTGCCTTCCAAAGGTGACTATACATATAAATGTACAATGCACATGTAGGAAATGCAAAGAAAAGCATGATACGCTTTTGCATGAGGGTGAGAGAGGGTCATTACTTACAGTTTCTTCGGTACAACCAGGACATTGCCTCACATTGACTCCCGTTGCCATTAAAGACGGGAGGCAATGTGATTAATAATAAATCGACTAGCCTCCTGATTTTCATATTTAAATATTTTTGAATGCAGCTGAATACAAGAGATAGTCTCATCATAAAATGTAAAAGTGTCATATGTATAACTCTGGACTATAATATCATTTCCTCCCTTGCATGATTACAATTGTTTAGGTACTGTTCTCGCTAACGCTGGAGAATTAAACTACATCCGCGGGAGGAAATGATACATTTTCTTCCCTAGTAATACAAATACTTAGCTATAAAAAATGTGTTAGGTAACTTTTGAAATTTTAAAACAAAATATCAAATTGGTGTTGATCAGGGACTGTTGAAAGTTGACAGGTGACTGATAAACCTAGTTGAAAACGGTTGATTGAAATAATAATTCGTACATCAGATTCAAAAACAAAAGACATTTGCTCAAGCACGTAACAATGAAGTCATTTTTATATTCAGGAGACCTTTATACCATGTGTTCAAAAAGAAATTACATCAGGGTTGGCTATGGAAAATACAACTAAGCTTTAGAGACAGCAATCTTTAGAATTTTCAATCACGATATCAGCTTATAATATAAACTTACAATAACAACAACAGTGATGACAGTTAATGAATTCTAAAGCTTGCTGTTGACATTACTTTTATATTCCATGGCCAACACTTATGTAATTTCTTTTTGAACACACCGAATAAGAAACGGGGAAAAATACGTATTTCATAAAATTACTATCAACGCTCGACAAATAAATTGCTCAGGTTGCTTTCATATTTTTACTTCAAATTTCAAAACCTTTTCATTTTATCAAAATATTTAATAATACCTATTTATTTCAAGTTTAGGGCAATAAAATATCTAAAATTACATAAATTGGGTCACTATGCACTGTTCTTTTAAAAAAACTAAATGGAATTTTGTGTAAAATCATTAAGAACCCAATATTTGAATGTCTCGCAATTAGCATGGGGGTTTTGCATGTTTCGTCCGCCAACGCATCCCCCTGTATAACGTAAAGAAGTAATGTTGGATGAGGTGAGCGGAATTATAAGACACTAGATTTATTTTATTTTTTATTTTTATTTTATTTTGGTACTCAGCCAACAGCCGTTAGGCCAATTATAGGCGTCGCTGTAATTTTTTATAATAATCGAAGCTAACATGCTGCAGCAGTCCGTAAACAATTTTTGATAGCCACAAAATTATGCATTAGTTGCTAGTATACAAGGTAGCATATGCAGTGTTGAATTCAGACCGTTTCCTTCGGAGGGGGGGGATAGAATAAAAGTTCTGGTGGGCATTTTTAAAAAAATAGAATACAAAGATACATAGTGATTACATAAATTACAGAAACAAACCATTCTTTTATATATTAAAAAACCTGAATATCCTGTGGTAATGTTCTCGGGAGGGAATCTGTACTGCCCGGGGGGGGGGGGGTGATTTCCCCCCGTTTGCCCCGCTGGATTCAACATTGGGCATATGAGCATTACAAGGCAAGAAAGCGACCAATACTTGCACGGCAGTATACCCCTATGTTAGTACATCGTTTAAAACACAAATTGAAATGAATACGTCATTATTATGAACCAATGTCGTCTAATGAAGCTATTTTAAATTATATTTTTACCGTAGGTATTGTAATCTGTAACGTACTTACCCCAAATATAGTTGTAGCGTCTTACACAATAAATATTAGCTTCACTATTACAACCTACATGTCACATCTACATACACGCACCAATGCACTTTTTGCTCGTGCATGCGTCGTACAAATTGCGAATGTTGCTGTTATTCGATTCGTCACTGGAAATCATAAATTAGGCTTATATTGTTCCGGTTTGCTTAATATGTAACTTAATTTTTTGCGTTCTGGAGATTTAGCACCCAATCGAGGTCAGTAATTCAGTAATTGAATTACCATAAAGTAATTCAAATACCGCGAGTAAATTCAATTACCACAGGTAATTCCAATACTTGTAAAGTAGTTTAAATACAAAGTAATTAATTACTGCCCAGCTCTGCGGGATGCACCTAGAAGTAACAGTAGGTTACCATACATCATATGCTTACAAACAGCCAGAGCTAATCTACTGTTAAAATCACCTATACTAGTTATGTGTTCATTGTATAACAAAATATGTGGAAATTGTGATATTTTGAATGCACACTAAAGTTGTTACTAGAAACTTATAATGCATATTGTTAATCCGTTATACAACTTTTATATATTTGCATAGCATATTGTTGTCTTTTAATGATATTTATAATATGATAAAGTGTATTATAAGACATATCGTGTTATGATTATGTATTCATATTTATTAGGTATTTTGTATCAAGTATTTCACATGTTATTGTTTTAGAGTTTATTAAACTGGCGATGTGATGTTTTCTTTGCACCATACGCTAAGATTTATCAATTAATGTTGTATTTCCTAATATTACATTCGCTATTTTATATGTAGTAGTTTGTCCTTTAATTGGCTTCGTTGTTGAGCACTAAACATATTATTATTATTATTATAACCAGATTGTGGCTGCTGTCTATGCTCGCACCTGGGAAACTTCTGCTATCCTTTATTTGGTATCTTAATCTTTGTTTGTGTAGTATTTTACTAATCTCTTATTCCTAGTCTTACTCTCTGTAATATTGCCTTCAGGTGTCTCTTTGACAATTGAATTCCGGTCTCCTAGTAGGCTCATATTTTCGTCTTCTCGTACATGTTCTATAATTTCATTTATACGTTCATGTATTTCTTCTATTTCATTATCTTCACGTTACAAGGTAGGTATGCACACTGTATCTGTTGGATTTGTTTTTAATTTAACCGTAATGGTTCTTTCATTGTTTAGAATGCATCCCTTTACTCTTCCCCCAAATTTATTATTCAGCGCCACCGCTACACTTGTATTTCCACCTACCCCGGCTGTGTTTATTCTTCTGTGGTTTCCCCTCCAGAAGTTTGTATTATTCTAATTTCTTGTTTTTACTTTTGAATCTTCTTTAGTTGTCCCCGCCCGGGGATCTGATAGAGGGACTATTTTAACTCCGTAATATTTAACTTGAGAAGATTATTTATTACCTTGGGACGTGTTTTCTATGCACATGATGTCCATATACGTTGTGTACTTGTCCAAGAAAGCATTTCCTCGTTCTTCTTCGCTAGTGTTGTGGTTATTCCGTCATTACTCAGTCGTCAGATCCTCGTGCAAAACAAGATGTACTCTGTAAGTGTCGGATATGCACGAACATTACCTTTGATTCTATTTTCAGGAAAGACAATTAAAGACTCCTAGTTCAATAGCTAGATGTACGTAATTATTGCGAAAGCTTTCGTTTGTATTGAGCATTGTGAGTAAAGCCGATATTGTTTTACAGCTGTTAGGGATTCAGCGGGGCCTTGACTCGTAATACGATTTTTTAGCACATTGCCTGGCAGACGAGGCCACTGAAATAGAGCCAAAAGCGATGCTAAATTATGATAGGGAAATTAGGCGAAATTAGGACGACAATGCAGTGAAAACAAACAGCCAAAAACCGCGAATTAAGTTAGCTTAAAATTTATGAGACCGTTACAAAATTAAAGGACACATGTTGGGGCCAGTTTCGGGAACGTCGTGGGAAGTTACCATTCAAAATATTATTGGAAAATAATTAACCAGTTGTGGGGTGTGGAAGGGTAGCCACCAATTAGCATAGAGCTCCTCTAGCAACAAAATTAGTTTTTTTGTTATTAGTTGCCCTCTCCATGGCTCGGAATTGTGAGTTTTCGTAAGTTATATAAAACGCATTTGAATGGGGCGGCAGAAAGAAGAAAAGCAAGGTATGGTGCATGTGGTAGCTCTGCACATAATCCGGAGAACTGCTGTAACAGATCACGACTTGCCTAACTCTTACTTCTCTAAATAGATCACAAAACAAAACAGCAGTAGCTTAACTGTTAGTAAGCTTGTATGTACACCGACTCCTCGTCTCAATTTTACATCTCTAAATGGCTCACAATCCGACACCACAGTATCTTAACTGTTAGTAAAATTGTGTACACACCGACAGATTTGGCTAACTCTTAATTCGCTAGGTGGATCACGATCCGACACCGCAGTATTTTAACTGCCAGTAAGATTGTGAGCTGCCCTAACTTCCTTCTTTACTGTTATTTCTACTACGTGAAACATACGCCGAGCACCCAACTTTCATTGCAGCTACGCTTCATAAGTTTACCACAATGCATCGCTAAGAGGGGATACGACGACGATGATGCATCCTGTCCGACTGCCAAATAACGCCCAGCCAGCTGGACGAAGCAACTGACAACCGTCTTACCCAATTATAGTATCGAAACACCACAGTACTTGTAGAAATATGTAGTGCATTTGCACTTCTCCTTAATAAAAATTATTAGACGTGGGAAGCGAAGGTCTTCAAGCTCTATCCAACTTAAGTAAAGGTACGATAAGTACCTACAGCCGCCTAAAGTGATCGTCCGTCATCCAGCCGAGGCAGGCTGTAATAACCCAGAAAAACATACACAACGTAGGTTTACCCACACATTAAACCCAACCAGAGTGTGCACCGGTACAGTATCGACGCAAAAGTGGGGTTGACATTTGGTTGGGAAAGGCTGTAACTTGCATTTCACCAGCCCTTAGAACCTACAAAAATGTTAGATATGTTAAACAGTTTATTGTATGAGACCCCTTAGTTCTTATATACCATATTCGTTTGTAATTGTGCAAATAAACATGTCTACTGAAAATATTTATGCGTCAAAATTTAACCAAAAATGTGTTTTTTGCCTTTTTAAGTAAAACCTTAGTAAGTATAGTTAGCATAAAAACTTTTCTACTTTTATCCTTATAATAAATAATAAATAAACAAATAAAAAATAATAAAAACTGGCTACTGACTTATAATAAGAGGAAGAAGAAGAAGAAAAAGTAGAACTGTATAATGTTGGAATCTGATCTAATTTTGTAAATATTATTTAAAGAAATCGAAATTGACCAATTGAGCATGTAGGAATAGGAACTGTGAGTGTTACGGAACTCGGTTCGAATTCTCTCTAACGGCTTTATTTTAAATACAGCGTGTCCTGGAAATGGCTACAAATCGTCAGATAATCATGTAGCTTGATTAATTCCGAGTGAAAAATTCTTATATAAATTTTCTCTTCGAAGCTTAGTTTTCGCGTACGTTTTTGTTCTTATTTATCTTTACGTTTAAATACGTCACAGGTCACAATTAAAACACGTGAAAAGTATAAGATTTGTTGAAGTCAGTAGTTGTGGCGAATATTTCAGCAGTTTTCTAAATTGGCGTTTAATCAATTATTATTTTACAAGCTACATAAACCTTATTTGTTTATTTACTGTATAATATAATTAATCATTTAACAATGTTGCCAAATTTAGTGTTCTAATATGTGTGAAGAAACTAAATTTTGTTCTATTTCACTCAAGACTAATTAGCAGGCATGGCTAGTGGGCATTTTGTAGCCATTTCTGGAAGACCCTGTATTATCATTTTCAACATTTCACGCGGCTCTGCCTTTGGCGCGCGGAACGTACCCCCTTCCCCTCTTCGTCCAGTACTGCGTCGAAGACGCATTAGCTGTTTACGTTTCTCATGATATCTTTGTTAAAATCTTATCAAATACCAAATGCAAATATACGTATTGTGAACCCATATTTTGGGTAAAAGTCACAAACAGTTGTAGGCTTGTTCCTGCTGAGTGATTTTTTGGAATCATTGCATTACAGGTAATTTGTTATTTTATATTTTTTGTTACTTGGTAACTTTCACATATAATCTCATAAGAGCATCAATTCTTTCCGGAATTTTTTTTGAGTGCGGTCCAACAACGTCGTATTAATTTGCCCGAGCGGGACGCGAGGGCAAATTAGGACGTTGTTGGAATGCACGAAAATAATTTCCGGATATGAATTAATGCTCGAATGCAGATTCGGTAAGAAAATCGTAACGCCACAAACCCTCACAGTTAGGTTAGTCTACCTACAAAAAATTTCCAAGAAATTTTTTTATTGTCTTGGTTACGGCTCGTGAACTAATTTTTCTATTGGTCATTAATGAGTGTCGTACGATTTTCCTTTATATATACTAATTCTAAAAAGTAGTGTTCTGGGTGTGATAATACTCACTAAATTAGGTTTCTATGAATAGGGCTTTGAAATTGTCTCTTACCGGAGTTAATGATATAAGTAGATAAAGCAAATTTAATGAAAATTGACATATACTCCTACGCACACGTGATTTTTTAGGTGGAATACGCTTATCTTGGAAAAATTTAGTATAATATTCAGCAGAGGTACACGCAAGGGTGGGACGTTTTCCGTCAAAACTTTTTAGAGTCAAAATTTATCGTAATTTTTAGTTGGATACCTATTCAAAATAACCAACGACATCCAAAAAAGTGGTTTAAGTAATCCCTGTCAAGCAAAATAATTTGGAGCACCATTGTATGTAACCATTTTACAAGAGATGAAAGTACATTTTTTCGTGAGTTGAAAAGTTGGCTACGTGCCAGGCCAACGGCGAGTGGGGAAATTTTAGGAAGAAAAAACTTATTTCATCTGGAGCAGTAAATAATGCTTTTTCTAAGAATATATAAAAAAATGAAATTTAGGATTACATAATGCAAAAATTACAAATTATTTTAGAATATGGCAGTTCTTGGGATACTTAATTTTCTAGTACAAAACAAAATTGCCAACAGTCTTGGAAACAAACAGTTGGTTGTTTATTCATTTAGATAGTAAAGCGTACTTTCACCACTAGTTGCGAAAGTTGCAACTTTCACATAGGGTACGCTACTACGAAAATAGCTACTTTCCTATACATGAGTAGAAAAAAATATATAACTTGTCTTCGTTCCAAGTCCAAGAGTACTTCATCCAATATTATTTTCCAGAAAATTCAGAAGATATTGTTGTACATTTATAATGGATTAAAGGAGATATAATTAATCATAATTAGCCAACTCTATATGTTTATGGTTAAGAACATTTCAAATATTCTTGAAAACTATTCCTCTCCGCGAGTCCAAGAAAGTACTTTTTTACGTACAACGCCCAAGTTTTTCGAATATCCAAATATAAATGTTGGACGTGAAAAAGTTATGATTAAAAACACTCCTTGCCATTGCAGAAACCATCCCTTCTGAACTTTATACCAAATTTTTCCAAGGTCACCGTGTTTATTTTTCTATACTAAAAACCGTGTTTTTCTGTTACCCTTCTCAAAGCTGCAACTCCTTAGTTCCTTACAATTTTAAAATCACGATATATACCAACTGACAGCTAACAAAATGCAGCTTCTGGAAATAGCCTCAAACAATTCGTTAGATGCAGTAAATACTATTTCCAAAGAAATAAGACAGACATGCAACTACTATATTTTTAGAAAAATTACAATAATTATACAGTTCACCCAAACTAGAGTGCTACTCAACGTAAACATATCAAAAAATTCTAGAGCGCCCTCTTTCTCCTATTCGAATACACTAATTTTGAAACATGCTTTAACACCCCATTATTTTCTATAAAACCAACAAACAATGACCATTTTAACACCAGTGTCCTCACATTGCCGTCGTCTCAAGCACACACTGACCTAAATACGAATTTTATTGAATGTGCGAGAGGCGTCGATTTGGCGGAATCTAAATTAATCAATTCTGGGGGCGCCATGGCGCCTGCGCCGACTGTGTCGAAGGGCCAGAGCGTCCTACCAGTCGCCGCCGCCTCTGCAGCTTTTTCTAAAATATCTTAGATTTAGTCCTTTTCCCCATCTCCAACGGTTCTACAAGCACCACCCATGACGTGGGGATTCGTAGCATGCGGCCCCAACGAGGCGCTCGTCATTTCAGGTACGCAAATACGCAGTTCGCAAATGGGGTGGTTTTAAGGGTGCATGCTTGGATGGTTTGAGCGGGCCGTTTGAAATGGACTGGTTTTAGGATGCTGCTACGGCAAACCGCACCTGGTACCCGGAGGAAGGGCGTTCATATGGCCGATCGCTCAAAGAATACAAAGGTAAGCCTGACTGCACAATTTGTGATTGTTTAGAAATATCTTAGTGTTCGTGTGGGTACATAAAAACTGAAAGGGGCTTAGTTGGTTGTTGTTTTGTAACTGCCGGTTTGGTAGTAATTTGTGGTCGAGGACGTTATACTGGAGCTCGAATTAATTACCGATTAGTTTGTACCAGAACAGATAGCTTAGAGTCATATAATCACTGAATTGATTTTTTAGCGGGGCCGATGTCACTTATCGCCCGGGAATGCAAGTAAAATATCCTCAAACAAGAGTAACTTACACCATATTGGTTTATTTATAATCAGTTATATTTTGTTTACACACCAGTAAGGATGTATACAGCACACATAATCTCAAACTGCAACTAACGTAATAAGCAAATAGACACACTACTTCTTTGTATTTTGCACTTTCGTATTTATGATTCGTTGGAAATTTCTTTTTCCCCGCAGCGTCTCTACTGCTCTAAGCTATCTCTTTTGATGTAAATAAGACGGTAGTTCGAAAACCAGTTTTTTTGTCCGCAATTTTGTGTACATATTTGAATTCAGTTACGGTAACACGTTATAGTAGTACAAAACCGTTACCGGAGAATTCATCGAAAGCAATTCATCGAAACGCAATTCATCGAAAGGACAATTAATCGAAATGCAATTTATCGAAACACAATTCATCGAATCAACAATTTATCGAAAGGAAAATTCATCGAAATTTCGCATTGTAAGAATTTCATCAGATTTTTTGAGGATAATATATTTAGTTTTTTTTTAAATATTTGTTGAGTTTAATTATAACGAACAAATCCACCCAAATTTCCCTTCACACTTTATCAAGGCTAAGGAATTGCAGCGTGTCGCTGGCGTGGTTAATTTTTTTATATATTTGTAAAAGTCGAAAACGACTCCTTTGTTATTTGTTTTTATTTGATTTTTTCAACTGATATTGTAAATAATACATTATGCGTGCATGTATGCATGTATGACTAATGAAATTTGATGTAACCTTTGAATATAAAAGAAATTATGAAAGTAAACATAACACGCCTGATGTAAAATGGCTGTTGACTTAAGCATGCCAGCGACATGGCGCAATTTTTAAAATTTGTTCGGTATAATTTAACTAAAAAATTTAAAAATTAATGTTATTAAAAAAGTTGATGAAATTCCTATATTGCGAAATTTCGATGTATTTTCCTTTCGATGAATTGTTGATTCGATGAATTGTGTTTGGATAAATTGCATTTCGATTAATTGTCGTTTCGATGAATTGTTGTTTCGATGAATTGCGTTTGATGAATTGTTTTCGATGAATTTACTTAGACCCCTATAAAACGTCATCATTCGTTAGTCAAGTTAAATGTTCTGTTATAAATCTTATTGATCCGAAATATATTTAAGTCGTACCTGCTGATATACGAGGGTTGTGCTGTATTAATGTTCCTAGCAAATACCGGGTGTCCATTCTCAAAGTCGAACATAGGTAATCAACACTGTGCATTCGATTTTTAGGTGTTCTACATTATTCCTGTACTACAGAAGTAAATATTATTATTATTAGTGCGAAATAATTTTATCTTTCCATTGATGTCATTAGCTTTCCTGTAACTTAAATTGGCGAGCAGGGGTCAGCAAAAACGTTAAATGCAATGTTAAATTCCTATGTTCGAGTTTGAGAACGGACACCCGGTATGTATGGCTTTGGAATATATTGCCCCTAGCAACCGCAATTGTTTTGCTATTTTATTAGCACTGAAACTACCGAATTTGATTAGTTTAACTTTAATAGTTTAAATGTTGTACAAGTTGGAAGTAGTGATTGCGAAAAGATTTTGAAAAATGGGAAAAAGTGAGCTTTAATCACTCACTAAATACCTACAAAAGAGAGATTTAACTACAAAACAAATTAACGCAGATATGGTTGGCATGCGTTGGGATTCTGCTTCTTCCTATTAAGTAGTATAACGTTGGTCTTGGATGTTAAGTGTGGCAGATAAAGCTGTGAACATGCAAAAGGTGCTGATCGGCCACATTCTGCTTGTCCTCAAGAAAACAATGATTCCATGAATGGCATAGTCAAAGAAAATTGTAGGTTGGCAGCACTGGTCAACATTATGCAACATTAGTTATAAAACTTATTAAAGGAAAAAAATGAGACAAATTTTCCTTCATCACGATAACTCGTTGGGTCATAATAGTCTTATTTCCATGAACGCAATGTCATATCTGGTTTGAAGTTATAGAGCATCCTCCACACTATTTCCCTAATCTATCTACAGTAACTGCTACAATAACCAAAACATGCAAACGGAGTCTCCCTCTATGTTAAAAAACACATTAAAGGATGTCCTAGAACACACATGAAATCATATCAAGAGTAATTCTATAGACTGCTCTGAGTATCAGTAGACATTTTCCCTGTTATCATGGTGCATTATCACCATTGAACCAAGCGTGATGGACAAAGGTCTCTTCTAAACGGTTCTATCTGTTACTACATTCCTCCAGTTGCTGGTTGTCTTGTATATGTCATCAGTCCAACGGGTTGGTGGTGTACCCCTGTTTCTTTTGTCTTCTCTCGCACTCCACTCTGAGATTTTTCGTGTTCCACATCCATCGGTTCTTTGAGCTATATGACCTGCCCATAATAAAATGGAAATGGGCAACTCATATGGGTTATCATAGTTAGTTCGCCAGTAATAGTGTCCAAAATTACTTCTTAGGAAACTAAAATGCTTTTGAAGAATACTTTCTGCTAAATGATCAAGCTAACTGAAAAACATCTTGCTTATTTGGTTTATTACTAAATTTTCCCTAAAAGGGTTCAGTCACAGATTGCTTAATTTACAATCCTATAAAGAGTTGTGGTGCTTGGAGTATGAAGTTGTTTGATTTATTTGGTTAATTTGCGTTATCATATTCCTACTAATTGTACTATTACCAGCACTTAAAAAAGAACATGCACAAACCCTCCCACGTCCAAAACAAATGACGATGCAATAATTTTATTGCGATTCTTCTTGGCATATTTCAAACTACGATTACCTAATATTGTATCGTTTGGACTTTTTACAGAACGACAATTTGTGGTTTTACTGGAACAACGCTTTTTTAATATGGATTTCAGATCCAACGCAGTTATTTTGTTCTTTATATCAGAATCAATGACATAAACATTTACAAAAATCATACCTATTGATTCTCAAAATTAACGATTTCATGATCTTCTGTCAATACCATAACTACACCACACTACAGACTACAGACGAAACTCAAAATATGTTGTTTTTTATTCATTTGCGTTGGAATGTATAGGAGAAAATCGGCAATCAGTTTTCTCACGTTCCCTACTCTAATAATTTCTTAAGTTGAGTGGGGAATTTCATCTTTTGCAATGAATGGTGCCCCAGTTCAATGTTTTTCAGCCCTTATTTCTCTTCCACTACAGCATATTTGCTTTAAAATGCGTTACATTTTGACAAATACCCCCTTTCCTCATACAAGAACCAAATCTTGTATCTTCCCATATCCCATAGGCTTTGGGCGATTATATTGTCGTTGTAGGGTCCAGTAGGCTCCAACTGCCACTGTATTTCTACCATCTGACTAGCCATTAGATATACAATGCTTTGTGAACTGTGACGTCAGTGGGTATTTCGTGACGCCAATTATTAACAAATGTGTCTCATATTTGTCATTTATTTGTGCTACCCATAATTTGATTAAGCAAGTCTATCGTTGGCCGATTATGTCTGTATTGTTATTGGGAAAGCTACAGTTATCCTTAATAAGAATAGTGCACAGGATGGCATCAAATCTGCCTCTGTTCACGGCATGAGCTACAATAGCCACCCTTAACTCTGGAATAATAGGCAATAATGTTTCAACTGGGCAATTTGTGGTAGCCCACTACCTTGTTGATGCCAACAAAAGTGAGGAGTTCTTCGTTTTCCAGGTTTAGTATTTTATTTGTTTGAGTAGTATACAAATTTGTATAATCTCGAAGAGTAATTTCAAGCAAATGTACGTTTGAGCCATTTTCTATCAATGACGTAGAACTGCATTGTATTGTTGGGATTTTTCTTTTCCAGTCCTTCCTTTTACCTGTCTGGTTTCTTTGTAGTTGACGTTTCAAATTCTTCTTCGTCTTCATGTTCCTGAACTCTTTATACACCGTTCAGAAAATCACTCCTCAACAATACCCCATAATCCAGATTTTTTAGTTTGGCATTTCTTTCTCGCCTGTCTGAAAATGTACATCATCTGGTCATCTTCGTAAAGATTGTTATCATATTTGCTAGTTGAGGCCACGTGGAAATTTTTAGAATAGAACATTTTTAACCTGCGAAAGATCACAAAACTTTTGTCGTTTTTGCTATTTACACATTATTTTCAAAACCTGACGTTACTTCTATCAAACAGTTCATAATTTTGACTAAAACCAGACCGAATCTGAGAGCTTGCATGCTCAGTATCGTCAGACTTCAAAATTATTGTAGGGTTAAAAGATATCTGGCACTCCAAAGCCTCGTCAGTCAATAAGGAGTTAAGTGATGCTATTTTTACAAAACCAACGCTTTCAAGAGTAAGGTTATTCTAATTCAAGATGTGATCAGATAACATGCCCATGAGTCATTTTGAAAGTTTTCATGTTAAACTTATATCTACAATTAAATTATAGTGGCATTTAGTAAAAACTTGAGGGCAAGAATTAATCGTGTGGTTATTGCCCCTACAAAATTAATTGTTGTGCCTTAGTGGTTTAACAGAATTAATTGTTCTTTTAATAAATTTACAATCATGTTGAAAAGGAAGTACGAAGTTTGACTCAATTAAGATAACATCATCAAGCATTGAGATGCCAATTCTATATAAAATTTTATGTACCAGCAAAGTTTAGAGTAGGAATTCGACCCATATTTAACTTCTTTCTAATAAACAAAAATCTATTATGTCCCTAAAGAATAAAATACATTAGAATGGCATTTGGCAACAGTGCTACAACTAATAAAAACCTGCCTGGGAAATACTGCGGTCGCTCATCTGATTGACATTCTCCTCGCTCTAATTGCATTTCGTGACTAAGCAGCAATTTAAACCGTTAACTTTCCGTGAAATGTCGGCAAATTTTCACAGTTAACAATGTATTCTGTGTATCTAAACGGAGTTACTAATAAGCAAAGCCAACAATTTTTATCGTCGAAAAGGTATTACTAACTGGTTTACATTATTCAATCTGTATGGCATCATTACAAAGCCCCTTGTCGCATTTCATTTCCGTTATGGATACTGCCATTATTCCTGTTTCGATGATAAACACCAGTTTAAATTAAAAAAAACGTTAGCATTTATTTGTATTGTAAACGTCCTTGTTGAAGAAAAACGATTGTAATTTTGCAAATTAAATGAATTAATGATTCAAGCCGTAAAGTCTAAAATCGAGTAAATTAAATACACACCGGTTTGGTTTTCGACAAAATATTTAGTTTTAGAATAAACCCATAGAGTTAGTTGTATAAAAAGAATAGATACTAGTGTGAGCACCAATATTTTCTTCTTGCTAAATCCTACCTAGCTGTGTAAAACCATTGTCCCACAAGGAAGAATTCAATAAATTTGTACATCACCTTTTTTGTTAAAGACTTGGTAAATAAAGCTAAAAAAAGCAAATCCATATCAATAGCTTTAATTTTTATAAGCAATCCGTCACCATTACTGACTTCAAACCATTTTGTTATACTCATCAATGGATATGTAAGGTACCCCGGAATTATTACAAACGTAAAGGAAGAAATTTGGTATTAAAGTCAAAATGGCGCCCTCCTCTTTGATGAGGTTTTAGATAGGTTTAGATTTGTGAAGCTGTTGGAATCTGTGAGAATTAAACTCACATTTTCTACCACTGAACCAGCTCCACTGCGTGTATTGGTTGCTAGGCCAAAAATTAAAATTGTCATTAGATAATGAAATTTTACTATAAATCAATGTGTGCTAAATTGAACATACGGTGTCGAATTTTAGGGGTGAGATTTCAAAGTAAAACCCTTTGTATATAGCAAAGGCCGAGTGGAACATCAAAGGCCACATATTACATAGTCCTCAAAATACTCTGGGTAAGAAACTGGTGAAATATTTTACCAGTAGGAGCAGTTGCGGACAATAAAAAATGGGACAACTCTTATAACAGATTTTTGTCTAATTCTAGCTGGTTGAACTTCTTTTATTAATATTTCATATTGCAACATTGAATATTTGACATCTGCCAAAGAATTCCAAATTAGAAATAATACGACAAAGTAGTTATGCCGTATATAAATGCAGTGATGAAAGGTGGAATAATCGCGAAAATAGACCTAACTGTCCCATTTTTTTTTGGCCGCAACTCTACATGGACAAAATACATTTCCGTATTTAGACAAAAACTAATTACATGCTATACATGTAACTAGTTTTCTTATTAGAATAAATGGCCAGTTTTAAATTTACAGTCGTCAATTTAAAAAACATCTCATTTGTATTCTAGACTAACTTTGTTTAATATACAGTCTGTTCTACAAGAAGGACCCATAAATATTATGTATATAAAAGTGGCTGGTATGAAGGTGATGCACATAACTAAAATAGTTTTGATTATAGAGGGTGGCTCTCAAAGGTTTGGCGAATCAAAGTTACTTTTTTATTAAATCGAATATACTATATTTGGGTAGCTTAAAAGTTTTGCGTCAAAATTCTAATCATGCTGATATAAAGTTATATGGTTATAACGTCAATTGTTTTGGAGATATCGATTTTATAAAAGAAAATGCTGAACTTCAGGTGGCTGCTGTAACAGAAAATAATTGAATGAAGGAAAACGTTACCAAAAAATTATGTTTTTCGTAAAATACCTTTCGAGTGTAAAATGGTAGATCTGGGTATTAATGCTATACAGGGTGCTCAACATTTGCAAATTTAATAATTTCGTTTTCTTTTAAAATGCAACGCCCTGTATATTTTTCTCTTTTTGAAAAGCCCTTTTAATGCTCTTTCATTTAACCTTACAGTAGTCGCGCTTTTTTTCTGAACACTAGTAGTCGCAGTAGGTCTCTCAGACCCCTTGGTATTCTGTATTTTTATTCATTACCAATTTGAAAAATATGGATCATTGCTAAATATATTTGTTTATTAGGATAATAAAACACACTTCTGACAAAATTCCAACTTTTAACTTTATTTGAAAATTCACAATATAATTACAAAGCAAAGTGTACATTTTTTGGCACCATCTAAGTTTTTTAAAATGTTTTTCAAAATATTTAAAAGGAATGCATTTCAATATTTATTCACTTACAAGACCACCTCACTTGACTGAAATTTACATAGTTTTTTCACAACAATCTTGGCAAACAACGAAGGAATGTTTCAAACACAAGTATACTTTACATTTTGCACAGTAATACTTTGTTTTTCTCTTCTTACCTTTGCATTTAGAGCAGTTTTTTCTACGGTTGTCTCTTTCTTGTGTCTCTTCTGCTGCTTCAATACCCAAAATTTCGTTTATCTACGACAGTGTGTAAAATTGGCTTTTAGTTGGCAGTTTTCAGTTTGTAAAACAACTGTTTAATAACATCTTTTCATTAGTTTACGTCGTTAGTAGCAACGTGTTTAAAAGATTTCATTAGGCACGGAGTCAATAGCAACGTGTTTTAAAAATTTTAAAACACGCAAAATTACAACCGGTTGCTGGTAATTCTAATTTACATTTAAAATATTTTTTATATTTACCGTGTTTTGTAGATTCGTTCGTAGATAAAATATTGTACGATACACATGCGTAAAGCATCTTTAGTCACTCGCGGGGCTTAAAACGCTCGCTCACTCGCGTTTTAACTCTGCCCCACTCGTGACTAAAGACTAGCTTTAAGCACTTGTATGGTAAATTACTATTATTCTATTGCTTATGTTACGCGAAATACTTCTGTTTATCGCACGCTGTCTCAAATGTTCGTCTATAAGTTGAAAAGCAAGTGTTTCTAAAAATATTCTTCTTACCATAAATTCACTTTGGTCAACGTTTGCTTCATATATGTACAGAGAGATTTTTCTTACTACGAACACGGCAGACGATATGTCGAATTTACAAATGCCGAGAATTTAACTTTGACAGTTCGCGTATTTTGTCAGATAATATCTGCTGTCATTTCTATCTTAAAATCGATAACTACAAAGCAACGGATCAGTGCAAATTGTAAAATGGTATTATCAGGGTCCAACATTTGAAAATAGGCGTTCTTTATCGTTATCAACGTTACATGGAGTTATTTCAAATTTTGGAAACTTTGGATGTGTTTCTCCCCAAAAGCACAAAAGCCCTAATATTCCCAATGAAGACAGGTATTTAAAAGAGGTTTGTATTACCGCTAATGACTATCCAGACTATTTATTTAAATAAATTGCAGAACTAGTAGATTTAGCTGCGATATTCTTCCCGTTGGCCATTTCAGAAGTATGGAATTTTGTGAAACTGTGACAGATATGCCTAAAACTTCCTCTGAAAAGTCGTTTTCACTACAACTAACGATTTGAAGAACTGCTGTACTGTTAATCTCTAAAAATCCTGTTTTTCAACTCTGAATTTATCACCTGAATTAATCACAGAATAACAGTACCTCATACATTCTATCTGTGATATAATAATAAATTTTAAAAAAATTACACTAGGCGTCTGCGTTGAACAATTACTTAAACAATCAACGCAGACGACCCGTGGATTAATATCAGAGTACCTTAGACAGTGGTTGGAACTCCTTAGTCTCGGCAAAATTCTAAGTAGGACTTTGACCATATGACCAAAGCAGTCGGTGTCTAAGGTACCTGGTACTCTGCATGCCTAGACCTTGTCCATTAACAAACAAACAAACAAACAAACCGACTGTCCATCGGTCTTGGCGTATTTTTAGGCAATCTTAAATTCGCCTTGATTTACTCGTGTTCGCAGTTCATGAATTTTCACTGCATAATCTGGGAGTTTATACCAGCCACGTTCAGCATACTGTAAAATACTACCATTGGCCACCTCCTTGTATTGCGAGCGCAATTATAGGATGCACATAGTTTGTCAACCGTATCTACCCCTCCCTTGGTTTTATTATAGAATGTTATTATTTCAGATTTCGCTTTTTCTCCAGTATTCTTATCAATGTTGTCATTTTCATGCATACTTGATAATAAAACCACCACTTTGTTTTTTTTTTGGAAAGTACGAAACTAGTGTCAAGTTATTTTTGAATCCAAACATAGTTGAACCTGGTGGACGGATTTTACGGTTGAGAAAGGAGGTGGTATTTCTCGTTTATTTTTTTTTAAATTGTTCCCACAATAGTTAGTCGATGGTTGCATAACATGTCCTTTACTAAATTAACACTTTTAAACCAGTTGTCTAGGGTAATATTTCTTCCAGTATTCCATACAGGTTCAGTAAGTCGTTTGACGATACTAGCTGTATCATTTTTTACTTTGAGTTCCGACGTATACCTCCATATTTTTTGTATAGTACATTTTCGCATCTGACAAAGCGAAAATTTTGACGCCATATTTGTTGGGCTTGTTCGGTATGTATTGCTTGAAACTGCAACGTCCTCTAAAAGCCTCTAATTTTTCATCTAACGTCAGATACTCGGATGGAATATAAGAAGTTTTACAGTTTTCGACAAATAAATCAAAAATTTGCCGTACTTGTTCCAACTTATCCGTTGCCTGCCTGTCGATTCGAGTATCTTTATCGTGAAATCGTATGTACCTCATTAGAAAACGAAATCTCACTAGAGACATGGTAAGCCGAAAGATCTCTATGCCCTTTCCATTTGTGGCCCACAGGTTCTCAGTGTCTAGCCTACCACTCTTGTTAACCCCGGCAAGATATAAAAGACCAAGCAGAGCTAAAAGTTCACTCCGACTCGTTAATTTGGCATCTATTTCCCGGGTAAAGTTTTCTGCATTTGACGAAATAAATTTATTGGTATTTTCGACAATAATGTCGACAACTTCTTCATCAAAAAAACATTTCCAACAATCTATGGGAGTATTTTTTCCTCTGGCTCGAACAGTGACTCCCGGCAAATGAGTTACTAAGTTATGTGATCTTGTTCTAACATTTTGTGGTGGCATAAATTTACGCCACTTAGTTCCATCTTTTCCTAAATAACAAGGTCCAGTGTCAATTTCCACATGTTCATTATCAGATAAATTTTCCTCAGTATCTGATTCTTGATCTCGAGTTTCGTATTCATCAATATCCTCCTCTATATGCTCATCATCGTCATCAAATATTACTTCGTCTGCCTGAACTTCATTAAACAAACGCAAAAGACGAGCTTGTTCTGCTTCATAACTCGACATTATAATTTTCTACAGAAAAAATATTGAAAGAAAAATAAAACAAGACAGAAATTCAACTGTCTTACCTCATAAACTAATATACTAAATATTATGTTGGATTACGCAATAACACCGTTAGTAGTCGCAGGGGATCTCTTAGACTTTCACAACTGGTAACTTTCGAAAGAATGCACACAGACTAAAACGCATTCGCGTGAGCATAAGAGAGTACTTTATCGGAAGGTACCGAAAACGACCGAGCACAAGATCAAAACATTACCAAATTATAACTAAAATAAGAAATTTCAGATCTGTCAGACCCCGTGCGACTCCTGTAAGGTTAATATGTTACCCCATACCTGTAAATTCAACTGTTTTTCAGATATGCGTGTTTGAAAAATTTAAGCCCCTAAAGATGCTTAATTTAAAGGGATAACAAACAAACGCCGTTAAAATAATGATTTAAACACTTGAACACTCCAAAATAAAAACACAAAACCAGATTTAGAAAATATAAATCCAGTCAGTGTTGATACAAGAAATAATAAACACGGAAAACGATAAATGCAGGAATAAATTAATTCCAGTATCAAATAAAAATGAGATTAAAAAAAAAAACAAAAGCCAATCCACCAAAATCCTATCCGTAATTACGCTAAAATGTTAAAATAATTCTCCTTCCCTACTCTGAGTATTAAAGCTACACAGAGAACTCATAATTTGCAAATATATCCATTTGTTTAAATGGAACACCCTGTATATCCCTGTATTTTTACTTTCTTCTGACATTTCATTTCCTAGCCCTAAATTTAATCGCTTTTTACTTTCTTTTACAATAAAGGAAGTATTGGATTCACCCCAAAAATTCGAAATTGAGTGTTCAACAGATCTTCACGTTTTTGAGTCCCCTGATCCCAAAAAACATATTTTTTTTAATTGGTCTGTGTGTCTGTCTGTCTGTCTGTCTGTGAACAGAATATCTCAAAAAACGGAAAGAGGTATGGCGTTGAAACTTGATATATAAGTTTTGTGTACTATGTAGATGCGACAGCATGCTTTTGAAGAAAATCGCATAACCGGAAGTAGGTGTTTACTCTTGTGATTTTTCAGTTTTTTCAATTTTTTCAAAAACGGCTCTAACGATTTTTTTTAAACTTTACATTTTTATTACATTTTTAATGTGTATTGATGTGATATAGGTGACTTTCCAGTTGAATACTTCTAAAATGGGTTTCTTTTGTTTTTTTTCTATTTTTTTATTAACTCTTATTTTAAATATTATTACATTTTTGAATTTAGCTTAAAATTCTAGAGAAAATTGGTCTCTTGAACTAACGCTCTATTTTGTACCGTTTTTGTAAAATTTGTAATTTTCAAAATTTTTGACAAATGCTTAAAAATTTAAAATCAAATTTTTGGCTAATTATAAGATCACTGTAAAAGGAAGTTGTGTGCGTGTATCACACCAGATTTTTAGATTTAATTTTCTCCAGCTTTTTTCGTTTTTCCGTATTTCTCATTTCTAGTTTTGAGTAACGTCTGGATTTATGTTTTCTAAAGTTGATTTTATCTCTCGTTTGGAGAGCTCAAGTTTTTAAATCGTTATTTTAACGGCGTTTGTTTATTAGTCTTTGAAATATATCATCTTTAGAGGCTTTATTTGTTTTTTATGTTCAAACACGCATATCTCAAAAACAGTTGTATTTACAGGTATGGAGTAACATATCAAATAAAATCTCATTAAAAGAGTTTTTCAAAAATAGAAGGCGTTCCAGTTGAAAAAAAAATCGAAATTATTACATTGGCAAATATTAAGCAACATTTTACGCTCGAAAGGTAATTTACGAAAAACATAATTTTTTGGTAACGTTATCCTTCATTCAATTGGTTTCTGTTACTTACAGCACCCGTCTGAAATTCAATGTTTTTTTTGTATAAAATCGTTAATATCTCCAAAACAATTGACGTTAGGCCCATACAACTTACATTAAAATGATTAGTATTTCAATGCAAAACGTTTCAACCACCCAGGGCATACCATTTAAAAAAATCTGTTGTGATACACGCACACAACATCCTTTTACAGTGATCTTATAATTAGCCAAAAATTTGATTTTTAATTTTTAAGCATTTGTCAAAAATTTAAAAAATTACAAATTCTACAAAAATGGTACCAAATAGAGCGTTAGTTGGAGAGACAAATTTTCAGTAGAAATATAACAAGTGCTTGAAATATTTCCATAGGGAAATTTTTTAAGCACGCGTTATATTTTGATAGAAAATATCACGAATGAAAAAACACAGTAAAGAAAACATTTTTATTAAAAAAATTACGAAACTAATATCTAAGTACTAATAGTTTACGGTTTTTTGTGATGACAGTGACATAAGTGGAAATTTTCCGGTAAATTTCCGATTATCAATTTTCGCCGTTACCATGGCAAATTTCTAACTAAATTTGCATAAGGGATATTGTCTCTAAAATTTCAAGCTAAATTCAAAAATGTAATAATATACCGGGCGTTCTATTTAAAACAGGAGTTAATAAAAAAATAGAAAAAGAAACAAAAGAAACCCATTTTAGAAGTATTCAACTGGAAAATCACCTATCTCACATCAATACACTTTAAAAATTTAATAACAATGTAAAGTTTTTAAAAAATCGTTCGACCCGTTTTTGAAAAAAATCGAAAAAAACTGAAAAATCACAAGAGTAAACACCTACTTCCGGTTATACGATTTTCTTCAAAAGCTTGCTGTCGCATCTACATAGTACACAAAACATATATGAAGTTTCAACGTCATACCTCTTTTCGTTTTTGAGATATTCTGTTCACAGACAGACAGACACACAGACACACACACGGACCAATGAACAAAAACATGATTTTTGGATTCAGGGGACTCTAAAACGTGAAGATCTGTTGAAAACTTAATTTCGAATTTTTAAGGTGAATCCAATACTTCCTTATTGTAATAGGAAGTAAAAAGTAACTTTGATTCGCCACCCTTTTTTGAGCCACCCTGTATAATCAAAACTGTTTTAGTAATGTGCACCAGCTTCGTACCTATAACTTTTATATACACAATATTAATGTACATAACTCCCATAGTTTCAGAAATATCTTCCATCCCGCATCGTTGCCGGACCCTGTCTTGTGTTAATGGAACGGTTTTAGTTACAATTTGACGCTCGGAAAAAATTGAACGTCGCCATTTGTTTGTTGTGACCTCACCGACAATTTTGTTAAATTGATCGGTATATATTTTCATGTACTTTTCGCTGATACAAACATTTAATAGGGTTATATGATGAATTTAAAAAAAAAATGCAAAAACAAGCTAGTATGCCATTTAATCAAAACTTCTGTAGAGGCAAACAAATTGTTCATAATCAAGCAAACTGTGAGCCATTGTTCGTTCGCCTTTATTAAAGATCCAGTTCTTCGTAAACGCTGTTCCAATTTTCACAACTTTGCGACGGTTGGGAGCAATCCTGTCGGGAAAATGATTAGCATAAAGCCTCTTGTACACTATTTTTTAACACTTAAAATAAACTTGTAGCATATCTACTAGTTCACCAATTTTTTCCATTTTGGGATGGTTAACAGTAAGCAAAATACTTTCTTTGGGCAGTTTGAAACACCAAATAAGCGTAAGTTTGTTCCAGAGAAGTTCGGGTAACACTCTACTAGCTCAAATCAGTGTTTGCATTTTTTGCAAAAGTTCATAGTGTAACCCTACTAAACCGGTGAAAAGCACTTCAAATTCTCTACAAGAATACACAAAAGAGAATGATACTGACCAATTTAAAAAAAAGTGTAGGTGACGCCACAACAGACCAATTAAGTTGTAGCTAAGGTTGTTCCATTTAATAATATCTATATTTTATTGCTCCATAAATCCTAATTCAGCGAAAAACGTAAATATATTTACATTCTTAATCAGACCAGTGACTAAAACATGTTGAGTCAAGTAGGTACGCTATGAAAGTTGTATGTAATTTGCTGAAACAGAAATCTAGAACGGAAGGAATAAAATTACAAACTAGAATAATTCAAACATCAAACTAGTGCTGAGATTAGATTTTTATTGAAATATAAAATACTGATCGAGTCTTATAAAATTGTAAGATATATTTTAACAAAAATATGCACAACTTGTAATAGCAGCTGTTGTGAATATTGAAGATGCTACTTATAAATTTTTACCGTCAATCTTATAAACAACTTAATTTGAGATTAACTTTAATTCTTTGTTACAATAAACAAAAGTGCATCAAAATGTATTTACTAATGAATAAAATGTCCGGCCGTTATAATGTCAATTTATATTCTTTACCAATTTAAATCTCTCCTTTTTTAAATCGTGTCATCATGCAAATACATAAATAAAATAACACATAACTGTAAGTAGCATGGAAGATACTTAATTGGTGTAAATATTTAAAAACGTAAAATATGCAATATAAAAAGAAAAAGAAGTATAATATACAGATTGGTGGCTGTTAGTACGAACAGGCAAAATAATAATTGTTCTTTTACACTATATTGCATCTTGATTTTAAAAAAATGTCGAACACTTCTACATAGTAACAAAACGAAGAAATTTATGTAGTTGATGGCAAATAAAACAGAAGAGTAGATGAGTAACGGAAGCAGTGTAAGTTAAGTTCTGAAGCGAATGTAACAGTAATAGTACCACAAATAATGTACTAATATGACAGCTACTTGACAGTACAGTACATCGAGGTGTCTGCCGTCAAAACTCAATTGTCATGAACGTGCCTATGTTCGCACAAGGGTGCCTTGATGTTGTCGCGATCCGCTTAACGAAGGGAGTTTCAGCTAGTCACCGATTACACAGTTACATTATCCAAAGGCTCGACTTGTGAAATTAAAGACTTCACTAGATTAAAATATGTTTATTTACAAGTTATTCATCTCGAGAGCGATCTGCTCGCTGCCGGTGTCTGTTAAAATTTGCCATTACCAAAATTTCCGTTTTTACAAGAAAGCTTGCAGGTGGCTATTTAGGTCGTGTAAACCTAGGAATAGTATCGGTCCCACGCATAGTGGCACTTAAAAGCAATAATATTTACTATTTAGTCCCAGCTCTTTTGCTACAAGAATCTTTTCACACCGTTCGGGACGTATTTCCAAGGGCAGGTAATTTGCTAAACTCGCTCTTACGTAATTACATTTGAGTTAGACACTAAGATAAGATTAAATAATATTAATTTACTAACGTCCATTTTCAATAACGTCTAGTGTTTATTATGTTTGAGTTATGATTTGTAACAATGTCAGTTTGACGTATTTGTTCTTTCCAGGGTACGGAGTCATCGTTGTTCCCTCTCACTCTAAATTACTTTGGAGTAAGGGACAATGATCTGTCCGTACCCTGGAAAGGACAAATACGTCAAATTGACATCAAGACACCCTAGCTTGCACAAGCCGCCACCAAACTGTGTACATATTGTCATTGTCAATTGTCATAATATTACAAAACCTTTGCCCAAATGCTGACTACGCCAACTGCACTCTCTTTAGCGGATATCAATTTGAACATTATGTCAAATGTTGTACGGTCTGCAATTCTCCACATTCACATTAAGTTTGATATTCTGCCAAGAAACCCCACTTGTTCAAATTATTTAAGATCTTTCAACTCCGCTTCTCAGTCTATTCAATGATTTCCAGAAAAATCACCGTTCCTTCCAACCTGTAAGTTTTCCGATGGTTCCATCTATTCGTGAGGAATATGAATGAATGAATATCTCTACACATTTCAATTCAGTACCATAATTCACGCAGCTGTTAGATCAATGATGTATGTAATACTTCAAAACCATGTTCCATATATTGTGATAGGCTGAGGACTTGTGCAGTATAACTTTTACCTGGACAGAAATCAGCTGGTTGAGGTATAAGTAGTGCTTCAATGGCGGACATTAATCTGATAAGAAATATTAATTTAGAGTATTTGTAAAGAAGACATAACAGGGAGATTGGTCAGTAGCTTTTCGGGTCAGATGTATCTTTCCATCCGTAAATTGTTGATACGATTCAGGTATTCGGCAAATATTTTCTAGTTAGCTTTTTTGAAATTAAATATTCTGCGAATTTTACGGATTTGTGGACAAATTTCTGGTACTAGTTGGCAGATAACGCATCTATGTTGTCTGTTAAGAATTGACTTGTCGGTTGCTGTTATGTACGATTTGAACATCTTCGCTTACAATGCTAAGATCTAGGTTGTATCTCCGTCACTATCTTGTGCCGTTAAAGAAGTATGGAAGTTTACTATAGTGGGTTAGAAACATTTGGTAAGATTCTGCCCATTGTATTATCCCTACTTCATTGTCATCATCATGTTTATATCCCCATTGCCACTATTGAAGTAGCTAATAACGAAATTGGTTTTCTGGTTTGTATAATTAATAGGTTTACTAAAACAGAATGAAGTTTTTGGCGGTCTATATATCGATGTTCGAGTTAAAAACGATCTGGTTTAACAAATATATACTCCTATACTGTTCATTGACTTTTTCAGCAATTAAGTGCATACCAGCTACCTTAGGTCGTCGTTGGAAAGAACCTATATGCGTCTCTCGTATGCAAAGAACGTCGCAATGTTATTCTTGACCTCAAGTCTGCAGATTAACTTTGTATCGAATAATTACACTTTTCGGGGAGGATCTTTCTATGAATAATAGAATAATATCATGTACTATATAAAACAATTCTCTATTCCTAAGCACTGGAATTTTCGTTAGTTATTGAGTAACTTAATCTTCTTCTTTTTCTTTTTCTTCCCCCTTTCAAATAAACCAGATGCTCTATTATTTTCTACTTTATTGCTTTTGCGATAAACGATATCGAGTACCAACTGTCTTTCCATAATTTAAGTGGCCTTCCTCTTGATGATTTACCTTCTGGTTTCCTATCTCTTGCAATTTGTGCTAGTCTATCACTTATCTTACGATATATTTTCTATTCTACTAGCTCTTTATATGTGTATTTCAATTCCAGTCTATCAGCGTTTTGCCCAATGTATTTCGTAATAATTTCATTCCTGTCCTCATATACTTGTAGTTTTGTTGCTATCGGCTCTGGTATCCACTCCATAGGTTATTATTGGCGTACACATATTATATCAACCCCCATCTTATTGTCCATATTCAAATTGTAAAATTTCGTCATCGAGTGATGTCAGAAGTGGTACCAAACACTAACATTTCTTCTGCAAGGTTTTCGCCATTATCCAGAAATAGTTTCTTCAGAAATCAATACGTTATTATTAAGGTTTATTAATAATAGTAAAATGTGGGAGTTACATTTCGGCCCGAAAAGTTTCTATATTAATTTAAAAATTTCTGCAACAATCTCTTACATCACGATTTTTCAATAACAATTAGAAACAGATAAGATTACCATGAAGTAGTACAACCATTGTAATAATTTTTGATATCCTGTATACGACATTTATGGATCAAATTAAGTGTATGACGTGGAAAGAGATTAACAATAGGTAGCACTCGTAATAAAACTTTTACTATTTCACAGCTAGTCTACGATTTTATCAGGTCTAAATAATTATCTGCCAGTTAACGATAAACGCTATTCTCTACGGCTAAATTCTATGACCAAGGTTGAGTAGCTGTTTTTATTGGCATTTTATATGAAGTTCCGTATTAACAACATTTATACTATTGCGTTCACAATGTAAATGAGTAATAAATATTATCAATAGTGCGCATTTTCACTAAGAAATATTTTTATTGATTTGTATTAATAGAAATCTGAATGCGTAAAAAGCAAAGAATAGTTTTCTACTTGCTATTTTTAGAAATATCTTCATATACATGATTCAATCGAACATTTATACTAAAATCTGACTGAATAACCCAGAATATTGAGGCGCCCATAGGCTGATAGTTTCTTAAACAGCAATTGTTATTATAAGTTTATTTAAACAAACTGTTTTGATATAATTTAACAGTGCTATGAAAGTAATAATGTTCTACTTCTATTATTATTATTAGTATTTTCACTCACATTCTAGGTTGTTTCGACAATTATTACTATGTCAAACAGAGCAGGCATGAACTGGTAGATATTTAGTTTCTTAATTTTCATTCTTCAGCCGTCTTTCAGCACTTATAAGTAGTAATAAATAGATATTCGGAAGTATTTATCTTTTTTAAAGGAAAGTCATCCTCAGTTAATTGCCCTAAAAGAACATGGAGACAATATAACATAAAAGTTAGCATTTTGCACGCTTCTGCGTCTTGTCAATTGAGATGCTTTGTGTAGAGTTGCGTTAATCAGTCACCCAAATCTTTTAGTCTATGAACGTTGTTTTTTTTTCCATCAGTTATATCTCTGTACATAAATAATGCTCGTCATTAAACGATATACAGATAAATGGATACCTAAATCTACACCACCATATCGAAACGTCTAAAAACAAATTTAAACTGAGAAACCTGGTGAAGACGTACCAGACGGTTGACTAAATCCTACATCGTAGTAGACGAATCAACCTGAAATATATAACATAAACAAAAAGCCATACCGAAAGTCATTTAATATATCTGTGAGAGTTATCGAACATAATAGTTATTTATGTACCAAGGGCATAAAAAGGCATTTATGGCATGCAGTGTGAAAATTAGAGCCCAAGGCTTAGCCGTGGGCTCTAACACAAAAATTGCCATAAACGCTAGGTATAGATAAGGTGCATACAACACTTTATATACAGACCAGAATTGACAAGATACGATGTCAGTGCTTGTCAGACCGACAAACAAGACACTAAGCGGGCCGTAAAGCACCTTAAGGCCCGTGGGCTGTAAAGTGACACATTACGCCTTCAAAAGTAGGGTGTAAAGTGACCAATTACGCCCGGTCGTATATAAAATGTGATATTATACTGCTGGAATACTAAAGTGTCACTTCATTTCGGAGATAAAGTAAACCAGCTAAATCATTTGTAATTCCTAACTTGGTGGCCTTTGCTACTTCAAGCGGGGTACACTAAGCAGAACAAAAATGCTAAATATTATTGGATTAAAAGTACCAAAAGCCACGCCTCATCAAGTATAACTTTTATAAATGAAGTCTGATTGATTTTTATGGTTTAGGACTTAATGATTGATATTGTGATCCTGTCTGCAAATGTCGCCTCTAAATGAGATTTTAGGTCTACAATTAAATGAAGATACTACTGCTTTCGATATGTGTAGCTTTCTTAATTGCTTATGATCTAATATAGACAATAATAAACTCTACATGGGGTACAAGTTCAAATTACCAAATGTTTATCGTGGATAATTTTCTCTGAGACCACATCGTCCAATTTGGAATTTATATACAGTTAAGGGAAAAATGCATTGCCCAAATCAACATTTCCGTAAATAAACCCGTTTTGTCAATTTGGAAATAATTGGTTGCTAAATTTAAACAGTTTATGCATCACCAACGCAACGGTGCTTGTACCAGCGTGATTTACAACGCAAATAGTCATTTGACACCAAATGTAATCGCTCAATTACTACTCAAATTGGACATTCGAGAGAATTTTGATGGATTGGTAATGAAATTGATAAATTCAATCGATTTTGGCAATTCAGCTAGGTTTATTGAATGGTTTAAGATGCAATTAATAGCAACTAAGTGCCAGTTGCACAGACGCAGTTTCTCTTTTATCGTTGGAACAGGGCGTAATTGAAGATTATTGAAGGTACATTAATTGGCCTTTGACGTCAAGCGCATGCATGCTCTGCCGCAATTAAAGTAAAATTGCCTGAAAATACCTATGAAATGTAATTTACGAAATGACATCTGCAAAATTTTAATTAAACGTAAAATAACCTCTGATTACATCGTTCGGACCGTATAAGCTATACATACTCCAATTAGTGAACCCTATTAAATACACATAATTATTGACTGGTTTAAGAAGTAATTTAAATGTTCAAAAGACTTGTTTTTCAATATCATCGCCTTTTAACTGTACATTCATTTTTCAATATAAATTCTAATGAAATTATTCATTCAGTTTTAATTTTGACTATTTAATCATAATTTCAGCATTTAATTTTTACTTAAATATTTCTGCTTAAAAAATTGAAATGGCGGAACAGAAATTAAGTCTTTTAAGGTCGCAGTCCCTTTTTTCCCATTTGGACTGCTATGTTGTCATGATGAACACCTTTCAGTGCAAGATTTCATCTCATGTCACTGTAGAGAGCATACACTGGCACGTGCAGCGCCAATAAATAACCCCCGCGAAAAAGGTCGAAGAATGCAGCGCATAAATCTTGAAGGGAAACTTCCGGTGGATTTGCTGAACGTCTTATGCCGGCAGGTGGGTCGCTTGGAAAAATAAAAAAGGCGCTGGTGGTTGACAAGCTCCCTAAACGCAATAGAAAGAGGGCCGCGAGTGATTGCCAACATCCGCTGACGCGCGTCAATACATAGGACTATCAAAGTAAATGCGACAATTTAACGCGCTTCCCATCTCGCAGATATATATTTACCTAGAAACGGTCAAAACCAATAAAACCCTCAAGGACACAAAGCCTCCGTTGGTGCAATCGAAAGAACGAAGCAAGGCCAGAACATCCGGGTCAACGAGACGGATGGCTATAAATTCCTTCTCTGGCGCAAAACCCTGGGAGATACAATGACAGTTAGCACTTTCGATTGCATGGGATAGACGAGTCAGGGGGCCAAATAAAACACTATCGGGGGCAAAGAAACAGGCATTCACTACGAGATTTACGATAAATATTCTCTACTCGGTATTCTTTATTTGGTCATTCACCCAGCTCTGTTTTGACACCCGAGATTTTTTACTGTTGGCACGCTGGTTATTAATCGCGCACTATATTTATTTTTGTTTGTTTATGTGAGTGTAAACCAATCATCATCATCGCTATTCACGAAAACAATTTTCTATTTTCTTGGAAGATCTGAAGTTCTTTTGACAATAACTAGTATTTTTGCGATTAATAGACCTCGCACAATTTCAGTCTTCATAGCCCATAGGCTCAGCACTGAAATAAAATCTGTACCCCCATATATCTCCATCAATGGAATTGTTGAGTAGATACTGACTATGAGGTATCACTTATGAATGAGAGAGAACTGTTATCTGTGAAAATGATTAAAACCTTTAGAGCTATTTTTGAGAAAAAGGAAATCCATTTTTGACATATTTAGAGTATTTTGGCCTCCTCATACTGGAAGGTGTATCCCAGTGAAACCAAAGTCTGGTAGGTACCATCGTTCCAAAGCTTTATAGAACATCTCCATAAATTTCGATTAGTAAAATAACAAGGGCGAGACATACTTCCCGCTAATTTTACACACGCCAAGGGTCGAGTGCTAGTTATAATAAAAAACTGTCCCGAGAGCTTTCCCGTGGGCAGTTTTCTAAGGGCAAGCAACACGATGACTCTTGGCACTGGGAAAATTATCTGTAAAATTGATCTAATAACGCCAAAAAGCTGAAGTTACTTGTTTCTTACATTTCTATTTCTAATTACGACACCATGCACGGGGTCGATAGTCATCCCTTGAGCGCTTATCGCTCGATAAGCATCCCTAGGTTGTTTATCAAATAATTAGTTTGGGATTGGTCAATTTTCAAAAAATATATGGTTCTCATTGGGTGATATCAGTCATGTGACGGTTGATTGTAATAATCATGAAAATGTATCTGTATGAAATTCGTCCCACCCTCTATACCGATGGGGCCACAAATACATATAACAGCAATAATATAACATGAACGAGAAAATAACACGTAAGAAAGAGATAAACTTAGTAGCAAATATTCGAGTAGGCCTGACCCTTATTTTAATTATGACAGATGTCAACCAAGCGTGCCTACTAAAATAATTCGTATGGTCATCTCTTTCTTACTCAATCATTCAACTTTGTTGTTCATGTTATCTCATTGCTGTTATATATAATTATGGCCCTATCAGTATATCCCCCCATTTTCATGGAAAGTCGTCTATATGAAATGTGTACATCCCACCCCCACAGATATCTCCCTCCCTGGAATTTTTGGGTAGATAATGACTATGGGGTATAACTTATGGGTAAAAGGAAGAGTAAGTTGTCTGGAAAATGATCAAAATCGTTAACCATTTTTTAGAAACAAAATATTTGTGGTCTTTTCGACATTTTTTGGGTATGAAGACCTGCTGACAACGAACGCTGCCACGCAGTGAAACCAAATTCTGTTGCCATCGTTCCAAAGCTTTATCGAAAATCTCTGTACATTTTCATGAAAATCCACCTGTTTGATTCACACAGATGCGTGCATCAAAACCTTTTTGGTTATAATTAATCACGTAATTCAAGTCATAACTGTTTTATCTCATTCAAAGGTCGTGGTAAAGCCAAATTTGCATCTTGCCGTATTTGTTTGCCTCTGTTAATGTTGGAAAGGAATTTGTAAGCTTCCCTTAATGGCTTTAAAGCGGATGGATACATTTTCTACTAGAACTTAAGCCGACTTAGCATATTTGGGAATCATGGGTTTATGGATTTCGTTCAATTGCCTCATTGAGAGAGCTTAGCATTAAGGTTTCTTAGAATAAGCATTTTTCCTAAATAACGTGCGATGCTCCGATTGGCTACGCAGGATCGCCTCAGCCAATAGTGTTTGAGCTTGCCCCTCCTTGAATTGGCGAGTTCGTCTCGCTGTAAATTCAGAGTTAGTTAGATCCAGAGCCTCGAGGAAGCAAGTTCAGCTATGCTTTGTGCTAGTTTGCGTTTCGGTCTAACTCCCTGGTAAAGACGTTTCCAGGTTGTTTTGTGTTACGGTTACGCGCAATTCGCTATTTTCGCGTGGCCAATCCAAGCGTGTCACAACAGTTGAAGCTTTTGTAAAAAACCATCGGTCCATCAGTGACGTTTGTAATCGTTGTTATTCAATATACTCGTGTTTGTTAAGTCTTGTTTCACTCCAACAACTAACTGAACCCAAGTTAAGGTTATTAAGTGGCAGTTCCCGGCAATCCCATTGAACCGGAACTCGCAGTGGATTAATTGGGGGCCCCATTCGTGGAAGCCTCTTATCAAGTTAATCGTACAAAAAACATTGGTCCTTCGAGCCGGATTTGGAAGAAGCTAAAAAACGCGAGTGTACAAGTTTCCAGTAGCTGGTGGATGCAATCGCTCCAACATCATTTCGTCGGAGAGCGTCAAGAAGCTTCGCCAACACCAGGAAATTCAACCATCGAGAGCTTACACCGAGTCCAGGTCCCACGTCAAGCGGCAGCGATCGGCAGCGGGTTGGTTTTCTGTTCGTCAAGAAGTTACTACGTTCTCAAATCAAAAGTAAGTCCTTTTCCATTACACCTTCGTTTAGTGTTGTTTTTTGCTTGTGTCAGTCATGGTGGAAACTCGTTCGACATCAGCGGTCATGTCGGAAACTCGCGCTTTAACCACTCGTTGCAAATTCATAAAAGCCAAAGTAGATCGTTTCGAAACTCTATTTCATAGAATTTCTTCGTCCAGCCCCGTGAAGGCTCACGAGGTCGGCAACTTGTCAGAAGAGTTTAGTTGTTTCCAAAATTTGTTGGATGAGTATGAGAAGTCAATGGAGGGCCTAATGGAGGCCGACGCTGAACACTTTGATGAACTTTTCAATGAATTCGACTCTTTTATGACTCATTTTAGCGAGATTAGTAGCACAGTCAAGGAATTCTTATCAAAAAATAAGATCAGTCCGGGTATAAAACCTAATCTAGGTCAAAATTCTTTGCAAAGTGGCCCTTCAGGAGAGCTCGCTGGATTAAGATTACCACCCTTAGATTTGCCTTCATTTTCGGGGAAATTCGAGAATTGGGTTCAATTTCATGACTCCTTTACGTCGCTTATTCATAACAACGCTAATTTGACCAACGTTCAGAAATTTTACTATTTGATTTCTTCCCTTAAGGGAGAAGCTGCTAGTTCAATCTCGTCATTAAAAGTTACCAACGATAACTATACCATTGCTTGGGATATCCTAGTCAAGCGATTTGAAAATAAGAAACTGATAGTAAAATCAAACATAAATGCGTTATTCAGTTTAGAGAGCGTAAAAAAGGATTCACATTCGTCTGTTCAAAGGCTGCTCGATAGTGTAGTTAGAATTTTGGAAATTTTAAAGGCGTACGGGGAACCCACAGTCGACACCATACTAATACACATCATAGTTTCGAAGCTCAGCTCAGCAATGCAGACTGACTGGGAATTATACAAACATGCCGGACAATTTCCTACTTTGCGAGAGTTGTTAGATTTTTTAGAGAGCAAAAGTCACTTATTAGGTTCGCTGGAAGCTGCGAAAATAGGTTCGAGTTTGGGAAATCAGGGATCCGAGCAAAAAAGTCATGCACGCGCTCATGTAGCCAGAGAGCAAGGTAATCACTCTTGTGATTTTTGCAAAAATAGTAATCATTCGATTAGCGCTTGCGAATCATTCTCAAAATTGTCGGTAAACGCTCGTATCGAAGAGGCGCGTCGTTTGAAATTATGCAACAATTGTCTCAAGCCCGGACATTTCGTGGTAAAATGCACATCGTCGAGATGCCGCGTATGCAGAAAAAAGCACCATACTTTACTGTGTTTGCGTCCAAAGCGCGACGCGCACGAAAATACTTCGTCGCCGCGTCCTGGACCGCCAGAATCCAGCAGTGACGCACGGGAGGTCGGGGCCGTCTCCCCGAGCGAGGCACCCGTCGCATCCGTTTCAGCAGCTTGTAGCCGTCCTGCAATCGCGGCGCCAGCGCAAGTTTTATTGTCCACGGTTAGCGTATTCGTAGAAGGATCCTCCGGGTCATTTTCCCGGGCAAAAGCTCTTTTGGACCCCGGATCCCAACTTAACTTAGTTAGCGCCGACTTGTGTCAAAATTTGAAAATTGAGAAACGAGGTAATGTCACCTCACTGTCGGGTGTTGGTGCCAGGGCTCTGAACGCTGAATTCAGGGCAAACGTTCGAATCCGCTCCCGCAACGGGAAGTACGAGGACATTTTGAGCTGTGTTGTGTTAGACAAAATTACGGACCCTCTGCCGGCCCTTGCTTTCTCGTTGAGGGATTTGAAGATCCCACCAAACATTGTGCTAGCCGATTCAGATTGTAATACACCGGGAAAGATTGATCTTTTATTAGGCGCGAATGTCTTTTGGCAAGTGCTCTGTCAGGGACAGGTGAAATTGGGCCCAGAGAAGCCATTCTTAACAAAAACTCTTTTTGGTTGGGTTTTAGGCGGAAACATGAACATCGAAAATCGAGCGCTCATGCTTTCAAATAGAGTTCATTTAAGTGTAGCCGGCATCGAGCACGGCATTCAGAGATTTTGGGAAATCGAGGGGGCTTACGGTTCATCAGGCCGACTCTCTGCTGATGACAAATTTTGCGAAGACCATTTTCAATCGACTACGAAACGGGCGTCGTCGGAGCCGCGTAGGTTCATCGTGAGCATACCTTTCAGGAAAGATGCTCCATCGCTGGGAGACTCGCGCGGTATAGCGTTAAAGCGTTTCTATTCATTAGAAAACAAATTGTCAAAAAATCCCGAGTTGAAAACCGCGTATTCCGCATTTCTCAAAGAATACGAGTCGCTTGGTCACTTGAGCAAGGTGGACGACGAAGCGAGCCTTCCTCATCCTAGGTTTTATTTACCACATTTGCCAGTCATAAAGGAGGACAGTTCAACGACCAAACATCGCGTTGTTTTTGACGGCAGTTGTGCGTCCTCCTCCGGAGTATCGCTTAACGACCTTCAACATAAGGGCCCAGTGGTCCAGCAGTCGTTGTTTGCAATTCTTTGTCGCTTTAGGCAATTCAAGTACGTGCTGAAAGCAGATTGCGCCAAAATGTATAGGCAAATTCTCGTGGACCCCTCGCAGACGCAATACCAATTAATTTTATGGCGTGACGACAAAACCTCAGCGGTAAAATGCTTCAAATTATTAACGGTCACCTACGGTACTAAATCAGCCTCGTACCTAGCAACTAGGTGCTTGATACAAATCGCCCAGGAAATCGAAGCATCGCTTCCAGAGGCCTCATTAAGAATTAGCCGGGATTTTTATGTAGATGACCTACTGACTGGTTTTGAAAATAGGGCGGAAGCCATAAAAACGCAATTCGAAATTAGTAGCGCTTTGTCGGGGTACGGGTTTGAATTGCGAAAGTGGGCATCCAACGACAGTGAAGTAGCTAGCGCCATTGGTGTAGATCGCGGCAGCATGGAGCCCATTTCTTTGACGGAAGACGCCACGGAGAAAACTCTCGGCATTTTTTGGGATACTCGGCGGGACGTGCTAAGTTACAGAGTAAACCCTAGCTGTTGCAAATCAGTTACCAAGCGGGCTATACTCTCTAGTATGGCTCAAATATTCGATCCCTTGGGACTACTTGGTCCAAGCGTTCTAACTTTGAAACTTCTCGTGCAACGGCTTTGGCAGTTGAAGTTGTCATGGGACGAAACGGTGCCCATGGAGATGCGCTCCAGATACGACGAACTCCATTCTTCATTACGCTCTTTGGGCTCGTTGGCAATTCCGAGACGGGTAATTTGCGATGACATAAATTCGATAGATCTCCACGGATTTGCGGACGCGAGTTCTGTAGCCTACGGGTGCGCCGTGTATATACGTTGCGTTGACGCGCGCGGTAATGTCACCACCAATTTGCTTTGTGCTAAGTCAAGGGTCGCTCCATTAAAAACAATATCCTTGCCTCGTTTGGAGCTTTGCGCAGCCTTACTGTTGGCTCGTTTGATTAAAACTATACTCGATTCCTCCGCATTTAAATTTGACCGCGTGTACTATTGGTCGGACTCCACCATAACTCTGCACTGGATAAATAAGGATGCGAGTAATTGGAAGACGTTCGTCGCGAACCGGGTGTCCGAGATTCACGAACTAAGCAATAGGGAAGAATGGTTTCACGTGCGTACAAATTGCAACCCGTCCGATATAATTAGCAGGGGAATGTTACCCCAGGAGTTACTCAACTCACGCTTGTGGTGGCACGGGCCAGAATTTTTGTCACAGGCGGACTTAAAACCCCAGCCCGTTAAAATTGATTCGGGTGAGCTAGCAGCCCAAGAGTCGCGCCCAGTAGTGGCCACTCTTCACCATCGCGTCCCAGAATTTGAACTTTTCAGGCGCTATTCCAGTTTTACAAAATTACAGCGCGTAGTCGCGTACTGCCTGCGTCTCGCGAGAAACAGAAACACCGAAACGCGCTGGTCGGGACCTCCAGCCATTGACGAATTGGAGGACGCGACTCGCCGCCTGATCAAAATTGCCCAGGCGGAAGTCTTTTCCGGAGAAATAGCAGTTTTGTCTAAAAAAGCGCCATTGCCGAAAAATAGTGCGCTGCTTTCTCTAAACCCATTTCTGGACGATCAGGGCCTACTGCGCGTGGGCGGCCGTCTAGAAAACTCCAATCTAAGCTTTGATCAGAAACATCCCCTTTTGTTACCAGCTAGTCACCCTTTGTCGTTGCTAATCGTGAAGCAAGAGCATTTGCGGCTCTTGCATTGTGGACACTCGGTGTTACTGGCCTCATTGCGGGATAAGTTTTGGATCGTGAGAGCCAAAGACCTAATACGTAAAGTAATACACAATTGCGTGATATGCTTCCGGGCCAAGCCTAAGATGAATGAACACTTGATGGGATCACTACCCGAAGCTCGTGTCACACCCTCTCCCCCTTTCAGTAATTGCGGGATAGATTACGCGGGTCCCGTGTTTATAAAAAACAAATCCGGGCGAGGCGCGAAAGAAGTAAAGGCTTACGTAGCCCTATTTGTGTGTTTAGCCACGAAGGCTATTCATCTTGAACTCGTGGAAGACCTCACGACGGAGGCTTTCATCGCATCATTGAGGAGATTCATCTCCAGACGCGGTTTACCCTCCAACATATTTTCTGACAATGCTACCTGTTTCACCGGTGCCAGAAATCAGCTATCGGAATTAAAAAATATCCTGTCAGGCTCTAGTGAGCAATGCATAAGGGAAGAATTGTCGAAACATAACATTAAGTGGAATTTTATTCCGGCACGCTCTCCGCACTTTGGCGGCATTTGGGAAGCGGGGGTAAAGTCATTGAAATATTATTTAAGGCGAATATCTTGCAATGCAAAGTTAACTTTCGTTGAGTATTACACCATGCTGACTCAAGTGGAGGCGATACTAAATTCCCGTCCACTCTGTGTTCTCCCTACCGACGCCTCATTCCCCGAAGTCCTTACTCCTGCCCACTTCTTGATCGGTCGGAAGCTGACTTCGTTTCCGGAAGCCCAACTCCAGGGCATACCGGAAAATCGTCTCAGCCGCTATGGGCTGGTCCACCGGCTGTCCCAGCAGTTTTGGGATCGCTGGTCCCGGGACTACCTCCACCTCCTGCAGCGCCGGCCTAAGTGGAAGTCCTCCAGCACGTCTCTAGCCCCCCAGGTGGGCGACGTGGTACTCGTCCACGACGAGGCATCTCCAAGCTACCGTTGGCCACTGGCAATCATTTCGGCCACATATCCAGGAGCGGATGGTGTTGTGCGTGTGGTGCAAGTGCGCGATTCCCGAGGGAATCTCCTGAAACGCTCGGTGCGTAAAGTGTACATCCTACCCAAAGACGATCATTGCGATCAAGGGCAATAAACATTGACTTTGCTCTTAGTTGGTAGTTTTCGCTAATTGAACATTTTGCTAGGTTTAGTTGTTTCTTTGCTTGTATTCATGCTAGTTGTAAGTTATCTGTAAGACTCTTGGATTATCATCTGTCATTAGTTCTTGTTATGCATTTGATTATTTTGTAGTGTTAGATTTCAGTTTAATTTTGGGATTTAATCACGTCGTGCCATAGTCGGCACTTCGGGGGCGGCATGTTTGATTCACACAGATGCGTGCATCAAAACCTTTTTGATTATAATTAATCACGTAATTCAAGTCATAACTGTTTTATCTCATTCAAAGGTCGTGGTAAAGCCAAATTTGCATCTTGCCGTATTTGTTTGCCTCTGTTAATGTTGGAAAGGAATTTGTAAGCTTCCCTTAATGGCTTTAAAGCGGATGGATACATTTTCTACTAGAACTTAAGCCGACTTAGCATATTTGGGAATCATGGGTTTATGGATTTCGTTCAATTGCCTCATTGGGAGAGCTTAGCATTAAGGTTTCTTAGAATAAGCATTTTTCCTAAATAACGTGCGATGCTCCGATTGGCTACGCAGGATCGCCTCAGCCAATAGTGTTTGAGCTTGCCCCTCCTTGAATTGGCGAGTTCGTCTCGCTGTAAATTCAGAGTGAGTTAGATTCAGAGCCTCGAGGAAGCAAGTTCAGCTATGCTTTGTGCTAGTTTGCGTTTCGGTCTAACTCCCTGGTAAAGTCGTTTCCAGGTTGTTTTGTGTTACGGTTACGCGCAATTCGCTATTTTCGCGTGGCCAATCCAAGCGTGTCACAACAGTTGAAGCTTTTGTAAAAAACCATCGGTCCATCAGTGACGTTTGTAATCGTTGTTACTCAATATACTCGTGTTTGTTAAGTCTTGTTTCACTCCAACAACTAACTGAACCCAAGTTAGGGTTATTAAGTGGCAGTTCCCGGCAATCCCATTGAACCGGAACTCGCAGTGGATTAATTGGGGGCCCCATTCGTGGAAGCCTCTTATCAAGTTAATCGTACAAAAAACAAGAGCCTTGTCAAATAGAATCACTAAAGAAAAAAGAAGGAAACATATTGCAGACATCTTAGATGAGAATGCCTTTCAGAAACAATTTCAAATGATTTGCTTAATTTATAACACAGCTCTCTGAAACTTTGGAAAAAATCTAGTAGTGCAATGCCAAATAAATAAAATATCGATAAGTGGGCAAAGTGTAATATTATATTTATATCTACCATTGCACAGATATTCCTCAATAGCGTCTATAGAAGAATAGAAAGTAATATAGAAAACCAGTATACAGACGACCAATGAGGTTTGAAAATCTATTTGTTGCAATATTTTTATATATTTAGATTTCGATAGTTTTAAATCGCCCCAGTGTGTGTGAACATCCAACATAGGTCGCTAAACGATTCCGCGGTAATATGAGTTGACATGCTGAACACGAGGCGTTTTAGTGCTGAGAACGGGATTTTGCGCGGGGCGTTCGATGGTGAAGCTCGCTAGTGCTGGCCGAGTGAAGTAATTTGGTTCGAGGGCCCAAAGTCTCGCTATATTTTCCTGTTAAGTACAGCCTCCGCTAATTGAAGGCAGCCACCCTGAGTGTCTTGGGAAACTTTCAGCTCAAAGAAGCGTTGCATTGCCTATGAGAGGTGCAAGAAAGGCACCATTAAAGCTAATATAGAAAGCTACAGCGACAAGTAGAAGCATCGCTATAAAGAATTGAGGGTTTAAGTATTTCTACAAGTGGGTGGTTTCACACTGCTACTACAATAAACGCACAAAACCTGTCTAAATTATTCAACATAAAGCTCGTTTTGGCGTTTTTCTTCTGTTTAGAGTAGACTGGACCAGAGCATATGCGCGGTAAGCAATCAGTACAAAAGCTGTAAGTGATGTCATATTGTAGTTTAAAGTGCGTTAATCATGTTTATGTGAATGCGTAGTAGAAACAGCTTTTCGAGCTTAGATTAATATTACGGTTGAAATAAATGCATAGTAGAAGAAGACTTTTGTACTTAGATTTGCAAAATTACTGTTTAATATAAATTAGTGTTGAAGTCAGTTATTCAGGGGTTAATTCATTATAGTTGCCCATATAAATTCGGGTTAAAAATGGCCATTCCTTACATGATCTAGTAATAACTATAGTATTAGTCGACACTGTTTCTTCACCCGACCATATCGTTCAAGTAATTTTTGGAGCTAAGTTTTTCAGATTAGCATGATCCCAGATGAACTTTTGGTTTATATCAACAGCGACCTTCCTCAACTACGATTGGGATTGAAATGAGGTAAGAAAAATTTCATTGTTATTGAGCTAGCTAGCAATAAAGGGCTAAGTAATTTATAAAAACAAAGTGGCGTAGGAGACACCTTAATACAGGTTTTACAAAAAATATTGGGCCATAGGAGTAATTTTAGTCTTAAAAGTCGCAAAAAAAGTGGATAAGAAAGAATAAGAGAATATACAAAGATTTGGAGAAGGCTTTTAAATATGATAAATAACATACTTGATTTGTATTTATGGAAGGTATAGGAAGGAAGTATAAAAACCATATAATAATTTTCAGTATACATATAAGAGCTAAAAAGTTATCGTAAAGAGCTCCAACCAAACTATGACGCATTAATTAGAAAAAGCGCAAGTAGTGCGCACTTTAATCACTACTCTTCGACGTCTTCCTACAGAGGGATATAGAAAAGATATAAAAATATTCTTTTGACGAGCTATTGTGTCATAAGGGAGAGTATAGATAACTGCAACGAGCTATACTTTTTCCTGTCGTAGCGATTCTACTCTAATTTTAGTATTTTATATAAATTCTGAGTGAAATATGTTTTTACTGATATTTTAGGGTTTGAGTTCAAAAACGAAGAGCGATGGGGCTTCTTTGGTCACTTTGTGTCTTTCATTTATTATATTCTGGACTCTATATCTTTGCTATTAATTATTAATTTCATCTAGAAGAGTTGAGTGGAGGCCTGGCATAACGATACTGTGGGCTCTTTCTTGTTCTGCAACAGTTGGTTTCGTCTGCAGTTACCGCAGATAAGCTTTCTTTCATTGCTTGGTAGTCCTTTGTCCCATTGTGACGTTATCCTGGCGTAAATCTAATTAAGAAACGCAATTAATGCATTTAAAATTTCCGCATAGCTAACCTCCTGTCACATTTGGTGTTTCGTACTTTACCCTGTTGATAAAATTCCACAGCAATATAAAACTTTTGATAACCTTAGGGTCGAGACAACATTCCTGTACAAAAACGCGGATAAGGTAAGCAGTGCAGCGCCTCTTATCTCGTGAATTGCAATCCCCTCTAAATGTCAACCTACAAGATAACGCCTAGTATAAATACAAGCAGTTTCGCCACTAAAAGGCACTTATTATCCAAGTTTTGAAACATAGCTTTACCCGGCCTCCTGTGCTGCCACCGTCACAGACTTTATTTTCCAAAATCCGGATCGCAACCAAACTCTCACTTGTCAAATTTATGCCCTGACCTGAAAGCTTTGTTAAACAGCATTCTGTCATGAAGTTTCCACTCCGGGGTGCGCTCTCGGCGCTATACTATGTGTAGACTGCACCCTTTCCGGATGCCCAGCAATTCGGACCGCAATTTTCTAACCCCAGTTTTGTTGATTTGCTGTTTCATAAGATCTTCTGGACGCCGCTGACTACTCAGTAGTATCTGCTATTTCCCGTATTCAGTCCTGTCCGGCAACAACGACTCCAAGGAATCGTCTACTAAGTCCCAGACTCGCCGTTGCAACAATTAAGAAACCCGGCTCTGTAGCCATCTCCTGCGAATCGAGCTCCAGAAGGCCACTTACCCTATCAAAATGTTACCTGCACTTTCAGACACTATCATCAACCCGTTCAACGTTTATATTTCACCCTGAGGTTGTTCGGAACGCTTAAAATTTACACCAAAGCCGCGAACTGGTTGCAAACTAAATCTGTCAAATAACACAATTTTGCTCCATTACAGAAAGTTGCCTGTCTTACAGGCCCACAGCCGCACATTTCCTCCGATGAGAAAATCTGAGAAACCAGCTGCAGGTATACAACGCCACCGTATTAACGAATTGGTTTTGCCTACCTGCCAAGCCCGAAGAAGAAATTAATTTGCAATTTACATATATAAATTGTACAAACATTAAATACTTTTAATTTATAATAAATATGTATTTAACAGAACAATAGAATTATTTTATGTCCTTTCTCTTGTTTATTTCTGTTTACTCAAATGTTTAAACGGACCCTG